>JAMJFZ010001264.1:19075000-20275000 GCA_026225945.1 Cricetomys ansorgei | reverse complement strand
CAGAGGCAGGTGGATCTATATGAATTCAGACCAGTCTTTTCTACATAGTGAGTTCCAGGACAGCCAGGACTATGTAGAGACCTTATCTTATTAAAAAAGAAGAAGACAGAGGAGAAGGAGAAGAAGAGGAAGAAGAAAGAAAAAACTCACCACTGCTCCAGAGCTAGTGTTTCTATATATATTTATATATATATAAATACACACATACATAATATATATGTATATATAAATACATATATATAATGTATATGTATATATATAGTGGTTCTATATATGTAATATATATATTTATTGGCAGGGTCTCATTACATATCTTTATATATTATATATAACCACAATTAATAAGATGTAAAATATAAGTGGATTGAAGAAAATGTTATTATAGGAACTGTGATATTTTTTTAGAAATATTATTTTTATGTTTATAGGTGTTTGCATGAATATATATGTCTGTGTACCACGTGTGTGCCTGCTATTTTCAAAGGTCAGAATGGGGATGGGGTGAGATTCTCTCCAACAGGAGTTACAGATGATTGTGAGCCACCATGTGGGTGCTGGGAACTGAACCCAGGACCTCTGCAAGAACAGCCAGTGCTCTTAATCACAGAGCCATCTCTCCAGCCCAGGAACTGAGATTTTTAATTTAAATCTCTGAAGCAGATGTTTGATTAATATGTAATATTGGGCAAGTGGCAGCCCCTAAGAATCTCAAAATCCTTTTTAAAAATAATTTTGTTTTGTTCTTGGGACAAGGTTTCTCTGTGTAGCCCTGGCTGGCCTGGAACTCACTCTGTAGACCAGGCTGGCCTCGAACCCAGAGATCTACCTGCTTCTGCCAGCCAAGTGCTGAGATTAGAGGTTTAAGTGACCAAACCTGGCTAAGAATTTTGTATGTGGTGTGTGTGTTTATGTATGTATGTATGTGTGTATGTGTGTGCGTGCATGTATGTATGTGTCTATCTGTATCTGTCTGTCTGCACTACAAGCAAGCAGGTGCTGAAAGAGGCCAAAAAACAAGTGTTAGAGCCTCTGGAACTAGAGTTAAGAGCAGTTGTGAGCTGGGAAATATGGATAAATTGCCAGTGCAGCAATCACTCTTAACCATTGAGCCATATCTCCTGCTCCCTCTGAGCACCCTTATTGTTTGTGAGACTGGAATGTAGCCCTGTCATAGAACTTACTATGGTGATAAAGCTGGCTTCAAAGAGAGCTCTACTTGCTTCTGCCTTCCACATGTGGGGAATAAAGGCATGCATCATCACACCAGGCCCCTATATTCAGGTTATTATGATTCAGAAAATACCTCAGGAAATGGTTTCTTTGATAACAAAATACTTTTCAGTTCTTATTTGAATCAAAGTTCAAAGAATTTCTACACAGAATCTTTATGCTGAATTATTTCCAAAAATTACCACAGTAATCCCTCCCTCCCTATATAGCTCCCTTTCACAATGTGACTTTGCCATTGACTTGCTTTGACAATAGAATGTAGCAGAAATGACAATGTGTAACTCTGGAGTTTAGTATCCACTCTCTTTTAGAAACCAGATGTCATGGAAATGTATTTAAACAATGTTTTCTTTATTTATCTATGTATGTGTTGTATATGTATGTAGCCATGTGTGCCACTGTGTGCTCAGAGGACAACTTGCAGGAATCTTGCTCTTCTACCATATGGCCGATTTGTAGCAAGCACCCTCACTCATTGAGCCACCTTGCTGGCCCAGGAGTCTAAACTATCTTGCTAGAGACGTCTCATCCAGTAGCTACAACCAACCTCTGGACATTTGATTGAGGCTGCCTAGGCTATCCAAACCATTCTGTCACACCGCATGGACATAATTTACCCAAAGTAAGACCATTTGAAGAACCAGCTAACTAAATCCATCCCAAACTGCTGACTCACGGAATTGTGAGTAAATAAATGACTACTATTTTGACTTGGTATATTTTGGAGTGTGATATTATTTCATCCAAAATCTGATACAGTCATCATGAATGGAGTGTTTTTCCAGTTATTCAGATTTATTAAATAAGTAGCATATTCAAGGCATCAAGCTAAATGCAGACAGTGAGATACAATGTATAAAGTGTGACCAGTCTTCAGTAAGTTAACAATGTATACCAGGAGGTAAACAAATGTCTAAATAACTATCACACAGGACAACATAGCATAAGAGCTATAGTGTATAACTACTAAATTGTCTAGGAATTTAAATACAGAAACATTTTTGCTTGAAGTGTTAATGGAAGGACTTATCAAGAAGATAATGTCAGAAGGTAGAAGCAGAGGACATTCCAAGTAAATGAAAATTATTTAGGACAACCGTGGTCTAGGAAAAGGAAAAAGAATCTGGACACCAAAGAATAGATCATTTTAGTTAGATTACTGTATAAACATAGAGGAGATATGAGAGGACCATTCTTCAACAACCATCAACTCAATGTCAGGCACTGCCTGCTACACTATCATCTAACAGACCTGGAAGCTGAGTCACTAGGTCAAGGTCTGTGAAAGTGATGGGACTTGTCTGTTTTTAATTGTTTATGTATGTATGAAGGGGGCTGGAGAGTGCACTTGGAGGTCAGAGAACAATTTTGGGAGTTAGTTTTCTCCTCTTTTGAGTTCTGGGGATCAAACTCAGGTCATCAAACTTGTGGGGCAAACATTTTTATTCCATGGGCCATGTGAATATCCCCTTTTGTAGTAGTATGCTGCTGTGGTGGCTCACCAAGGATGACAAGGAGGCATATTCATAGGTGCAAGCCCCCTGCGAGACCTCAGCAGACGGAACCACTATCATGGCAAGCATCATCCTGGACAGTGGAACCCCGAGCTTCTGAGCTCAGGTCTTTTTATTGGTTCAGAACACCTTAGGTGTTCTATTGATTGCATGTGAAAATCCAGAGCAATCAAACATCCTCCACATAAATCCAACACCTGAAGACAATACAAAACACTAAGTTCTAGGCAGCCCCTCACTCAACAGTGCACAAAACAATTATTTTAAACACAACTAAAAATAAACTTCTACAACATCCTTTTTTATTTATTAGAGGCAGGGTCTCCTGTAGTTCAAAGTGGCATGGAATTTGCTATGCAGACAAAGATGTCTTTGAACTGTTGAGCTACACTGGGGCTGGGGATGTAGTTCAGTGGTAGAAGGCTTTCTTAGTATTGGGAGATCCTGGGTTAGCTCTCCAAGCACTGAAGAGAAAAAAGCGACTTAAGGAATCTTGCACCAAACTAAATATCTATCATCACTTGAATGGTAAAATAAACTGTGGTAAATTAGTATAATGCAATACTACATAGCAATGACAATAAATGTACTGTAACTGCTACCACCAGAAATACCTAGAAAATTCAACAGGAGAAAATCCAACCACTTAAAGAACGAGAGGAAAACCAAACTAAGATAATATTTATATAAAGTAAAGACAGACCAGATAAAACTAAACAACATATTATTTAGAAATGTATTAAGCTTGCCAGGCATCATGGTGCACACTTTTAACCCCAGCACTTGGGAGGCAGAGCCAGGAAGATCTCTGTGAGTTGGAGGCCATCCAGGGATACATAGTCTCTGCCACAAAACAAACAAACAAACAAAAACAAAGCAAGGCAAACAAAAAAAAAAGATAAAATCAAAAGACTTATAGGACAAGCGCAAGAAGAATTGATACACCATTCAGCATAGAAGCTTCCTCTACAGTTAGAGAAAATTCAGGATAGTAACTTCCTCTACTACAGTTAGGGAAAAGACACAGTTTGCTATTTTCCTCCTCAAATTATACATCTTATTTTTATTTACTTGACGTGTATATATGTCTTTATGTATACACACACACACATACACACAATATGATATACATAGATACGATTTCACACAACCATTACTATGTGGTTCAGGAAAAGAAGGGTTTATTGGATAAAAGGTCTTGAAAGGAATACAAATCTGAAAGAGAGAAGGTATTTCAGAATGAAAAAATACAATCAGGACAGTGGCAGAAAAGAAGACAGCAGGTGGGAAACAGTGGAGGTCATTTTCGAAGCAACCTATATTTATATTGGTAGGGCATAAAGTTTCAGCAGAATGTGGAGATTCTTGGACGGTCTCACACGAGATCTGTGCCTCACACTGTAAACAATAGGGACTTTGTGTTAGTATTCACTGGTTTAGGCAACAAGAAACAATTGTGGCTAACTCAAAGTGGGGAGGTTTGTTTTTGTTTGTTTTAAGACTGAGAGATAGAGAGAGGGAAAGGGGAAGAAGAAATGGGAGAGGGAGGAGGGAAGAGAAAAGACTGAATAATTTATTGGATAGGCAATATAGTCTAGTGACCAGTCTAGGAACCTAGAAGACCTGGGGATCTCGATGGGATAGACCAGCTCTTAAAGCTTTCAATTTCAACTACCTTCTATTTCAGATACCAGCTTACAGGAGTCTGGCATTCCTCTTGTGTGACCTGAGATCTGTGCTGGCTGCTCATTATAATATGGGAGACATAGATGACATGTAGTTTCCCAAAGGAATAAAGTGGTGAATGAAAACATACACACACGCACACATACACGTGCACACACAGATAGTATGGCTTCCTTAGTAAATTATAGGATGGGAGTAAAACCTAAGAATGACCTCATTAATTAATCCTAAGACATGTACTAGATTAGCTAAACGTAGGATTCGTGGCCCTCATGGTAGTAACGTTTTTCGTCTAGGATGTCCTAAAGTTTGTCTCTACAACTGCTTCCTTCTCAGGTATTATTCCCAAATTGCTACCCACTGCCCGATTTGAAACTCAGATCAGCTATCCTTTGCAAAAGACTCAGCTCAACTAACAACAGAAAATAAAGATATATAAGAAAATGGAGTAACGATGCACACCTGTAATCCTAGCTTTTGGGAGATGGAAGTGGAAGGAGTTCAAGGCCATCCTCAGCTACAGAATGAATTGGAAGCCAGCATGGACTAGATGGGACCCTGTCTCAAACAAAGGCAAACAAAGGCACTGCGAGCTAGGAGACCTGAGGACTAGCCAAGCCACTCGCGCAGCACCCCCATCCGTAAGTTGACTACCAAATCTCCCTATTCGTAGTCCTCAGAAGCCGGAAAATCTGCTGAGACACGAACCCCACGGGAAAGGGACTAGCAGAACCCCACCTACGGAACTGTAGTTCCCGGAGTTGGGGGGGGCACCCGATGTCGAGGGGGGGGGGAGAGGCCGCACATGCGCACAAGCTCCCAGGTCAACAAAGACGACGGCGTGCGCGCGCGCACCGGAGCCAGACACCGAGGACGTGCGCGCACACGGCCGCCGCCGAAGGGTGCCAGCGGGCAGAGGACAGAGGAAGAGGAGGGGTGGGAGCCATCGGCCGCCTGAGGAGGAGGAGGAGGAGGGCTAGTGCTCTGGGCCCGCGGAGAGGAAAGGGGCGGGGCCGGCGAGCGGCGCGTGCAGGTGCCGGGCTCCCGGGCTCCGCGGGCGCGCGAGCGGCTCCGTGGCCCCCGCCGCCGCAGTGGTCGCCGCCGCCGCTTGGTCGCCGTCGGTCTGCGGGAGGCGGGTTATGGCGGCGGCGGCAGCGGGAGCTGTGAATGAGTTCTCCGGCCGGACGACGGAAGAAGAAAGGCTCGGGCGGCGCGAGCCCGGCGCCCGCCAGGCCTCCGCCCCCCGCCGCGGTCCCCGCCCCTGCCGCCGGCCCGGCCCCTGCGCCCCGCTCGCTGCATAAGCGGAACCTGTATTACTTCTCGTACCCGCTGGTCGTCGGCTTCGCCCTGCTGCGCCTGCTGGCCTGCCACCTGGGGCTCCTCTTCGTGTGGCTCTGCCAGCGCTTCTCCCGCGCCCTCATGGCCGCCAAGAGGAGCTCCGGGGCCGCGCCGGCGCCCGCCTCGCCCTCGCCCCCAGCTCCCGGGCCGGGCAGCGAAGCCGAGAGCGTCCGCGTCTTCCACAAGCAGGCCTTCGAATACATCTCCATTGCCCTGCGCATCGACGAGGAAGAGAAAGGTACTGGGGGCTGGAGGGAGGCGGCCCTGGGCGGGCGCCACCTGCGTCCCTTTCCTGCACCCCGGCGTTGATCTGCCCCGGGAGTCTGAGTCCCCACGGCCAGACCCTGCTGTGTGACGCTCACTTAGTTAAGCCTCTCTTCTGTCTGGGCGCCCTAGCTGTTGACTTTGTTTCGGTACCCCCACAGTTGTGCATTACGAGTCTCGGTGAAACACCCAGACGTGCTGCTGACAGTGACAGTTGGCCTAGAGTGACCACACGGGCTTCTTTCTAACACTGTTAACAGTGTGGCTTTCTCTGAGCTCGGCTTCCACAAGGTTTTGATATCGAAGAAGCTGTGTATAAACTTAATGAAAAGAGTTCTGTA
Source organism: Cricetomys ansorgei (assembly GCA_026225945.1). Lineage (NCBI taxonomy): Eukaryota > Metazoa > Chordata > Mammalia > Rodentia > Nesomyidae > Cricetomys > Cricetomys ansorgei. Next base: position 20,268,627 of record JAMJFZ010001264.1, on the reverse strand, counting down.
GTGTCTGGGGGAGAAAAAAAAGAACAAGTGATGACTTGAGTTTGAAAGGGATAGTTGCATATAATTAGATCCGAATTTGCGTTATTCGAAAGGTTCGGGAATTATTTTTATCAATATAGTGAGTCTTGAATATTTTTCTTTGAAGTTGTGTTTCAGCCCCTGGTTGCTTTCTCTCTTTTTTTTTTAATTTTTATTTTTTATTAAATCTGTATTCCAAGGCAGTCTCTTTAAGTTTCTAAATTGAAATGTTAAATGAATGAGTTGGGTAAACATGCAAATCCTTGTACCATGACACCTAAAACAAAAGGGTCCCCTTCCCAGTGAAGGCAGGGATACTGCATACTTCAGGTTTCTTTCAAGCAACATCTTTAAATCTTTCTGTGTGCTAGGCATTGTGCGATTCACTTTGCATGTGTCCCTTGATCCTCACAATGATTCAGAGACGAGAGTACTGTCAGTACAGGTGTTTTACAGATGAAATTACTGTTTGCAAGATTGAAGCAGGTGGTACCAAATCTATGCCAATTTTAAACTTCTGTGGAAAATGTTCAGTGGGGTTAGAGACTCTTCTGTCCCTCCTTCTGTTGCCACCTCCAGTACTCTTCATAGTCCCACCTTGGCTCATCAACATTGTCCACTCTGGGAAGTGAACATCCTGTAGTTCTTGTGCAGTGTTCTTTCCACTCTCAACACCAGACATCTGCAGGGCCTAAGAATAAAGAGAGGGATGTAGTGAAAGAGGCAGAGAGCCATGATTTTGGAGTCCAGACTGGAGTGGATATTTGAGTTCAAAAAATAGTAGACACAACTAAGAAAATATTTTGTGTTTGTGAGAGCAAGTTTTTTTGTTCATTGCTTAGTTCTTCACTATCTCTTAGGACCATCCATCCAGTTACCACTTGGGGAGGGTGAGGAAGGGCACTCCTTCCAGATGTAATGATGTATTGCAGTGTTTTATAGCAGTAGGGTTCTTGAAGTTTTTTAAATAGTGTGACTATAAGCAAGAGTAGATTATTTACGAGTTTGAGGGTGTTGTTCAGTGATTGAATGCTTATGCCCAGTGTGCTTTGGAGCTTGGATTTGCTTCTCAATGCTTTAGAAACAAAGCCAACAACAAAAAAATAAATTAGTTAAAAAGAAATAAATCTGTGAGTAGTGGTACAAGGCTGTGATGTCAGCACTTGGGAAACTGAAGACTGCTGTGAGTTCAAGACCAGCCTGGCTGCATAGCAGGCAAGCCCTTGTTTTAAAACAAAATTGAATCTGTATTTTCGTGGTTCTCTTCTATCATATTTTTTCCCTTAGCATTTTGTAGCCTAACTTGAATTCCATAATTGAAAAAGAGTTCATGTTTGAAAACTGTCAGTCTTTCAGCTGTACTTGACAACTCAGCACTTACTTCCAGGAGAATTTGATTCTCTTTCCACTGCATAAAAATATGTGAACAGATAGGTAGAATTGAATATGCAGTCTTCATACATAGTCAGGCTTTCTGACTCTTGTAAACTGTCAAGAGGGTAGCAGTGTTTTACACTGCCATCCATTAGAAACTGCTCACACAGGTGAGCAGTGACCACGGCGGTCAGAAGAGGTGTTGTATGGAACTAGAGTTAAAGACAGTTGTGAGGCATCATGTAAGTGTGGTACTAAACCCAGTCAGGTCCTCTACAAGAGCGGCCAGTATTCCTAACCACCAAGCCATCTCCCCAGCTCTGAATTTTATAGGTATTTTAATGGTTGAACTTCTTCAAAAGAGTGATAATCTGTGACATCCATTTATATATGAAGAAACAAAAGAGTAGATTCAAAGTAGCAGAACTAGGAACAGAGTCAGGTGACCAGATTTAATATAAGATCATTCTTTTGACTTTTTTTTTTAGATTATAATATAATTACAACACTTCTTCCCTATCTTTCCTCCCTCCAAACTCTCCCATATATCTGGCCTCGCTCTCTGTCAAACTTATGGCCTCTTTTTTATTAATTTTTATTAATTATTAATTAATAAATTATTAATTATTAAATTATTATTATATAAACATGATTTTATATGAAACAATGTTTCTCTTTTTTTTAATGCAAGTAAAGAGCCTGTCAGAGTACTTGAGGAAATGAGGTTGTGATAGTGGATCTTTGGAACAACTTAACTAGAGCTTTAACACAAAATATGACCTAGCATGTTTTGTGTGACATCTGTAGATAGGCAAGTGTGAGATTTCCTGGATAACAATGGTGGAGGCTCAGAAGGCGTGGTTCGAGTCCTCAGGTTGGCAGTACCTAACAGTAAGGGTGGAAGTGTGCTGTGTGAAAGAAAGTGAACCGGTTTTTCAGGGTGTTGTAGGGCTGAGGAACCTGGTATCAAGAACAGAACGTTTATAAATAAAATAATCCTGTCAGTTAAGTTTTTTCATACACACACTTGGACTTATGGTTCCAAAGTGCTAAGAGTTCATCACCATCGTGGCAAGGAGGCCTGGCAGCAGACAGGCATGTGGGTAGCTGGGGAAGCAAACTGAGAGCTCACATCTTTTTATTGTTTTTGTTTTTCCAAGATAGGATTTCTCTTTGTATATCTCTGGCTGTCCGGAAACTTGCTCTGTAGACCAGGCTGGCCCTGAACTCACAGGGATCCAGCTGTGTCTGCCTCCCAAGTGCTGCTGTTGAAGGCATGTGCCACCATTCCCAGCAGTGATTTTTCTAATTTTGCATAATCCAAAGTTGTATATTATTTAAAACATGCAAACGCCTGTCCACATCTATTTTCATAAGATAAGGATATAGAGGGGAAGTCAAAAGTGATTACTTTCATTCCTGGAAAGTACATCTATTTAGAAAGAATTAACTTCAAATTCAGTTCCTTTTGCTTGATGACTCTGTCTACTTTAGAGGGCTGTGGTGGTTCACATATGTTCCCAGCACCTAGGAAACTGAGGCAGGATGATTAATGAGAGTTTGAGGCCAGCTTGAACTACATAGTGAGTTCTATAAGACCCTGTTTCCAAAAAAAAAAAAAAAAAAAAATTAAAAGGAAAAAGATTATTTTTCTTCTCCTTGATTAGAGGCAAAACATGAGGATCACCACAAAGTGAAAGACAGCATGATCTGTATAGGGAGTTTTAGGCCACACAGGCCTGCATAATGGGACCTGCTGCAAAGAACATCTCCTGATTAGAATAAGAAAAAATAATGAAAGACATTAGGGCTTTTTCAAAAGCTTTGACTTTCTTCGTACCGCCTGCTCAATATTTGGTGTTATTTGAACAAAAGACAGCCATTGTTAGGGACTTTATGCCTTATCTGGTTTCTGTTTTGTTTTATTTAAAACAGTTTTTTTTTTTTTTTTTGTCACTATGACCTCCACCTTTCAGGGCCACAGTTCAGTCTTTATAGTCTTTTTAAAAAATTTTTTATTTTATTTTATGTGCAGTGGTGCTTTGCCTGCATGTATGTCTAAGTGAGGTTGTCGGATCCTCTGGAATTGAAGTTACAGACAGTTGTGAGTTGCCATGTGGTTGCTGGGAATTGAACTTGGGTCCTCTGGAAGAGCAGCCAATGCTCTTAACTACTGAGCCATCTCTCCAGGCCTCTTAAAACAATTTTTAAAAATTAATTTATTTTATATGTATGGATGTTTTGTATGTCTGTGCACCAGTATGTGCCTGGTACTCAGAAAAGTCAGAACAGGAAGTCTGAGTCCCTTGGAACTGGAGTTACAGGAGGTTGTGAGCCACCATGTGGGTGCTGGTGATTGAACCTGGGTTCTGTAGAAGAGCAGCCACAGCCAGTATTCTTAACCACTGAGCCATCTCTCCAGCCCCTTGTTTTGTTGTTTTATGGTTGTTATGGATCTTGGATGATTCTATTATTCCTGGTTAAATATGTAAATGAAGGGATTGCTGGGTTATGGAGCAAATAGGCTTAACAGCGTAGGAAAGAACCAGGCTCTTACTCAGTTAGTGATACCAGCTTGTATTAGAACCAGCAAACATGAAATTTTGGTCTATTGCTTTTTGTATTAGATTGTTTGGGTATTTTTTTGTGTTTTGTTTGTTTATTTAGTTGGTGTCTTAGTCACTGTTCTATTGCTCTGAAGAGACACCATGACCAAGGGAACTCTTATAAAAGAAAGCATTTAATTATATTTCAAAGGGTTAGTCATGCCGGGAGCATGGCAGCATCCATGGTGCTGGAGAAGTAGCTGAGAGTTACATCCCACAGAAAGGTGGAAGGAGGAAATCACCCTATAAAGTTGTCCTCTGACCTCCACACTTGTGTTATGCCCCACTTTGCTCCCAGTGTACTTACATATGTATGTATAAGAAATACATAATAAATGTTATTTATTTTTGTCATGTTTGTTTGTTTGAAACAGAGTTTCCAAGTTTAGCACTGGCTGTCCTGGAACTCACTCTATAGATCACGCTGGCCTCAAACTCACAGAGATCTGCCTGCCTCTACCTTCTCCCAAGTGCTGGGATTAAAGGTGTGCCACCACTACCAGGTTAAATTTTATTATTTTAAAGTCAATTTTAAAATAAAAGAATTAGAGAATGTGTAGGTGATGAGCAAATGATGATTAGAATGTTGCTGGTGGGCCAGTGAGATGGCTCAGCAAGTTAAGGCTCTTGATGCCAAGCCTATGCAATCCTAGGACCAATACAAGAAGGAGAGAAAGTTATTTTCTGACTGAATAAGTATGTGTCATTTAAATACTTTTCAGATTTCTTTATTTTATGTATATGAGTATTTTGCCTGCACATATGTATGCATACTCTCTGCTTGCTGCCTGAGCAGCTCAAAAAGAGGATGTCAGATCCCCTGGAATTGGAGTTATGAGTGGTTGTGAGCTACCATGTGGGTGCTGGGAGTTGAACAGAATCCTCTGCAAAAGCTAGTGGTCCTAACTGCCGAGCCATCTCTCCAGCCCCAATATGTAATCTTAAAAATTAAAAAAGAAAGTTGCCAATGAAAACTCTCAAATATTGTTATTAAGAGTGTGGATTGGTGTACTAGTGAGATGGCTCAGCAGCCAAGAAGCACTAGCTATTTACTTAGGCCTTGGTCCTCAGAACTCACCATTGAAGGAGATAGCCAATTTCTTAACTTTGTCCTTTGACCTTTACAATTGCACTTTGACACTCACATGTCATACACACAACAATAGTAAAAATTGAAATTTTTAAATCATAAAAAGACAAAAAAGAACATAGTTTGGGTCTGGAATATAGCTTCATATTAAAGTGCTTGTCTAGCACTAATCCAAGGCCTGGGTTCAATCCCAGTACCAAGAAGAAAGTGGGGAGGGGTGACTAGAGAGATGGCTCCGCAGTTAAGAGTTCATACTTCTCTCTTCCAGAGGATCTGAGTTCAGTTGCCAGCACCTGTGTGAAGGTGGCTCACATCCACCTGTAACTGGATCCAGCTCCAGGAGCACCTGACATCTCAGACCTCTGCAGACACAAGCACTCGCACGCAAATGCTTACACACAGACACTTAATTTAAAATAGTAAAAATTAAAATGAAAAAAGCAAAGGGCCCAGTGAGATAGTTTAGTGGGTAAAGGTGCCTACCAGCAAGCTTGATGACTGGGTTAGATATCCAGGACCCACATGGTAGAGAGAATTGATTTCTGCTGGTTGTCCTCTGACCTCCACATGGTGCTGTGGCAGGAGCACATCCACATGAATACATGTGCCCACTAAACAGATAAATTAATAAGAAATAATAATAACACCGTGGTATATAGTAATATTAATATACTAATAAAAAGAAAGTGTATAGATTAGAACAGCTTTCTAAAGCATTTGTCCATGTGGTGAGTGGAATAATGTGATAACTCATTTTCCTTGTTCAGTGTATACACAGAAGGTTTATTGCAGCACTGTTCGAAAGATTTAAAAAAAAACAAAAACTGGGAACATGTTGGTATCTTGGGAGAAAGTGGGAGATTGAACTCAGAGCCTTGAACATATTAGGCGAATGTTCTACCACTTGCTCGAGCCTGCCCCTAATTCTTAGTATTTTTTTGAATACTTTAAACATTTTTTTATTATTTTATGTACACGAGTGTTATGCCTGCATGTATGTATGTGCACCATGAGCATGCCTGGTACTCAGAGATTATAAGAGGGCATCATATTTCCTGGACTGGAGTTACAGACAGTTGTGAGCCTCCCTGTGGGTGAGAGGAATTGAACTCTGGTCCTCTACAAGAGCAACAAGTGCTCTTTACCCCTGGGCCAACTCTCCAGTCCTAGTAGCTTTTCTTTACTTTTTTAAAGTATCTTATCTTTCGTTGTAGTGCTGGGGATGAAACCCAGAGCCTTACTGTTAAAAGGCAATACACCATCACTGAACTGTATGTTCCCAAGTCATTCAATACCTATTTAAACAATTTTTGTTAATGCTGTTGTTATTCTGTTTCTGCTTTTCAAGACAGGGAGGGTTTCCTCTATATAGCTCTGGCTGTCCTGGAACTTGCTCTGTAGACCAGGCTGACCTCAAACTCAGAGATCTGTTTACCTCTGCCTACCGAGTGCTGGGATTAAAGGCATGCACCACCACTGCCCAGCCTGTGTATAATCAGTTTTTAAAATACCTAAATAAAAAAATTATTTGTTGTGTGTGTTGCCATGATCAATTATGGAAGTTAGAGAACAACTTGTGGAGATCAGTTCTCTCCTTCTACCCTGTAAGACCTGGGTATCAAACTCAAGTTGTCAGGATCAGCAGCAAGCAATTTTACCCACTGATCTGCCTCAGCAGCCTCTAAATACCTTTTCATATAGAAAACATCTAAATTACCAGGGTGATTTACTGTAAAGTCAGAGGAGATGAACTAGATCTACCTATATGCATGTATGTATGTATATATACATATATATCATCATATCCATCTCATGTGTGGATTAAAAAAAATAAAGTAGGACTGTGGGGCTGCTCAGTGCATAAAAGCTGCCCAAGGATGAGGCCTGGACTTCATGAAAGCCAGGTGTGATTGGCACCTGTTAACCCAGCGCTGGGGTGCTTAGAGACAGGCAGCTCCCAAGGGCTCTCTGGCCAGGCATTCCTAGCCAAAACCATAAGCTCCAGGATAAATGAAAGCTGCTGTCTCAAAAAATAAGAAGAGGGTCCATGACATGGGGCAACAGGTAAAGGCTCTTGTTGCAGAAGTCTGGTAACCTGCTTGATTACAGTTAGAGAACCCACTACACCAAGTTATCCTCTGCCCTCCACACACATGCTGTGGCAAACATGCCCCGCCACACGTGATAGTAAACAAGGTAGAGAGCAATAGAAGAAGATACCAGGCATACATGCACACGCAGAGATAAATATAAGGTGGGAGTGTTGTCACACGCCTTTAATCCCAGTACTCAGGAGGCAGAGGCAGGCGGATCTCTGTGTGAGGCCACATAGTTAGTTTCAGGACAGCCAGAGTTACAATAGAGAAACCTTGTCTTAAAAAAAAAAATAGTACAACTATTGTTGAATATAGTAGAAAAGCCTGTAGTAAAAAGATACATATTGCAAACTTGAAAGTGGCTTCTTGGAAGGGAAAGATCGTGAGAATGAGAAGAGGCATTGTAAAGGAAAAGTCTTAACACTTGCTAGATGTATTCACGTTGTATTAAAATCTGTACACAAATAAGACATTACTAGCAGTATTCTCATCAGAATGTAAATGCCAGTATACTATTTGTCTTTCTTTTTTTCAAGTAAAAAAATGCACGTGAACATGTATTTTCTTATTGAAAATGGGGAGATGAAGCCAGGCATGGTGGTGCTCTTGTGTAATCCTACTTTGTAATGCTAACACTCAGAGGGTCAATATTTCAAGGTTATTCTCCGCTCTGTATATGAGACCAGCCTAGGCTACATGAGACTCCATTTCAAAAAAGGAAGAAAATAGGAAAATGAACATCCAAAGTTTCAGTTGTTTTCAATAAACTTGAGGAAGGATCTTGTAGCCTGGGCTAGCCTCAGACTTGCTCTGTAGCTGAAGAAGACTTGAACTTCCAGCCTTCTTGCCAGGCTGATTTATAACAAGCTTTTAGTAATTAATTTCTTCACGTGCCAATATCAAGTACTTTTTTGGTATTTATTCTTTTCCAGGCAGTGATAACTACGATATATTGAGAAGTAAGAAATTACCAAATAAAAGGGCTGGCTTTAGTTAGGGTTAATTAGTTAATTACATTAGTTAATGACTTATTTGGGGGATAAAAAGGGAAAGAAGCACAGGAGAAGCTACAGATCTCTGTGAGTTCAAGGACAGCCTGATTGGTCTACATAGTGAGTTCCAAGCCCCCAGGGCTATATAAAACCTGTCTCAAAAGGGGTGGGGGTGGGGAATAGGACTACACTTTTGTAAAGAGACATTTCTTAGTTGTATATGGTGTCTATAAAAAGACTTCATTCTATTTTTTGATCACGACAGTAGTGATTAAGTTTTTATTTTGAAAATTCAGATAATAAAGAATGATATGGAAATTTGTATTCAATTAAATATGGTCATTAGATGGGAAAAATGAAAAAAGTAATTATAATCAGTGATCTCTTTATTCTAATATAAGTAGATAGTTACGAGGCTTTGCAGAGTCTAAGATCTAAGAAATTAATTTTTAAAAACAACTAGGCTTGCATATAATTATAACAGAAATAACCTATACATATTTTGAATATACTGAAACTTTAGGTCTTTTAAAACTTGGATCAAGAATTAATGTTTTAAAGCAGTTACTTCAGGGAAATGTGTTGCTCAGTGTCATACTTGTAATTGCCTGGTTCTCCTGCTGCAATCGTGTGTCACGTAAAAAAATTACTCTAGAAAGGAAGCAATGAACATGTTATCAAATTTAAATTTAATTAGATTGAATGGTCCTTTTTTTCCTTGCCCTTATTGAAGCCACCTTCATGTTTTCCAACAGAATAGGTATTTTTTGTTGTTTTTTTAAAGTACTAAATGGGTCTGGTGGCTCGTGCCTATAAGCATGAAGTTGAAAAGTTGAAACAGGAGGATCAGGGGGCTGCATAGTGGTTTAAGACCCTCTTTGGATACATGAAAGTCTTTCTCAAAAAATTAAAAATAAAATTTAATACATGTACTGTACTTAAATTTTCTCTAAGTAAGTTTTCTCGACCTATTACAGCATTTCAATGAATATATAAATATCAGTACAGTAAAACAGTGAGCAAAGTTGGACTCAAAGTCCTAATATTTTGGGCCAGTGAGACGGTTTAGTGGTAAAAGTGCTTAGTCACCAAGCCTGATGATCTGAGTTCAATCCCCAGGACCTACATGTAGAAGGAAAAGACAACCCCCAGGGGTTGTTCTCTAACCCCCACATGCATGCTGTGGTATGTATACTCCCACTCATCCTCATCAATAAATAAGTGTAATTTAAAGAACCAAAAATTTGAGAACCACTGGACTATAGTCTCTCTGTTGAGGAGACATTATTAAGATCAAGAGACATATATTAAGGTACAAGTCATTTGGTAGGTAGTTTCTTAGACTTACTTGATCATAACCTTTTTGTGTATCATCTATCAGTGTAATGCTTGGAGTAGTGAATGTTACGTTCTTCATACTTGTAATATATACAAATAATGATTTCTGTTTTTAAAGCAGGACAGAAGGAACAAGCTGTGGAATGGTATAAAAAAGGTATTGAAGAACTAGAAAAAGGAATCGCCGTTATAGTTACAGGCCAAGGTGGGTTATATGTATATTTTCTATAGCCACCCCAAACTCTACAGTAGTTCCCTCCCTCCAAATCCCTAATCCATGGAGATCCCATTCCAGAGCCACTGGTGGACTAAACTGCAAGTACTGCCAAGCCCTAGATACTTAATAACCAGGATGGCTCCGAACTGACTATGGGTGGCAGCACATATAGTGTGGATATGTTGAACAAAAGGAAGACTCATGACGTGGGTGGGAGAGACCAGGGCAAAGATGAAATTTTATTAGTACCAACAGTTCAGTATCTATTGTTTATTTTTGTGATTCTCCATTTAATTATTTTGGACTATAAGTTATCACAGGCAACTGAAAGTTCTGAAAGCAGATTTGCAGAAGGGGGCTGGTGGTTACTGAATTTATATAACTATCCTCTTCTTAGATCTATTTACTTTAATAAATGTCTTTTATTTCTTAATGTTATTGTTAATTGTGCTTGTGTGATAGTGACTATTCTAAAAGTGAAATTCAATGAAGTCTCAAACATGATTTTCTGTAACAGGCAGGCAATAACTAATATACTCTGTGGCCTTCTTGAAGCCATCCAAGGATCAATAAGTGATCAGTCGGTGATCAATTACTACATAGTTGGTAATCAGTCCCATATGTTTTCCCTTTTTTTGAAACTTGGTTTGTTGTGCCTGTAAGTAATCTTTTGTTGTTGTTAGGGTACTGGTACTTGTCTTATACTCTAGGCAAGTGTCCTAACTCTGAGCTGCATTCCCAGTCTGGTAATGGTTATCTAGTACATGTTAGAATATAGACCAGGTGCATGCCTTTAATACTAGTACTTGAGAGGCAGAAGCAGGTGGATCTCTATGAGTTCAGAGTCAATCTGGGCTACATAGTGAAACCCTGTCTCAAAAAAACAAAGTAAAATAAAATAAATTGGAAATATCTTATTTTGATTTATGTTAGACTCTTTTACACCAAAGCAGTTACTTCTGATGTTTATTTTCCTGTCACCTGAAATTTAAATTATGTTCTAAGTTAGGTTTAGTAGTATAGTTCTGTAATTCCAGTGCTTGGGATGGAGGATGAGACAGGAAGATCTCAAGTTCAAATCCAGCCTCAACTATAGAGTAAGAGCTGTATCAGAAACGAAACAAATAAAATTAGTCTTATATCTATGTAATTAACATTTATTATATACTCATTCTCTCCCAACAATCACTGTAATTGCCTCATATAGAGTATCTAACTTTTACTATAACTCTGTGCTTTGTAGCTACTGTTATCATTATTTTTCAGATGAGAAACATGAAGTACATGAAGGTCTCCTATATAAAAAAGCATAATTTGACTTAGTGGTAGAGCATTTGCCTAATTTTGGTGAAGCTCTGAGTTTAAACTCAAGCATTGTAAAAAGTAATTTTAAAAAGAAACAGGATAACATAAATGTGAGTGGTTGGGTCTTTGAGGCTTTGATAAACATGACTTTAAGAATTAAAAATATAAGCTGGGCAGTGGTGGCTCACACCTTTAATCCCAGCATTCAGGAGGCAGAGGCAGGTGGATCTCTGTGAGTTTGAGGCCAACCTGTTCTCCAGAGTGAATTCCAGGACAGCCAGAGTTATAACAGAGAAACCCTGTCTCAAAAAACACACACACATACATACATATATACATACATAGAGCAAACCCTGGCACTGGTGGTGCAGGCCTTTGATCCCAGCACCGGGAAACAGAAGCAGGATTTAAGGTATCCTTCACCTTGCCTAGCAAAAGCATTCCTCTTTCCCTCCCTATCTCCTTCTATTTTTTTTTTTTTTTTGAAACATCTCACTCTGTAGCCCAGGTTGGCCTGAAACTCATTATGTATTGACATTGAACTTGACTGACTGACTTTGAACTTGACTCTTGTCTTCCAAGTCCTTGGATTACAAGTGTGAGAGACACTTTGCCCACCTTTGATTTCTTTATAAAGGAAGATGTTGATTCTCCCTGAAGTAATTTGACTGACACTTATTTTGAAACACTGTTAGTAGGGGAATGTAGATATTTTAAATTAAATCTTCCTTTCTCTTTTTCCATTTAGGTGAACAGTATGAAAGAGCTAGACGCCTTCAAGCCAAAATGATGACTAATTTGGTTATGGCCAAGGATCGTTTACAACTTCTAGGTATCAATTAATGTATTCTCTAGCTAGTTATGAAATATACTTGAAATGTTTAATGCATTTTTAATTGTAAATGGCTGGGCCCATAACTCAGTGGTAGAGCATTTGTAGAGCATTGCATAGAGTGTATCAGGTCCTGTGCTCAGGCCCAGTGCCACAAGAAGTCAGTCTTTATTTGTAGGTAGAGAAGATCAATAATTTCAAGTTTTTAATTATATTTTATTTTATGTGTGTGCTTGAGTGTATATGTGTGTACAGCATGCATGCAGGTATCTGTGTAGACCAGAAGAGAGCATCAGATTGTCTGGTACTAGATTTCTAGGTGGTGTGAGCCACTTGATGTAGGTTCTGGTTTCTCTCTCCCTCTCTTATTCTCTCTTACTTTCTCCTCTTCTTCCTCTACCAGGGTTTCTCTGTGTAGTCCTGACTGTAGACCAGGCTGGCCTTAAACCCACAGAGATCTGCCTGCTTCTGCCTCTTGAATGCTGGGATCAAAGGCATGCACCATCCCTATCCAGCACATTGACCTGTTTTCTAGCCTCAATAATTTCAAGTTTATTCTGGGCTTTTATATATTTATTTTGAGATAACTCCTCACCTGTAGACCAGGTTGTCCTTGTCCTTGAACTCTGTCTCTGTGCTGTCTCCTTCCTAGTTTTGGGATTGCAGGAATGTGTCATCACCATTAGGCTTTTCTTTTTTTTTTTTGACTCAGGGTTTTATGCATCCTAGGCTGGCTATGGACTCATGAAGGATGACTTTGAACTTCTTCTGATCCTTCTGCTTCTGTATCCTAAGTGCTGAGGTTTCAGGTGTGTGCCACCATGCAGCATTGACATTAAACTCCCGTACCTTGAGCATGCCAGGCAGCATTCTGCCAACTGAGCTATATCCTCAGCTTTTTTCCCCCTCTTTTTGTGAACAAATCCTTTACTTAGCTCTGATAACCACCTGTACTTAGCCAGTCTTGACTTAGAAACTAGCCTATAGTCAAATCTCCTTCACTGCCTCTTACTATAAATCAAGGTTGATTGGAGGTACAGCAGTCTCACTCCCTTTCGAATTACATGACTTTAACGCTGCAGTGACAGGGCTGAACCACTCATACAGTGCCCCCAAAGTCCATCAAATCTTACATATTTACCGGCTGGCCCTTTGTAGAAAATGCTGCCAACCTTTATAGCCTTACCTACCTACCCACTTTCATATTATTACGCAACAAATTCTTGATATATTTTATTCCATTTAGAAGTATTTCATATTGTTTTTCTCAAAGATACATACTCTTTTAAAGTAAAATAATAAAATATCATCATCACTAACAAATACCAGTAGTTACTTTTATTTATTTATTTATTTATTTATTTATTTATTTGAGACAGGATATCTGTATGTGGTCTTGGCTATCCTAGAATTCACTGTGTAGACCAGGCTGGCCTCTAACTCACAGAGATCCTTCTGCCTCATCTCTTGAGTGCTGGGATTAAAGGCATGTGCCACTATGCCTAGAAATAATTATTTTTAATATTAACCAAAATAAGTACAAAAAATGGCCAGTGTCCAGATTTCTAATGATTTAACTAATATTTGTAGTATTTCTTTTTTTGCTTCTTTTCTGAGATGGGTCTCTCTATGTAGCCTTGGCTGTCATGGAACTCACTGTATAGACCAGGCTGACCTGGAACTCACAAAGATTGACCTGTCTTTGCTTCCTCATTGCCATAATTAAAGACATGTGCCACCATGCCCAGGTAAAGGATTTCAAGTAGAGTTATATGGTAAGATTTTTCTCTGAAGTGTATTAGTGAGGTGATTCTTTGGGAATTAGATATGAGAAGCTTAGGGAAGCAAGATCACTGTTTTAGTTTAGGTAACTGTCCTAAGTTTGTATTCCCTTATTTGTTTTAAAAAGTTCAGTTGTTGCTGTGCCAGGGATCGAACCCAGGGCCTTGTACATACACCCAGGCTCTTTACCACTGAGCTACATCCTCACTTACTGTTTTATTATTAGAGATTAACTGAAGCAGGGTCACACTGTCAGTGGGTTGTGTATATGTGTGTATTTACACAACTAGAATTGTAAACTCTACATACATTCTTACCTGTAACTTTTTATTCCCAGTTATCAAAAAAAAAAAAAAAAGGTTTTAATTTCTGCTTGTCTTTACTATATAATAAATGTTTCTGGTAATTTTTTGTGTTAGTAAAGAAGACACTTAATAACCAGAATTTTTCTAACTTACGTTTTTACCAACACAAGTAAGTCTCAGTATTTTGATTTAAAGAGCATTATCATTGAGAAAAATCAGATGACCTACCTCCAGTTAAGCAGGGTAAATAGAAAGGATCCAAGGTATATGGTATCAGCCACTTCTAGGATACAAAAGCTGCACACTGCTTTGTGCTTTGTATACAAAGGGGAGCTGCTATTTAACCTGTCCCAGAGGCAAGTGATACTGCACCGTAAACCAAGCACGGTGCCTGCTTGTCTGACTTTAGGAACGTTAGTCTAAGACTTAGTATGTATGTTCTGCTTTCTTTTTCTTTCCCCTCCCTTCCTTCCTTTTTTCCTTCCTTCTTTCTTTCTTTCCTTCCTTCCTTCTTTCCTTCCTTCCTTCCTTCCTTCCTTCCTTTCTTTTCTTGTTGTTGGGTGCTATAATGAAATCAGGACCTTGCACATGTTAAGTGCATATTCTACACTGAACTACATATATATAGTTCCTGTGCTGCATTTGTACATGAATTGCTAGTACAGAAGAAAACAAATGTACTTCAGCAAGGCACTTTTGTGAAAAGGTGATCCCTTATTTGGATGAGACAGATTACATACCTCATGTGTATGTCACCTTAGCAGTGTCTGTCAGCCTGCATGTAGGTTACTACCAAGTGGAGGAAGGAGGGCCGCAGCCATGTGATAGGAGGTGAAGCAGCACCCTGCTGCTCTGGGTGGCAGGCTGGGACTCACCCAATCTACACAGAGGACTGTTATTTGAGGTGGGGTAGGGTTGGAACAAATCTTTTTATTGATTAGTTACATCTTACGGCACATGCCATAAAACTCTTAAAGTATGACTAACATCCTCCCATACTGTGCCTAAGTGACCCATTTCCCCTCCTAAGAAGCAGCTGTGCCAGCATTGTCTCTGGGTCCCTTGAGTGTGTGTGTGTGTGTGTGTGTGTGTGTGTGTGTGTGTGTGTGTGCGCGCGCGCGCATGCGCGCACCAGCCAAACAGTAGTATACTGCACACATAGTTCATCATGCTGGTCCCTCTGCCTTGTGGCATTTATTTTTTGCTTGACTTATGGTAATATAGCCAAATATGACCTTTCTTAGATACTCCTTGTTGTTTTCCTTCTGTGCCATTTTTAAGTATGATTTCCTCTTGAAAGTTCCTTTTTCTTGTGGTAGAACCATACTGTAAAGCCTTTCAATAGGCTGTTTGTTGTGTGTAATCTTTTTAAAAATTATTTATTTATTTATATGAATACTCTATTTGCATGTACACCTGTATGCCAGAAGGGGGCATCAGACCCCATTATAGATGGTTGTGAGCCACCATGTGGTTGCTGGGAATTGAACTCAGACCTCTGGAAGAACAGCCAGTGTTCTTAACTGCTAAGCCATCTCTCCAGCCCCATGTGCAATCTTTTAAAAATAGTTACCTTGGACTGAGCATGGTAATGCAGGCCTTTTTTTCCTTTTTAATTTTTTAATTATTTATTTTTATTTTATGTGCATTCGTGTTTTGTCTGCATGTATGTCTGTGTAAAGATGCCAGGTGCCAGGTGCCAGATCCCCTGGACCTGGAGTTAGAGACAGTTGTGAGCTGCCATGTGGTTGCTTGAAATTGAACCCATGTCCTCTGGAAGAGCAGCAAGTGCTCTTAACCGCTGAGCCATTTCTCTTGCCCCCAGGAATACAGGTCTTTAATCCAAGCAGATCTCCAAGTTTGGGGCCAGCCTGGTCTGTATAGTGAGTTTCACAATAGCCACGGCTACATAGATAGAGCCTGTCTATAATGATGATTATGAACAAACACATGTAAGTTGCCAATTATATTTAATAAATTTGTGGATAATAAGAACCATAGTTACTTTTATCCACATATCACTGTGTTAACCTAGGGATTTGAGCATGTGATAAGCACCCATCACTTGCTGCTGATAACAGTGATAAGTAACTATCTTAGGTTACCAGCCTGAATAAGGTATATTTCAACATAGCCTTCCATGCGTTAACTTCTATAACTTTTCAAACAATTTCCTACTAATCACATATTTTAAAGAATATTTCTTATATGTGCAAAAGCTTCACTGTGAGACAGCTTTGTAACACATTAATAATTTCCCATTTTCTATACACATTTTTTTTTTCTTTTTGTTTATTTTGTTCTTTTTTAACCCCCTCTGTTGCATAGAGAAGCTGCAACCAGTTTTGCAATTTTCCAAGTCACAAATGGACGTCTATAATGACAGTACTAACCTGACCTGCCGCAATGGACATCTCCAGTCAGGTAGGTTTAGGTGACTAACGTAAACTAAAGCTTGCGTGCAAAGTGACTTCTTGCTTACTCTATAATGTTGATTTAGCTGTATAGTAGGTGTAACTGTTTTGTTTTCACAGGATTAGTAGAATATACAGTAACCTTATCATTGATAGTTCTGAACATACGACAGATACGGTATTGCCATTCTAAGTATACCTGTTCACATGTTTTCCAACTTCCTGCTTATAAGGTATAAAAATATGAGGAGATGGTATTCTCATTACTGCCTAGCCCACTGCCCCTTGAAGTGTACTTAATAACCTGTTCTTTTTAGAAAAAATATAGACACATGTATATGTGTATGTGTGTGTTCGAGGACATGTTTGGAGATCAGAGGACAACGTGAAAGAAGAAATTCTCTCCCACCACCTTGTATGTCCTGGGGTTTAAACTCAAGTTATCAAGCTTGGCAACAAGTGCCTTTCTCTACTGCGCCATCTCAGGAAGCCTGATGTAATCGTCGTCGTTGTTGTTGTTTTGTTGGTTTTTGTCTTTTGGGACAGGCTACTTTGTAGCCCTACCTGGCTTGGAACTTACTGTGTAGACCAAGTGGCCTTTAACTTCAAAACCTTCGAGAGTATTCCTACCTCTACTTCTGTAGTGTTGGAATTACAAATATATTGCACTGTATCTGAACTTAATGTTTATTTATTTATTGTCTTACTGTGTAGCCTCGGCTGGCATGGAACTCTCTTCATAGACTAGGCTGCATTCAACTCAGAGATCTGCCCCTCTGTAACAAGTGCTGGGATTAAAGTTGAGCACCACCACACCCAGGCTGTACTTCTTTAAATGATTGAGATATTTTAGGCAGGCAGTGGTGGCAGCACTTGGAAGACAGAGTCAGACAGATTTCTGTGAGTTCAAAGCCAGCCTGTTCTCCAGATTGAGTTCCAGGATAGCCAGAGTTAAAACAGAGAAACTCTGTCTTGAAAAACCAAAAAAGATAAAAAATTAAAAAGAAATATTTTTATTTCTGTTGTATTTTAAGTACTTGTGAGGTTTTTATTTTTTGCGTTCTTAACATGGAAATTTTAATTTTGTTAAACATAAGTTTTTACTGTGTATCAGTTTCATACATAGTATATGAACTGTTTTATGACAGTACTTGTTAAAAACTGAAGCTTCACATACCAAGGAGATACATTTTAATAGTATTATTACTATGGAGTAAATCATCCTTGTAACTTTTGCTTATCAACTCCTTTAGAAGATTACATACAAAAAGGAAGAACTAATTAAATGCTTTTGCTTGGTTCTGGTGGAAGAAACTTCACTTTCTAGGCTTTCCCAGTCTCGTTGGTTTTGTTTGGGCTTGGTTTGATTTTGCAGTGCTAGTGGTGATGCCCAGGCCGTAATGCATGCTACAAAGGTGTGCTGTGCTCCGTGCACCTCGGGTGGTTTGTTTGGTTGCTGGTTTTATTTTGTTTTGTTTCTTTTTTTGGCATTAGTCTCATGTCTAGGACAATTGATTGGTTCTTTTGAGACAGCTTTTTAATCCGTAGTCTAGGCTGGATGTTACTATGTAGATCAGTCTTCTGTGGGGTCCTAGACTCAAGTGATGCTCCTGACTCAGACTCCTGAATAACCATTTACAGGCATGTACCACTTTACCCAAGTTTGGACTTAAACCTTATTAAAGTAAGTGTAACTTCAAATTGTAGCACGATCTTTAGGTTAGGCTATGAAGCAGCTGCTGTTTTTTATTCATATAAAACAAGCAACTTTGAAGGTTTAATTCTTATCTTTACTTTATTTTTTGCAGTGCTAGGGTTCAAACCCAGGGCCTGAAATGTATAAGCAAGGCTCTGCCACTGTGCTATATTATATCCCTGGGCCAAAGATCAATGAGTAGTCTATTCTTTTTAGTTTTTCCTTTCTTCTTTTCCTTTTTAAAAAGTTAGTTAATATTCTGTGTATGAGTGTTTTATCTACATCTATGCCTTTGTACCATGTGTGTGCCTGGTGCCCTTGGAAGCCAAAAGAGCCCATTGGATCTTGTGGCATTACAGAGGACTGTGAGTTTCAGTGTGGGTGCTGGGAATCAAACCCAAGTCCTTCTAGAAGAACATCTAGTGCTCTTAACTGCTGAACCATCGCTCTAGATCCTCTTTTTCTTTTTTTTTTTGTGCTAGAGCTCAAACCCAGGGCCTCTTACATCTACTAAACAAGCACCACACCATAAAGCTATATCCTTAGCCTTTTAAGGTTTAATAGAGAAGATAAACAGTAACTAAATTTTTGTAGAGAGAAGCAGATCATCCACATTTTGCCCTTGACTTAACCCCTCTCTTCAGGAGATCTTTGGCTCAGTTGTATACTATAGTCAATGGCTGTATCTTCTACTATCTCAAGTATAGTCAAAAACATTTTGCCTGTTTATTTCAGTATGGCTGTTATAAGGAACTGTAAAACAGAGGGATATAAAGAGATGCATAAATAGTTAAGTTTCCAAAATACATTTTAATATTCTAATAATCCTATCAAGATCAACAGTAAAATTCTCTAGCTCTGAAAGGCTAGGGCCCATTTTTATGTATCAGATTCTGTCTTATTTTATATCCCTAGAAACCTGTGCTACTAATTGTATTTTCTAGTTGGAGAGAAATGCTAACTTCACAGCTGGTTTATATAGCACTGGTGTGCAATAAACACTGAAGCAATGAATGAGCTTTCTCAGTCTTTCTATTGGTGTTATGTCTGGAACATTTGAGATATTTTACTTGGGTGATTTACTTCATCTGTTTTAGTAAGTGTTCACACCAAATTAATACAATATGTTATCTGTGGTCTCTAGTTTTCAACTCAAAATTATTAAACAATCAAAAAAGCTTGGAAAATACTATCTTTTAAAAGAGTGTGCAGGTGCATGTGCGGGTATGTGTTCGTGAATACAGAAGAAACCTGACATGGGTGCATGGAATCAAACTTGGGTCCTCTGAAAGAGCAGCACATGTTCCTAACTGCTCTTCTCACCAGCCCTGGAAAATAGGATCTTGACTCAGGAAAGAGAGAGAGAGAGAGAGAGGAAGGGAGGGAGGGCTCAATCATTTAGAGCGTGGACTGGAGTTCTCTTCCTAGAAGGAATGTCTAGGGGCTCACAACGGTCCGTAGTTCCCAACTCCAGGGAATTCAGTGCTCTCTTCTGGCCTCAGTGGCAACTGTAGTCACATGCATATCCCCATACATATAATTAAAGACATTGGTCAGAGAGTTCAGTGGGCCAACCTACATGTTGACTTTATTTTTTTTCTCTCTCCCCCTTCTCTCCTTCTTCTCCCTCTTCCTTGTGTGTGTGTGTGTGTGTGTGTGTGTGTGTGTGAGTGTGTGTGTGTAGGCAGGCCAGAGGCTGGTGTTGGGTAGGTATATTTTTCAATTGCTATCTATCTTATTCTTTTTTGAGACAGACTTCTCACTGAATCTGGAACTCATTGATTAGCTCAGCTGGTGGCCCAGGAAGCCCTGGGATCTGTCTGTCTCTCCCTCACTAGCACTAGGATTAGTTTTGGAGACAGGATCTCACCTACCAGGGCTTCATGCATACTAGGCAAGCAGTCTACCAACTGAGTAACATCCCCAGCTTCTGACATAGTTTTGGTTGTTGTTTCCTGGTGTTGAGGATCAAACCCTTGCACAAGCTCTGTACCACTGCTACATTCGTAGCCATTCTGACATTTGTTATTTTTCATGAGAATCTTCTGTCATCCTCATGGTAGTTCTTTGTAGAACTTTCTTGGTTGTGTTTTGTTTGTTTTTTAGATAGCATGTCTGCATCTCTCTGGCTGTCTTGAAGCTCACTATGTAGACAGGCTGGCCTTGAACTCACAGGGGTAGACCTGCCTCTGCCTCCCTAGTGCTGGCATCAAAGGCATGCACCACCACACTCAGCCTGAAATTTTCTACCTATAGTCTTAGGCCTATGTATTTCTAAATAAATTATCTGTGTCCTGTTATTCCTCTGAAATGAGTGCCTTTTAGCATTCTCCCAAGAAGATCTTGTTGTTTTCACATCTTTCTAGGATACTTTTCCTCCTCTTTCCTGGTGGTTTGTACCTACTATTTCTTGAACCTGGGGTTCAGAGAACTTTACATGTATGTACTGGAACAACCGTAATCAACTGTACTCTACATGGAAGTGCCCTTGTTTTGAGTCACCTTATCATCTGGATTTATGTTTAGAAGTCACTGTAGCTGGATCTGTGCTGTGTTTTATGTAGATGCCATTGTCTTGTAGAAACTACATTTCCATTTTTAGTTTTTTTTTCTGCATGTAATTGCATATTGTCCATTTGATGTGCTTGATAGTTTTTTGGTTTTAAATTTGTTTAGATTTATTTTATGTGTATGGTTGTTTTACCTACATATATGTATGTGTATGTTTGTGTCTGGTGCCGGAAGAGGTCAGAAGAGGTGTAAGATCCCTAGGAATTGGAGTTATGGACAGTGTAGCTACAAAGTGTGGGAACCAAACTCAACTTCTCTGCAGTAGTAATAAGTGGTCTTAACCACTGACTATCTCTCTGGTGCCCCCCTCCTTTTAAAGAAAAAATATTTTTGATGTTTGTGTTTTTTTCCTGTGTGCATGTCTATGTTCCTTGTACATGTAGTACCCACAAAAGCCAGAAGAGGGCATCAGATCCTCCAGAACTGGAGCTACAGATGCTTGTGAGCTACCATGTGGGTGCTGAGAACTGAACCCAGGTCCTCTAGAAGAACAAGTGTTCTTAACCACTGAGTTATCTCCTAGCCCCCTTTTTATTAATATTAATTATATTTACAAGTGTAGCTATGCACAGGTGTATGGGGGTGCCATCAGAGGCCAGAGGGGTCAGATCCCCTAGGAATTAGTCCCTGGAGCTGGAATTACAGGTGGTTTGTGAGCCATTCAGTTTGAGTACTGGGAACTAAACTTGGGTCCTCTGCAAGTAACTGCTGAGCAATCTCTCCAGCCCTGTGTTTGATAGTTCAGTGCAGTGAATGTTTCATCTTAAAACAGAGATAGCAGTCATTTCAGCCTAAAATAATTCTCTCAGTCATAGTCATTTATGCCCTAGGATAATTTTCCAAGGCAATGCAGACTAAATCTAGAATAATCTCCCTGACTTCATAAATTTGATTGTCACAATATAAAGGAATGACTGGGTTGGTCTAGTGTTCAGGCTGTATATTCTACTTGTCTTAGGGATCCTCTTACTAGTCCTCCAGTGGCAGTTTAAAGCTCATTCTCAGTGCCAGGACGTGACTGTAAATTTCCCTGTACATTTTTTTAAAACCTAAAATATTACCTACTCTTTCTGATCTTATAGTGATTTAATTGATACAAAAACTGTTTGGTTCTCCAGATGAACAAACTGATTCCCTCTAGTGTTTGGGAATTCTTAATTTCCTTTAAAGGTATTCGAAAGCAAAACCAAGGCTTCTGCTTTTTCTCTTACCAGTTAATTTGCTGGCCAGGTTAACATTTTTATCCTTCGCTCTTCATCCTTTTGAGAGGGTCTTGCTATATAGTGTAGTCTTGACTGGCTTAGAACTTGGTGGGTAGATCAAGCTGTCCTAGAACTTGCAGTAATTCTCCTGCCTCTGCTTCTGTCCATTGCTGAGTGCTAGGATTATTAGGTTACACATGTCACCATGACCAGCATTTTTTATTTGTCTGGTTTTTTGAGATGGAGTCTATTATATAGCTCTGGATGTCCTGGAACTCACTCTGTAGACCAGGCTAGCTTCGAATTCACAGAAATCCACCTGCCTCTGCCTCCCAAGTGCTGGGATTAAAGGCGTGTGCCTCCACCACCTGGCTAACTTTATATTCCTATAAAACAAAATCAGTGCTTAGTAATAATAATCTTTGTTGTAAAGACAAATGTTTAGTCAGGCAAGTAGGGTGGCTCAGGCTATAATCCCAGCACTCATTAGGTTGAGCCAGAGAGACTGTTCAACAATATCCTGGGCTACATATGAGTTCTAGATCAGCCTGGACTATAGAGTGTGAAACTATCATTAAGAAAGAAAAAGCAAGCAAGCCAGTTACAAGAGAGAAATCCTGTTTCAGTCCCCCCCCCCCAAAAAAAAAGAGTATAAAGCTATAATTTAGG
Organism: Cricetomys ansorgei; assembly: GCA_026225945.1. Lineage (NCBI taxonomy): Eukaryota > Metazoa > Chordata > Mammalia > Rodentia > Nesomyidae > Cricetomys > Cricetomys ansorgei. The sequence continues at coordinate 20,246,120 of JAMJFZ010001264.1, read as the reverse complement.
AATCATGATCTTTGAGCATTTAAAAGCCTATAATTTTTTTAATCTATCTATTTAGAATATGATATACACATCACATAAAATACTTGGAATACTAAAGGCTACAACTTAATATTCTTTCAATTAAAATCAGTTAATCAAAAAAAATCTTTCAGTGGGTATAAGTTGTAGTCTTTCATATTTCATACCCATAAAGGTTTGGAGTCCTGGGCTAGGGAGATAACTCAGTAAAGTGCCTGTCACACATGAGGACCTGAGTTTAGATCCTTAGCACCCACATAAAAGCAGAGTATGGCAGTGCAAGTGGGTGCAGGAGTGGATGAGGGTGCCAGGAGCTCATCTGCCAGCCAGTCTAGCTCAGTTGATGGGCTGCAGGTTCAGTGAGACCGTTTCAGATATAAGGGAGATACCTGACATCAGATTGGCCTCTACATGCACATATGGACACATTACATATACTCCACACACAAAAGTGGACAGTCAAATAGTGGTGTGTTGCTATCTTTTCCTGTGTGTACTGTATCCCTTGTGCCTTCATTGTATTTTGTTTCTTAGTTACTGGGAACTTTATTTGCTTGGTATCTTTTCTATGTCTTTATCTTCTCTCACAAGTGAAGTTGTTTTTACAAACACATTTCTTCATAAGAAAACTGGAATCTACAACAGGGAAGGGCAAACTTAATAACCAAATCTCTTTCCCCAGTAACCATCCCCATAACATCCTGGTTTATTTTCTGACTCAGATCTGATTTTGAAATATTTCTTGGCCGGGCAGTGGTGGCGCACAAGCAGGTAGAAGGTAGATCTCTGTGAGTTTGAGGCTAGCCTGGTCTACAGAGTGATTTCCAGGACAGAGTTACAACAGAGAAACCCTGTCTCAAAAGGAAAAAAAGGAAAAGAAAAGAAAAATATTTCTGATAACCCTTTGTTATGGGCCCGTGAGAGGGCTGACCTGATAAAGGCACTTCCTGCACAAGCTTGACGTCCTGAGTTCAACACCTGTGACCCGCATGGTGGGAGGTGAGAACCAGAGCCTGCACACGTATCATGACATGTGTACCCACACTTACACATCATGTACGCATACACACACAATAATAATAAATCAAAATTGTAATCTGCTGGTAGCTTGTGTTGCAAATTTGTTATTACTACTTTTTATTATTATAAATATTGTAAATTGTTATTATTAGTTTTTATACTTAGAGTCAAAGTTTCTAATCATGATGGCTTTATTTTTTCCTTGATAGAAAGTGGAGCAGTTCCGAAGAGGAAAGATCCCTTAACACATGCTAGTAATTCACTGCCTCGATCCAAAACAGTCATGAAAAGTGGACCCTCAGGACTTTCAGGTCACCACAGGGCACCTAGTTGCAGTGGTTTATCCATGGTTTCTGGAGCAAGGCAGGGGCCTGGTCCTGCAGCTACCACACATAAGGTACTCTAGAACAGTGAGTGCAAGCGTGCTTTACAAGTAGAAAACAGTTATGCTTACTTCAGTGTCTTATATCTCTGTAGTGCTTTACAGAATTGGTGGGTTTCCACAAAGTTAAATGTAACTTTTTTAATTTGCAAAAACTACTTGCTATTAAATAAAAATCTTAGTTCCTTTCAGAATAATTAGGCATTTAATATTGTTTACTTACTAAGTCTTTTCAGTATAATGTTGTATTTGTCATTTTAATTACAGTTTTAGAATTATTTCAGATTATGTAAATTTTATAACATTAAACTTATTAGAGTTTTGTTGTAATTCTAACAAGAATCAAAGTTACATGACTTTTCTTACAAGGTCTTTGATTTAAAAAAAAAAAAGAGAGAGAGAGAGAGAGATGGGGGTGTGGGGGATAGACACATCTGTGGTGTGCAGATGAAGGCCAGAAGAGGGCATTCAGTATCTGCCTATTCTTTGAAGAGGAGTCTATCCTTGGACCTGGAGCTTGTATATCTTGACTAGGCTGGAATCTAGCAAGCCCTAGTGATCATCCAATTTCCATTGCCTTCAGAACTAGGATTACAAGCATGTACAGGATGACTGGCATGTTAAGTAAATGCTGACATCCAAACTCCAGTCTTTGTGGTTTTGCAGTAAAAGCTCTTAACTGCTGGGCGATTTTTCTGTCTTTGTCTTTTATAGTAACTGAATCTGGATAAAACTTATCAGCCCTCTTCATGCTAAATATAGTTCTCTAGTGGGTATAGTTTTGGGCTCAATAATCTTTGCAATCTTAGATTTTTCCTTTGTGTGTGCACATATGTGGAGACCAAAGGTAGACATCAGATTGCTTCCTCAGTCACTTTCCACATTATTTTTTTTGAGATAGGATCTCTCACCAAACCTGGAGCTCACACAGTTCTGCAGACCAGCTGGCCTATGTGCTCTGGGATCTGCCTGTTCCTGCCCCGAAAGCTGGGCTACAGATGTGCACCACGTGCCTGACTTATATGAGAGCTCAGGATCTGAACTCAGGTCCTCACGGTTGTGGAGCAAGCATTTCCTAGCCGAGCATTTCCCCAGTTCATATCTTCCCCTTGTTTGTAAAGCTTAAATTCTGTTAACCTTTAGGGTAATTGATGAGTGAAAAGTCTTGATTGTTTTACATTAAAAGTGTGTGTTTTTCAAGGGCACTCCAAAACCAAATAGATCCAACAAACCTTCTACACCCACAACTGCTGTTCGGAAAAAGAAAGACTTGAAAAATTTCAGGAACGTGGACAGCAACCTTGCTAACCTTATAATGAATGAAATTGTTGACAAGTAAGTCTCACCAAGGATTTCAGTTTCTATTTCTTATGTTTATTTATAAAATACATACGTATGATACATAATAAATATTTTGTGTACTTTCATTAATTTTTATGATAGTTTAAGAGTTTTGCTAGGTTTCACAGTTAACATAAAAATAACTATGTTAGACTTACATGCCATGTTGAAGTAACTGAACCACATTTCCAGTTGTAAAATTAACTGATATTCTGTTTCTTAGTGGGACAGCTGTTAAGTTTGATGATATAGCTGGTCAGGAATTGGCAAAACAAGCATTGCAAGAAATTGTTATTCTTCCTTCTCTACGGCCTGAGGTAAGAATTTTATGTTTTGAAACGATTAATTCATATTAAATAATTCCAAGTTCAGTGTTTTAAAAAAATATAAACATTAAAGCTTGAGGATATACCAGGCATCCAGCTGAGGGGGCTAAGGCAGGGGGAGCTAGAGCTCGAGGCCAGCGTGGGTTCCATAGCCAATTCTGGGCTAGCCTGGACTATAGTATTGTATGACCTATAGAATCGAATATAGTATAAAATGTCAAAAAAATGACATTCACATTTGCTGTTGACAACTTGTTATAGGAAATGAGAATGAATATAAGAAATTCTGAATCCATTTTTAACTTTTATGAGAAAAGTAGATAATCGTATGATATAATTTTTATTAAAAAATTGAGAGGTTAGGAACTGCTTTTTTTCCCCTGTGCTAGAGTTGAACCTAAGGCTTTGCAAGTCACGTGGCTATCATTGAGCTGTATCCTTGGTCCTAAGATATACAGTTAGAGCTTTAACCTTAAAGTAACTGAACAAAGGGGAAATTAAGATAAAATAATTCTTTAAGTTTAAAGAGCAAACAACTTTAAAACGTTACTTTCAATGTATTAATTTGCCAGAATATTAAGAGATAGCCAGTTTCTGCATAGGAATCTGGCTTTCCTCGTATTTTTAGTCATTAAAAGAAATGGATAATTTTTAAGTCACCAATTACAGTTTGGTTTGCCATATTTGGCACTGTTTTGTCCTCTTCTAAGTCAGCTGGCATATTTATCGTGGTTCGGTGATATTGCTAGAAGTCAGTTTGAGTACCCATTCTGGGTCACATCCATGTCTTCCTGACTCGTTCCTGACAGCTAGTGGAAATACGGTTGTGTGGCACATTGTGATGATTCCTTTTCAGTGGCTGTACAAAGGCTGTGTGGCTCCATTCTCTCCAGTCATTCATATCCTCTCTGGCGTGTGCCACTTACGATACCTACTGTACTAAAAGTTATTGCTGGATATTGATTTTCCAGTTTGTATCCTTCTCTTTTTCCTTTCTATTCTACTTTTTCTTTTCTGGATGGGGTTCCAAAATGTTGCCCAGACAGGTCTTAAAATTATGGGCTTAAGTAATTCTCTCTTCCCTCAACCTCTTAGTTGACAGGATTGTAAACACTCAGCACTGTGCCCATTTTCGTCTATTTAAATTTTTTTCAGTTAGTACTTATCATTCCAAGTACATAAAATCACCAGTTTGACTGATAGTTACATTTTTGTTAATACTCATAAAATTAGAGAGTTAAGACAGAAAACATTTGTCTCTTATGAACCAAATTTTTGTCAAGTGTCCAGCTAGAGCCCCTTGGGGAACATACTGTAAGTTAAAGATTGAGCTACAGGGTGAGTCACAGATGATAGTTTATAGATTTAGTAGCAATACAGTAGACTGAACATTAATTTTTAAAAACCTTGTTTCAGGAGGAATCATCCAGATACAGATCTAAAAAGAACTTTAAGGCCTGTTGTGGTGACACACATCTAATCCCAGCACATTGAGGCAAAAGCAGGTGGATCCCTTAGTTTGAGGATAGCCTGATCTACATAATGAGTTCTAGGCTAGCCATGGGCCACATAGTGAGCCCAGCACCCCCAAAAAAGATGTTTTTAGATAATAAATGATAAATGCTTAAGATTAAGCTTTCTAGAATCATAGCTGTAACTGATGTGTGTTTTGTAAAGTTGTTCACAGGGCTCAGAGCTCCTGCCAGAGGGCTGTTACTCTTCGGTCCACCTGGAAATGGAAAAACAATGCTGGTAAGAATGCTATCAAGGTTGAGGGTTCTGTTGAGATATTAGGGATCTTATGAAAAAAAGAATCTTTATATTGGCCCTGTGTTATTATTTATGACTTAGTGTTGTAATATACTTCTTGAGTTTTTAAAATAGTTTTCATGCAAAAATAAATGTGTTACCCTTAGGAGTAACTAAGGGTACTGTTTTGGTTTTGTTTCACAGCAGAGTGTACCTTCCCATCCTGAGGCTCTGTCTAATAACTCTTAGATTTTTTACCATCTTAAGTTTGTTTGACCAGTTAGTCTGCTATTGATTTTCTAGTTGTGTATTTTTGACAAAGGTGTTTGTTTTGTTTTACCAGAGTCTGAATACGTATTTGCATCATTCTTCTGAGTTGTAAAAACAAATAGATATTAAAGGCATGATGGCACACACCTTAATCCCAGCACTGAAGAGGAAGAGGCAGGAGGATCTCTGAGTTTGAGGCCAGCCTAGTCTGAATAGTTAATTATAGGTCAGCCATGGCTACATAGTAAAATGTGATCTCAAACAAAACCAAATAGGAAGAGTACATTTTCCCTTGCCTATTTAACTTCCTCTGGTTGGTATCTTCCTACCAAAGAGAAGAGCATTCCTCCCCAATCCTCCCTTGGAAAGAAACATAGTGTGTAGTCTCTTTTCTCGTAGCTGATGCTGGGAGTCAGATCAGACCTTCATTTCTAGAGATTTTGTTCTGGTACTTCAATGACCAGATGTAGTTGTCTTTTTAAAAAAATTAAGATATTGAACTAATAATTTACTCTTCTGATCTTAAAGGCAAAAGCAGTAGCTGCGGAATCTAATGCAACCTTTTTCAATATAAGTGCTGCAAGTTTAACTTCAAAATACGTAAGTGTTCTTTTTTTCCATGTTGTCATGTTTTTAAATTACTGTCTTAAATACTATTACTTTAAATAAAAGGATAGCAACATTACAGGAAATTATTTTTCTATGAGTTTTATGACTATTGCTTATGCATAATGAATATCTTTAAGGTTCAAACTATGTACACTTAACTATTTTAAAATTAGAATTACAATGTTGAATACTGTCATATTTTGGTAGGCCCTAGCTTAACAAAGTACTATACGCTGGCTGGATCAAATACCAGAAATTTATTGTACAAATAAATAGGCGATGGAAATACATATTTAGAGGCTAGAAGTCCAAAGTCAGAATGTCAACAGTGATAGATGATATCTTTTGGGAGTCACAGGAGTGAATATACCAAGTGTCTCTCTAGTTTCTGATGTGCTGACAGTCTCCTGGCAGTTCTTGGCTTGCAGATGCATCATTTTAATCTCTTTCTTTATTATTACATGACAATCTCTCATCATCTCCAAATTCAAATTTCCTTGTGTTATATGAATGCAGTTTCATTAGATGAAGGCTAACCCTAATGACCTCTTAATATGACCATCTATAAGGATGCCATTTCCAAATAGAATCTCATTTATAGATACTAGAAGTAGGGATTCAGCATGTTTTGGAGCAACATAATTCATGTTGTAATAAATACCATCACTTCTACTTAAGCTCCCTAACATGGCTATCTAGAAAGCTACCGTATGAGAACAGAATTTATAGTAAATTGAATATTCCCTCCTCTTTTTGATTCTAAATTAAAATATGACATAAGACTTTTTCTATTTTTCAAATAGGGTATCTCTATGTAGCCCTGGCTATCCTGAAATTCACTATGTAGACCAGACTAGCCTTGAACTCACAGAGAAATGCCTGCATCTGCCTCCCAAGTGCTAAATTAATGGCTTAGGCCACTATGCCTGGCTCTCCTGTTTTATTTTTTTTCCTTCTTTCCCTCTCTCCCTCTTTCTCTTTCTTTCTTTCTTTTTTAAGGTTTTTCGAGGCAGGGTTTCTCTGTGTAGCCTTGCTGTCCTGGATGAGACTGACCTGTAATTCAGAGATCTGCCTGCCTCTGCCTCCTGTGTACTAAGATCAAAGGTGTTTGCCACCATCACCTGGCTTCCCTGTTTTCTTTTTTTCCTTCTGCCTTTCTTTCTTCTCTTTCTTCTCTTTCTCTCTCTCTCTCTTTCTTTTTTTCTTTCTTGAGACAAGGTTTCTCTGTTGTAACTCTGGCTATCCTTGAATTCACTCTGTAGACCAAGCTGGCCTCGAACTCACAGAGATCTGCCTGCCTCTGCCTCCTGAGTGCTAGGATTAAAGGCATGTGATACCATTGCCCAGCCTGTTTTCTTATTATTGCTTTATACTATAGTTTAGAGTTCTTTTTTCATTTTTCTTCCACTGACTCCAATGGTATTCAAAAAGAGTTCAGTCCTACTTGGGAGTAGTACAACTTTACCTGTAATGTTTAAAAACTGGGCACTTAGCTTAGTCAAAAAAACCCTTGCTATTCAAGCATGGGGATTTGAGAACCCATACTAAAAAAGCTGGGCATGGCAGCTCGTACTTGTGATTCAAACTGGGGGTGGGTGGTGACTGGGACTTCCTGACCAGCTGAGCCTAGCCAGCTTACCAAACTCTAGGCCAGTGAGTTTTTTCTCTCAAAAAAAGAGAGAAACAAAATTATGCGTAGCATACAAATATGCGTGCACGAATGTGCGCGCACATACACACACACACACACACACAAAACAATGAATAGATCTGTCTCAGATGTTTATAACTAGTGTGAAGGGAACTGGTACACTATAAGACTGTGAAATAATCTTACAGAAATAGTTCTCATTAAGCCTTAGTTTGCAAAAGTAAATACTGTGTTTTCTAAAATTATACATTCTGTGATGCCACTGGGATATATCATGAAATCATGAAGTTAAATTTTAAATCATAATAATTTAAAAGCTGGAATACTATTGCATTTTATGTGTGTAAGGATGCATCATACCTTGTAGGTTGGAGAAGGAGAGAAATTGGTGAGAGCTCTTTTTGCTGTGGCTCGAGAACTTCAACCATCAATAATTTTTATAGGTAAGAATTTTCCCAAATACATTGAGCATTTATGAAATTCTACTTTCCAAGTATGAGAAGCTATTCAGAAGGTCAACATTTTAAAGAATGAATCCAGTAAGACTAATTATGAATAAATAGCAAACTAGATGAATATTAAGATTATTTACTTAGATCTTAAAACCTCTTTGCATTTCCTCTAGATGAAGTTGATAGTCTTTTGTGTGAAAGAAGAGAAGGAGAGCATGATGCTAGTAGACGACTAAAAACTGAATTTTTAATAGAATTTGATGGGGTAAGTATTGATAATATACATATATATAAACACATATATTTTAGAGATTTGTTTTATGTGTATATGCATTTGCCTGCATATGTTTTATGTGCACCACATGTGTTCAGGAGCCTACTGAGGCCAAAAGAGTGTGTAAGATCCTCAGAAACTAGCATTACATGTGGTTGTGAGCTGCCATTTAGCTGTTGGGAACTGAGCCCAAGTCTTCTGCAACAGTAACAAGTGCTCTTAACCTCTGAACCATCTTTCTAACCCCTGATTATATTTTTTACTATGGTAGTATTTTAGTGTGAATACTTCCCTATTAAAATACTCAAACTATAAATACGTGTATCTATAGTTTCCCTTTTTATTTTATTTAAAACCCTGACAAAACTTTGTGGCTTACAGGTGCAATCTGCAGGAGATGACAGAGTACTTGTGATGGGTGCAACTAACAGGCCCCAGGAGCTTGATGAAGCTGTTCTCAGGTACTGATATATATTTATGACCAATTCCTTTCTTGTGTTCATTTCCCCTATCTCTTTGGTGGGAGGAGGATCAAGATCTCACTATGTAGCTTTGGCTGGCCTGAAACTTACAGAGATTCGCCTGCTGCTGCCTTCCGAGTGCTGGGATTAAAGGTGTACACCACCACACCTGGTTCATCTCACCTACCTCTGATGGCCTGTACTCTTAGCTTTAAGACTAAATAATTTTTCTTCTGTGTAGTCTCTGTCCTGGTGTTCCCAATTGTAGTAAATGACATCAAGCCTAGGGCATTATTAAAATTATTCTTTACAGATTACATTTAGATAAATCATTTATGTTACATTGCATTACATTCTTCAAAGTCTAATATCACTCCTTCCATCTGGTTTTCTGTTTTTCTATCTTCAAGACAGAGTTTCCCTGTATAGCCCTGGCTGTCCTGGAACACCCTCTGTAGACCATGCTGGCCTCAAACTTACAGATTCCCACCTGCCTCTGCCTCCTGAGCTCTTGGATTAAAGGTGTATGCTACCACTGCCTGGCAGCATTCCTTACCATCTTATTGGACTTCATGGGAAGCTGATCAAAGCAGAATTCATGAGAACTGTTCTCTTTTCTTGTATGCTTGAGAATATTTAATCCAGGCTGGTTAAAGAAATTCTTTGACATAATTTTAAATTCCTAGATTTCCTTTTCTCAAGGCATAACATTTCTTCATTGTTTCTATGATTAGCTATTGGCAGGTTAGAAGTCTTGAATCTGTATTGATTTTCTTTTTCATGGCCTCTTATTCTTTAATTATTGTTACACACACACACTCACACACACACGGCACCTGCTGAGTTCACTTAGTATTGCTTAGTATGTGTATGTGTTTAGAGCTGACTACATGGGATTGGGTAGTTTATAGGGAGCAGTGTCCCTGAAGAAGATTGTTTCTTCCTCTTTCAGCAGGCATTAATTACCTATAGCTCCTAATCTAGGCATGGGGCTTTGTGAGATTTTCCCATCCATGTTGCATGGCTATTAGTGTTATCATTTTTCAAGTCTTGTTTTAGGCAATCATACTGAAATTTCATGGGTGCAGCTTCCCTATAATTTTTTTTAAACTACATTTATTTAGGTGTTGGGATACACATGCATCAGAGTATGTGCATAGAAGTTGAGGGCATCTTGCCAGAGTCTGCTGGCTCTATCCACCACAAGGTGTAGAAGGTCAAAATTAAGGTCACCAGCCTTGGTGCCAAGCACCTTTACTCACTGATCATCAGCCCTCAGACTATTTTTTTTTTTAATCTTTAGCTTTTTGAAATAGGATTTCATGTAGCCCAGGTTGTATTTGAGTTCACTGTGTAGTTGAAGCCTTAAACTCCAATTCTCCTGTCTCTGTTCCCTAAATGGTTGGACTATAGGTTCACACTTCCACACAGATACTCAGGCTTTTTCCCATTTATCTAATTCTTGGCCCTGGCATTGCCATGCTGTGCTACCCAAGAGTTTTGTGGCGGCAGTCACTGTCCACCCTGTGGACTGCCACCTGGCTGGAGCAACTCTGGGAAGTTGATATGAGGCCTTGCCTCCATTGGGGTTATGTTTAAATTGCCGTTATTTAAACTTCATGCAGTACTGTGGGTTAAGTAAGAGTAATTCAGCTACATTTGACAGTGATGACTAACATCTTTTAAATATGAGGAATAAGTGTACAGCTGGAAAGAGTATAAAGATAGTGCCTATTCCAGTTCATTAAAACACAGCTTTGCTGAGAATGGGATTAAATACTGCATGATTGCTGCCCAACTGCTCCACATAGTAACGCTTTGTAAATTAAAACCCAGTCAAGTGATGATGAAACTAACATTTATGTTTCTGTGATCTTTGTCCATATTAGTTGTTTTCTGATTCAGCTAAATATAAGATTCCTAATTCTACCTATTATTCAAGATATTGTTTTAAAATATCATTGCTATTAAAGTACACATAAAAAATGACAGATTTAATCTATCCATCTATTGAATTAAAGATTTTAAAGCATTAACTGGATTTTTAGCATAACTTAGCAACTTATGGTCCAAGCTACTTGGAGAGCTGAGGCAGGAGGATCACAAGTTTTAGGCCTACCTTTACTATAGCATGAGGTCAGGATCAATCTGGGCAACTTAATGAGTTTATGCCTTAAGATAAAATATGAAAGAAGGACCTGCCAGGGGATTGAAATCAGCGTAGAAAGAGTTGTCTAGCATGCATGAGGCCAGAGGTTCAATTGCAGGTGAACCACCCATGCTACAAAAAGTAAAGATATCTTTTTATACTAATAACCAATTAGAGCTTCTAGTTGTCTAAGGTATCATACTTACAGCTTTTTTCCTGTCAGTTATTATTTGAACTGAGTAACCTATAGCTTCACATTTATATTTCTAATCTGCTTTTTTTAGGCGTTTCATTAAACGGGTATATGTGTCTTTACCAAATGAGGAGGTATGTATATTTATATTTAAATTTTTTTATTAAAGTAAAAACAAATACCATCCTGACAATACTGTATTTTGCAACTCTGTGGTATAGCCATTTTGAAAACAGTTTTTTTGGGGTTGGAGAGATGGCTCAGCAGTTAAGAGCATTGGCTGCTCTTCCAGAGTAACAGGGTTCAATTCCCAGTACCCACTGGTGGCTCACAGCTGTGACTCCGGTTCTAAGAGTTCAACACCTTCTTCTGGCCTCCATAAGCAGTGCATACATGTGGTGTACATACATACATGCAGGTGCAAAATACCTATACACATAAAAATAAATCTTAAAAGAAAAAGAGCTTGTTACTTTCTTAAAACAACAACCATAAACTTAAGTATACCCAACTATTCCTTAACATTTGTTTACCCAAGAGAAATGGAAACTTCTCCATAGTAGGAATACATGCTCAAGAATATAAGAGCAGCTTTATCTTAATAATAGCCTCAACCTGCAAAAAAAGAAATTGCTTAATGGATAAACAAATGTTTCATATCCAGTTAATGAGTGCTATTTAGTTTAAAAATATACTACGTAGAAAACATTTCATCCTTTAATATGGCAACATGGCTGCTCTAGGGTAGAAAGAATGTTAGTACATACCTTTAATCTGTATTCAGAAGGCAGTGGTAGCACATGCCTTTAATCTGCAAGAGACAAACACAGGAAGCAGAGCTCAGAAAAGAGTCAGTCAAAACAGGAAGTGACATCTGAGATGAGGCAGAATGAAGGGCAGGCAAAGTGACTAATTAGAGGAAGAAGTTAGTGTCAGTCAGAGTGAGGACCTGTCCAACTCTCATGATAGAAAAGCAGGCTCTCAGTTCAGTCTGGGGCAAGCAGTCAGTTACAGAAGCAGTCAGTTAAAGAGGCAGAATGAGGAGTTTGAGGCAGAGACACAGAAGCAATTCAGCAGACGTCAGTATCAGATGGGAAGATTGAGTCAATTTGAAGCCAAGCAGAGCAGTTCAGTCAGAGAAAGTTTGGGAGTCAGTCAGAGTCTGCCAGAGTCAGAAGAGTTCAGTCAGAAACAGTCAGCTGTCTAGGAAGGTCAGTTTGAACCAGCAGCTTGGAGAAGAGTTTGAGACAGAACAGCAAGTGAATTGAGTTGAACCAGAAGAATCAGTTGGGTTCAGTACAGCTCTGAGTTCAGAAGGAGCTAGTCAAAGTGAGTCAGCAGCAGTGAGTCTCAGAGGCTTACAGAAGCCTTCTAGTCTAAGGCATAAGATTAGATTGTACTTCGTTCTTCCTTTAACCCCCAAGAATACTCTACATTACTGATTAAGTAACTAGGGCTTGGGTTGTAGCTCAGAAATAGAGCATTTGCCCAGCATGTACTGGGCACAGGTTTTGACCCACCAGACTGAAAAAAATGCATCATCTGTACATATTACACCCAGTAATATGAACAAACTCAAAAACATAATAGATGAGGGGAGCCATATGCAAACTAATTACATATGATTTTATTTTATTATTTTTTTAATGTATGTGTATAGGTATTTTGTCTACTGTAGGTCTGTGTACCTTGTGTATACTTGGGCCCCAGACTGGCCAGAAGAGGTCAAATCACCTGGAATTACAGTTATGCCCTGCCATGTGGGTGCTGGGTTCTCTGGAAGAGCAACCAGTGCTCTTAACCACTGAGCCATCTCTAGTCCTGATTTTAATCCTTTTAAACTGAACATTTAGATAAGACAGATTTCTAGAAATACCATCAATCAGTGGTTAACATAGGAAAGGAGGTAAGAGTGAGCTTTAATTACAAACAGGCATTCGTAAACTTCCAGGGTAACAAATGTTCTAAAATTGTATTATGGTAATAGTTTCATAATTCAATATAATTAAAAAGTCATTTGAATTATATACCCATAATAGATGAAATTCTTGCTATATAAAATAATATGTCAATAAACCTTTTTTATTTAAACATTGTAGTTCTTGGACCTGGAGATATGGCTCAGTGGTTGAGAGCACTTTCTGCTCTTGTCATGTGGGCTAGGTTTCTAGAACCCACATAACAGCTCACAACCTTTAGTAATTCCAGTTTCAGAGGATCAGACACCGTTCTTTGGGTTCTGTGGGCAGAAGACACACATAGGCAGTATACATACATACATTCATACTTACTTATACATACTTATACATGCAAAGTAAAAGTAAGTTTTTTTTTAAAAGTATAATTTTCTAGTTCAGGCCCTCAGCATCCTTGATAGTAACAGCAGCTACTTCCTCAGTGCTGTATTAGAATAATCTTCAGAAATTCTCTCTCTAACTCTCAGAAATAGTTTTCATTATATTTTACAGATACAATCAGGTAACAATCAGGACCTGGTTCGAGAATATCACATTAAGTTAATTCTTAGTTTATTAAATAACAGTCATCAGTTATTATAATTCTGTTATCAAATTGGGATTTATTAATAATTCTTTAATACAATACTTATTTTCAGACCAGACTGCTTCTACTTAAAAACCTGTTATGTAAACAAGGAAGTCCATTGACCCAAAAAGAACTTGCACAACTTGCTAGGTGAGTGGTTTCATTCATCTGATTCATCTATCTTACAGCACCTGTTTCATTTGTAAAGATTTCTCTTATTCTGGTGTTTAAAATAAATTAGTATAACATTTGTTAAAATAAAACAAGCTTATTTGAACAGTTCATTTACCAGAAAACTTCTTGTCTTATATTTTACTTTTTACTTTCTTACCTTCTCTTCCCGATATAATGGAAATTCAATTTGTCTTCTACTAGACCTAAACTAAATATCTAATGAGAGTATTATATTCTTTCTATAAATGAAGTTTATGAATGATATTAAAATATTCTGAAAATTGAAATCCCTCATATTCATTGAGACCAACATAGTTATTTTCATACAATTCCTCTTTTGTATGAGGTAGAATCACTTTTAACTTTTTCTCTCAAAGACATATTTTTAAACACAATAAGGAAACTGCGTGTGGTGGTGCACACTTTTTTTCCAAGTACTCAGAAGGTAGAAGCAGAAGAATCATGAGTTCAAGGCCAACTTGAGCTACATTCAGAAACCCGGTCTCAAAACCAAGAAGGGCCATGACAGGAACAGTAGCTATTACTGCAGTGTCTTGCAATGAAGGCCAGACATTGGTCTCTACTCTGACTCCATCAAAAACTTTTTATATGAGGCTGCAGAAATGATTCAGTGTTTAACAGTACCTCCTACTCCTACTGTTCCAGAGGACACTGGTTCAGTTCCCAACACCCACAACTGTCTATAACTCCAGTTCCAGGCAACCCAGTGCCCTCTTTTAGCCTCTGGACAATAACCATGCAACTGGTGTACAGTCATACATACAGGCAAAATACTCATAGCAAGGTGAGAGTAATAGATGGTGTTAGAACGCGGGCCGTTAGGACACCGATCACTCTTAGAAGCCACATTTCCACACCCTAAAAGAATCAGGCTATACCTTCCTTCAACGTTCTCTGGAAGAAGAAGTTATGAAGCAGTCTCTGCTGTGACTTGATAGTTCTTCATGATATATGACTCTTCTGTGCTCTTTATCATGTATGCTTAATTGATCTACATCACATGATATTAAACTTCCCACCAGCCCCCTCAAAACTTATTAAAATGTCAGATGTGAGCTAGAAGATGCATACCTTTAATCCCAGCACTAGGGAGGCAGAGTCAGAAAGATCTCTAAATTCGAGGCCAGTCTGGTTTACAGAGCGAGTTCCTGGACAGCTAGGACTACACAGAGAAACGCTGTCTCGAAAAGCCAAAAAAAAAAAACCAACAAAAGTCAGATATGTCCTTTGTCCTAGGGATTTCTCAGAATCCTCATTCGGGCCTCTGAAGACCATCCATCCTCCTGAGGCAGGCTTTCTCTCATTTCTTCCTGCGGAAGCTCCATTCCAGACTTTAGAGGGAACTGTCTCCTTCCCTTTAAGGTTCCCAACATGTTTGGCTTTCTCATACAATTAATACCATTTTCTGTCTAATGCTTTCCCTCTTTCCTCAAGCCCATTCTCCTAATAACCCTTATTTCTGAAAGGTATATATGGCAGCATCCTTTCCCAAACAGATTGCTGCTACTGCTGCTTTATTGTCTGTTTATTGTTATGTTCAAATAAATGGAACATTTCTAACAGAAAACATGGTAGGTCAAGGGGATTCTTGTGAACTGATTCAAAAGAATTCTTGCAGAAGGCAGGCCAGCATTATTATATCTTAAGCAGGTCAGATATCAAAGATTCAAGATTTTTAGTAACCCTACTCAGTACACTATAGGTTATTTAAACTGGATTCTGCAATAAGCCTAAGGGGGTTAGGGGAGGACAGGTGAGCCAAAGAGAGTCCTGATAAATGGTAGGCTATATATTATACATTTTATCAACATTCTTGAGTAGACCCTGCTGCAGGTAGTGCATCTGTGGATTACATTCCTGAAGATGGCATAAAAGAATTTAAGGAGCAGGAGGACCAGTTCAAGGTCACCTTTGCTACAAAGCAAGTTTGAGGCTAGTCTGGATATAAGTATAAAATAAATAAAACAAAACCATTTTCTCAGTGAGGCCTTTTCTGGGAACCCCATTTAAATGATAGTATCTCACTAATATAGAGCATATAGGCCAACAGTTAAGTGCTTGCCTAGCTTGGATAAGACTCTGAGTTCCATTCTTAGTACTGCTTCTAAGAAAGAAAGAGATAGGGGAGGAAAAGAAAGGAAGGGAGGGAGGGAAAAGATTGTTTTTTATTTTGTTTGAGACAGGATCTCACTGTGTATACCTGGCTAGGCTGTAAGTTAATATGTAAACCAGGCCAGCCTTGAATACACATGGGTCTTGTTTGTCTCTGCTGAGATTAAAGATATGTCTCACCATGCCCAGCTATAATTTAAAAACTTAAGAAGTGGGGCTGGAGAGATAGTTCAGAGGTAAAGAACACTGGCTGCTCTTCCAGAGGACATGGATTTGATTCTCAGTATCCAGATGGCAGCTGCAACCATCTGAACTCCAGCCCCAGGGGATCTGATGCCTCTTCTGGTCGCAGAATAGCACCTGTCATCCATGTGATACACATACATAAATACATAATACCTCAAAATTTAAGTATTTGAATAGTAATTTAATAAGAATACTGTGTTCCTGGATGGCTATAAAAAAGGAGCATCTATTGGCTACCCTAGCTACTGAGACATACTATTCGGTGTTCCTCCTTTTTACGACTATCTACTATGCCAAACACACTTTTATCTTTTTGGTCCTCTTTCAAGAAATTGACCTTTCTGGGTCTCACTTCACCAAGATGAATTAAGAGACTAATTAACTTACCAAACAAGTATTTGTGGCTGGATGTGACAGCATACTCCTTTAATCCCAGCACTTGGGAAGTAGAGGCAACTGGGCTACATAATAAGCTCCTTTCTTAAAAAAAGAAAAAAAGTAATTGTGGTTATGTATTGATTGGCCGCTAGTAGCTGATAAATTTAACTTTTCCAGGTGACATATTTATAATTTAGTGTGACATGCCTCAGAGTGTTCCTTATTCTAAAGCCAGGTGATATTGATATTGCAGTATGACAAGGTCATCTGTAAGTGTGTTGGGCCTCATTCATAGCTATCTTCAGATGCATGTAGGCTTCAGGATGGACTGTTAAAAAGGAATGGTTCTCTAATACTGAAAATTTGAGTTCTTATAAGGAGCCAACATTAGATTGTGTTGTCGTTACAACCTTCTTGTGCCCTTGAAAAATTAAACCATGGCACTGGAGAAATGGTTCAGCAGTTAAGAGCACTGGATGCTCTTGCAGAGACCTAGGTTCAGTTCCCTGCACCTACATTGAGTGGCTCACAGCTACCTGTAACTCCAGCTCCAGGAGATCCAATGCCTTGTTCTGGCTTCTGTGGGCAAGTGCACAGAACTGTATAGATATAATCAGGTGCGCACGTGTGCGCACACACACCATATATATACATATACACACACACACACACATGTATACTTATACATATATGTATGTATGTTTTTTGATACAGGGTTTCACTGTTGAAACTCTGGCTGTCCTAGAACTCACTATGGAGGCCAGGCTGACCTTAAACTCGCAGAGATCTGCCTGTCTCTGCCTCCTGAGTGATGGGATAAAGGCGTGCACCACCACTATCCTGCGTAAATATATTTTTAAAAGAATAAAAAAATCAAACTACATAATTTTAGCTTGCCTCTAAATTGAAAATAGTATAAGCCTCTTGGGTAGAGATTTTTGTGTGCTCTTTCTGTTGGAACTTTTTATTTGTCTCACTGTATAATTCAGGTTAGCCTCAAGTTTGTAATTCTTCTGCCTGTACCCTATGAAGTGCAGGATTACAGGAAAGTTTTAATCTGCACAGAAGATAATTTGTTATCTCTTGCTTCCACTGTCAGAATGACTGATGGGTACTCTGGGAGTGACCTAACAGCTTTGGCAAAAGATGCAGCACTGGGCCCTATCCGAGGTGAGTGTGAAAGCATTTGAGACGCTAGAACTTTTAATGGTATTCCATGGGAAATTTAGCCTCTTGGACAAAGTTTACATTTTATTTATTTTCTGTGTATTAGAGGTTTGCCTTCTTGTATGTATTTGCACCACATGCATGCATTGTCCGTGGAGGTCAAAAGAGAGCATCAGATACCCTAGAACTAGAGTTATAGCCACTCGTAAGCTGCAGTGTGGGTGCTAGGAATTGATCCCAGGTCCTCCTGTAAGAGCAGCAAGTACTCTTAACCACTAAATCATCATCAATATAAAAGAAGTAAAGTTTTATCAGTGCAAAGCTTGATACAAACAGTGTCTAGAGGAGAGGCCAGTAGACATTTTTGGTAAAAGATATCAGAGTAAATAGTTTAGGCTTTTTGGAAAACGTGTGTTCTCTATTGCACGTTCCTCTTCTTTTTCTTACTAACAACCTTTTAGAAAGTAAAACCAGACTGGCTAGATGGCTCAGCTGTTAAGAGGACCTGAGCTCAGTGCCCAGCACCTGTTTCAGGTGACTCACAACTGCCTGTAACTCCAGCTCCAGGGGATCCAATGCCTCTAGCTTCCTGGAGCACCTGCAATATACACTCTACTACAATATACACACAATGCACATTACACACACTCACTGATTAATAACAATAATAATAATAAATGTAAAGTGATCTATAGAACATGTGAAAATAGTTCCATTTCACCCCACACATTTTATAAAGCTTTTTCTTGCCTTCTAAAACCTTTTGCCACTCATCTAAACCCTGAGTTTAAACTGATCTCTCTGTTTTGGGTTTATACAGTAGCTTTAGATTGAAAAATTGTGTAGACCTCTTAAGTTTTGAGAACAGTAATAGTGACTGCTGATAGTCTTACAATCTGATACGTAAGTGCATTTCATGGGTATATAAAAAAAACAACACTAAGTTAATGCAGACTGATGCAAACCAGGCTTTAAATGGAAAGACTGCCCAAATGAGTTTTCTCCATCTGAATTATACTTATAATAAATGCAGCAGCAATCACAAAAATTCTATTTTTGATTTTATATATAGTCATCCATGTATAGTGCATATTGTATAAGAGAAAACACTTAGCAGGTTTTTTTTTTTGTTTGTTTGTTTGGTTTTTGGTTTTTCAAGACAGAGTTTCTCTGTTGTAACTCTGGCTGTCCTGGAATTCACTCTGTAGACCAGGCTGACCTCGAACTCACAGAGATCCACCTGCTTCTGCCTCCTGAGCACTAGGATTAAAGGTGTGCACTACTACCACTGGACTGATGGCTGAGTTTTTAAGAGCACTGGCTTTGTCTTAAGAGAATCCAGATTCAATTCCCAAAACCCACATTTCAGCTCAACCATCTGACACTCTAGTTCTAGGAATCCAAGATGCTCTTCTGGACTCTGTAGGCACTCGGCACTTATCTGGTAAATAGACATACATGTAGGCAAAACACCCATATATAAACTAGAAATTAAATACAAGACTTTAAAACAGGTACTTAATGTTTTTAAGACTTAGTATTCCAAGGTACTGAAAAATAAGGTAGGTGTGCTGGCACAGGCTTGTAATCTCAAATATTTAGGAAGCTGGCACAGGAGGGTAACAAGTACAAGGCCAACATGGACTACAGAGTGAGCTTCAGCTTGCCTAGAAAGTGAAAAAAGAGAGCATCAGGGAACAGCTCAGTGATTGAGCGTTGCCTAACATGTCCAAGGCTGTGGTTCAGTCCGTAGTACTATAAACAAAAACAACAATAAAAGAAACCTAAGGACTAGAAGGTGACTTAGTAGGTAAGAACACTTGGTGTACAAAAATAAAATCAACCCTCTGAGTTTGCATCTCCAACACATACATATAAAAAACTAGACATGATTCCACATGACAGTAACCCCAGTACTTGGGTCATTTCCCAGAACATAGTGAGTTTCTGGGTTAGTGAGATACCTTGTTTTTGTGTTGTTGTTTTAGATTTATTTATTTGTGTATTATGTGAGTGTATGCATACATTTGTGAGTGTGAATACATATGTGATTATAAACAAGCAAGGAGGCCAGAAGAAGGAGCCAGGTGCCCTGGTCTGTTACCTTGAGGTAGGATGTCTCCCTGAGACCAGGCCTCAGGTTTTCTTGACTTGGCTAGAAGTTTGCAAACCCTGCAATTCTCTTGTGTCCACCCTCCTTGGCTATATCTTTGAGAAATAAAGCAGAAACCAATAGAAGATGACACCCAACATCCTACCCTGAAGTCGTGTGTGCATACCTGCATACACACGTATGTATGATGGCTCACATGTACATACCCAAAATAAAATGTTGGAAAGGAAAAAGGAAAAGAAGAAAAAGTGAGGCTGGATGTCTGGAATCTAAGGGAGCAATCAACAGCAGAGAAAATTCTTAAGCAAAAAAACAAACAAACAAAAAAAAAACAACCCTGAGATTTAAGACAGTATATGTAGACAAACATGATAGTGGGACAGATATGTTACCAAACCCAAATCTTGATCCTACAAAAATTTCAGGACAGTCCTCACAGGGACACTGACTCCTGGTCCCTGTCAGGAGCCCCACATTTGTAGAAGAGATACCTCTCAGTCTCCCAAAGACAAGCCCCCATGGGGTGGAGGGTCCTCAACAACAGATATATCTTAATTTTCTCAAAGTGAAACTCTCCTCCCAAAAAACAAATAAATAAAACCAAAACAAAACTGGGGACTGGTCTTGCTTCAGCACACCCTTTCAGTGTCCCAGAAGAAAGACCCTGAAGGCTAGAAACCACTATGATGGAGATGCCTCCCACTTCTCAAAAGGGCCACCCAAAGGGCCAGGCCCAGATAGTCCAGGTCTTTTCAAGTGTCCCCTGGCTTACTTATAATGGATACTGTAATTAAAAAGAAAAGCCCCTGTTTTCCTTCATTACTGATTGGTAACACTTTTACTTATAGCAAGTGGTTCTCTGGTGAGAAATGTAACTGATCAGATTTGGGTTGCTGAGTCTGTTACTAGTTTCTGTCTCCAAGATGGTTGGTTTCCTTCTTAGAGTTGCAGAGCCAATATGGAGACTAAGCACCAACTGAGCAATGAATTTATTTTATTCCTCGTCAAGAGTAGAAATGGGGAACAAAGGCTGGAGGGATGGCCCAGTGGTTAAGACCACTTGTTGCTCTTCCATAGGACCCAGGTTCAATTTCTAACACTAACATTGTGGCTCTCAACCATCTGTAACTCCAGTTCCATAGGATCTCACACCTTCTTCTGGCATCTCCAGGCACTAGGCATACACACGGTGCACAGACATACATGCATGCAAACATGCATAACACATGAAATAATAATATTAAAATAGGAATGAGGAGCTGGAGAAATGGCTCAACGATTAAGGGTACTTGCTGCTCTAAGGGAAGATTCAAATTGAGTTCTCAGCACCCACATTGAATGGCTTACAACCACCCACAATTCCAACTTCAGGGCATCTGATGCCCTCTTCTGGCCTCTGCAAGTACCTTTGCACACGTGGCACTTACAGACATAAATGAAAATAATAAATCTTTTTTAAAAGAGAATAGAAATGGAAGAGAAATTTGCAAATCAGTTTCTCTGAAGTGTTAATTCTTGATAGTGACTAAGGAGCAAGAAACTCAGGAAAACTGGGTAATTTGTCTGTTTCTTTTGGCAATGCTAGAAATTGAGGGCTCCACATATGCTAGGATAATCTTCTACTGAGCTAGAGTGGCTTCAGTCTCTATTTGTATTTTGTAGAAATTTTAGTAGTTAAAAAAACATAGGTATGAAGAAAACAAAAAAATTTTTATTATAAAAATAAGAAATCTAGGAACTGGAGAAATGGCTCAGCAGTTAAGAGCACTAGCTGTTCTTTTAGAGGACACAGGTTCTATGCCCAGCACTCACTTGGTGGGTCACAACCAACCATAACTCCAGGGGATCCATTGCCCTCTTCTGGCCTTCATGTGTACCAGGCATGTACACAGTGCAGAGACATACATGTAAACAAAACACCCATATTCATAAAATTAATTAAAAAAATCTTTTTATGACCAACAAGTTACATTCTATTTAGTTCCATTTCAAGTTTGTAAGCTGTTGTTTGGGGTATACCATTAAATTGAATGCCTACATTTACTCCCAAGACAGTACTATTCTTTTGTAAGTTCTCTGTGTGAATGTCTCTTGACTGTAGAAATTTGTTTTATACAGGTACTGTTAGATCATTGAACTTATATTTGACAATAAGAAATTTTAACTTTAAAATGTTTTTTTTTAAAGTATCTGACTTATGTTTTACAGAACTGAAACCAGAGCAGGTGAAGAATATGTCTGCCAGTGAGGTTTGTACCATTTTATGATTATGTTTCTTCATTTGTATCCATTATGCGACTCATAATTTTTTTCCTAGTGTTTAATTAGAAGCAAAACAATTTTAACTTTGTTTCATTTCAAAATATAAGGCCTATATTTTGGTAATAGTTAAAAAATGCACAGTGATTTTTCTCTCATTGAGTTATATAAGTTCTGAACAAATAGTTACAAGAAACTTGATGTATTATGTTAGGAGAATACCTGTATGGGGCTGGGGATGTAGCTCAGTGATAGAATGCTTGCCTAGCATGTATAAGGCCTGTATTCGATCCTCAACAATGTTAATAGTAGGAAGTTGTTGTGGTTAGCCACTGTGTGGGCTCAGCAAGGAAGAGAGGGAGGCATTTCATTAGTGCAAACCCTGCCAGACCTCAGCAGAGGGAGCCACCATCATGGCAGGCGCCATACTGGACAGTGGAAGCCGGAGCATCCCAGCTCAGGTGTTTTTATTGATTCAGAACTCCTCACATGTTCTACTGATAGCATGTACAGATCATGTACAATCAAACTTCCCCCACATAAATCCAACACCTGCAGATCATACAAAACACCAAGACCTAAGCAGCCCCTCACCCAGCAGTGCGCAAAACAGTTATCTTAAACACAATTAAAAATAAACTTCCACAACAGGAAGTTCCATATGCAAGCATCTGACATACTGTTAAAAAAACATGCTGTTAAAAAGTCATGTTTATTGTAACCCTTTTCCTTTTTAATACTCCTGGCACGAACTTAGCAGATATGCTTGTGGTAAATAGAAGGTGACCAATGTACAGTCTTAATGAACCATGTAGAGAAAAACTAGAAGTAAAATAAGTTTCATTTGCTTTCTTAGTTACTTTTCTATTGTTGCAACAAAACACCATGACAAATGTAACTTAGAAAACCAGCAACTATGATCAGCATGGCAGCAGGCAGACAGCAAGGCATGGCACTGAAGTGGTAGCTGAAAGCATGCATCTTTATCAGCAAATAGGAGGCAGAGAAAGATGCCTGTGCCTAGCTTTTTTTTTTTTTTTTTTTATGTCACCCTTAGTGACATACTTCCTCCAACAAGGCCATACTTCCTAATCCTTCCCAAACAATTCCACCAACTTCAGATCAAGCATTCAAATATATGAGCCAGGGCCATTCTCACTCAAACCACTATACTTACACATGCCAATGGTAGAATTAAATATTTTTCCTATTTCTGTTTTGCCAAATTTTTGTCTAATGAATGTTGGAGGTATTTTTTAGTGGGGGGGGGATATGCTTTGAAATGTTAATATCTATGAAGCTAAATAAAGTAAGAAGAGTACATTGGCATGCTTTTTGCAAGGTATCTTATATAGCAAACTTGCCTAATATGTAATATAAAAATATATTTAAATGATTAGCATGATTTTCTAAGAATATGTCTATATCTGTTATAAAATTAACAAACTTCCATTTTAATCCACTGTTTATATGTGTTCATCATTTCTATGTCACTGTATTTTTTAATCTAGATGAGAAATATTCGGTTATCTGACTTCACAGAATCCTTAAAAAAGATAAAACGCAGTGTGAGTCCTCAAACCTTAGAAGCATATATACGTTGGAACAAGGACTTTGGAGATACCACTGTTTAAAGGAATGCTTCTGTAAACGCACAGGACATTTTACCTAACAAGAAACATGAGCTTCAGAGAAGTTACCACCTACCGAAACTCAGACTTCGTTTACAGGACTTTTTAGAGTTTTCATTTTTGTGCATCAAACTTGAAGAGGAACAAGAAGACAGACCTAAATAAAATATGCAATGTGAATGGAATTTTTGTTTAAGGCCTTCTTGCCTTGATGGTCATGGTTTTTTCAGTGGACACTGTTAGTTAGAGCACAGCAAAATAGATTCTGGTTCATTACCAATAATAATCATTATGTAAATAATAATTTGTATATTGTGTTCAGATGAAAGTATTCCAGAGACAGTGAATGGTAGAAGACACAAAGAGCCTTCTGTTGTCTGTCTCCTCAAGTTTCTCTTACAAAGTCTATTTTCTGTTTTCCTTTTCTGTTACCTTAGCTCCCTGTGATTGGAATACCAAGCACTCTGAGTTCTTTCCTGCTTTTCTTAACTCCAGTGTGCCAAATAAACCTTTCCCAACTGCAGTAAGAGAAACTATACTGAGGCTTTTCCCCACCTAGATCTACAAACATTAAACAGTTAAGGTGTTCTTTTCATGTTTTGTTTTTCTATTTTTTTGCCTTGCTGCCAAACAGTTTAGAAAGCAATATAATAGCAACAGAGAAAATCTGGCACAACAGTTTTGAAGGTTTGAGTCACTCTTACCATGTAGCGTGTAGAACAGTTCTCATGTTCTCTCCAGTATTTTTTTTCCTAATTTGTCAGAAATTTGTTGTAGACTTATTCCCAGCCAGAATTCATTTTGTGTTGGAATTATTTTAATATTTTGGAGATCCAATTTTAACTGCTATAAATCAAGGTACCAGTGTGAGAGAAGGGACATACTAGGAGGTAAGACATTTCTAGTTTATTGCTTATACTTTCTTACTGTTTACAGGATAATTAAATGCCAATGGCACTACCATCTTTTACTATCTACCGTCCCTTCCATGAAACTTAAATATCGAATTTTTCTACATGGCATATATTTTATAGGTTTCTTGTGCTTACTTTTTAACTAAAAAGCTCTAGTCTGTTGATCTATCTTGTTTCCATAAAGTGTATAGTAATTCTTTGTTGTTTGTATAATTGTGGCTGGACTTTTATTATTAAAAAAAATGCATCATAGGAAGTAGAGGCTCATGTGTGGCCTTTTAAGAACTGTATAAAGGCAAATGGATATTTGCCATTAGTTTACTGGTTAAAAGTTTGTTTACAGAATTTTTCTTTGGTGCTTAATTGATGCTTTGTAAAATATCATGGTTAGAAGGAATTTTGTGGTAGTAACACCAACTTTTCATATAGGAAAGATGTTTGAGAAAACACTAAAACACTTCCCTCCAACGCCAAGTAAAAATTTTATGATAAAGACATAACATCCTCAGTTTTACTCTTAGTTTTGTTAAAGATTATCTAAACATAGAAAATTGATTATTTCTTAGAATTATATGCTGTTTGTAGCTGTAACTTAAATCATTTCTCCTTTGAATCATGATTTTAGACATCCCTGAATGATAAAAATGAAAAGTTTAGATAAATAGGAAAACAAATTTAAACCAAAGCTGTGCCATTTTTTTGGTTCAGGGTAGTGTCTTTTTAAGGTCTCAGATGTTAAAGCATTGGTTATAAAATACTGATGATGCAAGTCTGTGGTGATGATGAGAACTGCAGAAGTCCTAGCCCAAAATGCCTACAATAAAGCTCTTAAAACTTCATTTTGTATTCATTTAGGAAGGGACTAATAACATTACCACTCTTTATATAATAAGATGAGCTTCAGCTCAGCATTTAAGTAGAAAAGCCTTTAAAATTTAAATAGAAGAGCCTTTAAAGTCTTTAAAGTCTTTAAATAGAAGAGCCTTTAAAGGGTAGTTTATGATTCTTTCAGGAAGGGTTTTAGAAGGTAACAAAATTTTCAAATGTCTAAAAGATATAAAAGTCACGTTAACCTAAAATACTGAATCAGAGATACTATTGTATGACTATCCATCAGTGTATAGAAGCTCCTTAGTTCAGGTACGAAGTTCAGCCAGTGTAGGAGAACATTTTCTGTGATGTCCTGTGACCCAGGTTTTGTTTTTGTTTTTTAAGACAGGGTCTCATGGAGCCTAAGCTGGCCTAGAATTCAATGTGTAACTAGAACCTTGAACTGATCTTCCTGCCTCTACCTCCCAGGTGCTGGGATGCCAGTGTGCACCCCACACCAGGAAGTTTTCTCTTTTTCAGTAAAGATAGAAGTTGCTGAGGTTTTTCAAATTAATACTAGATTTTAATTAACATTAGTTTTAGATTTTTATATTGAGCTCTGTTTACTGTTCAAGATGTTTAAATAGTAAGAATTGGTATGTTCTTCATGTTAACATGATGGAGTCCTTGTAAGCTCAGTGAACTTACTGATCACCTGACTGAGCCGAAGGAAAGACTCAATACCTTCTTTCTAGATTTGCTAGGGCTGAAAAGCTTTTCTGAGACAAGATACCCATTGAATTTATTTCTGTCCCTTTTAACTTAAGATGTAACAGGACAAGCGATTTTAAATTAAATAATTGTGGCATTCTTTACATTATAAAATGTAAAATTGTTTATATGTCACACAAAACTAATTTTTTGGTAGAATGAACAATTTACAGTTTGCTTTTCAGATTCTTAAGTCAGAAGATTTTTCTTTTAAATGTCTCAATTTTAGTCTTCTACAAAGAAATTACTTAAAGGGTACATATACAGCTGCATAAAGTGGGTTTTTATCATAATTTTATTGTAAATAAATGATAAACTTTGTTTTGCCTTAATTTTTTATAATTTGAATCTGATATTTCAAAGGTTGCAATTTCATGGAGTATTTTGTAACTCTTGTGACAATAAACTCTGAACAAAAATTATACAAAGTAATGAATAGAAGGCTTTGGAGAGCAACCCAAACTAGCCAGAAACTACATAAATTCCTACGTTTGAAGAGCTCTCCTATGTGTCAGTTTCCAGCTTATGCAGTTCATTTGAAAATAAAATTCATGCAGAATGTAGCTGACTTGTTCAGATAAAGAGGTATTTCAGGCTCCTGAAGCAGGTGGAAATGAGAAAGGAAATTTTGGAAAGGCCTTTGATCCATTAGCCCACATCTGCAGATTCCTTTCAAATCCTTGGTACTTTCCAAAAACTTACCTGCCTAGCAGGATATTCAAAGGAACCAAGCAGATACCAAAGTCCAAAGAACTGACCAAGTTGAACATACTGGTCCATTCCTGTAATCCCAGCCCTTGGGTGGCTGAAGGAGGAGGGGACTGCAAGTTTAAGGCCAACTTTGCTACATAGTAATTTCTAGTCCGGCCTGAGCTGCTTAGACCCTCCCATAAACA
Source organism: Cricetomys ansorgei (assembly GCA_026225945.1). Lineage (NCBI taxonomy): Eukaryota > Metazoa > Chordata > Mammalia > Rodentia > Nesomyidae > Cricetomys > Cricetomys ansorgei. Next base: position 20,219,189 of record JAMJFZ010001264.1, on the reverse strand, counting down.
GACAACAAGCCTGTCATGATGGTGAATATCTTTAATCCCTACACTCACGAGGAAAAAGTAGGCAGACTGTGAGTCTTGAGGCCAGCCTTTCTACATAGAGAGTTCTGGGCCAGCCAGGGAGGGCTACACAGTAGACTATCTAAAAAACCAAAACTAACAACCAAAAACCCAAAGAGGAGTGCACAAGAAAACTGCTGTTTGAGGATCTAAGGACAAATGAGCAGAAACTTTGACAGTTTAGTAACTTTACAGTGTCAAGGTTATCTTTCAATAGTTAAATCCAGAACAGATACAACATTCTCACTTTGTTTTTATATAATACTTTTTTATTGATATCTTGAGCTGGGCCGTGGTGGTGCAAGCCTTTAATCCCAGCACTTGGGAGGCAGAGGCAGGGGGCTCTCTGTGAGTTCAAGGCCAGCCTGGTCTACAGAATGAGTTCCAGGACAGCCAGAGTTACAACAGATAAACATCGTCTCAAAAAAAAAAAAAGAAAAAGAAAAAGAAAGAAAATATATATATATGTATGTATCTTGAGTTTCATACAGTATATTTCACTAACACCCTCTTCCCATTCCTCCCGGGTCTATCTTCCCATCCCTGTGACCACAAGAAAAAAAGAAGAAGAAAAGAAAATTAAGTCCATCTTGTGTGTCAGGAGCATGAATTATGCATGGGCATCACCATGGTTTTTGGAGGCAGAAGGCCACAGATGCCCAGGAGTCATTCAGGCACTTGACCATCCCGTAGGCACCAGGGCATCCCATAGCTGCCAGCACATCCCTCAGAAGCCAGGGCATCATGCAGATGACTGGGCATCACGCAGGCACCCTGTCTTCCCATAAGCACTTGGTTACCCCTCAGGGAACTGGACATCCTTTAAGCACCAGGGCATCCCACAGGTGCCTAGGCTTCCCACAGGCACCTGGATACAGGCACCCTGTCCTCCCATAGGTACCCAAACATCCCATAAACACCAGGGCATTCTGCAGGTACCTTGGTTATCCCATAGGCACCAGGACCTCTTGCAGGTGCCCAGACATTCCAGAGGTTCCCAGACACCATACAGACACCTGGACATCACATAGGCACTCAGACTTCCTGCAGGCATCTGGCCATCCCACAGGATACCACTATCCTGCAGGGATCTGGTCCTCCCGCAGATAGCTAGACATTCCACAGGCACCTTGATGTCACATAGGCACTTGGACTTCATGCAGGTGCCGGACAGCCTGCCAGAACAAGTGCCTCATTTAGCCAATCTCAAGCACCTGGTGTCATCAATGCAGATAGATCTCTAGTTGTCCTGGTCCACATGAGTATTTTGATGTTTCTAAGGCCCTTCCCAAAAGGAAGAGACTCAACCCCAAATACTGAGTATTCTTCAACTGGGACTTCTTGCTATTGCTCAGGATCAGGGTGATTCCAAGGTTTGGTAGAACATTTGGAGGCAGGACTTGCTCAAGCTCTGGATTGTTGCACCCTCCCACCCTCACCACTGTCTATCCTGCTACCTGGGCCTTTGTGCTTGCAACCCATGGGTAATGCTGCAGCCTATGCTCTCCCCCATCCCATCAGGGAGAGCAACCCAAGTAGTGGCCACAGGAGTAGCAGAATTGGCCTGCTGGGCAGTGAAGAGACAGGTGGCTGCTGGCAACCAGAGGAGAGGTCTCTTGTGTGGATACTCAGTCCAGGAAATGAGACATTCTTCAGCTGGGATATCCTGTTGTTGCTTATGATCAGGGTGATCCTACAGGGTTTGGCACCGAGTTTGGGGGCAAGACCTGATTGAGCTCCAGACTACTGCATCCTGCCCTGCCCTCATCACCATCTGTCCTGCTACCTGGCCTTTGTGCCTGCAACTCGTGGTCCATGCTGCAGCGGATGCTCTCCCCCACACAATCAGGGAGAGCAATATGAGCGGCAGTTGTACTGACCTGGCGGACAGTGAAGAAGCCAGAGGGTCTGGTGGCAGCCTGAGGGCAATCCCTTGTCCACCGTGGGTGCACACCAATGCCTATATTCCCACTTCCAGCCATGTGTCTCCCAGCAGTGCTCACTGCAGTCCTCCTATCTACCAAGTCCCCAGCTCTGCCTCTTCACAGTGAGTGTGTTATACCAGTCTCTAAGTGACAGTCTCAGGCTGGTGGGTCTCACTAAGGTGGCCAGATTGTGGCCTAGCCTCTTGGCATCTCAAGCACCCATCCCTCTCAGGGATGCCTAGCTCTTTTGTCCTCCATTCTGTTCGTGCTACTATCATGACTGCCTCTCCAGTTCAGTGTCCTCCACTCACATGCAGGCCAAGCCTGTGGGCTTGCTCCACTATCCCCTATCCCTCCTCTCCACTCACAGTCAGTCCAGGTGTGCAACCACTGCTGTGTCTTTCCAACCACTTTTAATTCAGGAAGTTCTTTCCCACCAGACTGGGCACCAGTGTATTTCTCCTGGTCCATGAATATGTGAGGAACCCTGTTGGATTCAATCTACTACCCCGCCACCATCTTGTGTCCTGTCCACAGCCCTGTTTTTTCCATCTTAGACCCCCCTTGTGGCCTGCCTCCTCCATGCCTAGTGCAGCACCTGTGGGCTGAGTGGGAACCCAGGCCTATCTGGCAGTGCTGGTGCCCAGCAGGCCCACTGGAGAGTCTCTCTCCCAATCTATTCCTGACTCCTCCCTCTTCCTGGCTCATTTCTCCATGCTGAGGGCCGAACTTGTGGGCTGAGTGGGAGCCCCCTCCCTGCGGGTATTGATAGGGCATCACCAGCCAGCACCCATTGGAGGTGCTGCTCTGCCAGATTCCCCTCATAGCTTGCCTCCTCCATACTGCAGGTCAAACCTACTGGCTTATTCGACCATGCTTCTTCTCTTGATTCATGGTCAGTGGATCTTCCAGATTTGTCACTGCTGCTGGGTCTTGCCAACCACTCCCGATTCTCAAAGTTCTTCTCACTGGACTTGGTGCCAGGGTAGCATCTCCACTGGACTTGAGGATTCAGAGATGCCTTGAGTGAACGAGGCGGAGCAGTGGCTGGAGACCTGTTGGATTCTGCCTGCTGTCCTGTTGCCATTTTGAATCTCCAACATTCTTTTTTTATATATTTTCTTTTTAAAGATTCATTTATTTATGTATATGAGTATTCTATCTGCATGTATACCTGTATCCCAGAAGAGGGCATTAGACCCCATTATAGATGGTTGTGAGCTGGGAATTGAACTCAGGACTTATGGATGAGCAGCCAATGCTCTTAACCTCTGAACCATCTCTCCAGCCTCCTTCTCCAGCATTCTTTAAAAGAAAGCACAATTCAGAGTCCTCACAATATGACCAAGGTCAAATACAATATGACCAAGGTCAAATAAACAATAATATCTAAGTATCTAAAAGAAAGCCATTACAATCAAAATACATGGAAACAAATGTATACATCCCCGTTTTGGGAGATGAAGAATAGATGCCTTGAAAATGCTGATTAATTTACAGAAAAGGAAACAATAGATCCTAATATTCAGCAGAGATCTAGAAACTTACAAACTTTTTTAATAGAGATATTGCAAATTTTAATAGAAATACTGCAACTTCAAAGGAAAACTTGGCAACAAAAACAACTGAAATAAAGCATTCCATCAAATGTCCTTAATGCTAAACTGGTCATAGGAAAGACTGAACAAGAACATAGAAAAGGTTTGAGACACTGGGACAATATCAATGTACTTATTATTTGGGGTTCAGGAGAAGAGACGAGAAGAAACAATGCAGTGAGAAACAGGTAAAGTGTGATGCCTGAATTTTTCCCCAAATAGTCAAAAGATATTAACAGGCTTAAATTCAATGAGCCATAGAATCTGTAAAAGGCAGATTTTAAGACTCCTCATATGTATTTCATTTTTTCCAGCAACAGTGAACCATTTGTTAGGAAATACCTAGGGGTAAACTTGTTTCAAATCTACATTTACAGACGCCACACAAGGATTATTTTGAAAGCAAGACTTTCTAAAGGTAACAGTCCAGGGCCTGGTGTTTTAACTTGCGCTGGAATCCAAATCATTGTTCCTGTAGTGATCCAGAGTTGGGTATCAGACCAAGTGGCTTGAAGAGTTCATCCATAATGAAGGCCATTTAGTATGGGCAACCAGTCAAGAATTAGGAAATTAGTCACATGGTGGGATGGGTTGGAGTGCTCAGAACTGTGAAACAGTCCTGTGGAAAGGACTCTGTATTTTTCAATAATTGGCTTTCAATCTAAGGGTACTTAACAGACCTCAGGATTTGCTTGAGTTGGAGTTACACTGTATTTATCTCTCACCTGTTTCCTGTGGGGCATGCCCTTGGAAAATTTTAGTGGGCTGTGTTTGTATTTTCCTATAATCCCAAGCATTTAGGAGGTAGAAGTAGAAGGAGGAGGCCATCATCAACTCCACAGTGACTTCAGGCCAGCCTGGGCTATCTTCAACGTGGTCTCATTTAAAAATATTATTTTAAATGGGTCCTAACTCAGAATAGTTTGCCACAGTTCTTTGACTTTACATTTGTGTAAATCAATCAACACACATTCTGGTGAAGTCATAATCCAGATTTTAACATAGTATATGCTGCCAGCTTTCAGATCTCAAAATACACTTTTTCAAGGAGATGTTTGCTTTAGTGTATTCTGCCTGGAAAAATATCATTTTCCAAGAATACTTAAAATTCGGAAGTTAAATCTCACCTCCTTGAAGAGGCTTTTTCTGAGGGGCTGGAGTGATGGATCATTGGTTAACAGTACTTCCTGTTCAATCATCAGGACTGAGTTCAAATTCCAGCAGCCACATTTGGTGAGTCACAACAGCCTTTTAACTTCAGCTCCAAGATTTCTAATGACCTCTTCTGGCCTTTGAAGACACCTGAATATAGAAAATACTTTAAAAATCTTTTCTGACCACTATGAATTAACCACCCAGTCAATCTTTATAATGTAACACCACCTCTTTTTTTTTTAAAAAAAGTTTTGGTTATTTTTTATGTGCATTGTTGCTATATATGAGAGGGTGCCAGATCCCTCTGGAACTGGAGTTTCAGACAGTTGTGAACTCTAGGTCCTTATGGAAGAGCAGTCAGTGCTCTTAACTGCTAAGCCATCTCTCCAGCCCCCTCCCCACCCCACCCCACCCCCTTTTTTTTTTTTCAAAGATAGGTATCACTGTGAAGCTCTAGTTGACTGCAACTCACAGAACTCTGCTTGTCTCTGCCTCCAACTACTAGGGCTAAAGGTATGAGCCACCACACGTTAGCACATCACCATAATTTTGACATTATATTACTTATGAATATCTTTAATTTTTTTTCTTCCTGCATTTGTCTCTTACTAGAATACAATTTCCCTAAGACCAATGTCCAACAGATAGGATTTCCAAATATAATCTTTATAGACCACTGTCTTACTTTTTTATAACATTACTGTGTAAGAAAGTTAAGAATAGAGATTTAAAATAGTGTGTTAGGGAATAAACCAGAGTATATTAAGTTCAAAACCAGATATTCTGAGTTCCACATCAGCTTGTGAAATAGATATGACATGTTTCAGATTTTTTTATGAGCACATTTTTATTATTTTCTTATGTGCATTGATATTTCGCCTGCCTATGGGTCAGTGTGAGAATGTTGGATCCCCGGGAACTGGAGTTACAGTGAATTACCCTGTGGGTGCGGCAATGTCAATTGAAGCAGGTTCTTTGGAAGAACAGCCAGTGCTCTTAACTGCTGAGTCATCTCTGCAGATGCATGTTTCAGATTTTTAAAATATTTTATTCTTGGACAGTTTCCTAGAATATAATGAATTTTAGTCCTTTTACCTTGTTTCATCCCCTCCTCCCACTGAAACTGATCTTCCTAACAAATCCCTGTCTTTTGATATTTTTGGTAGTGAAGTGTGACTTGAATTCAGTCTCTTGCCAGTCTCCCAAAGCCAGCACCACACTGAGTGTAACACTTCTTTTTCCCTGAGATGGACCCCAGCTACAGCCCCTTATTTTTTCCTTATATTTATATAACCTCACTAAACTGGGAGACTGACAGTGTTCTACTCTAAAGCCCAAGTATGCTTGAACTCAGTATTTCTACCTCAACCACCAAATCTATAGGGTTACATGTCTGGACCCAGTTAAGGCAACTGAATCCCTCCATGTCACCCGTGCTACATCGTGTTGGTGTCAGATACTCTTAAACTGGAGTTACAGATAGTTCTGAGCAGGCGAATGGATGCTGAGAATTAAAACCGGAGACTTAGGAAGAGCAGTTTGTGCTCAACCGCTGAGCTTTCTCTCTTCAGCCCCCTTTATTGCCTGTCTCTGCTTCCTCAGGGCTGGGATCAAACAAGGCTTGGCCACCACTACTGCGTGGGCTCTGGGGATTTAACTCCGGAGTCCTTGTGTTTTTAAGATACGCGTTTTCTGCGACATTATTTTTAGAGAAATGGAGTCGGGAATTTGATGGAAGCGTTTTAATATAGGCTGAGTCTGTAAGACCAGGCTGGCCTCGAACTCACCGAGATCCTCCCGGCTTTACCGTGACACCTCTTAATTTTCCTGCTTCTTCATTTTTAAAACAGGAATACTAGTGTAATAAAGTCACACAGAAGCACTAGAACAATGCCCAAAGTTCCCCTCAAGGTGACTGAAGACTACCCTTTCCTTTGGCGACCAGCCCCGCCCAGAACTACAATCGCCCACTTTTTAAACAAGCTGAGGTAGCCGGAAGGGGCGGGACCTCAGGCCCATGCGTAGTTCCGCCCCCGCGAACCCTGCAACCAATCGGACCTTGATGGCCCGCCCCTTCCGCTCGGGAAAAGCGAACTCCCAGAACGTCTTCCGGCGGGAGCTGTACGGCTCCTTACCATGGTGAGTTGGCCTTGGGACGTGCGGGTTAGGTGCGGGGTGATTGCTCCTGCTTCCCCGCCGGGAGCGCCCTGGGTGCCGCAGCCGCCGGAGCCGCGTCGTCGGGTCCGCGCTGGGCCGGGAGGAGCGGCTTCCCCACACGGGTCCTCAGAGGTCCGGTCCTTTAAGGTTCCTGCTCCGTGCCTTTACAGCTGGGGATCTGAGAGATTCCTGATGTTAAAATAAACATCTATCTGAAAACGAGTGAACGACTAGAGTAGCTATTCTTGAGCAGGGTTTTAGGGAGGGTGTGCACGCCTTTATTGCATTTGATTGTTAAATAGCTTAAACAGCAACATCCTCCTTAAGCACCAGCGGCTAAAGAAAGTAGAGGGTTAGTGGAGCAACTATTAAAAGGTTCTGGTATACGGTACGATTGCTGAGATGTCGAGTTTTCCGTAAAAATGATTAGGTTAATTAGTTCTTTTGTCAAACTGAGTGTAGTGGCACACGCCTGTGACCTACAGCTGAGGCAGGAGGATTGCGATTTGCAGGTCAATCTGAGTTATATAGAGACCCTACCTGGGGAGAAAAATCTAAAAACAAACAACAAAATAGCTATCAACATTACGTGAAGGTGAGCAGATGTCAGAGTGCTGTCCGCCCTTCGAAAGGATCTCAAAAACTCATTGAGCCTTTATTGGTAGCTTACATACAACAGAGGCATATTTCTGTGCGCTCACTGTTACCACTGTAAATTTTTCTTACTTGGATATAGTCAAAACTTTTTTTTTTTTTTAATGAAGATCTTTTAAAGAATGTATTGTGTTATCTTAAATTGTGTGGGTATGTGCACATGAGTGCAGGTGCCCGAGGAAGCCAAAGATTTTGGATCGCCCTGGAGCTGGAGTTACAAGTGAGTGGGTGTGGTGCTAGGAATCGAACGTGGGGCCTCTGGAAGAGCAGTAAGAGTTATTAACTACTAGGCCATCTCTTCAGTCCCGAGATTTTTATTTATTATTTTAAATTTTGTGTATGAGTATTATGCATGCATGTATGTTGGTGCACCAAGCATGTGCTTGGTGCTCTCAAAGGTAAAAAGAGGATGTTGGAACCCTGGAACTGGAGTTACAGATAGTGTGTCATGTGGACAGAGGGACCAAACCCCTGTCCTTTGTAAGAACAGTTAGTTAGTTCTGGCCCCTAACCAAAAAAAAAAAAAAAAAAAAAAACCAACTTACACAATACTTTCGTAAATTTTCAGTCATCCTTTGCATACAGAAAATAGGTAAAAATTTGCCCTCTGTAGGGAGGGACAGTGACCAGGACAGCCTTGAGTCTTTCCAGCTTTTTAAAAAAATAAAAATAAACATACACTGTATTCATAATCTGGCAACAGTGAACTGCTTGCAAACTAAGTTGTTCCTACTCACATCCTTTTCAGTATAACCCTTATCTGTTCTTCATTCTTTATGTGTGTGTGTGTGCAGGTCTGTGTACTTACTGGCATTGGCCAGAGGTCAATGCCAGATGTCTTTGTGTTTCACTTTTTTTGTTTGTTTGTTTATTTGTTTCCTCTACCTTATTTTGAGACAGGACTTGGAGCTTATCTATTCTGCCTGACTGGCTGGCCAGCAATCCTAGGGATCTTATTTATTTTTTGTGGTTCTGGGGATTGAATCTACAGCCTCAAGCGTTTAAGCCATGTGCTTTACCACTGAGCTGCAGCTACAGCATCTCTGCCTTCCCTGTCCTGGGGATCACAAGCTCTTTACTAGAGTGCTGCAGTTCCAAACTCAGGGCCTCACGCTTATGTGGCAAGCCCTCTACCAGCTGAGCTGCCAGCCCTCATAGTCACATGTCTCAGTATCCAGGCTGTGGTATTTTTATTCTTTGAACTCCCATAATACCCTCTGGAATTTTAGGGAAAGAAACAACAATATAAATGCCTGTTTTATAGAACACTGAACAAATAGAGGCACTAGTTTGTTTGGTGTTTTTATAGTCAGAACATTAGTAATAGAGTAGAATAATAGTATTTGAGGTGTATGTGTATTGATTTGCAAGAATGTGCTGGTGACCAAACCTAACGCCTTATACTTGCCATCTGCTAAGGTTTCTTTGAAAATTTATAAGGAAATGTTTTTATGACTTACATGTTCTAATGAAGAAGATGCTCTGTGTAAAAAATATAGTGCTTTCTTAGAAAATGTGAAGAGGGTGTAACTATTATTAGTAAATGTACTAAAGATTAACTTATAATACCAGGTGATAGGATGATGGTTGTCTTATAGTTAACTGCAAAGGAAATAACACAAAAGCACTATAGTTTGGAATAATTTAAGAAAACTGCATGTCAAAGGTGAAATATGAAACAGTCCCTTTAACTTCTTCAGACATTTTCTCCCTTTCTCATGTACTCTGTGTATGCATATGTTGTATGTGAATACATGTGGAGGACAGGGGTCAGTGTTGGGCATCTTCATTAGCTCTCACCTTATGTGTATGTGGTATGTGTATCTGTTCATGTGTGTGTGTGCGTGAACCAGAGGTGGACATTGGTATCTTCTTCAATCACCTTTCACCTACTTATTTATTTATTTACTTACTTTGAGACAGAGTCTCACTGTGTAGTTCTAGCTAGGCTAAAACTTGCTGTGTAGAGCAGATTTGCCTCAAACTCAGATCCTCCTGCCTCTGCCTTGCTAGTGCTGGGCTGAAAGGTGTGTGCTACCATTCCCCGACGTTTCACGTTTTGGGGGACATAAACTCATTGATTCAGCTAGGCTAGGTTACCAAAGGGCTTCAAGGGGTTTGGAGAGACAGTTCAACAGTTAAGAATTCTAGCTGCTCTTCCAAAGAGCCCAGGTTCAATTCCCAGCACCTACATGGTGGCTCACATCCATCAGTAACTCTGGTTCCAGAGGATCTCCCTCTTCTGGCCTCCATGGGCACGAGACACATATGTGGTACACAGATTTATATGTGGGCAAAACACCCATACACATAAAGAATATATATGTTTTAAAGCTCCAACTGGGTATAGTGGCCCATGGCTTTGATCCTAGCACTTGGGAGGCAGAGGCAGGCACAATATCTGAGTTCATCAGGTGGATCCCTGAGAGCCAGCCTGGTGTACTTAGTGAGTTCCAGGCAGCCAGACCTACATGAAAACCCTGTCTCAAGAACAAGCCTCCAAGGATCTCACTGTCCCTGTCCACCACCCCAACACTTGAGCACTTATATGGGGGCTGGGATCTAAGCTCAGATTCCCTGCTTTCATGGCAAGCACTTTATCAACAGAGCCATCTCCCAGCACCTCCCACAGTATCAGGATGGAGTCAGAAGTGACCCTCTACCTTTTAAAAACCTGTCGACCCTCATAACCTTAAAATAATTTAAGTTTGATGGGGTGAACTGAGTGAGGGCTGGGGAGACAAATGGCCCAGTACCTAAGAGTACTATCTGTTTACAACCTGGAACTCCAGTTCCAGGAACCTGCTGCCTCCTGGCCGCCACAGGCACCCACACACAGGTGGCATATGCTTGAACAGACACACATACATACACATAAATTTTTTTAAGAACTTTTCTTAATGGGCTGAAGCCAAATAGATATCCAGGAATCACACTGTTGTTTTTTGAAACAGGATCTTTCAACATAGTTGTATGTCCTGGAACTCAGGTCGGCCTCAAACTCCTGATTCTCCTGCCTCTGCTTCCCCCGTGCATAAATAATAAATAAAGGTGTACCCCATCACACCTGGCTCAAGGATCACACCGTTAAGCAACATTTTTTAAAAAAATTTTATTGTCCCCGGTAGTGGGGACACTTGGAAGGAGTTTTGTTATTTTCATTTCTTTAAAAATGCAAACTGGCACTTGGACTATGATTTTGTTCCCATCCCAGATGTGGCGGATGATAATGAGTTTGATTTGGACTGTTTGTTGTCAGTGGCTATAATTTGGTTCAGTGTAGCTGTTTTACCATGTGTAGCTTGTTCTTACGATTATGTGCTGCCTAGACTTCTGGGAACTTTGCTTAGAGTATATAAGGGTTGAGGCCCCGAGAACTGGGGTTGGTTGGTTGGTTATTGCTTAGAGCTTAGAGAAACATCGGTTGGAGAAATTGGGTTCAAGACTATTGAACTGAGGTGCTAGTCCAGCTCATTCATTATCAGCTCCTGTTCTCCAAGTTTCAGACAGCCAAAAAGGGCTGTGAATATTTCTTGCTCTCTTTCTCTCTGTCAATGCCACCTACAAGACTGGTGAAGATTTCTTTTTTTCTTTCTCTCCTTTCTCTTTCCTAAAATAGAGGGTGAAAAAGCATACTAGCAAACACTAACAGTGCTGCACTGCCACCCCCACTCCCCTCCCCCCCCCCCAAAAAAAAAAGCCAGGCAGTGGTGGCACACACTTTTAATCTCTGCAGAGACAGGGATTAAACTCTGTGAGTTTGAAGCCAGCCCAGTCTACATAGTGAGTTCCAGGACAGCCAGGGCTATATAGGGATACCCTGTCTCGAAAAACAAACAAACAAATAGGTTATTGTATATAAAAGGGCACTTTCACACAAATATATATTTGTAGTTAGAGCTTTTGTCCTCGATCCTTCCCTCCCTTCTCTATTCCTGGTTTCCTTTGCTTCCTTGGACAGTTTGATCAAGTAGCATTACATTTATTTTGGGGGCACACAAACATTGGTCTTTGGGGTGGTATTTAAGTTTGCAACATTTTTCAGATATCTTGTTTTTTCATTTCAGAATTGTTTGCTTTACTGTTTTATTACTTTTAATGAAAAATTTCAAACATATAAAGTACCTGCTACCTTTCAACAATTCCCTCCCTTCCTCCCTCCCCCTCCCTCTCTCTGTCTTTCTTTCTCTCTCTTTCCTCTCTCTCCCTCCCTCCCTCTCTCCCTTCTTTCCTCCCTCCCTCCCTTCCTTCCTTCCTACCTCTCTCTCTCTCAGTCTCTCTCTATCCCTCCTCTCTCCCTCTCTCCCTCTCTCCCTTTCTCCTTTCCTTCCTTCCTCCCTCCCTTCCTTCCTTCTTTGGTAGCGGGTAGCTCAGGCTGACTGCATAACTTGCTGTGTAGTGGAGGATACCTGCAAACTTCTTATTCTTCTGTGCCCATCTCCCAAGTGCTAAGATTATATACCTGGCTTCAATTCTTATACCAGATTTCTAGAACTTGGCAGTGGTGGAGGCAGCTACTCTGCTTCTCTTTTACTTCCTTAGTCTTAGCATAATGAAACCATCAACATCTCTAAGATTGAGTTATACCTTCCTGTAACTACTGGAGTGTTTGCTAACAGCAGAGGAAGATATGTCTCTGCTTTAGTGTAGTCTGAAGCTTTTTCACACTTAGGATCCTTTTGTTTGAGTTTTGTTTTTGAGACAGGGTCTCACTATGTATCCCCTAAGAGAGATGCACCAGCCTCTGCCTCCCGAGTGCTGGGATTAAATGCTAGTGCCACCATGTCCAGCAACACTCACAACTGAGGGCCAGGGTCTTATGATGGCTTCAGTAAAGTAGAAATGTAGGGTGGTTGTTATAGTGGCCCTGTTTTTACTGTCCAAGAGAGTACTTTGTTAAAACCAAAATACTAAGTTTTGACTTAATCAAATTATGACATGTGGCTCTTGGATGATCAGGAAAGCGCTCTCTTTCTGCCCCAAAATAATTGTTTTTAGAATAACAAAATTTTCTCTTGAAACATAGCTACAGTATTTATTTTTGGAAACCTGTGACAGAAAACTTCATAGAAATGTAGCATATTTTCAGCACAAGGAAAGGTAGGTCTTTATGAGTGTTGACTGAGTTAATTAAATAAACAAGTAATCACACCAGCCCTGTACCGTTGTAGTTACAAGGCTGTATTTGCTTAGCTTTGTTAGGTGAAATGCAGTTCTGGGGAGGGCGTATCAAGAGCTAAAATGCCTATATCTGAATTCCTAATCAGCTGTTGTTTAGCTTTGAGACTTTGGACAACTTATCAAAAATGGTTTGCTTCTCATATGCTTTTTTGAGGATTAACTCAGTAAATGCATGTGAGTCGTGTAGAGTAAGCGCTTGGCATGTGGAATGCTCAGGAAGGTTGGCTGTTGATGCCATATCAAGTCACAGTTGCTTTGAGGATTATTAGGTACTTCAGGCTGATTTGTATTTTTTGTTTGTCTTAAAGGGGACAATTCATCTCTTTCGAAAGCCACAGAGATCCTTTTTTGGAAAGTTACTACAGGAATTTAGACTTGTAGCCGCTGACCGCAGGGTAAGTCCTTCTTCAACCTTATAGCACTGAAATGATGAGTTTTGAGGGGCTGGAGACATGACGTGGGGTGAGAGCATTGCCTGCTTCTCAGAGGACCCACATTCAGTTCCCAGCACCTGCACGGTGACTCACAGCTGTCTTTAACTCAGTCCCCGGGGATCTGGTACCCTTTCTGGCCTCCACAGACCCCAGGTACTCCGGATGCAGACAGAATGAAAAATAAATCACCATCTTCTATCTTTAAGCCCTTTGTGTCCCCTTCCCTCCTGAACATTCTTAACCTTTTTAAAGTTCTCATTCATCCTACTCTGTACCTACCCCTAAGCTACTGAGTCCAACAAGAAAATCAAACCCTGCCGACTTGTCTCACTGTGAATTTATGATTGGACAGGCCACACATGCTCCTCTTGTTGAAGTTCTATAATCCATTCAGTTTCCCACATTCCTTGATGTCGAGGGGGGGGGTGGGAGTATGTGTGTATGGACAGGTACGTGTATGCACGCACGCATACCTCAGTACATATGTGGAGGTCAGAAGACAACTTGGGAATCAGTTCTCTTTCCACCTCTGAGTCCAGTGATCAAGTTCAGGTACTCAGGCTGGGCAGCAGTACCTTTCCCCTTTGAGCCATCTTGCTGGCCCAGTAATCGTAGTTTTAAAAGGTAACCAGTAGTGGCTGTGTTAATCTCCGTGTTGCCAAAATCACTACTCATCCTCATTTCTCATCTTTCTTGACCTTTTTCCCAAGTGACAAGAATTGGTCACTTCTCCTTAAAATACAGCATTATATAAATTCTGCAACAGTCCTCAGCTTTCTCCTGCTGCCTCGTCTACTGTCATCTAGTCGTCTCTGCCACTTCTTCCTTTTGCACTTGGGAGTGCGAGTGCCAACCTCTTCCTGATTTTACACATCCAGAAATGCTGTCTGCTTTCAGGATTTTCATTACCATCTGTGTGCTGATGGCTCAGTATTTAAATCTCAAGCCCTAACCTCCCCTGTCCCTGCTTCCTTTGTGGAATTTGGCCTCTTCAATCTCCTACTGAATGGCTTATGGGCATTTCAGTCAGAGAATGGTCAAAACTGGACCTTGAGCTTCAGTCACTTGCATATTAACTGGATACTCTTCCAGATGTTAAAGCCAGAAAACTTGAAATCATTTTCATTCTTGTTTAGATCCCTCATTCCTTCCATGGATATTTTCAGCAAATGTGCCAGCTCTATCTTCAGTGTAATGTGCAGAATCTGACCCTTACCACTTTCAAGCCACAGAGTAGCCAGAATGATCCTTTGTTTTCTTTAGGCAGTGACAGGTTGAAAAACAGTCTCACCAGAAAGCTTAGGCAAGCTTCAGACTTGCTCTGTACCTGTGTGGCTTTCAGCTGCCATCTTCTTTCCTCTGCAACGTGAGTGTTGGAATCCCAGGTGGGCCCCATCATGCCTAAAAAATAGTCTTTGGGGGAATGAAAGACAAACCCCAGCTAATGTTTCCTAGCATTCAACATATGTGTCATCACCTCAGACTCCCTCTCTTCCACTATCTCTAGCTGTCCTCACCAGGGCTTTGCCACTTAGGGCTTAGCACTCTGGCTTCCATTTTCTATCCCAGTTATTCTCATGCTAGAGCCTGTGATCTTTCAGATTCTGTTTACCTGTCACTTTACTAAGAGTTTTCTGATGAGCCTATCTGGAGAAGAGTTCTCTTCACATCTTCCATTGCTGTTTTCTCGGCCCACTTTTTGTTGTTGTTTGATTGGTTGTGGGGTTTTTTTGTTTTGTTTTGTTTTGTTTTGTGACAGGATTTCTCTGTGTAGCCCTGGCTGTTCTGAACTCGCTTTGTAGACCAGGCTGATCCGCCTCCCTCCGCCTCCCAAGAGCTCGGATTAAAGGTGTGTGCCACCACTGCCTGGCTTCTTAGCCTACTTTCTATTTGCTTCCTAGTACTTACTACCATTAATCTAAATGCTTGGTTATTGTCTGTCACTCTACCTACATTCTAAGTCCATGTGTTGTTCTCTGCTTTAGTCTTATACCTAAAATAATGCCGGGCTCAGATACTTGTTTAGTAAATAGCTTGATTCAGAAAGTTATTTTTAAATTTACATTCTGGTGTTAGGTCTGGAATTACTCAAGTAGACAAGTAGATATGTATGGCCATACAAAAACAGTTTATTGCCACAGAACACAGACCAGCATGCTGGGGTCTACTTGGGGGCAACCCCAAGAGCAGGTGCACAGGCCCTTTTAAACAAGACAGGCAGCTGTTATAGGATCTCTCTGATTGGTTAGGACCTGAACATGAGTCCTTACTGGATTGGCTCATATGGGTAAGTGAGGAGTAAGAGACATGCAGAATGTTCTGATTGGCTGGCAGCTGGCTTCCAGACTTTCCAAGAACTAATGGCGGAGCCAGGTCAGCACTCGGGGAAGACAAGATGGAATTAGAAATCAAAATAGAGTCAGCCTGGTCCTCTCACTGGTTGAGCTGTTTCTGACAGGGTTTTACTATGTTACCTAAATGATCCTCCTGCTTGCCTATGATAACTTGATTGATAATAATTTTGGAAGTTGTAGAAAACAGGACACACTTTCACAAGAAGTTGTGTGTATTATGTGCTTTTTATCAGTGTGAATTAACCAGCTTGAACAGATCTGGTGAACTCCGTCAGCACTGTATGAATGGGTGTGATTTTCCTTCCCACAGTCCTGGAAGATACTTCTTTTTGGTGCAGTCAACTTGCTATGCACTGGCTTCCTGCTCATGTGGTGCAGCTCTACTAACAGTATAGGTATGTCACCTTTTGCTTTTTATCAGCTCAGGTTTACTTTTGCTTCTGATTTTAGATAAAGATATATGCGCTGGCTAGTTTTATGTAAAATTGGCACAAACTAAAGTCATATGAGAAGAGGGAACCTCAATTAAGAAAATACTTCAATAAGATCAGGCTGTAGGCAAGCCTATAGGGCTTTTTCTAAATTAATGATCCATGTGGGAGGGCACAGTCCACTGTGGAGGGTGCCACCCTGGGCTAGTAGTCCTGTGTTCTATAAGAAAGTAGACCTAATAAAGTCATTTTGACTTATGCCTTTAATACCAGCACTCTGAAGGCAGAGGCAGGCAGAGCTCTGAGTTTGAGGCCAGCCTGGTCTACAGAGAGAGTTCCATGACATCCTGAGCTACACAGAGAGACCTTGTCTGGGGCAGGGAAGAGTCAAGTTTTAAACAGGGGCTGGAGTAATGGTCGGTGCTGGGTGCTAGAGTACTTTTTTTTTTTTAAGATTTATTATTTATTATTTATGTATATGAGTGCTCTATCTTCATGTACACCTGCATGCCAGAATTGGGCATCAGACCCCATTACAGATGGTTGTGAGCCACCATATGGTTGCTGGGAATTGATCGCAGGACCTCTGGAAGAGCAGCCAGTGGTCTTAACTGTCGCCAAGCCATCTCTCTAGCCCACTGGGGCACACTCTTAATCTCAGCACTTATGAGAGGCAAGGCCAGCTCTTCTACAGAGCAAGTTCCAGGACAGCCAGGGCTACACACAGAAACCTGTCTCGAAAAACAAGGAAGGAAGAAAGTAGGTTAGGAAAGGAAAGAGGAGAGGAGAGGAGCAGAGAGGAGAGGAGAGGAGAGGAGAGGAAAAAAGCTAGGTAAGTCAGTAAGCAGCACCCCTCCATGGCCTCTGCATCAGCTCCTGTCTCCAGGTGCCTGCCTTGTTTGAGTTCCTGCTTTGACGTTCCTAGATGGACTGTGATTTAGAATATGTAAGCCAAGTAAATCCTTTCCTTGCTTTTGATCACGGTGTTTAATCACAGCAATAGTAAACCCAAAACAGTATATTTTATATATTATATGTTTTCTGAAATGTGTGTAGTTCAAATGATTTAAAGAATATTTTCTTTTTTCTGTTTTTTTTTTTTTCCTTGCTTGCTTTTTTAAAAAATTAGTAGTAAGTTTATCTGTGGGGTGGGAGACATGAAAGGAGGTCAGGATAACTTGGAGGAATTGCTTCTCTCCATCCACCATGTGGGACCTGGGATCAAACCAGGTGTGTCCAGCTCGGTGTGGCAAGGGCTTGTACCCTGCTGAGCCATCTTGTTGCCTCTGTATTAATTTTTACAAGAATATACTTAAAACATCCCTGTGAATAATAAAATACAGTTATTTGATTGAACATGATTTTTCTTCTTTAGGTTTTTTGTTTTGTTTTGTTTTTAGATAGAATCTCATGTAGACTAGGGTGGTCCTGAACTCACTATACACCCAAGATTACCTTGAACTTCTAACCTTCCTCCCTCTACTTCTCCAGTGTCAGGGTTATAGGCATTTGCCACCATGCCTGCTTTTATGCAGTGCTGGGATTGAACCCAGGGCTTTTTATATGCTCAGCAAGTACTTTATCTACTGAGCTGCATCCTAGCTTTGTTTTTTGTTTTTTTGGTTTGTTTTCATGACAGGTTTCTCTGTTGTAGCTCTGGCGGTTCACTCACTCCATAGACCAGACTGGCCTCAAACTCAGAGGTCTGCCTGCCTCTGCCTCCCTAATGCTGGGATTAAAGGTATATGCCACCACTGCCCAGATCCACTAGCCTTGCTTTAATATGATATTGTAAATGATTTTATATTTTAAAACAAAAATACGAAACAGAAACCTTTCGAGCCAGTTTGAACCACAACTTTTTAGTGTGTTCTTAGTGAAACGTTAACTCGTACAGTTTATAAGTAAAGATTTTTGAAGCTTATTAGTTATTCCATAAAAGAGAAAGTCTTGTCATTTTTTTCTTGCATCTTGACATCTGATGGTTCCTGAATCACGATTTCTTCCTAAATGGTACTGAGAGAGGCTGGATGTACCTCAGTGATAGAGGTACCTGGCCCTGGATGACAGAGGCAAGAGAACATCCTTAGGATTCCAGGCCGTTTGTAGTTTCATTTTTCCTGACGTAGAAGTCTGTCTGAAGATGTGCCTAGCCTGTTTGACTGCATGTGTTAATCGTTTTTAGTATAAAATTGCAAATGTATAAAGTTGATCAGTAACTCCAAATTCTTTTGGTGTTTTGCTATATTAAAAATGGATTAAGCCAGGTGGGGGTTGCGCATGCCTTAATCCCAGCACTGAGGAGGCAGAGGCAGGTGGATTTCTGTGAGTTCAAGGCCAGCCTGGTCTGCAGAGTGAGTTCCAGGACAGCTAGAGTTACAACAAAGAAAACATATCTCAGGAAAAAAAAAAAGGGATTAAGAGAGGACTGAAGAGATGGCTTTGTGGTTAAGATCACTGGCTGCTCTACAGAGGTCTTGTGTTTGATTTCTAGCTTCCATATGGTGGCTAACAACCATCTATAATTCTAGTCCCAGGGGATTTGATGCCCTTTTCTGACCTCTGTGGGCACTGCACGAATATGGTGCACACCCATGTTTGCAAGCAAAGCACTCATATACATAAAATAAAAATTAAAAGTAAATCTTAAAAATAAAAATTGTCTCCAAAACTGCTCCCCATCCTACTGCCCCCCCCCACAAAAAAAAAAAGAGAGAGAAAGAAATAGATTTAGGGACTGGAAATATGGTTCAGTGGTTAAGAGTGCTTACCAGTCTTGCAGAGGACCCGAGTTCAGTTCTCATTACCCCTATCGACCATCTGTGACTCAACTAACATGCGATCTAAAGCTTCCTGCCCTTCTCAGGCACCGCATGTCCGTGTTGCTTATAAACTCACTCAGACTATACATGCACATTAAAAAATAATAATAAAAGAATGGGTTAAACAACATTTTAATAAGTCTATCTGTTGTTTTACAGCTTTAACTGCTTATACTTACCTCACCATTTTTGATCTTTTTAGGTAAGTTTTTTTTAACATCCTTCATGTTTTAAAGACAACGAATAATGATTTACTGCACTGAATTCATTAAACTTTCTTTGCTTAAAGGAAAGTAATTAGCTAAGTAAGTAAATTTATCATAGAAATAGGCAACACAAATGACAAGATCCACTGGTATAACAAGAAAATATTACACCTGTATAACAACAGAAAGGAGAATACCCAGACATAAACTTAGGATGTACACACACTAAAGATAACTGCAAAATGATTCTGAAGGATAAAAATAAAATGATAAATCATATACTTTAAATCACATAAAAAGAGCTGAAGAACTGGCTTAGTGTTAAGAGCCTGCACCAGTCAGATGATTTACAATTGTCTGTAACATCGGCTTCAACAGGGTCTGACAACAACCTCTGACCTCCTTGGTCACCTGTGCTCAGGTGTGCACACACACATACCCATGAATAATAATAAAAATTTAAATCACAGAGAGTCAGTCTTCCTGAGCTTAGTTAGCCTTGACAAGCTTATTGTAATGTTTACAGTAGTCTCCTTTATCCATGGTTTCACTAACTGCAGTGAAGTGGAGAATTCCGGAAATAAACAATTTATTAATAAGTTTTAAATTGCATGCCATTCTGGGCAGTGTAATGAACTCTGGCACTGTCCTGATTCACCCAACCCAGGGCATAAATTGTCACTCTGCCTAGTTTACACACATTGTAGACCTGCCTGTTAGTCACTTAGTATCTGTTTTCTGTTATCAGATAGATAGTCATAGTTCCATAGTCTTGTGCTCAAGTGTCCCTGACACAATGCTATATCCACACAAGCTAGAGTCATTTGGGAATAGAACGCTCAGTTGAGAAAATGCCTCCATAAGATTTGCCTATAGACAGGTCTGTAGTGTATTTTCTTAAGTAGTAATTAAGAGCCCATATTCTAGCCAGGCAGTGGTGGCGCATGCCTTCAATCCCAGCACTTGAGAGGTAGAAGCAGGGGAATCTCTGTGAATTTGAGGCCAGTCTGATCTACAGTGAGTTCCAGGACAGACAGAGTTACAACAAAGAAACCCTGTCTTGAAAAACCAAACAAACAAACAAAAAACAAAACAAAAAAAAAGCCAAGAAGAACCCAAGTTGGGTTCCCAGCATCCTATCAGGTGATTTACAATTGCCTTTAACTTCAGTAGGGTCTGACAGCTTCTAGCCTCTAGTGGGAGGATGCATTGCAGGTCATAACACCCTTGGGCAGGTAGTTCTGGGGTGTATTAAACAGCAGGCTCAGCAAGTCGTGCAGAACAAGCTAGTAAGCAATAGTCCCTCTGGCCTCTACATTGGCTCCTGCCTCCAGGTTCCTGCTCTGCTTATGTTCTGCTGTGATTTCCCTCATCAGTGAACTATTTATTACCTGAGAGTTGTAAGCTGAGATAAACTCTCCTCCCCAGAATGTTTATGGTTATGGTGTTTTATCACAGCAGTAGAAACCCTAAGTAAGCATAGTGCCTATGCCCTTTACCTCACTGCATCTAATCGTATGGACACTAGCAGCATGCGCCTTAAGAAAAGGAGGTGGAGGACAGTACATTTATGAGTGGAGGGTGAGATGGCCTAGAGTTAGTAAAGTGCCTTCCACACAGAGAAAGTATGAATTAAGTTCTTTTTAGCTGACTAAAAGTGAATTACAATTTCATTTATTTTCTTCACATTAAAATTGTTGTCATCCAAAGATACCATGTGTTAGGAGTCTTGTTGTTGTTTATTATAATTTAATATTAACCTGGTGCTTACAGATATGAACAATTTTCAACAACTTAGGGATTCTGAAAATATAATTTGTTGGGGGACAAGAGACAAAGTTCTGTGGTCACTACACTTGCAGTGGGCCCAAACAAGCTGCTAGTACTCGGGCCAGGTGGCTCACTACCACCTCAGCGCCAGAAGATCCAGCACCAGCTTCTGGCCTCCACGGGCACTTTGTGCTCATACACACACACACACACACACACACACACACACACACACAGAGACTGAGAGAGAGAGAAAGAGAGAGAGAGAGAGAGGCTGACTAAAATAAATCCTTATTTAAAAAAACTTCTTTGTCTTTGCATGTTTTTCTGGCTCTACTTTCTAATGCAAAGTCATTTTTCTTTAGTTTAATAACGTGTTTAATAAGCTACTGGGTAATGATGAGAAAGCCTAGCCCTGCCTATTCATTTGGGTAAGTTCAAATATTTTATTTTCTGCTAAATTACGGCTGTTAAAATAATAATAGTAGAGAGGTGACTATAGTATTTCTTGAAAATACAAAAAAAAAAAAGGCCACCTGCTTAGTGACATTGTGATCAAAGAGTGAACAATAAGAACTGTTTTCTAAGAAGAGTCTAGATATGACACGTAATGAAAACAGTAATTATATTAAGATAGTTTTATACTTTATGAAATACTGGCATAAATTGATCTCGGTAAGTTCTTTAATATTATAAAAATGGCACTTTAATCATAGAAAGTATGAAGGATTTTAATGTAAGTGAGTTTTATAAGTGCTATGGTTTATTTCAGTACTTTGCATCTATGGAGATAGATTTCTGTAGTAAGATTTTGAATTTACCAATGAGCTAACAAAATTTTGAAGCCTGTAGTTGTAGAAACCATTGAGAAGTTAAAGTTGTACATTTACTAGTAGAGGGGGCTCTAATGATGTGCTAGAAAAAATGAAGATTTTTCCAGATTCAAGAGAGCAAACTTGAATACAGACACTTGGAGGAGCGGTTAAAATAGCGTCACTGTGTAGCTCAGGCTTCCCTCAGCCTTCACTCAGCCAGGCATGAGCTCCCACACTGCTCTGTTTTCAGCTAGGAGTCCCCATGTCATCTTTTATAGTAGTCAAGTTTACATCTACCTGAAATTGAGTTTGTGTGTTGGGTGGGTGTGGGCAAAGGCACATTTATTTTCACACAATCTTCAGCTGTCAAATACCGTTCATTGGAGACAGAACTTTCCATTTTTCTACTGCTTTTAGGTCATTTTTCTGTACATCAGATAAATCTATTATGTTGGTTTGTTTTTGAGTCTCTTTCCTGTTCACATTGTTTCATTTGTCTATCCTCTAATACTTCAAAACTGTCTGCTTTCCTTCACCTTTGATTTCTATATACATTTTAATGTCAGTTTATTACTTTTCATGCATAGCATTGTTTCATGCTGTTCACATGCTGTTTTTATATTTTTATGGCTTAATTTTTTTCATTCCCATCTAACCATGTAATAAATATTTTTGGGTTATGCTTTTAATAATGCATAGTCTTCTGTTCGTTCCAAAATGTTTCCTTTACAAACAACAGTGTGATGAGCAGATGCTCATCATTATATATTTTTTGAACTTCCATGATTATTTCCTTGGGAATGTTTAAGCATTTAAACTTACTCTGTGTGTTTATTATCATTAGAGTATGTATTACAGGGAAAAAACTGATGATTTCTAGCTTAAAGCACAGAGATTGTAATGCATACTCATAATGAACAATAACTGTGTAGGAATGAGAGGCATTATTAAGTGGGTAAAATTATGAACTTGGGAGTCAGATTAGATTAAGTACAGAGATTTTACTTTTCCAGCTACTATGTCAGTCATCTGACCGTCTGGGCAGGTACCTAGCTGTGTGACTGTATAAACAGTTGTTTTTCCTGCGTGTCCCAAGTTACTTATCTGTTCAGAAACTAAAAACAGATGAAGTAATCTTTGTAATGACTTGTGCTACTTACTTTTACGTTGTTATGACGAAATAGCTGACAAAACAACTTGGGAAAGAAGGAGTTATTTTGGCTCACTGTTTCAGAGAGTTCAGTTCATGGTCTTTTGGCCATAGGTGGTTGAGCACTGCATCATCATAGTGGGAGAGGATAGGAGAGACAGTTGTTTGTATTATGGAGGATAGAAAGCAGAGAAAGGGGCATATAAGAAGAGACCAGATCACGATATGACCCCCAGGGTCACGACTTTCACTTGCCTCCAGCTAGGTCTCATTTCTTACTGGGAGGTCCCACCTCCCAGTCATACCATCCTATTATGAATCTGTCAGGGTACTAATGCATTAATTACTATAAAGACCTCATTTTCTAATTATTTCTGGAAACACCATCACAGACTCATCCAGAGGTGTGCTTCACTAGTCTTATAGGTGTTTCTTAATTCAATCAGGTGAGCCCTTACATTACTTAAGGTTTAAGTGAAGTATATGTTAAGCACTGAACAGTATCCAGTACAAAATGGGTCAGTTAAGTTGTTAGCTGTTATGATAATGGCTATTTCTACAAAAATAATCACCATAAATGGTTATAGAAATATGTATAAAATAGATACTGTTATTTCAGTTTTAATTGTGTATTATCTTTGGATGCTTGCTTGGAGGGTAGTGCAGATAGTCTATGCCATTGACTGAAGTACAGTTCTCCTCTATAGGGGAATAACATCCTCTTCAAACCACACAGTTTCAGAAGGACACACACACATGAGCAGTGAGGGAAGGAGACATCTGCCCAGCCAGGCAGTTTAGCCCAGTCAACCCTGACAGGAAGGTGGCAGATGTCACAGTCAGATCATCCTCTTACCCACAGTGCATTACTCTTTTACAGCTTTGATAGTCTGATAGTTTGGCTAACAGTAGACTGTCCATCCATATATGGAGCTAGTGAATAATTGAATGTAAATGTGTTTTAGAAAGACAGGTTTATCAATTGAAGAATTTTGGTATTCTAAGAAATTATCTGATTTCAGGTTTGAAAGATTAGAAGTCCTGGCTGTATTTGCTTCTACCGTTTTGGCACAGTTGGGAGCCCTCTTTATACTAAAAGAAAGGTATATTTTTGTTTGTATTATTATCAACTTGACTTAGAACACTTGGAAATATGAGAGAATCCAATGAGACATGATTTGAATGATATGCAAATTACAACAGACAGTGTTCTAGCTCTGATTGTACAATTTCTTCTTGTTTCACACCCTCTCTCCTTTTCCACTTCTAGTTATTTCTTCAGTTGTACTAAATTCAGTTATAGGTGTATCTGAATGGTAAAGATTCAGCCTGACATGTTAAACTTCCTTACCAGCCCATTGAAGTGGGTTTGGTAGAGAGATGTTGACATTACATACTGAGGATAACTTACTAGTTTCCTGGCCTCATCACTACGATAAGTACTAAAAGATTTTTAGGAACTTTAGGGTAGATTAATCATATATTTAATGCAGGATTTTAGTTTTATGATGTATGGAAGTTATTTGATGCATTTTTCTTTCTTTTAGTGCAGAACGCTTTTTGGAGCAGCCTGAGATACACACGTAAGATGGGCTATTTATTTACTTATTTATCACAACTATGGAGTCAATCTCTGTCTCAGGGAATCATGCATGCTGGGGCACTGACATACATCTCCAGCCAAAGATTTTATTTTGGGGATAATTTCCTGTTAATTTTTATCCCAATTATTAGTTGCTCCATTATTACTTTGTCCAGCATCAGAGTTCAGAGTATAACCTGAGCGTTATCGTCAGTATTGCTGAGTTCAGAGTATTGGCATCTCAAGAAGAGAACCTCCAAAGCCAAGACTCACGTCACCTTCACCGCTCACGGATCCTGGGCTTTTTAGTGGCACAGGAAGCATTTTGTAGCTTCAGGCCTAGGTCAGAACACTAAACCAGCTCCTTCTAGTGTTCTGTCATTTCACAATTGGCCGCCAAATCCTTCCTTGCTGCCTTTAGAAAGATCATTGTATTTCTCATCACCTGCTTACCAGTTCTGTGGGCCTTACCTGCTAATTCAGGATCATCTGACTTGTCTAGTATATTGGCACAAATTCCATTAACATTGTGTAAATCCGTCATGGTAATTATCCACAGGAAAATATTGTTGAAGGGAAGAGACCTATCTTGCCATGTGTAAAATGGAGCAGCAGTGGGCAAGACATGAGTTACATGACTAGAAAACAAGTTTGGATTCTGATGACAGACTGTAAAGTGCCTCCCTCTTCCCTTCCCTTATTCTCCACATACTGAAGTTACAAATGGCATTACCAAGAAAAAATTAAAGGTGAATGTTTTGTTCTTTTTAGGGGAAGATTATTAGTTGGTACTTTTGTGGCTCTTTCTTTCAACCTGTTCACGATGCTTTCTATTCGGAATAAACCTTTTGCGTATGTCTCAGAAGGTAGGTTTTTTGTTTGTTTGTTTTAATTTACTGTTAATTTAAAAAATTAATTTCTTTGGAAAACTGGTGGATTTCTTTTTTCATTAGCTTGTAAATCTCTAAGAAATATATTCAGAAGAGAAGGAAGAGCTAGCTCAAAGCTTCTCAAGTCTTTATGTGTACTTACATTTATCTCATAAGTACAAACAGAAATAATATATAAAAGCCAGAGAACTGGCTTTGAACTAAATGATATATGATGATGCCTGTAATCTCAGAATATGGGAAGCTGAGGCAGGGGGATTACAATGAGTTTGAGGCCACTTTGTACAACACAGTGAGTACTCAGCCAGCCAGGGTTGCGTAGTGAGAACCTGCCTCCAACAAAACAAATAAATCTTCCAAGTTTAGACAGTTTTTCTACTTCATAGGTGTAAATTACCGGTTGTTTTTTAAAACTTTTAGTGTTTTGAAATCTCATTAGCCAGCACTGGATTTAGACATTAACTGATGGAGAAATGACTAGTTATACAGAGACCCTGCTTTAAAACAGAACAAAGATAGATGATGCTCTTTAGGTCTTATGGACTTGAATACCACAGCAGACAAGCCATGAGAGCTTTCTGAAGTACTCATTCATATCCCAGCCACCTCACATCTGTTGGGAAGACAAATTGTGTTTCTGTCAGTCAGAAGTTAAGTATGGAGGGTGGAAAGATGGCTCAGCAGTTAAGAGCACTGGCTGCTCTTCCAGAGGATCCAGGTTCAATTCCCAGCCCCCACAGCTCACAACTGTCTGTAACTCCAATTCCAGAGGATCTGATACCCTCATACCACTGCACATAAAATAAAGTTAAATAATTTCTAAAAATTTAAGGATAATGGGTCTTCATTAATTCTTCCCGTAGCCATTGAAGCAAATACATTGTTATCCTCATTTTACATCGAGGCATTCAAAGATTAAATCATTTGCTGAAAGCCACTCTGTTGGTGACATGCTGAGCTGGAATGTGAAAGCTGGTACTGTGGTGCCCCTGCCTTCTCTTTAGTGCTGTACCAGTCTCCTATAGAGAGCTTGGCCATCTCTTTACAACATGGTCGTGTTATAAAATGAGTGTGTCACTTGTGCGCTAGGGTGAATGCCACTTGAGTTTGGAGCTATTTGTCAAGGGACAGTCCCTGGTTGGTATCCTTGGGTGTCCCTAGATGGACTCCTGGCTTTGTGAGAACTGAAGGATTTAATAATTGGCATGATCTGGCACCCATTCTTTATGTATACAGAAACTTTACTGTATAAAAATGTTGTAGGTCAGAGAACAACTTCAGTTCTTTCCTCCATCATGTGGGTCTCAAGGGTTGAACTTAGGTTATCAGGCTGAGCCATCTTGTTGTCCCTAAAACTTTACATTAAAAATACCAGTGATCTAGCTTGGCGGTGATGCCACACACCTTTAATCCCAGCCCTTGAGAGGCAGAAGTAGGCAGATCTCTGTGAGTTCAAGGCCAGCCTGGTCTTCATAGTGTGTTCCAAGACAGCCAGTTACAACAGAGAAACCCTGTCTCAAAAAACCAAAAAGGAAGAAAAAAGCACTAGTGATATGTCAAGTCCTCTCACGCCTTCGAGTCACTGTGCATCAAAGGTGAAACTGCTTTAGACAGTGTCTTGTCATGAAAAAGGAAAAAGCTGTAGACTTGAGAACCATCCCCTTTGTCATGTAACATGGTCACTGTCAAACTTATTTTTAAAAATGAAAGTACTCTAGTTCTAGTAATGGTTTACTCTTCTATATAGGTAATTTAAATATTTTCTCCTTAAAGCTGCTAGTACGAGCTGGCTTCAAGAGCATGTGGCAGACCTTAGTCGAAGGTAAGATGCTGTGGAGTTTTGTGATTGCATAATTTAACAAGCATTCCCAAGAAGTGCATCTATCATGGAAACTTATATTTGCAGCTAAAATCACTGCATTAGCTGCTTAGTTCAGTTCTGGCTTTTTCTTTGCTTTTTAATTGATGATACAGAAGAATTCTCTGCAGTGGTGAGCTTTGATCCCTTTGCTCTTTAAGAAATGAAATGCACCTTATCTGTAACAGTGCTCTCATCGGTCTTGCATGAATTCTTCTAATGAATACTCTGTTTGGTCTTTCATAGCTTGTGTGGGATTATTCCAGGACTCAGCAGTATCTTCCTGCCTCGTATGAATCCATTTGTTCTGATTGATCTTGCTGGGGCATTTGCTCTGTGTATAACATACATGCTGATTGAAATTAAGTGAGTATATTGTACTGCTATCAAATGTGTTGATTTGTGAGACTTGACCTCGAGGACATCCGCAAGATAGATTTGGGGTCAGGCTTCTAGTGTTTTTGTTTATGATCTATGTAACTTGGTCAGGTCTTGTTCTCAAGTGTTTACATTTGAAAACTTAAGGGAACTGAGCCTTGGTGTTTCTTACCACACTTTCTAATGAGGACCAGAAAATGATTTAATTCCTACTGCTGGTCTGATGAGTAAGCCGGAAAGGAGATCTAAGTCACAGCTGCTCTTGCTTTGGGGATGGGTGTTGGCCAGAAGAACTTAAAAATAAAATTAAAGCCTTTTAAAAGTAGACGTTACAGCTGCTTTTAGATCAGTGTTTAATAATTTAATTATTAGACTACCTTGCCCTTTAAATAGTGATGTGTATTATAATGACTTCTTAGATATTCTTTTTTACAAATTTCTCCCAAAAAGCTAACGGGCAGTTATGTTTTTATTTACTGTCTCTGTAAGGATTCCCAAATACTGTTTCCTAACCAGACTGTTGAATTCAACTAACTGTTGAATTCCAAGGCGTTATCTTCCTGACTCCTATTCGTGCTTCCTCACCTGAGCATCTTTTCCTGTCCCTGAAACCTTTCTCTGACTTTTCTGAGCCTGCTGTGATCAACTCTCCCTCTGGGGAGAGGACTTGTGCTCACCTTCCAACAGGATGAAGCAGGATCTCTTGCCTGCTTTGTGCTCCCGGCTCACCAGCCTATGGGCTTCTGGTGATGCTCCTATCTCTGCCTCCCATCTACCTCACTGTGGGAACACTGGGGTTACAGTACATAGCTTGTTATGTGTGCTTGTTGTGTGTGACTCAGGCCAAACTCGCTGAGCCATCTCCCTGGCCCTGGTGCGTTATCTTTGTTTTATTTTACTTCTTATTTTAACCATTTTGTGGCATATACATAAGTACATTCACATTTTTTGTGTAGTCATCATCCCTAACTGAAACTCAATACTCATGTAAATAATACCTCCCTATTCTCCCCTTCCCAGAATCTCTAACCACCATCCTACATTGTGCCTCTTGTTTTAGCTACAGTGTAAGAGCAATCATACGATCATGTTTCTGTGACTGGCATGTTTCAGAAGCAGTGTTTTCACAGTTCATGTCCCATGTTGTATATATCAGTATTTCCTTTTTGAGGCTAAATCCCACGTTTTATTTACCCACTCATCTGCCAGTGAACGTTTCATTTGTGTTAACCCCACCTTTGGCTGCAGTGAATAGCGCCACTGTGAACTGAGGCACACTGGAGTAGCCGTTTCAGGATTTCCCAGGGTCAAGTCCTCCGTTTGTAAAACATTAGAAGTGTTTACCTCGGGGTCCTGTGCAGTCAGCCTTACCAGCCACCACTCCTCTGGACCCAGCGCCAATTTCAGCATCATGGTTTTCATTTCCTCACACATGTTCCTTTCACTTTCTGGAGTATCTTCCTCACACCATCTTGCTCATCTCTGAACGCTCAACTCTTTTTTTTTTTTGTTTGTTTGTTTTTTGTTTTTTAATTTATGTGTAAGGATGTTTTTTTCTGTTCACCATGTATGTGCCTGGTGCCCAGGGAAGCCAGAAACGGGCATTGGACGCCTTGGGAGTAGAACTGCAGACAATTGTGAGCCACCATGTGGGTGCTGGGAAGAGCAGGAATTGTTTTTAGCTGCCGAGCCATCTCTCCAGCCCTAGCTTTTCTAAATTACCCCCACCTTGGAAGCCTCGTTACTCACTCTGTATGTCAACAATGTTTTGTAGGAACTTGTACTTGGTAATTACTATTACTTTATTTATTTATTGAGTTTTTACAATAAGGCCCCATGTAGCCCAGGGTAATCTGGAACTTGCCACATAGCCAAGATTAGTACTTAACTCTGAATCCTCCTACTTTCACCTCCCAAATTCTGGGATTACTGGTATGTGCCATGCCCAGGTTGAGACATCATTAACACACAGAGTGCTTCACTGTGGTTCTCATGTGTGTGCTCATGCTCCTTGTAAGGCAGAAACTGTGTCTCCCCTTTCTATTCCCAGCATAGTGGGGAAGTAAATGTGTGCAGAATCAGCTTGTAGCCGATAGCATTTTGGTCTGTCAGGTTAGGAGAATTTCAGAATTTGAAACACTGATGCAGTGCTGCCCTTCAGCTATAATGTCATCATAACAGATTCCTCCTGGGAAACTTTGGGGTCTTTTGTTTGTTTTGAGTTTTTTGAAACGGTTTCTCTGGAGCTGAGGCCGTCTTGGAACTGCTTGGTAAACCAGGCTGCCCTCAAACTCAGAGATATACATGCCTCTGCCTCCCGAGTTCTGGGATTAAAAGTGTGCATCACCACATCCAACTCAGTTTTGAAGTTTTTAATACAAGAATTGCTGTGAGAAGATGAAAATCATTTGTCTCTGTATCAGGAATCATCAGTTGCAGTTTTTGTCCCAGGTCTGCACTGTTTCTCTCTCCGCACTAAATGATACAATTAGTATTTTTCCACTAAACTTTGACAGGCAAGAATTTTAAAAGCTGTCTTTTGCCAGATGGTGGTGGAACAAGCCTTTAAGCCTAGCACTTGGGGGGCAGAGGCAGGTGGATCTCTGAGTTCAAGGCCAGCCTGGTCTACAAAGTGAGTTCCAAAACAGCCAGAGTTGCAACAGAGAAACCCTGTCTCAAAAAACCAAAAAAAAAAAAAAAAAAAAAAAAAAAAGGAAAGGAAAGGAAAAAGCTGATTTTTGGGGAGTTTGTTTTTCCCTTCTGAGTTGCTCTCTTGACAGTATTAGCTATTTGTGATTATTTTTTAATGATTTTTTTTTATGATTAATGTTTGGTATATTATTAAATTGTAAAATGAGCTATATATTTAAAATTGAGAATTGTTTTTCCCTGTAGTAATTATTTTGCTGTGGACACTGCATCCGCAATAGCCATTGCCCTGATGACATTCGGCACCATGTATCCCATGAGTGTTTACAGTGGGAAAGTTCTTCTCCAGGTGAGGCTCTTGTTTTTATTAGGTACAGATGTTTAATGTGAACCGTGTCGTTTTACTAGATTGAAGCATGGTGTGTGTTCTAGCAAACAGATAAAATTTTAACAACTGAAGAGCCCTGTTAGCACTGAAGTCAAACATTAGTCTCTGATAGTCACTTAGCAGAAACTGGTTGGAATTTCATTGCCTGGTATTATTTTAGGTACAAGTTCTTGTGTTTCCGTGACATGCAATCAAGAATTTATAATTATTTGCTTCTAATTGTGTTTTAAGAGGAAACTATGTTATTTAAGTATTATTTAGATTTAATTTCTTTGAGGAGGTGTGCCCTAGGTTTTCATGGTCTGGCTATGATCGCTGTTTTATTCCCTGTCATTGGATCATCGCAATGACAAACTGGATATTGACATAATGTAAACATGTTTCTCAGAGCTAGGTGTCTGTAATTCTTGTTCCTCTTTTTGTCTCTTATGCTCATGCTTTTTCTAAAACTTAGTAATAAAAACAATGTAGTCCTTATCCAGCACTATGTCCTATATAAAATGTTACTTTTCTAACCATTTCTTATATACTTTTTGTTAGTTTGAGGGTTGGTTCTTTTTTCACTTTATTTTATTAATTTTTTATCTTCCTTCTTTTCTTCCTTCCTTCTTTCTTTCTTCAT
The DNA here is from genome assembly GCA_026225945.1 of Cricetomys ansorgei. Taxonomy (NCBI): domain Eukaryota; kingdom Metazoa; phylum Chordata; class Mammalia; order Rodentia; family Nesomyidae; genus Cricetomys; species Cricetomys ansorgei. The sequence goes on along the minus strand of JAMJFZ010001264.1, from coordinate 20,188,113 downwards.
TTATTTATTCATTTTTTCTTTTTGAGACAGGGTTTTACTGTGTAGCTCAGGCTGGCCTGGAACTCACAGAGATCCACCCGCCTCTCCCTCCTAAGTGCTGGGATTAAAGGTGGGCACCACCACACAGCTGGCTTTTTTGCTTTTATGTGTGTGTACTTGAGTATCTGTATGTGCACCTTGTGCTGGGAGGGGTCCTCAGATGTAGAAGAGAGCTCCAGTACCCTGGAGTTATAAGACTCCATGCGGGTGCTGGGAACCAAACTGTGGCCCTCTGCAAGAGTAGTAAGGGCTCTTTTTTGTTGTTTTGGGGTTCTTTGAGACATGACCTTTCTCCATTGCCCTGGCTGTCCTAGAACTCACTGTGTATACCAGGCTGGTCTCAAAGTCACAGAAATCCTCTTAAAGGTCTATGTCACCTTGCCCAGCATGCTCTCTTAACTGCTGAGCCATCACTCAGCCCCTTGTTGGTTGGTTGGTTCCTGAAGTCTCATTGGATTCTAAAGAGAGCAGCTTCTTTGTAAGAAAAGAAGTATGGTGTGTTACTCTCTGGGAGCCCCTCCCACTCTCTGAAGTTCTTCTCTTACTCTGTTTTTGCAAATGAATGAATGAATGAATAAGAGTGTGGGCCAATTAGTGAGCTCTCTTCCCTAAATCATAATAGGACACATGTCAAAATCTAAGGCTGGTTTGAATCTGTTTGATTGTGGGGTCAGGTGTGGGGGCTTCAGAATCATTATTACAAAAATGTTTACTCTTTAGGCTATTCATGTTTTATTTTATTTTTCTAGACAACACCACCTCATGTTATTGGTCAGTTAGACAAACTGATCAGAGAGGTAAGATGGAATATTAAGTAAGTTGTTTAACTTATGTCAGGGAAACAAAAAGGTGGGTGTATATATAATATACTCAACTCTGGAATTCTAGGGGAGTTTTTGTGTTTTATACTAACATAGTAGAAGCTATAACATAGGGACAAAAATAGAAAAAAAATAGAAAAATTTGAGGAACTGCTCAGTTTGGAATCCAAATTGACTTGAAGTAAATGTGGAGGTGCCCATCATATTAGCTGAGTAAATGATTTTTCTCACTCTGTCTTCAGGATTTAACTAAAGACAAAAGTCCACTTCTAATGCTAATCCACCTAACTTCTCAGTTTTTGTAGGTTATTTTTGTTGTTGTTGTTAGAAAGTTCCACCTGATAATGAAGATCATTGGTTGCTAAGAAAGATCATTGGTTTAGATCTTGGCACTGTGCCAAGATTACACTCAAACAGAGGTTTGTCATAAGAGGATCCGGACAAAGAAACAACCAAAGGCATATATACAGACATACCCTAAAAAAAAGAAACCCAGTACCATGAATGCTTGTCATAAATATGTGCTACCTTGTTCAAAAGCAAAACCGTACAATGAGCAGTCTGTGCCTGAGCAGTGCCTGATTCAAGGAGTGGGGTGGCCTGAGTCAGGACTGAACACATAGCAGTTGGCTAAGACTTCTGATAGCTAATTGTGGCCTTGGTCAGGATATAGCTATGTCATTCCTAATCTTACAGCAAGTCTGTAATGTGATTGGGCAGCGCTGCTGTGTCAAATGCAGGTGACTGATAAACTGTTCTGTGCTTTTGATTAGGTATCTACCTTGGATGGGGTCTTAGAAGTCCGAAATGAACACTTTTGGACCCTCGGGTTTGGTTCACTGGTATGTCTTCTACAAGTTAGTTTAGTATAATTTAAACTTGATTTTTAAAACTTAAAATAGCATTTTTTAAAAATTTTCATGGTGGGAGATTGGAGAGTTGGTTTAGTATTTAAGAGCTCTCGTTCTCATAGAGGATCCAAGTTCAACCTCAGCATCCATATGGAAGCTCACAACCGTCTGTTAGCTCCAGTCCCAGGAGAACTGCTGCAGGCACCAGATACACAGTGCACAAATATCCATGCAGGCAAAACACTCATGTACACAATAATAAAATAAATCTTTTTTAAAAAATTCCTTTTCATGATGTGGCTAAAGAGATAGTTCAGTGGTCAAGAGCACTGGCTGCCCTTACAGAGGCCTGGGCTCCATTCCCTCACCCACATGGAGGTTCACCATTAGTGTTTCCCATTCCAGGAAAGCCAACTCTCTCTTGGTCTTATAGGCACCAAGCACACACATGGTGCATAGACATACATGCAGACAAAGTATTCATACACACAGAATTAAAATAAATAAATCTTTAAAAATTTTTCATGGAACCTTTAATTTCCTTTTCTGCTTAATAGCATCTAAAAGATTGACAGGCCTATTACTTAATTGAGATTGAAAGGTCTTTTTTCTTTTGCATTTAACCTTGAACCTGCTGGAGGTGTTTGTTTTGGTGGAGAAGGGGAGAATTCAATATGGGACCTCATGCCTCACCGTTTTCCCTGTCATGAAATACTCTCCTGCTACATATTTTTGTTTGTTGAATGAGACAGCATCTGTCTCATTCTGCAGACTAGGTTATTCTCCAGTCCACTCTTGTAACCAGGCTAGCCTTGGGCTCACAAGACTTTTTTCCCAGCCTCCTGGACACATACAGTACATTTGGTGTATGTGGCCTTTTTGTTTGTTTGTTCTTTTTTTTTTTTATACACCTTGTTTTGTAAATAAATCATGTCTCACATATGTCGCTGTGGCTGTGAATGGGTGAAGGGGAAGCCTTGGGAAAGCCTCCTTGTTCCTAAGGGCCAAGTGGAGGTAATGGACCTGGTGGAGTCTGAGTCCACCACGTGCTGACAAGGGCTGACAGACTTCTGATGTGGTTACAGCCCCTGAACTCTGGGGATTTCCTGTAAGTCTCTGTCTTGAGTGATCACTTCATCATGGAGGGCTGCTCATAAGTTCTCTCATTTAGTCATCGCAGCAGTCGCAGTTCACAAGTCTGTCTTTCCCATTCAGAGAGGCAGAAGGCCAAGGAGGCTCGTGACCTTGCCCACAGCCACACAGTCTGTGGCCTTGGCTTCCTTCCCATCACATAGGGATCCGTAACCCCAGTACTCAGGAGATAGAGGCAAAAGGATCAGGAGTTCCAGGCCATCCTTTGTTGTATAACAAGTTCAGTGTCATTCTGTCTGAAAAACACCAGGGGTCCGGGAAGAATAGTGGGAAGAAATGGGTCGCTGCTGCCTTATGTATGCGGGCAGGCAAAGCTCCTGTCATATTTTTCCACCTTCTATCTTGCCCAGGTTTTGGTGGATTCTCTGTTTTTGTTTTGTTTTGTTTTGTTTAAGACAAGTCTTTCTATGTAGCCCTGGCTGTCCTGTAGACCAGGCTGGCCTCAAATTCACCTGAGATCCACCTGCCTCTGCTCCTGAGTGCTGGGATTAAAAGCCTGGCATCTCATCTTTATGCCTTCCAGAACTGTGAAATGAGGAGTGGCTTACTCAGGGAGGTATGTAGAGCCTGGGGCTCTAATGAGGAAGTGTTGTCTTTCTCCTGACTCTACTCCTGTTGGCCAAGCCTCCCCAACCCTCTGTCTCTGCTGGACTTAGTTCGGATTCTATTCTCAGTTCTTCTTAATGTGGACCTTTGTCCTAGAAAGGAGCTGCACCTGATTAGCTTTGTAAGCTACTGCAGAGCTTCAGCTCTCATTGCAGACCCGGCATGCTTGCCCATCATTGAAATGTGCCAGACCCCTCTGGTTTCCGCTGCCTTTCTCAAATTGCCTGTCTAGAATTTCCGTTCAGTAGCTGTCGTTTAACTGCTTTTGGCTTTTTAGGTCAGTCTGTGTCTCCGATACTTCATTGTGCTTCCTCTTGCACAATTCTGGTACATTACAGGCCTTAGAGCTTATGCTTGCAATTTCGTAGTGTGCCTACCATAGCACTTAGGTTTTTTAACACATATTCATAGACTTTCAGTTTTGCTGTCAGTGTCTCAGTTTTGTGGAAGTATTGGGCATTTCGAAAACTGCTGCTGTCATTTGTATGTATGTCTCTATGTATGGTGGTGATGGGGATCACAGTCAGGACCGTCCTTGTATGTGATCAATAAGTATTCTGCCACTAAGACACACCCCTGAACTCCTCAGTATATATTTTAATGGCTGCAGAGTTTTATGTAAATATCCTCAAATTCCTTCGTCAGTCCCCTAATGCTCGTTTAGATTATTTTCCATTTTTCTTCTTTAAATGGGCTGTGGTGAACAGTTTTGTAAAATTTTAAAGGGCCATGCGATTTTCCACAGGCCAGGGTACATGCCTCTGCACGAGCTCCAATGTCCTTTTTTCTCTCCTGTCACTGGGATCTATTCAACTCCAACATGCCACCACATCCGGCCTCTTTGTCTACTTTCTGAAATTCCATTTAATTATCAACTCTGGGTCAGATGTAATTGTCTTCTCAATTCTTCAACAATTGAAATGCAATCCTAGCTTTTCTGTGCTTCGATGCTCTGCCTTCCCAAGCACTGGGATTCCAGATATGCACCACTATGCCTGGTTTATGCAGAGCTAGGGATCAAACCCAGGGCTCTTGCATGCATTCTGTCAACTGAGCTGCATCTCTTTCTGTCCGTCTTTTAGAGGGTCACAAATCATTTCATTAACCTTTTACCAGTGGTGATAGCAAGATGCTGTTTTTTCTTGTTTTAAAGAAAATACCAAGTACTGATCAAGTTATAAATAAAACAGAATTCTCAGTATTATAATTCTAAACAGTCTTTTATGATTTTCCTCCTTTTAGGCTGGATCAGTACATGTAAGAATCCGAAGAGATGCCAATGAACAAATGGTTCTTGCTCATGTGACCAACAGGTTGTACACGCTCGTGTCCACTCTGACTGTTCAGATTTTCAAGGATGATTGGATTAGGCCTGCCTTGCTGTCTGGGCCTGTTGCACCCAATGTCCTAAACTTCTCAGACCATCACATAATCCCGATGCCTCTTTTAAAGAATACCGATGATGTGACCCCTGTTACATCAACACCAGCCAAACCTAGCAGCCCACCTCCGGAGTTTGCATTTAATACCCCTGGGAAAAATGTGAGCCCGGTTATCCTTCTGAACACACAGACAAGGCCATATGGCTTGGGACTTAATCGTGGACACACACCATACAGCAGTGTACTCAGCCAAGGACTTGCAATTCCAGGAGTTGGGGCAGGCCAGGGATTGAGGCCTACCTTTGCACATATACCAAGTAGGTATGGAAACAACAGGATGGGACAGCCAAGACCTTGAAGGACTCTAACTTATTTTTATGGGGAATACTGACTCATTGGCTTCCAGTGTATTTAGTAATCCAACTTGCATTGACTGTTCAACCATTATGTCCGATTATTGCAGATTTGTTCATACTTCATGAAACCTATAAACTATATTTTTGTAAAATGTTTTTGTGGCAGTGAGTTCTTTGAAAATGTTATGGGTGTTAAGTAAGCTTCCTTCAAAAAACACATTTCTCTAAATTTGAACGTCGTCTGTTATATAGCCGACCACAGGGTGGTATGGCCACATCATAAGAAAGCCATGTGGGGATAAATCTGCTGCATCTTTTATTTTTGAGATAGGGTTTCTTTGTTGTAACTCTGGCTGTCCTGGAACTCACTCTGTAGACCAGGCTGGCCTCGAACTCACAGAGATCCACCTGCCTCTGCCTCCTGAGTGCTGGGACTAAAGGTGTGTGCCACCACCTCCCAACTGGAACCACATCTTACTAAGAATACTTAATTCCTTCTGTAGAATTTATAAACACGCTTCATGTGTGGTACCCATTTTAGGAAATGAAAAAATAAGTGTCCATTTGAAAAGTAAAAGCCTCTTTTTATAGCTTTTCTAAGCTTAATTGCTAATTTTTGAGGTCCTCATGAATCATTTCTTGTTAAATAAAAAGTTAAACTTTTTATTGGAAATTATGACATATTCTACTATATAGCACAATTTAATTATTATTATTAGTCTTTTGAAACGGGGTCTTGCTGTACAGACCAGGCTGGCTTCAAGCCCGTAATCCTCCTGCTTCAGTTTCCCAAATGTTGGGATTGTAGGTTTCGAGCCACTATACAGGTTTCCTAAATTTTTAAGTAACAGGTTTTGAATAAAGTTCTTTTCATTTAACAATACATAATATTTGTAAATAGTCCAAAATACCAAACCTTTGGTAAAACAATGAGTTTTTTAAAAACCCAGTTTTCTATGTTACATTTAGTCAGTTGTGCATTGACCTACAATAGCCATACTTTTGTAGAGATGTAATTATATCTTGAGCGGGTTCAATTAGAACAAATGACAATTTCTAAGATGTAAAGTCTGAACCCCTGAGGCAGAGGGACCAGCCTCTGTGATGGACTGAACCCTGACCTCATGGTTTTTTATTGAGGAAAGGCACCACCCACTGATACAAAGGCCCCAGTTGCATTAATGCACAGAATCCTGCAGTTCAAATCCCCCAGTGGCCAGCTGACCTTGATGCCATTAGGTGACGATCAAGGCCAAGAGACATAGTTGTTCCCATATCTCTTTGTTGGATGCTGTGGGCAGAACCACAGAAACCCCTTTCATTAGCACTAAAACAATCAAATGCTTTCAACATTGAGGTTACAGAACATCAGTTACTTCTAAGAATATTGAGTAGACAGTTACCAGTTCCCCAAACTAACATTCTTTCTGCATTTAAGAAAACTGTAGCCTATCCACACCCAGAAGACTGGTTCTAACAGCTAAGGAGGGTGATCTTCCAGCAGTTCCTGCTGCCAGCTATAGCAGATGTCTTAAAGTTCATTTCACTGTACAGGAGTGCATGTAGCTTTACAATATTTGAGAATAAGTTCAAATATTCCACTACACTTTTGGTTTTGAATGAATAAGTTTATTAAGTATATTGGAAGCCAAAATAAAAGAATAAACAGTAAGAGATAAGATAGCAAAACATCATCAAGTGAGCACTGAAAGCATCCGGCAGAAGTCTATTGGGGAGGCTCCTTTAAGGCAGCCAGGTTGAGTTCCTACAGAGTCTTAGGCAGAGCAGAACGTCCCTTCTAATGAGGCTTCCAAGTAAAAGAACAAATAGCCACAGAGATAAAGTCATCTAATCAGAGGCTCACATCCTTCAGAAACCAACTGGAGAAGGTAAAGCAGCTAGCTAGAGTTTCTAATTGAGTTCTGTCTACATAGATGAGCTCCCCATTGCTGAAGGTACAGCTTCCCTCTCCCTCTGCAGCAAACAATAGTAAGCTCTCTTGGAAATGGCTCACCCTCTAGCTATTCTCAAGAACACATGTTTTAACTGTTGGGCTGCCCCAGACAGGGACCTTGGAGGACACTTTGAGACAAACATGTTTTGGGTTTGAAATGGGAGTGGTGGCTACCCTACTTCCCCAGTGAGCTTAAACAACAGACAGCAATTTACTTTAACACTGACAATAATGAAATTTTATATTTTTGCTTATTTTAATATATTAGCTTTTAAATTTTTCATTTTATAAACAAAACATCAAATATATTTTTAAAGTAGAATTGGAAATTTTAATCAAGATACTTTTAACAGTCTTAATGACTAGACAGAGCAAAAGATTTTTATTCTAATCCTGATGTTCTAATCACAACTGTTTTGTAAGTCAGTTGCCTTCTCTGAGTTCTCTCATTTGTACAGTTAGGGAGGGGAAGGAATTAGTTGATTTGTAAATTATTGGGTCAAAAACTTTATAGTTTTATAATTAAATCTGCATACTATATGTCCAGTTGCTAAGTAGATACTAAGCCCAGATTTTTGTTTTGTTTTGTTTTTTGTTTTTTTGAGACAGGGTTTCTCTGTTGCAACTCTGGCTGTCCTGGAACTCACTCTGTAGACCGACTAGCCTCGAACTCACAGAGATCCGCCTGCCTCTGCCTCCCTAGTGCTGGCCCAGAATTTTTTTAACAGTGACCATAACACATAGACCAAGTTCCATCTATACCAACACCCTTGAGGTGCCATGAGAACAGAAGGTGAACCATTTTAGATTTTTTGTCATCCCCCCATGCCCCCATAGATTTTTTTGTATTACATCTTTAGACAAGAGAGGTCTTTTTTTTTTTCTCAGACTTTTTCCTTTGTGTGAAAGGGTTATTTTGGAAATAATAGACCAAAAGATTAGAGCAGGATATGCCTCATACTTCCATGGGGTACAAAAGAATAGAATACAGTTCTCCTTTCTTTCTTAATTTCTGAAGTCATAGTTGGAATTGCATACAATGATATACCAACCCCTGGGAGGTACCTTGAGTCTCAAACTTCTGATTCTGAACTGCTAAGCTTTGCTGGACTACAGATGCCCACTTGGGGCTGGTAGATGGCTCAGCGGATAAAGACACTCAGCACAAAGCTTAATGACCTGTGTTAGAGCACCCGGAAGGAAGTAGAAGGAGAAAACCAACTCCTACAAGTTTTCCTTTGACCTCCACACGTACACCATGGTGTACACACCATGCACATACATACAAATCAATGTTTGTTTTCTTAAGAACACTTGTCTTTCAAGTCTGATAACACTTTTCGTGTGAAAAAGTACTCTATACATTCCAAAATGTTTTAATTAAACCAGTTGAATTAAATAGCATATATGAAGTTCGTTCTCTAGGCAAGTTTAGTTCATTAGTAACTTAGTTGTCACATATTCAGCAAGTACTGTTGAGCCTATGGAAGCCAGGAACTGTACTAAGCATAGATGCACATGGTATATTAAGTTTCTGGGTCCCAGTATTCTTGGGGCCCAGTAACACAAACACAGGCAACACCTGAAGGGCTTCCAGACAGTCCTATGTGGAGAGATGACACCAAAAGCATTCTTCAGCCTCTTCCCCTTCTTTGTCTTCTTTGACATTCTTCTACAAGTTTTTTTTTTTTTTTTTTTAGTACTTTTAAATTGCACTTTATGTGTATGGGTGTTTTGCCTGCATGTGTATGTGCACCATTTGCCTGCCTGGTACATGTGGAAATGAGAACATGGTATTGGCTCCCCTGGAACTGGAGTTGCAGTTGTGAGCCACAACCGTTGTGGATGCTGGGAATCAAACCAAGCTCCTCTGGAAGCATTGAGTACTCTAACCACTGAGCCATCTCCAACTCCCTTCTGCAAGATTTTAACCATCCACTGAAAGTAAAGGAGTCCCTAAACTACTTGGTGGCTTCAGGTACCTTTAAGAAATCACTAGTTTAAAGGTGCCTTTAATAATACTAATATCATAATCATCGAGCTCCCACCCAGTGAGCCTGGCTTCTTGCAGAAGGGTCAGCTTAGATAACACCTGACTGAGCTTTCTTACCAGCGCTGCATCTGGTAAAAGTTCCTCAGTACTAAAGTCAAGAAACACTAATTGCTTAAGATTCTCAAATGCATCCATGAAGGCGAGCCATCCATCACTGCTCACACAGTTTCCTGCCAAATCCAACTGCTGCAAGTTCCTCAGAGGGTTCTTCTCCAAAAACTCACCTGGGTGAAGATATAAGCATGTTAATCAGAAACCAAATTTAAAAAGAAATGAGTTCTGTACACACGCGTGAATACTTTTTCCATTTTAAGATGACCACGTTTAGACTAGGATTGTGCCTCAGGAAGAAAGAATTCCTACAGGCAGCCTGTGACTGTGCTGTTAAATTTACAAATTCTGAGTGTCTGAGAGCATCATTGATATACAGTACAGTAGGCAAATGTAAGTGACTCATGTACTTTACCTTAGTCCCGATTCCTCCCAGAAATGGAAAGTTGATTAAACATTGAGGTGTGAGAGATGATATTAAAGTTGTTTTTAAAACTAGAGTCAAACAGGCAGTATTAGGCCCTTTCATGCTTGTAGAAGTAAACCCAAGTAGGGTTTATCTTTGGGTATAGAATGTCCTTAGCTATACACTTAAGTAAATGAGTCATTCAGTATCCAGAGAGGGCTTTGTTTTTAAGCCTCCCGAGCCTCCTCAGGAGATCCTCAACTCTCTAAAAATAGAGCACCCTAAAGCAGCTCCTATGGCAAGGAGGTGGGTGTTCTGTCCTAATTCACAAAACACAGCAGGCTTTCTCAGTGCTCAGTCCTTAGCCCCCTTCACCCTTGTAGCTGTACTGGATTGAGGTAAATCTTGCTGTTTGGGGAAAAAAACCTCTCACCATACATCTCTCACACATGGTACTTAACAGGCAGGGACAGAAAAATCATGAATTCAAGGCCAGCCCAAGCTGCCTAGAAAAACCCTGTGGTAAATAAAAAGCAAGCGAGCAAAGGAAGACTCTTCTTCTGTTTGTGTTATTGTTTCTAAGTAGCCCAGGCTATCCTCCAACTCACAGCAATCCTCCTGCCTCGACCTCCAACAACGCTACAATCACAGGCTTGAGCCAACACACTCGGCCTTACCCCGCATTGGGCATGGAGGGGTTTGTTAGATATTAGACTTAGGTTGCTTGGGAGACACATGATATGTTACAGTCTTACAGAATGAGGTTCAAGGTTCACTTTGAACTCCTAAGTAGGAAGAGATGGGAAAGACGATGTAAAGATCCTTCTCTGTAGTCTTAGTACAGAAAACTACTGTCCCCACAGAGAATACAAGAGCTCTGAGATAGCACAAGTCTGTGATTCCAGAACTCTGGGAACCGGGGGGCAGGGTACTGCAAGTTCAGGCCAGCCTGGGCTACATAGAAAGCTAACCAAGTCGGGGCCATGACAAAGGTTAGCAAACAAATAAGAAGAGCTGTTGTGATTACCGACTAGGCCTTCGAAGGAAAAATAATCAAACTTGTTTAACCAGCCCATGTGGGTGAAGGCTTACCCAGGTATGCACAAGAGACTATACTCTTAGCCACTTTCAGGAACCCTGCTGACCAGCTCCCAGCTGGGGACATCTGGATATTAATTGGCAGATATCATTGTGTGGCCTGTGTACTTTTCTAAGGACAAGTATATAACACAGCACCCAGCACTCCAGAATGTCTTCAGTCAGTGTCAGCCAATACTTGAGTCACCTTTGCAAGTAAAGGTATCGTTACCTGGCCATGGTTAAGAGAGAAGAAGAAGGAGTGGGCAAATCCAGGAGAAGATGGTGGCCCTTGGCTTCTACCTTCATTTCTCGTATCTGTGCTAACTGCTGCTGAGACCATCCATGGGCCCTCTTTTCTCTGCTTAGACTCCTTAGTTAGAAAACAAACTGCCAATCTGGAATCGTGATCACTCATTCCACATTCCCTTGCCTCTAACTGTATCTAAAATTTTACCAAGGAAATAGAAGAAGTGAGGTGTAACTTCCACGTCACTTAGAAAAGAATTCGCTATCCTCTTCCATGTTTTCGTCTCTCCCCTCTAGGCCGAGATGCCCTGTGACAATAACCTAGCTATGACCAAGAAGTTGGAAATTAAACTAAGGAATAAAGGAGTAAAAATAATTTCTGTCTGCTCTGAAAGGCTACGCGGGGCACAGCCGCCCCGCCTGCTTGGACTGCACACTTGTGGACTACAAGATGGGAAGGAAGTCAGGTTCTAGCTCCTGTCAGCCATGGTCTAGACGGGTCTTAGCTGGATGCTTATGTGCCCAGCTTAGCAGGCACATGAGTCCCACCTCCCAGGGTGCTTCTCTCTCCTAGTCTTCACCGGTCATGTTCTCTTCTGCCTAACACACAAGCCCTTGCCTCTCACCTCATAGGAAGGGGTGGCGCTCTCCCTCCCAGCCTTCACAACCCGTGTTCCCATTCTGCCACCTCTTTGTCATTCCCAACACACCAGGAACTGAAAGGTTTTTATTCCAATGGGCTTTCTCCCAAAGACCAACTTCTTTTCACTGCACAGTAGAAACTTAGAGAAGTCAAAGCCCATTCCCTATGAGAAGATGAGTTGTTTCAGTAGCTCTCAATTCTATTTGAGGGACTTAGCTAAATAAGAGAGTTTCCTGGGTGATTATCAGAACCTGAGCAAGCACAGGAACCTAAAACCAGCAGTAGTCCAAGGACATGCCTTCTGCTGATTGAATCTGGATCAAACTAGGAACAGGATCTCGGCATTTGGAGCTTGGCCATGTGTGGGCTGTAGAGAATGCAATGGACAAATCTCGCATGCTTTGGGTAGACTTCTCTAATATTGCTCTTCAGTTCACCAGAGTCAGTGACAGATCACCTAGTGTTAACTGTCAGCTTGACCAAATCTAGAATCACCTGGAAGATGGACCTCCTGTCATGCCAGTTGGGGGTTATCTGGATTGCATTAATTGAGGTTGTAAGACTTGCCCACATTGGTAAGTCCATTCCCTGAATGGAGAAAGAAAACTGAACGGCATGCATGCATTCATTGCTCTCTGTCCCTGATGATGGATGCAATGTGACCAGCTTCCTCAAGCTCCTGCCTGTGATTTCCCCACTATGACAGACTGCAGCCTGGAACCCTGGAGTAGGTCCTAATGATAAACTGTGGGACCATTCTTTTTTGTTTGTTTGTGTTTTGTTTTATTGAGACAGGGTTTCTCTGTTGTAACTCTGGCTGTCCTGGAACTTGCTCTGTAGACCAGGCTGTCCTCGAACTTGGAGATCCACCTGCCTCTGCCTCCTGAGTGCTGGGATTAAAGGCATGTGCACCACCTCTGCCTGGTGTCACCATTCATTTATTCAGCAAACATTTGAGTATACACTGTGTACCACAGACTGTGCATGGTCCCTATCACTTTGGTTTCACATCATAGTATGAAGACACCCTGATAATTATATGACAAGTGGGGTGTGGTGAGCCCTTCAGACTCTGGGCCTAGACCCTGCTGTGAAGCCTCTGGCTAAAATTGCCTAGTTCCTTTATTGGGAGATCTTTTGAGCATAACTGAGTCACAAAATATTCTAACTGCCCAAGAGAGACTGGTTTGGGGAAGTCAAGGTTATCTAAAGGAGTGTTCCTTCTCCGGCTGAACATCTAGCTTCATCATGTGAGACTATTGTCCTAGATGAGCATCTAACTCCACCTAGAGAAGCTACTTCCCTGGGTAAACAATTAGCTTCCCTGAGACGGGTTATCTCCCAGGATAAACATCCTGCTCCGGCAGAAAAAGGGAAGTCTCAAAGTTTAGGATTAACTAGAGAATGAGATGCTTCACTCACGTATTGTTCCACCCAGCGACCGATATGCTGAGTTCTTTGTGATCATTATCTTTGTAAACACTGTAGCCCCTTGAGGGAAGGGGTGTAAGATTGGAGAGAAAAATAAAATCTCAGCTCCAGTCCATCTGAGTTCACTGATACTGTGTGTGCCTGGTCGATTCCTTTCCCCCCCCCGCGTCTCTTTTTCCCTCTCCTCATAAGCCCTTCAGTCCCACTCTCCATCCAGGTACTTTCCGGCTTGCCAGGCCGGCCCTGGCAGTGGGGTGCTGGGAGAGGTAAGTCAGGAGACTGGAGACAAGGACACAAAAGCAGATGGTGTTCCAACTCCACCTTCTTCCCAGGACACTAGTACTTGGTCCTAGGAGGAAGTCCTTGGAGCTAGGAGGAAGACTGGAAGGTTCTCAGGAGAAAATTGCCTCCAAGAAGCAAAACCACTTTGCCTTCCTGGTTCCCCACCCCGACCCCCAGTGAAACTAACCAATCAAACATCTGCTCTTGCAGAGGACCTAGATTTGGTTCCCAGCACCTATGTGACATCCCACACCACCTGCAAATCCAATACCTTCTTTGGCTCCATGGACACCGGATACACATGTTATTCATATATATATATATATACACACACACATGCACACACACACACACGCACGCACACATACACATATGTATGTGTGCGTGCGTGTGTGTATGTGTGCATGTGTGTGTGTATAAATGTGTATATATATATATATACACATATATATATATGTATGCAGGGAAACACTCACACACATAAAATAAATTTTTTAGTCATCTTCTCCCTTAGACATAAAGAGCTTCCTACCAGCTTGCACCTCACTCTAAAATAGGAAAAGAACAGCTGCCTGAGAGCAGACTCTAACAGAGAAGATCAAGTTTCAACACCGACAGAAGAGAGGTCTTGGTCTGCTTTGTGCTGCTGTAAGAGAATCCCACAGGCTGGTTAACTTATAACAAACAAATGTCTTGACCTGTGGTCAAGGTTGAGGGACTAAAACACAGCAAGGGCCTTCTTGCCGTCTCTCCGCATGACAGAAGGACAAGGGGTGAAAAGAGCAAGCAAGAGCTCATGTTTACAGTCTCAAGCCCTTCTACACTTGGTGTTACTTATCCACGATGGTGGGCCGATGATCTAACCGTCTCTGAGTTCCCACCCCAACACTGCTGGGATGGGTCTTATCTTATTCGTGGAGTTTTAGGAGACACATTCAAACGGTAGCATAAGGCAACACAGGAAACAAGAAGGAAAAATAACTTCAAAAATAATGTTTTCCTGAGATTAATAACACTCAATAGAAATAAGATCCTACTAAATAAGAAAGAGGGCCTGAGAGATAGCTCAGGGTAAAGGCAGTGATCCACCTGCCTCTGCCTCCTGAGTGCTGAGGGGTAAAGCCCCAACTGAGCTTTGTAAAGACAACTGTTGGAGAAGTGTATTTTTAGTTATGTTTAAAATGTTTTTGTGCACCACTGGAAAAAGGGCTGCCTAGGTCTTGGCATTTTGTATTGTTTGCAGGTGTTGGGTTTCTGTGGGGGGTGTTTGATTGCTAAGGATCTGCATGTGCTATCAGTAGAACACCCGAGGAGTTCTGAAAGAATAGAAACACCTGACTGAGTCCACTGTTGAGTATGGCGCTGGCCATGAGGGTGGTTCCCTCAGCTGAGGTCTGGCAGGGCTAAGAACGCCTTTTTGTCCTGTTGGCTCAGCTCCCACAGCAACATACTACGACAGTCAACCTCCGTTCTCTAGGCTCTGTTTGGGTGTACCTACCTAAACTTCTAATCTGTGCATCTGCGAGTCTCCAGTTTTTCAATCCAAGCTTGACGAGCTCTGGGGCCCCCTCCAATTGTGTCAACAGGCTGGGCAGGCTGGTGTGTACGTCCCAACACCAAGGCAGCATCACCACGGTTAGCTGTTTCAGAATGCCGAGCCTGCCAACTTGAAGAGAAAACAACTCAGGACGAGCGTCAACTCAGAATCTATGCAGGATGCAGAAGGAGCGACGATCTTTACAGTTGGTGGCCCTGCAGACTGCCTAATCTTTAATGAGAATCTACTTATTTGGGGGGTTACTTTTATAGAAAATACTCAAATATATAAACACTGTAGCAATAATAAAACTATTACTAATAATCCAACCTTCAATAGACAGCAAATTATGGGCTAGATTGCTTAATCCTGACCAGACTCCTGTATTTTTCTGAGGTGAATTCCAGACATATATCAGTCATTTTGTCATAACCACGTGCCACTAAACACCTTAAAAATCGTAACACTCCAGTGAAACTGAAAGAGGAAATAAAGTCAGCACAAAAAGGGAACTGCAAGGACTACCTGGGGAGAAATGATGTCACTTAATTATCTGGCAAAACAGCTGCTTGCAGTTACCCTGTTTTACAAAAAGAAAAACGTTCCCCTCCCTGCCTCTGTTCCCCCCACCCCCTTCTTTGAGATGGTCTCACAATGTAGCCCTGGCTGGCCTGGAACTCACTGTGTAGACCAGGCTGGCCTCAAACTTACAGAGATCTGCCTGCCTGTCCAAGTCCTGGGGTCAAAGGCATCCCCAACTTGAATTTCTTGTTTTTATCTTTGCCACAGGGCCTTGATAGAACTTAAGCCCACCAATGATGGGATAGTTAACGCCAAAAGGCTCGTACTGTAACAGTACCGTTAGTTGCTCAGAGTTGCGAGAACTCCTCTGCGCTGTCCTAACAAGCTCTTCCCAACCCCCTGCGTTGCTGGTGCCTGTTTGAGCGTGGCTGCTTCCCAGCTTCATTTTCCTGCAACAAAATTGTCAGAATAAAATCTTTTTGATACCAGCATTCAAGAGACAGAGACAGATGGATCTCTGTGATTCAAGGACACCCCGCCTACTTAGAGAGTTCCAGGCTGCACAGTGAAAGCCTTTCTCAAAAAAAAAAAAAAAAAAAAAAAAATCTCCAAATGTTTCGCGCGTCTGAGAGCTCAGGCACAGTCCCCTGCTGGAACCAGAGCGCACAGGAATAGCACGTCGCAGTCCCTGGATGACCATTTCTCATCAGGAGTCGATACAGTGAGTGCATAAACCTACTCGACGGGCCTGGGGGTAGAAAAGCCTTGTCACTAACGGCTTAAGCTAATGTATCTTCAGCATCACACACCAGCTTCCTTGCCTTTGGCAAACCAGAGGAGCCTAAGGTACAAAGAAGATATATACACACGGATGACTCAGTAGACGCAAGCTGGGGTCTGGGGAGCTGGTTCAGAGATTATCAACATGTGCTACTCTTGTACAGGACCTGCGTTCCACTCCCAGCACCTGTGCCCAGTGCCTTAGATTGCCTGTAATTCCAGCTACAGGAGATCCAGTACTCTCTTCTGGCCTCTGCAGGCACCTACACTCCTGTGTGAATACCTTCTGCACACACACATGCACACACACACAGGCACACACATACACACGCACACACACACACACACAGAGATAATTTTTTAAATTACTTTTTTGTGTATGATTGTTTTGCCTGCATTTGTATGTCTGTACCCATGTGTGCCTGGTGCTCACAGAGGCCAGAAGAAGGCATCAGACTCCCTTGAACCAGAGTTACAGATGTGTGTGGGTTATCATCGTGGGTGCTCAAGTCCTCTGCAGTAGCATCAAGTGTGGCAAACCACTGAGCCATCTCTCCAGCATCCAAATTAATTAAATCTTAAACAAATAAAAAAGACGTGGGCCTGTGTTCCTTAATGGCATTTTAAGAAAGAGCTAAAGAATTTCCTTTGGAAGGGTGAGTCAGTCGGTGCCCACGGGCGCAGAGGCCCCTGGTTCAGGCTGTGGGTCTCCAGACACCCAGCACACACATTAAAAAAGCAGAGCCATCATTCTTACTCAGTTCCTGTAGAGCTTCGTTTCCATCCTTTTCCAAAAAATTTTCTGACAAATCAAGAATCCTCAGTTTGACCAAATTGTGAAGATTCTGTGCTGGAAAACAAAATGAAAAGATTTTCAGGTAATATACATTTCCCAATATCTTTAGAATTCTGCGTCCTTGTTGTCTTTGCTGTTATTTAATTGATTAATTCTTTCTCAAATGAAGTATGATGGGTGGAACCCTCAGTTGCCAAGGCTATGACCAAATGGGCAGACACTTCCTGGTCCTAGCTTCTTACTGTTAAGCCCAGGTCACATAGAGCCTGACCCTCCATAAGGTATAGCTTTTGTTATTCTAGACACCATATTGTAGTTTATTCTTCATTGATTTTGGTTTGCTTCTTTGTTTGTTTGTTTAAAATAGGGTCTCAATATGCAACTCTGGCTGGTCTTGAACTCTTGAACTCACAGAAATGCCCTTGCCTCTGCCACCTGAGTGCTGGGATTGAAGGTGTTCGCCACCACACCTGGACATTTTGACATATTTTAAAAGGGATAACCAGAGACAAGTTTCAGCCTTCAGCGCTGTTCTCTGTCTCAATCAACAGAAAAACTCCACAGTTCTTAAGCCGTTTGATCACACAGCTTCAGGGTCAGGCTGTTTCCTAGGCCATAGGTCCTGTTGGACTGTGACGGGGATCTGAAAACTGTGATACCCTGTACTAAGATTGTACTTTGTATCAAAGTGAAATAGATTTTAGTACAATAGATAAAGGTCAATTTCTATTTTAAAAAAACAGATATAGTTCTTCATGAATATTTACATTTTCTTTATTTACTTACAAGGCTGTCTTCTCCCTACAAGTGGAGAAGTGAAGGCATGTTCTCATCATTCTTGTGTTCCCAGTACTGGTCTAGCCTTTTCCAACCACTGACTTCTTTAGCTGTAAGTTTATATCAATGTAAAAATGATAATCTTTATAGGTCCTCAGAACTCTTATAGCTTTATTTTTTAATTTATTTTTATTTGTAAGTGTGTGTGTGTGTGTGTGTGTGTGTGTAAATGAGTGCAATTGCCCACAGAGGCCAGAAGAAGGCATCAAATCCCTTGAAGCTGGTGTTTCAGGAGGTGGTGAGCTGCCTGAAGTGGGTGCTGGGAACCAAACTCAGGTCCTCTGCAAGAGCAGCAAGCGCTCCTGACCCCTGAGTCATCTCTTCATCCCTGTAGCCTGATTTTCTAAGGGTTAGGACAGGCAGGCTGATGTACACCTTCAATCCCAGCATTCTGAGACAGGGTGGGTGATCTCTGAGCTCCAGGCTAGACTAGCCTATATAGCAAGTTCCAGACCAGCCGGAGATATTTGGTAAGACCCTGTCTAAAATAAGTAAATAAAATAAAAAGATTATACCATCTGTTTTCCAAAATCTAAATTTTTAAAAATTATTTCATATTTGGGCGTTTTGCCCGCGTGTGTGTTTGCGCACTGTATGTGTGCCTTGCTCCCACAGAGGCCAGAAGGGAACATTGGGTCTCCTGGAACTGAAGTTACAGATGGTTGTGAGCTGCTGTGTGGATGCTGGGAATTGAACCCTTTGGAAGAACAGTCAGGGGACTTAACTGCTGAGCCATCTCTCTAGCTCCCAAAATCTAAGTCTTAAGACATGTCTGAGTTGAACAGTTTATCTAGAAATAAGCAATTTTTCTCTATAATTGGTATACGTAACATTTGAGAGCTCAAAGGACTGAACTAACACATTATTGTGTTTTAACTCCATCGTAACAGAGTAAAGCTAAGAATCAGAACTTCTGTAACACTGAGGCAATCCTTCTCTGCCTTCATCTTTGTAAACGCATCTGCCCAAGGAATTATTAGACGGTAACACTATGACAGGAATGATGGAAAAAAAATTTATATTTTCTTACTTCTCACTTTCTCTTAAGGTTATAATATCTTCAACTATTCTGTAGCCCTTTCTTATTGCCATTAGTAATTTTAATTCTGACTCAGACAAAACTCATTAAAAATGGTCTAGGTAAGACAATATATGAATCATATGATCTTTTTCAGTTTCTCTTAAAATTAAATTTCCACGTAAAAGATGGCATGCATTAGTGTAAAAATGCAAGACATTGTGTACATTATTATAAGAACGTCACGTGTTCTGATGTGCGCCCAGCGAGCAGAGGCAATCACAATGGTTACCTAGAGTTTTCACAGAACTTGCCGTCAGACAGCAGGCCACCAACTTGATCTCTTGCAGGTCACAGGATTCTCCAGACAGAGCCTTGACTATGTAATCCATCCCCTCCCCAATGTCAGACAAATGAGTCAGATGAAATAAATGCATCTTCTTCAGGTGCCGCAGGCCTTTCGCTACAAGGGGATGGGAAAGGCATAGATGAGATTTATCTGGTTAAATACAGATTCGTGGAATGGAAGGGAGACAAAAACAACTGTGTAGAAACCATTTCATGTTCTATTTTCTTCTTAAAAAAATGTATTACTTTGTTTTCTAGAAAAGGAGACTCTTGCTATTCAGCCAAGGCTGCCTTAAACTCACGAGTCTCCTGCTGCAGCTGCCCTCCACTAGATTCCAGATGTGTTCTTTTGGTAGACTCCTGTTACAAAGAGTAAAAGAGCTATGAACAAACAAACAAACAATAACCTCTTCCTGGTCTTTACTCTCTTCAAGAGGTTGAGTTCAGAGGGGTGGCAGATGCCACAGCCCTTTATAGGGTTAGTGCAACTGCATAGCCTCAAAGACCCCCAGCTCTGGACTGACTCCTTTCAGTGAAGACTACCCAGGGCAGTATGTTCGGCTAGTGTCAGAGTTCTCTTCTCCCAGCAATACAGTTGAAGGCGTTCTAGAGCGCCCCCCCACTTCTTAGCTCTGTCATTGATGTGGAGTTCGGATTGATTAGGTGGAGTTTTAAATCATCAATATATATCCTGAGTCAATGGTATATATGAAAGAAATACACAGCGACTTTAGGATCCTATCTGTGTCCTCCTCCCCCTCCTCCCCCTCCTCCCCCTCCCCTCCCCTCCTTCACTTCTTCTTTGGTGTTGGAGCTTCTACTCAGGCCCTGTGCATGGTAGGCAAGTGCTCTTCCACTGAGCTGCATCCCTAAGACCAAGGTTCTATCAATCCTCGTGCTTCAGGGCTTAGGGGAAATTGTAGGTAATGTAAGTGATGTGTTCAGTAGGTGTAACACAGCAAACTCTCAGAAAACGCTAATTGATGTTATGGGTGGCGTATACGTGAGCTCTGTGGTCATTCAGACTCCTAGATTCACTATTCCATAATTTATAAACTTGGACAAGTGACTCAACATTTCAGCCATGGCCTTAGGGGGTCATCAGTCCTACATGCTAGGGCTTGTGAGGACTCAGTGAGATACAGTGTGAAAATTACACAGTGTGTTTCCTGACACAGCGTGTAGCAACTCTTTAATGCATAGTAATTATTATTAATATCATTATACTGGTTCCTTCATGTTCAGATTTTGATTCCTTGTTTTTATTTTAAAATATTTTTATTCTATTTATCTGTTTGGGTGTGGGAGCATGCATGCCCTGGCACCAGGGAAGGTCCCAAAACAACTTATAACAGCTGGTTCTCTCCTTCCACCATTCGGGTCCTGGTGATAGAACTCAGGCATGGCAGCAGGTGTCTTTACCCTCTAAGCCATCTCATAACGGGCCCTGTTTTTTTGTTTTGCTTGTCTGTCTGTTTGCTTGCTTGCTTGCTTATGTTTTTGAGACACAGTCTTACTATATAGCACTGGCTAGCCTGGAGCTCAATGAGAAGACTAGGATGGCCTTGAACTCATAGAGATCCACCAGCCTTTGCCTCTGAGAGCTGGGAGTTAAGGTATGTGTTACCGTACCTGGCAGGCTTTGTTTTTAATTTAATTTTTTGAAAAGAGTTCTCATTTAGCCCAGGCTTTCTTAGAACTCACTATAGCCAAGGCCAGCCCTTAACTCCTGACTCTCCCAATTCCACCACCCAGGAGCAGAGAATACATGGGTTTCTCACCACACCTGTCTACATTTTGACTCCTAAATAATGCAGGCACACTGTCCTAGGGAGGTACTCCCGAGTCCTTGGGCAAATCGGCAAACCGTCCTAGGAGCCAGTGGCTTTCTGTGACGTGACTGCGTGAAGCTGATGTGCTCAGGGCCTTTCTATAGATCTCCCAGGTATGCAGTGCGTGTTTGCTGAATTCTAAGTTAATTTGACTATTATATAAAGAAAACCAGGTCAGCCACATTTTAACTACTGCGTAGAGTTATATTTTGGCAGGAAGTGAAATGAAGAGCAAGGCTGAACAAAGAGAGGAGAGTTTTACGGAGGGCTGGGGGGGGGGGGAAGGGAAGAGAGAGAGCGTAAGAGTGAAAGTGAAAATAAGAGAAAGAGAAGCAAGGGCCCTGCGCAAAGGTGGCGTCCACTTGGCCCTCCTCATCCTCAAGGCCCAGGCTCTGGGAAGACCATGAGTTCACCTTTGTTCACGTTTTCCTGCATCTTGTTTCTCTTTTAAAGTTTTACTAGTGAAACAACTCTAAACTTTTAGATCCAGCTAGGGAAAGGGACATTTAAAATGTGATGACTTTCTCTCTAAAAAGGATCACACGTAAATGGGGTACAGTTTGGATGGAATTTTGCTGAAAGCTTGTCCTAGGAGAGGGATAGTGTTCCAAGGAACCAAGGTGGTCATAAGTCCATAGAATAGATTGTTGGGGCCAGGGAGATGGCTCAATGAGTACACACAGCACCTGCATAAAGACTTAGTGCAAACCCTCAAAACTCATGTAAAGCTAAGCATGTAGCATGCATCGTTAATCCCAGTGAATGGGAGCTGGAACAAGGAAGCCCCAGAAGCTTGTGGGCCATTGAGCTGCATGTACAGAGAACAGCAACAGACAACAAAAAAGACCCTGCCTCAAACCAGGTGGAAGGCGAGGACAGCACTGTAGTTATCTCCTGACCTCCTGTCTTAGTCACTGTTCTATTGCTGTGGTGAAGAGACACCATGACCAAGGCAGCTCAAATAAAAGAAATCATTTAATTGAGACTTGCTCACAGTTTCAGAAGCTTAGTCCATTATCACCATGGTGGGGAGCATGGCAACACACAAGCAGACATGGTGCCAGAGAAGTAACTGAGAGTTCTACATCCAAATCCACAGGCAGCAGGGATGGGTTGGGTTTTTGAAAGCTCAAATTCCACCCCCAATGACACATTTCCTCCAACAAAGCCACACCTACCCCAAAAAAGCCACGCCTCCTGATCCTTCTAATCCTTTCAAAGAGTTTCACTCCCTTGTGACTAAGCATTCAATTATATGAGCCTATGGGGGGGTGCGTTCTGTTTCAAACCACCACACCTCCATATGTGAGCCTTGCCATGCACATGTACACACACACACACACACACACACATAAGGATCTTGCCTTCTACAGAAGCAGCCAGTGCCAAATAATCTTAAGCTGCCCGTTCTTATCATACCTGCATTAATAAGAATATCAGAGAAACAAAAATCTGACCTAGGTTTTTAGCATCTTCCTCGTGCATTCTAATGTCGTCCAGTATGAGTTTCACAAGGTTCTTCAGATTACCCAAGCTGTCAGTCAGACCACCTGCCAAACAAAACAAAACAAAAAACCAGATCAGCATGTGTTCACCTGCCTTGTAAAGTCATTGTTTACTGTCACTGTCGTTTCTATTTCCAACCAGAAGATTTTAGTTATCACAAAGGGCACGAGTGTTCAAGATAGTCACATAAAAATGGTTATGTCAAAAACAGATATTTTATATAAGCATGCTGTCTAGATATAAAGGAATTAAACAGAAAGATAAAAGGATAAAAGATAAGATAGATAAAGAAAGATAAAAGATAAAAGGATGAGATGTTCATGCTTACAATCTCAGCACTTGGGGGGCTGAAGCAGGAGGATTGCCATGAGTGTGAGTGTGAGGCCAGCCTGGGCTACATATGAGATCCTGTATTGAAAGAGGAACTGGGGAAGAAGAGGGGAGAGAAGGAGATGGAAGTTGGGAGGAGAAGAGAGAAGATCAGAAAGGAGAGAAGAAGAACAGGAGGCGAAGGGAGGGGAGGGAAAGGAAGGGAGGAGAGGAGAGGGGAGGAGGAAAAGGAAGAGAAGGGAGGGATGTGAGAGGAGAGGGAGAAAAGGGGAGGAGAGGAGAGGGGAGGGGAGGAGAGGAGAGGGGAGGGGAGGAGAGTAAAGGAGAGAGGAGGGGAAGGGAGGAGATGGGAGGGGAGGAGAGAAGAGGAAAGGAGAGGGGAGGGGAGGAGAGGAAAGGAGAGGAGAGGAGAAGGGAGGGGAGGAGAAGAGAGGGGAGGGGAGAGGAGGAGAGGAAAGAAGAGGAGAGGAGAGGAAAGAGGAGGGGAGGAAAGGGGAGGGGAGGAGAGGAAAGGAGGAAGAAGGGAGGAGAGGAGAGGAGAGGAGAAGAAAGGGAAGGGAAGGGGAGGGCAGGGGAGAGAGACAGAAAACAAAGGTTTGACAGCTGAAAAGTTCCAGAGAGCGACTGGGGGTTAGGATCCCCAGAGCTAAGGCAGCAGAGATATTGAAGGACAGAGGAGATGCAGAGGAGGCAAGCCGGGCTCAGTGGTGCAGCAGGGAGGGGATGAGCTCAGACAGTGCTGTCTGGCACTTGCGCAGCCCAGCCGGCCTTGATGCCATCTGCGGGTGTGCGTGTTGGGAAGCCGGCCCGTACCTGGCTCTCGCCGCGTCTGCAGGTGGTGAATGCTCAAGTTCTGTAGGTTCGTCAAGGATGTGATGCACTGCTCATCATTCACCGTGAGGGGACTGGTTTCCACCATGAGGGAATGGATGTTTTTACAGGTGCTGAGGACCAAGCCGAGGCTTCCAGCCACAGCTGCACATCTCTTGACATACAACCAGAGGTTCTTGGCTGAACTGAATATCTTCCCCAGATATTTGATATCTTGTTTATTCAACTTGCTGAAATCCCGGAGTGTAACCTCTAGAGTCTTGAATTCCTCCTTCCAGTTGAAGAACAAAGACACAGCCCTGCTGGGAATGTAGGTTTCTGAGGGCCCTTCCACGCGGACTCTGGGACCATTCTCTCCATCCTGGTCCTGTGAGGTTGTAGCTCTCCCATAGAAGTCCAGCTTAACAAAGTCTAGTGCACTTGCGCAATTAGGCAAGTATTCAAAGAAGTCAAATAAATAATCGGGGATGTTCTCTGAGTAGATGTATAAACTTTTACCACTAAAGAAAGCTTCAAATTCGTGGCTCAGGGCTGATTTAGATCTGCTCTCAGAGAATAAATTGATGCCACACTCTACAAAGGAATTTACATTGATGGCTTCCAGATCGTCTTGCTCAGTGGTATTTCTCATGCTCTGTAGAGACTTCTGCCTCCAGAGAGGCCTCTTGGTGACAGAAAGCCCCTGCAGACTCCCATGCTGACACACCATCGCAAGGTGCTTCATGACAGCCCTGGTGGCTTCTGCGGATGACCCGCACGTGTACAGGAGCAGATTGCCATACAGGGACGTGATGTCGGAGATACAAGCCATTTTCCTCAAATAGTCATTCCCCCGGCTCACCTCCTCTGGCTCTCTGGACTCCAGCAAACTGCTAAGTCTTCGTCCTGCTGTGTACTCCTGGAATGATTTATGAAAGAATTTATACTTAGGATTCAGCCTCTGAGCTGTGTACTTACAGAGGAGCCCAGTTGTCACCAGGGCATCCTCATTCATGCTGGGCACATCCTCGGGTTCAAAATCAAACTTGCGGGAGAACACACCCTCCAGGGCCAGGTCTCCGCAGCAATCTAGGCTCCGGATGAAATCGCTCGCAGCTCCGTCTCTGTGCTTGTGCCTGTTTTTCTGTATCAGCAGGTCGTAGAAGGTTCGGAACAGCATGGTTTGTGTGTGATCGCGGAATTCCTCTCTGCCCATCTGGATTGCACAGGTGATCACCACGAAGAGAGGGGTCTTCATCAGATTTCTTAAGCTCTTGGACGCCTGGAACTGGAACAACAGGCCTTTAGCCAGCTCCTTCCACAGCACCTGTCCGATGAGAAACTTGGCACTGTCTTCTGTCATATCTCCCACCTCCGCAGTCAGGGCGCCCACCTGTCTAATATGTCTCAGGGACTCGGTGGTGGTGGTAACGATGACCATGTTCTTGAAACGATGGTTTTCCTTTATCAGGGCTTCTATTTCTGGGCAGCTCTGGGACTGGAATTCATTGTAACCGTCGAGGAGAAACAGGACCTCTTGCTGTAGCTTTAGCAGCACAGCCTTGAAGGCTGGCTTGCTGATGGAGTCAGGTAAGTTCACGAGCTGATCGCACACAGTTTCAAACAGTCCACCCCCAGCACTGCTCAGGCGGATGAAGAAAACCAACTTGAACCTGTCCAGAGCTCTGCACTCCCCAGAGGCCCAGAGCATGGCAATTCTCTGGAGCAGGGTGGACTTCCCTTTGCCAGACTCCCCTTCAATGAGGCAGGGGCTCTGAAGAGCCTCCAGCAGACTGCCCAGGGTCAGCTGCTCCACGCGGTGATGATGATGGTCCTTCCTCCATAAGACAGGTTCCGTGAAGGTGCTCTTCAGATTAAAAATGATGTCAATATCTTTACCCAGGGGATGGAAGTTCAGAAATATGGGGCTGTTGTATAAGTATTTTAAATTCTGAGCCAAAACATCCAAGTTGTCTTCTGTGATCTGATATAAAATACCTGTTAGAGAAGAGGTGATGTAAGAGAGGACACGATTCTGTATCTCCTCAGGGGCTGAAGAGCTGAGGAGCTGAGGACCAACTGGGGGTGACTTTGACTTCTCTCCCTAGTTCTAAGATGCTACCACGCGCTCCCAATACCCACTGATCTGACCCAGCATCCTTCCCCCACTTCTCTTCTTTACCTTCCCTTTCCTTTCTTTTTTCCACCAAATCTTACAGGAAATCTGCTGGCCATTCACCCTCAGATGACAGACTAATTTGTCCATTTGTGCTCTGGTTAAACTTTTACTTTTTGGACAAAGCATTGATATATAGCCCAGACTGGCTTTATTCTCCATCCACCTGCCTCAGTCTCCCCCAAAGCCCCCGTGGTGGCCATTGCCTCCACGCCTAGCATTCCAGGTGTACTTTGAATATCTTGCCCAACTCTGGGATTACTTACATGGCTTCACTGTCAAGTGTCTACTGTGAACAGATCAAAGTCCCTGGCCAGCAACATAAAGATGGAGGATAAGCTGGAATTCTATGGAAAGAATTGTGGGTATTCTTGATGATTTATTCCTTTGGGTGGGACAGAGGCAAGCAAAGCAGTACTTACTGTGTCCAGGTAAGTCTTGATACAAAGTGTAGTCCCACTTTCTAAGATACTCAAGAAAGAGGTTGCAGGCCTCTGAGCCTTTCTTCAAAATCATATGAATGATCCCTCGTGCAGCATCCTGCTCTACCCTCTCGCAGCAAATGACAGCGACTTCTTCAGGGTTGAGAACTCTCCGTGACAACAGATCCTCTGAGATTTGCTTTATAACTGTAATGCCCATCCTTTGAATGAGGGCTTGACTGTTTTCGTTTATGAAGTTCACTGAAGAGACGGGGGTAAATACTTTATTATTTGTTCATTTGTTTATTTTAATCTACACAAAATATACATATCTGTCATCAGAGCAAGAGGGCTGAATTTTTCTCCCCTGTAGGCCCATCTTGAACTACAGAGATGCCAGATGCTTGACATTCAGACCCTCAAGAAGTGCTCTGCATGAGCAAGATGGTTTTGTTTAGTGATGAAAGAAGGCAGGTATTTTGTACAAGAGTCTCCAGTGAGTGCCAGGCATAGCGGTGCATACCTTTAATCCTGGACTCAGGAGGCAGAGGCAATGGATCTCTGGGAGTTTAAGGTCATCCTGGTCTACATAGTGTGGTGAGCCCTTCAGACTCTAGACCTAGACCCTGCTGTGAGCCTTTGGCTAAAATTTCCTAGTTCCTTTATTGGAAGATCTTTTGAGCATAACTGAGTCATGAAAAATTAATGACTGCCCGAGAGAGCGGCTTGTTTTCAGGGAAGCCAAAGTCCTCTGAAGGGATGTTTCTTCTCTGGCTAAACATTTAACTTCATCCGGAGAAGCTATTGTCCTAAGCATCTAACTCCACTGGAGAGAGGCTATCTCTCCTAGGTAAACGTCCCACCCCAGCAGGGAAGATGTTTTGTTCTGTTACTTATCTTGGCTTCAGGATGTTTTCACCTATGTACCCTGTAATTAACGCCTTGGTTCTAACCCCTGTAGCTGCACCATAGCCACTGGAGGAAGGGGGTATAAGTGAGGAGAGAAAAATAAAATTTCAGCTCCATTCCATCTGAGCTCAATGATGCTGTGTGTGTCTGGTCTACTCCCTTCCCTTCGCGTCTCTCCCCCCTCTCCTCATAAGGCCCTTCAGTCCCACTCCCCATTCAGGCACTTTCCGGCTAGTCAGGCCGGCCCTGACAACATAGTGAGCTCCAGGACCACCAGTGCCACATAGTGTGACCCTGTCTCAGAAAAGAAAAAAACAAAACAAAAACAACAAAAGAACAAGAAAATCTCTGGAGAAGTCACAGTAGTGAAAGCGGGTTTTGAATTGATAAATGGCCCTATGCTCTAAGCATGATAGCCATTACCATCTTAGTTAGAGCAAAAGACCCTCAGAAAATTGTACCTGTTGGCATTCTCCCTTAGGAGGAATTGAGGGGATCATTAGGCCCTTGACAGAGAGACTCCAGTTATTTTCTCCTCTGTCTCCTCCCATCTATCCTGCCTCAACTTCACACTGACTTGTGGGGTGCTAGAATAGAGGGCGGAAGGTTAGCTGGAGGAGGGACTCCAACTATACATATATAGGAAGCCGTCATTCGTGCGGACATAGGGCTCTACAGAGATAAACCTGGGCTCCCACAAGTAAAACAGCAAACTTACCGCCTCAGCCAACTAGGTAGGTGGAATGGTTACTTCGGTCTCTTATTGGAGTGCTATCTGATGTCACTAAATTTCCTTTAGTAGTTGCCAGAGAAATGCTCCATGGGAGGCACATTGTATGGGAGAGACTTTTCAGTAGTACTGGGGCTTGAACCTAGCTTCTCATGCATACAAGACAAGTGCTCTACCACTGAGCTATAGCCCCAATCACAAATGCAGACAAAACTGCCCAGGTACTGTAGCACACCATCATTGTGACAGTTCAGAGGCATGTCTCTCTGGTCTTACACGCTCAGTCTGCAAGTAACTCTGGCTGTCCTGAAACTCTCTCTGTAGACCAGGCTGGTTTCATACTCACAGAGATCCACCTGTCCCCGCCCCCGAGTGCTGAGATTAAAGGTGTGTGCCACCTCTGCCCAGCTTACAACTTTTCTTTGTATAGTAGGCTACCTCTGGCTTTCACATCTTTCATGTCTAATTGGAGGGTGAAGATGTTTCTCCCAAAGGCTCCAAGTCCTCTCTGGTCTGAAATGCAGTCCAATCCCTGGGGTTTCACTCCAGCCTCCCCTCCTCACCATTGCAGATCCCTGCTGCTAACCTTGGCAGAGCTGCCTTCCATGCCTATCTGCAAATCCTGGGAGGGAGCCCCATTGCTCTCCCTCTAGGGTCTCATCTGCATCCTTGGCTTCTGCATCTTTCTTATGAAGATAACTACTTGGTCTGTTTACCTGTGATTTTTGTTTTATAGCAGAAGACACAGAAGTCGCAGAAAGACCTGAAGACCTGTGTCCATTCACATGGACTGCCTCTGAGGCTCGATATCTTCCTACGTTAAAATGAGGACACCAAGTTCTTTTAATACTTAAAAACTTTGTGATATTGAAAAAAGCTATGCCAGGTGTGGTAGTGCATGCCTTCAATATCAGCACTCAGGAGGCAGAGGCCAGCCTGGCCTACTTAGTGAGCCAAAGGACAACCTGAAATACATAGAAATACCTTTCTCAAACAAGAAAAAGAAAAAAAAAAGTAAAAATATATGTAAACAATATCCAAATGTGCATGTATTTTAATGTTTAAAAAGTATATTATATAATCATATGTATACTATGATATTCTATATATGAGATAGTCCTATTACTAGCCATGGAATATGTCCATACTATATAACCTTACCATGAAGCTATAAGATACAGCCATGACTAACCATGCTGTAACTATCAGATAGATAGTTGTTTCTTTATTATGTAACTAAAGATCTCCTCCTCCTCCTCTTCTTCTTCCACCTCCTCTCCCTCTTCCTCCTCCTCCTTCTTTCTTTCTCTTTTTTAGACAAGTTCTTCTATGTAACTCTCTATGAAACTGACTATGTAGACCAGACTGACCTCAAACTCACAGAGGCTGGCCTTCCTCTGCCTCTTGAGTGCTGGTATTAAAGGTGTGTGCCTTCGCTGCTAGCAAGATGTTTTTCTTAATCGTGATTTATCCCCATGAGTGTGGACTATCATGTTCCTTTTTGATCACACATGAAAACCTGTTCATTCATTTTTCATTTTTTCAGAATACCTGCATCTAGATTAGCACTTCACAGTGGACCACTGTGAGATGACCGCCATTCTCCAGTGTGAGAGCATTAGGTACACGTGGCCACTGAGCACTTGACATGTGATGAGAATGAGTATGCAACTGACTTTTGCTTGGGCTTGGTTTTTGTGTGATTTGGGTTTGGGTTTTTTTTTTTTTAGCGATCTTGTTATACAGCCCAAGCTGACCTTGAACTCATGACCCATCATCCTCAGCCTCCCGAGTGCTGGGACTATAGGTATGCAATACTATGCCCTCATGTGCAATTGAGTTTTACATTAAATTAAAATTTAATGTTTGCCGGGTGATTGTGGCACATGCCTTTAATCTCAGCACTAGGGAGGCAGAGTCAGGCAGATCTCTGTGAATTTGAGGCCAGCCTGGTCTACAGAGTGAGTTCCAGGACAGCCAGAGTTACAACAGAGGAACCCTGTCTCAAAAAAAAATTTAATGTTTAAATTCACAGTTAAATAACCACAAGTGACTAGTGGCTGCTACACTGGCATCAAAATTGAAACAGTTCATTTGGATATCACTTAGATCTGCACCATTTCCCTGCAGTGATTGGATATAGTGTTCTGAAATCTAGGTGGGAGATTATAACTGAACAGGTGACAGCCTGAATGAAGTTTAAAGAATAACCTGGCCTGTCTTTATTTGAGCTTTGCTCCGTCTATCATCTGCCTTTCCTCATAGACTGCCATGTTATTTAATAAATTCTCAAGACAACGTAAGAATATTTCATTGAGAACCCCACAGATAAATAGTCAGATAAAGGCATACTTTGCTTTTCCGTATAATACCACCAATAAACATAACTAGACAGATGTTTGTAGTGTACTTACTTGTTCTGAGTCAAAGCTCTAGATCTCAGTAGAAGATATCCTTTTCCAAATGGAAAGGCCAAAGATGATCGTACTATTGTCTTCTTCTTCCCGTATAGCTAGTGTTCATCCTAGGAAACTAACAAAACGAAGCTAGTGCAATAGACAGGAAGACTGAAGCTGCTTATTATCAAGTCAGCACTTCTCTTCTAGACGAGAAAACGATGACCCAAACTTTGTAAACCTTGCTCAGGGGCTGGGGAGATGGCTTGGCCGATGAAGTGCCTGCTGTAGAAGTATGAGGATCTGAGTTCTTATCCCAAGCACCCATGTGAAAACCTGACCCTCGTATAAGAGGGTTCTCCGGCCTGCCAGTTTCACTAGTTAACTAGGGGTGCCAGGTTTAGTGAAAGACTTTGTCCGCTCTGTCTGGGAACAAAAAGGGAGAGCAATTGAGGAAGATGCCTGACATTAACCTCTGGCTTCTACATGTGTATATTTGCACACACACACACACACACACACACACACACACACACACACACTAGCCCAAAGCTGGCTATTTATAGCCAAATCCTAAAGAGAACCCAGATGTCTGGACTCCTTGCCTAGAAATATAGAACCGTGACCAAGTGAAACTTGGTCAACCCCTCAATTGCTTCCCATTGATGCCAATCATAACTAAGAGAACAAATTAGACATCAATATTAAAAGATGTTGTCAGATCTACTGGTTTGTAATCCCAGCATTTAGGATGTTAAGGAAGTAAGATTGCTGGGAGTTCAAGGTCTGGGCAATCTAGTAAGTTCCAGGCTGGCCTGGACTACAGAGTAAGATCCTGTCTCAAAGCAAAGTATGCCAAGAGTGTCCAAAAGAATAATGCAAAGGGCACATTCTATCCAGTTGTTCCAGAAAAAAAAGGAATACGGTTAAAATCATCTAGGAGGGACGTTCATAGCAGAGACAATGTACGAACCTGATTCTAACATGTAAGTAGCACAAGGCTAGGTGGTTTGGGGTGTTGAGGGAGAGGTGGAGAATTAATAAGACAATGAGCAAAGCTATGGAGAGAAGCAATACGAATAATTGAGAAGACAGCGAGAAGAGTTATTCTGGCCAGGAACCGGGGAAGAGAAGCCACAGAAAGCCTGTGAGCCAGGGTGAGGTGTCTGTATTCTGTCCTGTAGGCAGCTGGGGATGAGGGCGCAGCAACAGTTCCAAAGGTGTGGAAGCTTACAACTATGCATAATGCTAGAGCTAGTCTCAGGGGATCCAGCCCCTGTCTGGCCTCCACAAGCACCAGGGACATAGGTGGTTCACAGACATACATGCAGGCAAAACACCCACCCACACAAATAAATAAATAAACCTTTAAAAGTATGAATAGAACTAGAGTATCAGTGCTGGGGATCTGGTAGAGTAAATGGTACAGAAAGCACCTGTTTAGAATGCATATGGTCCCAGCTTTAATCCCTAGGGCAGAAGAAAAACACTATCACAAGTACCACGTTTTTTCCATGAAAAATGTATTTCAATTATATATATGTAACAACCAGGAAGTCAGAGCTATTAATTGTGGGGTTTTGTTTTCCTTTTTGAGATAGGATTGCAGGTATCTCAAGATCCCCTCAAACTTGCTAGGTAACTGAAGAGAACCTCAAACTCCTGGCCTTTCAGCACTTCCCTGATAAGTGCTGGCATTACAAGCATGTGTCACTATGTTTGGTTTTATTCAGTACGGGTGGTTGAACCCAGGGCTTCTCATATGCAAGGAAGTACTTGATCAACTGAGCTGCACCCCCAGCCCAAATGTAAGATGTGTTTTGTATTGGAGAGTCAAGGTCGATAAAAGTTCGAAGGCTAACTTTTTAGGGAGTTCTGTAAGAGGAATGTTTAATTCTACCAAGAAGACATTTGCATTGTACTCAAAGGTCACCAGGAAGTTAAAAGAGAAGGTCAGTTGTAGACAGAGAAAGTGGCATAAGGAAGGAGGCTTAAGAGGAAGAGCCAGAAAACAGGGTAGGGGTAGCAGAAGCAGGCAAGCAAGGTCAGGTCTGGTGCTAGGATTGGACTTAGGTTCTAGATACACCTCTGACAAGCTGAGTCTGTGATAAAAAGGCAGTGTCTGGCTCACAGCAAGATTCGCTACAGTGAATTCCCCCCTCCATGTCTGTGGTTGGTTTAAATAAGAACGGCCCCCAGAGGCTCTTATACTTGAATGCTTAGTCATCAGGAAGTGGAACTCTTTGAAAAGGATTAGGAGGTGGAACTCTTTGAAAAAGATTAGAAGGTGTGGCCTTTTTGGAGTAGGTGTGTCCTGGTTGTGAAGAGGCAGAACAGACTCCATTTTAGGCCCAAGGCTTCATCTCAAGGTTGCCCTGGGCCTCAACCTGAAAAGTCATGAATTCTAAAGGAAAGCCATAAAAGCCTCCCACCCGAAGGGCAACCAATCAGAGATGAGGGCAACCTCAGTGTAGTCACAGGAATGTAGGAAGGCCTTATCTCAAGGCTGGACATCTGTGCCTGGTACCCCCACATGCTAGGAGGTATGTGAGTGTCTTTATCTTGAAGGTAGCCAATCACAAATTGACCCATGTAACTGTCTCATCGATCACCAATTGTGTTCCCTATTACCTCACCCATGCTAAAATTCTCTTTACAACCTATAAAAAGGCTGTAAGCCTTTGTTTGGGGTCGACACTTTTTGAATGGCTGACACCCGCATGAAGGAATTTTCATTCATGAAATAAATGCATCCTTGCTGATTGCATTCTTGAGTCATGATCTCTGTGTGGTAATTTTCGACTTAACAGTTGGAGGAAATGTGTCACTGGGGGTGGGCTTTGAGCTTTCTAAAGCTCAAGCCAGGCCCAGTGACTTCTGTCTTCCTGCCACCTGCGGATCTTGATGTAGAATTCTCAGCCATTTCTCCAGCACCGTGTCTGCCTGTATGCTGCCAAGATTATGTACAAAGCCTGTAAAACTGTAAGCAAACCCTAATTAAATGCTTTCTTTTATAAGAGTTGCTGTGGTCATAGTGACTCTTCACAGCAATAGGACAGTCACTAAGACTATCTACCTTTCCCATAAGCAGAAAGAATCAGTCCTCCACTGGCTAGATCAGAGTGAAGATGAAAAAAAAGAAGGCACAGAGCGAAGCATTCCTCTGTTCTTCTGTCAACAGAATCAACTCTCCCTAGAGTGGGTCATCCGCTCAGTTGTCCACTGAACTGATCAATTAAAATCGTCGTATGGATCACAAACAACCTCAGATCATTTTGAAGATGCTATGGGTTCATATCTAGTTTGGATACTGGAAATATTGGTCTTACCAACAGAATGACAATAACAGAGAGCCGAATCAGAGCCAATTAACTAATCATTAACGTTTTGAAAATAAAATCAACACATAGCCTGGATCTCATGTGCTCTGAGTTTCTCGCTGACGTAAAGAACTGGGCCATGGGGGCTGGAGAAATGGCTCAGCAGTTAAGAGCACTTGTTGCTCCTGCAGAGGGCCTGGGTTCAGTTCCCAACACCCATGTCTGTAACTCCAGATACCAGGGGTCCTCTCTGGCCTAGTAGAGTATCAGGAACGTACAAAGTATACATAAAGACAAGCATGCAAAACACTTGAAATTCAAATAGATAAATCTTGGAAGAGGGAGTGGAAAGATTGTAAGAGCCAGAGAGTCAGGGACTTTGCTGTGAGACTGTGTCTCCTGGTAATGTCAGAATGTGAATTCTCACCACCATGACCTCTAAAACATGAACTGAACAAGGAGGACACCAACAATCGTGCCAAAGGATATAGAGAATGGGGTGAGGGGAGGGGAGGCACATGAGGCCTCATCCCTACACAAAAACTTCCAACAACCAAGTCAAGTTAGGAGCAGATGAGGTAGCCCTCTCCAGGGCACACCGATTGGTTGTCAAGTGCTAAGAAGTCAGCCCTGAAGATAACCATGCAAGTAACGTTACACAGGCTCAACAGATTATATTTGGGAATATGAATGTATATACATTTATGCGTGCGGTAACAATTGATGACAAAAGAGGTCATGAATTTGAAGGACAGCAAGGAGGGGTATATGTAAGGGTTTATAGGGAAGAAATGGAAGGGAGAAATGTAATTAAATACAATCTCAAGCCAAGTGGTGGTGGTGCACTCCTTTAATCCCAGCACTCCAGATACAGAGAGACAAGTGGATCCCTGTGAGTTTGAGGCTAGCCTGGTCTACAGAGTGTTTCCAAGACAGCCAGGGCTGCAAAGAGAAACTCTGCCTTTAAAAAAATCTAATTAATTAATTAATTAGTTAATTACAAAAGAACACAGGATGCTCCTGCAGAGGACTTGAGTTTGATTTCCAACACTCACGTTGGGGAACTCACAACTGCCTCCATGGGTGTTTGCACTCACATGCACAGGCCCACATTATGTGTGTGCATGCACAAACACACACACACACACACACGCACACACTTAAAGAAACAAATTTTAGAATAAAAAATTCTTTTTTAAATTCAACAAAAAATAGGACTGTGATCAGTTTGACCACCTAGATTTGGGTTCACGCTCTGAAAACCCTCCCTCCCACCAAGTCATCCCAAGAATAACTGAATTGTGTGGAAGAGATCCTTTTCTTATGGTTGTACCTTGGCAAACAATATTTTCTTTCTTAATTGAAACAAGGTCTTATAACACAGCCAAGTCTGGCTTAGGACTCACTGTGTAGCTCAGGCTAGTCCCAAACTTATGATAATCCTCTGGCCTCAGCCTCCTCAGGGCTAAGGTTACAGGCCCGAGCTATCAAATCCAGGTTAAATGATAATGTTCTTACAAATCATTTCTATAAGTTCCTCAGAGAATTGGGATTCCTTTTGGCACACGATTAAGGTGCCATTCCCACAACTTATGGCTGAAATCAGGGAAAGAACTCTAATAACTGGGAGCAGAGAGGCAGTGCGTGGAACTGGACCGTGTATTCAGATTAGTATTGCAGACTTCAATCTGAATCCTGATTCTTCAGCTTAGTAGAAGGCTAATAAACTGGATGCTAGCATATCCAAGGGATACGCTTCTTTTTTTGTAAGAAATGTTTACATTGATTGGTTTAGTGCGTGCGTGTGTGTGTGTGTGTGTGTGTGTGTGTGTGTGTGTGTAGTGTGTGGGGCGCACATGCGTGCGTGTGACCTAGCATTTGTGTAGAGATTAGGTGACAACTTGGGAAAGTCAGTCCTCTCCTTCTGGAATAGTATTCCAGGGATCAATCTCTGGTTGGCAGGCAGGGTGACAAGCGCCTCGACCTGCTGAGCCGTCTCCCCAGCCTCTGGATTTTACTTTCTTGACTAAAACATTAGCACTCATATCCTCTGCCCCACGCCTAGGACTGCTGTGATGATTAAACATGAAAGCAGTCGGAGCAGAGGTGCTCAGCCAGTGGGATTTGTCTACCGTTCTAGTAAAAACGCTTTAACATAGAATGTTCTTAGATCTCTGGAGCCCAGCGGTCGCAGCTGAGTACTGTTGGTGTCACGAAAGTAACGTATGTACACTGTGAAAGCAGAAGTGAAACTGTCAGGGCACAAGCCGGACTAATGGGAACTGGAGGAACAAAAAAGGTCAGGGGAGGTAAGGAGGCGTGGCAGGGGTTCTCAGAGAACATTATACGCCTATATGAAGATACCCCTACTGTGTCCCAGTATTGCTTATAATTAATGTGCGCCAGTTAACACAAACATTTAAAAATCCCTCAAAGTTGTATTAATGTTGGTTTTAAATGTGTTTTAAGTCTACTTGTATAATAGTTGTTTTTTTTGGTTTTGTTTAGTTTAGTTTTTTTTTTTCAAGACAGGATTTCTCTGCTGTAATTCTAGCTGTCAAGGAACTCACTTTGTAGACAAGGATGGCCTTGAACTCACAGAGATCTGCCTGCCTCTGCCTCCGGAGTGCTGGGATTAAAGGTGTGCACCACCACCACTGGGCAATAGTTTACTCTTTAAACAGCAACAGTACTGTTATGGGCTGAATTAATATTTATACTGATTGAAACGCTAACGACTTTTTACCTCATAATGTCAGTATTTGGAGATAGTTATTTATTTGGTTATTTTGGTTTGTTGAGACAATGTCTCCATGTGTAGACCAGCCTGATCTTGAATACCCAGCAATCCTCCTGCTTCTGTCTTCTGAATTCTGGGATTATAACCAGGTATCATCAAGCCCAGCAAAAGAAGTGATTAAGTCCAGTGTGGTGGCACACGCCTTTAATCCCAGTACTTGGGAGGCAGAAGCAGGTGGATCTCTGTGAGTTCAAGGCCAGCCTGGTCTAACCAGGGAGTTACAGGACAATCAGAACTACATAGAGACTCTGTCTTAAACAAAACAAAACAAACAGAGTACCTGAGTTAAAATGAGGCCATTAGAATGGGCACTAATCCAATTCAAGTAGCATCCTTATAAGAAGACAAAATTACGATTGACAAATAGAGGTACCACACACTGAGA
This sequence comes from Cricetomys ansorgei, assembly GCA_026225945.1. Lineage (NCBI taxonomy): Eukaryota > Metazoa > Chordata > Mammalia > Rodentia > Nesomyidae > Cricetomys > Cricetomys ansorgei. The sequence continues at coordinate 20,151,306 of JAMJFZ010001264.1, read as the reverse complement.
AAGCCTTGTGAGGACATAAGGGAGCAGCCATCCTCTGAAAACCAAGGAAAAGGGTCTGAAACCCTGCTCTGAGATTTCCAGCCCCTAGAACTTCAAGAAACCGGATATACTGCTTACGCCTCCCGGGCCTCGGGTCCAATTAAGCCGTATTATGGAAGTATATTGAGCTGTAAGGAGTGGGAACAGGAGACCAGGTTAGACCCTAGATCTGCAGCTGATTGTCTGTCTGACCAGGACAAACTTTGCCACATTTCCCACTTATATGCCAGGGTTATGAGGATCGACCGTGATAAGAGGTGGGGAGATATTAGCACACAATGGTATACGTAAAGTGTGTCCATCAAACAGTGGCTAAGAAACAGGGCTTTCCTTCACTTCTCTGTCCAAGTTCAAGTATCTTGTCAGTGGCTCCCTCCCTGTCAGCTCTGGGTTTCCTATCTGAAAGGCCAAAAAGCATTTTCAAAGTCTTTTCATCTCATAGTAAATATAAATGCACATCCTAGGACTCCTCATACTGTAAACACCAACACAGAAAAACTCAGCCAAACTCAAGCTGACCAGGCTAACACCCCTGCTCTCTCCCACACTGCTCACCCCAGTCCCAAGCTTTCTCTGCAGGCAAATCAGTCCAATGGGCAAACTTTCACTGAAGGAAAACCCCTCAGACACAAGGTTTCAAATGAACATAAACTCACACTTCCGTATGTGGCCCTAAAAGTGCCTTAAATTCCATTCCCTCTGCCTGAGGTACCTGTCGGTGTGATCCAGCTGCCTTCCTCTTGATAGACGAAAGAAAGTCATTTTAAAAGTAACTTTCTTCCTTCCTTTCTTTCTTCGTCTATTTTAGATTTTACAGCAAGGCTGTTCCTGTAGATCCAAACTTCTTTGTTGGCTGAGAGGCGACTGTACCTAACAGGAAGTGCCCAGCGTGTTTTTTTCTTTTTTATGAAGCATAGCGAGGGTGATTAGGACACACATACTAGCGGGAAAATGAGTGACAGAAATAACTGGAAAGCCAGACTTTGAACTTACTCACCAGTTCATTTCCTGCTTATTCATAACGTAAAGCTTTAGTAACTGTTGATTTCTTCTGTTGTGGGGCCTTTTTGATCTAATTATACTGACACACACCTTGTTGAAAGAAAAGAAAATTTTATGGAGTTTTAGCATAAAAAGAAAAGAGAAAGAAAGCTGGACAAGTGATGTACTCTGAAATGAAAGTTCAGAGCTAAGGCCCTGACTCAAATTTGTATAAACAATTTAAGCTTGAAAACCATAAACATTTTATGCCAACATAAACAAAAGTTAGTCCTAATTTTTAACCAATTAGAAACTCACTAACAATCATGGTCAGAGTCACCATAACCCAGAAATGACACATCTCAGTTCCCAAAACAAATACCCAACAGTCATTTTGTTTTAGCTTTACCGGTGGGCTCTGAAGGCTAGGGGCTTTTCTCATATTCTGGGAACTTGAACTTTGTCTCTGTTCCAAAATGGATTGTGCACATTAAGATGGCAATGGTTCTGCCATTTCATACCATTTTATTCCCCCCCCCCTTTTTAGTAGTGTCTACTCGAAATTTCAAGTATATTTTTTGGGTGAACAAGGGGTTATAGTGGGTCCGAAGGGGCATTAGTTTAACAGAATTTATGTTTTGAACTAAGGAAGCAAAACATTAATGATGTAAGGGCCAATCAGTAATTAACAATAGAGAAGGGTTAAAGGCCCTGTGATGGTTGACATAAGAATTAGAACCATTTTAACTAATGAATCTATCTATTAATAGATCTGGTTCTCTTTGGCTTTTTAAATAAGTACCCCTTTTGGTGTGTCAACAGGCATTACAACACTTATTATATCCTCAGTTTCCAGGAGTAGTCGTAGTAGTAGTAGTAGTAGTAGTAGTAGTAGTAGTAGTAGTAGTAGTATTGACTAAGTGTTCCAGTCTAGTAAGGGAATGGCACAGGGTATTCTCTTCTGGATCTGCTTCCTGCTGAAACTGGAACGTTGTCGTCAGGGGCCCCAGGAAGGCTGGAAATGTAGTCAAATCTGGGGGATATAGGCAACCGTGAATTTATCAGAAGCATCAAGTTTGTTGATTCAGTTGAGGGGGCAGGAGTGATCACACGGCTTGACTGGCCCATATCAGCTCTTAGCAAGTCCAGGGCTCACAGTTGTTTGGAGCAGTTTGTAGTCTATAGCTGATTTTTGATGATGTCTGTCAACCAGGTAGAAATCTGTTGAGACAGATATAGACCAGAGACAGAAGTTAAAGTTCAAACCATACCCTTAGGAATAAGAAGGTGAGAGACTTAAGTTAACCTGGAGTCTGTTGGACCTGTTGCAGGTGAATCCAAATCCCACAACTCTTTTGGTTTTTTAAAGCTTACATGAATTTGTAGTTTACCAAAGGAAATAAAAGTAAGCATTACCCTTGTTTGTAATCTGTACTGAAATCCACATTGTAGAGAAAGTAGTCAACAGGTGTCTGTTAAAACAGCTGGAATAGATTCGTGTCTTTAAGTCTTTCCAAAAACTATGGCTTTGGTTAAAAAGCATGAGCATTTTTTTTTTTACAAAGCCAGATATATAGCCAAAGAAAATGTCAAAATTTTGAGCCTGTGACTGATGATAGCAGTACCAGTTTATCAGAACTCTTTAAGACCATGGATTCAGAACTCTATCAGTGTTACTACTCTGAACCTTGGAAATATTTAAGTCACTCTCATACCTTTTAATGTTTATCTACACATCTAAAATCACCTTTCAGACCCTCACAACTTACTTAGGCTTTCACATCCTCAAACCTTTAAACTCGAACATCTTTTTTTTTTTCTTTATTTATTCTTTGGTTTTGTGTTTTTGTTTTTCGAGACAGGTCTCAGTTGTAATCTAGCTGTCCTGGAACTCACTCTGTAGACCAGGCTGGCCTCGAACTCACAGAGATCCACCTGCCTCTGCCTCCTGAGTGCTGGGATTAAAGGCGTGCACCATCATTATCTGACTAAACTTTCACATCTGAACAGTTTCTTAGACACTCAAAACTTAAATCACTTTCTTGGACTTTTATATTTTAAACCTCAAAACACTTTCTCAGTCCCTGACAACTTACATTAACTTTATAACTTTTCAAATATTGATCATGAGACACAGCAGTCATTGTAAGGCAAGCTCTTTTTTAAAAAGAATAGTAAAATTTCTTTGAAACCTTTGTTAGTTTTTCTCTTTTTAGAAGAGGCTCTATTAGCTCTTATGACTTGAGCTAATAATTCAGCTGTAGCCTGGGTGAGGAACTGGTTATCTGTTGTTAGACTAACAAAACTATAGTTAGCCATCAATCCCATCAGGGATCTGGGAATAATTAATCGTAATCTAATTAGCCTATGTATTAACTAACATGACAGAGACTTACCCATACCTAGACAGGTGACCCTGGGCTCCTGTGTTTTCTGCGGCTTCCTTGGGAGACAGCGATTTCAAGGCAATGCCAGTCTTTAGCTATCAGGACAGAAGGTACTTTTTTCTCTCTACTGTCCTGTTTGGTTCACAGATGAGCAGGTCCATAGCAGCAGGTGAGGCGTTTGGGGCAGTTTTCCCCAGTGGTTAGCACTGCTACAATCTAGGTGAAGTTGTTTTACCCCCATCATCTTCTTTGGAGATCTTGGGGTCACTGTTAGGATCTGGGACCTCTGTTTGCTATAGAATGTTTTGTCATTAAACATTTAAAAGCCATCTTTAGTAGATCTCTGAAGGGTTTGAGGACCAGACTCTATTAAGTAAACTTTATCTGAGATACACAAACTTTATCTGTTTTTTTTAGATATCTGTTGTAGGCTAAATAAGACTTATTTTTGTAACTAATTACATTAGCAGCATGACTACAAGTACAGTCCTGAACACATTAAGGAATTTGATCATTTATAAGGTAACTGACCATCAACTTGTATGTTTTAATTATCAATTACTTACAGTTTACAATAAAAAGTAGCATTTATAAGATTAATTTTATAGCTTATTATTGTTAGATATAGTCTTGAAAATAACATTTTGAATTGGAGCTCTTTAAGTATCAAAATAGAACTTTATAAATATAATTTATAGAAAGACTGGAAACCTTTTTGATCTTGTTACAGTACACCAATACAGAATATTACTAATTTTTAAATCTTTTTTCATTTATCAAAATAGCTGAGGCCTAACAAAGTTAGCAAAGATAAGAGGATAAACATACATTTTTATGTCTGAATAGACATAAAAGGAGACACATTTTTTTCAAGCCAGTGGTTTTTAATCTTTTTAATGCTGTGACCCTTTAACATAGTTTTTTATGTTGTATTGACCCCTAATCATGAAAATCACAACTATAATTTTTGTCACTGTTATGAATTGAAATTAGGCTGCCCCCTCTAAAGGGTCTCTTAACCCCCAAAATGTCATGACTCACGGGTTGATGACTTTTGTTTCAGGTTTTTTGTCACGATGTTTAGGTCAGTCTCTTGTTCCATCGTAAGATAGGAATATCTCAGTTTTTGGTGTTTAGCTTTTGCTGTTCATAGTTATGGCCCTAACTCTTTAATCCTTTATTTTGTTAAGATCACATATTAATATAAAACATTTTATAAACGTAAAGTATCTTATAGCCTTATGAATTAACATATATTAAAAACTGTTTCTTAAAATATTTTGTTTTAAGACTTTAACTTTTTGTAAAAAAACCCTAAAATATTTTGTTTTAGACATTGTACATCTGGCTTGGGTGTTGTGAGCACACAAAGGCCCAGCCAGAGAGAAGGCCTGAGGGTAAGGGGGCTACGATGCTCATCACTCGTATTATTATCAACCAGCTTGTTAATTTAAAGAGTGTCTCCCCCTAGCAAGGAGATACCCTGCCTCAGAGTACTGTGGACTAGATGATCAACTGAGGGGAAGTGGCAGCCCCAGCCTCACAGCCAGACATACAAACATACATTTATGTTGTATAGGGCAGCCACATTTGCGTAGCAAAAAGGCTTGATGTGTTAGACTCAAATACATATAGTTACATATTCCCAGACCTGTGTATACAGCTGCAGCAGAGGAGACAAGCTCAAATCTTACAAATGCAGGCACAAAGACATACAGAGGCATTTACGTACATGACAGGTATTCTTTTTTTTTTTAGTGTAAACACCAGTTTATCCTCATTTAGACAACCATTTAATGCACCTCAACAATCTGTCTACAGAGTTGCTGTGTATAACAATCTACAAAGGTCGTTATACATGGTTGACCCCGACCTCTCAAAGCTACGCCAACTCAGACAGGTGTTTTGTATCTATGCATTTGGGAACATTTTGCACCTGGTCTGCATAGTGAATTCCAGGACAGCCAGAGCTACGGAGTAAGAACTTGTCTTGGAAAAAAAGAAAGAGAGAGAGATGAAGAAAGAAAGAAGACATGAAAATAGGATGAGGACATGTTAGAAGAAAGCTGGCTAGATGTAATGGTACACACTTTTAATTTTAATCCCAGCACGTGGGAGGCAGAGGCAGGAGGATCTCTGTGAGTTCAAGGCCAGCCTGATCTACAGAGGAGTTCCAGGACACTCAGAGAGACCCTGTCTCAAAAAAAGAAAGTAAATAAGTAAGTAAGGAAAGGAGGGAGAGGGAGGGAGGGAGAGAGGGAGGAAGGAAGGAAGAAAGAAAGGGCAGTAGCTGTTCTTGCTAAGGACCCCGGTTTCATTCCTAGCACCCACATGGCCCCCTAGAACCTCCAGTAACTCCAGTTCCAGGAGATCTGGTGGCCTCTTCTGGTATCTTCAGGCACTGGAGCAGAGACACACATGGAACATGTGTGTCTACACATGTACACTAAACACTTACATACATTAAATAAATAAATAAATAAATAAATTAATTAATAAAATAAATGGGGCACTAAGAAACCTTTACAAAAGCTTGTTACTGTGGCTTCAGATGTCATGGGCAAACTCCAGCTCTATATATTACCTTAAAAAAAAAAGAGAAAAGAGAACGGGGAAAACTATAAATAAAGTACATTATGTTTGTATATATGTATGAAATTGTGAAAGAATGATTTCCTCCAGCTTATTTATTTTATTTTATGTATATGAATGTTGTGGTTACATGTATGTTTATGCACACGTTTATGAACCACATGCATTTTTGGTACCACTAGAGGCCGGAAGAGGGGATTGGACCCCCTGGATCTGGGGTTATAGATAGCCATGAGCTGCTATATGGGTGCTGAGAATTGAACTCAGGTCTTCCACAAAAACAAGTGCCTTTAGCCACTGAGCCATCTCTCCAACCCCAAGAATGATGTTTTTAAAGAAAAAAAAATGGGGCTTCATGATGAGACCCTGTCTCAAAACAAACTAAAACAAAAAAGTATGTAAATATAAAAACAAAACAAGATGTGGGAATCTGACATAGGAATTAGGTAGTTTCCACGATTATTATAAAGTTTAGTCTGGACAAGCCAGTCCTCTTAACCAATATTTACAACTAAAGTGAGAGTATCAAGTTAAATATAGCCCTTGTACCATTCCCTTAAAGTCACTAAACCTGTTCAAATTGAGGACCAACTAGGCCAAGATTCCGGAAACAAAATCTATGTTCTGAAAATCCTGCTTGGCTTATATGGAGATGAATAAACAACTAACAACAATAGAAAAACCCCAGCCACACCCCCACAAGTATCAAACACACAGGAAAGACACTTTGCAAAGCATTAGGGTTAAGATCATGGAACCAGGTTGCCAGGGTTGATGTCTTGTTGCTACTACTTGTTATCTCTGTGACCTTTGGAAATTTTTCCTGTTCCTTATCTGTAAGGAGCTATAGAAAGAATGCTAGTTTCCTACTTTATCCCTCTTGTGATGATTGAACAAATGAATGTAAACCACTTACTGTAAGGCATGGCAATGCAAGTGCAAGCTATTACATATCATGTATGTGTTACTGAGTAGCCCATTACTGGTATGCATCTAAATTGGAGTTTCAGAAGGGAAGAAAATAGGACAGAGCAGAAGCAATATTAAAAGAGATAACTACTATTTTCAAGAATGATAAAAGTCCTGAAGTTCAGATTACTCATTAAAGTCCTAACTGTATGATCAAAAAAGCCAAAATCTTATCGTACTTATTTCTGTATCCATGCTCTGTACATAAAAAGGCAAAGACATATTCAAAGTAAATGAAGAAAACAGAGAAATAATATTTGAAGACTTGAGGTTTGGTGAATAAACGAACAAACAAATCTTATGGGGCTTGAGAGATGGCTTGGTGGTTAAGAGCCCTTGGTGCTCTTCTAGAGGATCAGAATTCAGTTCTCAGACCTCAAATCAGGACATTCACTGCCATCTGTAACTTCAGCTCAGTAGATTCAATGGTCCTCTTCTGGCCCTGTAGGCATGTGCATACACATGGCAGACACACATATACATACACATGAATAAAAGTTTTTAAAGAAAGGGGCAGGTGTGATGTACACAACTTTAATCCCAGAAGATGGGAGACAAAGGCAAGTGGATTTCTGTGATCCCAGGCCAACCTAATCTACATAGCAAGGTCCAGGCCAGCCAGGACTACATAGAGAGATCTTGCCTCAAAAAACAAATAATAATAATGATACAATAAATAAAAAAAAATAAAGAACAAAATGAGGCTCAGGTTGAGGATGTAGCTGTTGGCAGAGGGCTTTCCTAGCATGGCAGAAACCATGAGTTTGATCTCCAGTACTCTATAAACCAAGAGTAATGAAAGACAGCTGTCATCCTAGCACCTGTGAGGTTAGAAGGAGGAGGATCAAACTCAAGGTGGGGTTGGAGAGATGACTCAGTGCTCAAGAGCAGTGGCTCCTTTTCCAGAGAACCCAGGTTCAATTCCCTACTCCAAAGTGGCTGACAACCATCTATGGATAGTCCTAGAGCATCCAATGTCCTCTTATGACCTCCACAAGCACCAGATATGCACATGGTGCACAGACATACATGCAGGCAAAACACCCATACATATAAAATGCACTACAATAAAATTATTTTAAAAGTTCAAAGTCATCTTTGTCTCTATAGTGAATCTAAGGCTAGTCTGGATTATAAGAGAATCTGTCTCAAGATTTAAAAAAAAAAAAAGACTGGGGATGTGACTCAGTTGGGAAAACGCTTATCTAACATATGTAAGATCTCAAGTTTGGGTCCCAGATCCACATAAAAGGGTGTGTGTCACATAGCTTCAATCCCAAAAATCTGAGCGATCTAGGCAGGGGGACTAGTGGTTCAAGATCATCCTTGTCTACACAGCAAATTTGATGTTGCCCTGGGGTATATGAGACTATCCTCAAAACAGTAAAAAATGAACAGAGAAAGAAACAATCAAACAAAGAGAAATTCAAATTGACTGTGGTAGTTCATGTCTGTAACCCCAATATTTGAGAAGCTGAGGCAGGAGGATTTGCATGAGTTAAATGCCAGTCTGGGCTACACAGTGAGACCATGTCTAAAAGGGGAAAGAGTGAAAGAAGTGAGGGAGGGAGAAAGGGAGCAAGGGAGGGAGGTGGGCTGGGTCATTACTCAATGCAAAGGAGACAACAAAAGATAAAGGCTTGTCTTTAATGCGTTGAGAAAAACTAACATTTCATCCACAACTGTATCTCCAGCATTAATGTGTTCTAAAAATACAAGCAAAATACAAAAACAAAGCTGAGCTTGGGGGCTGAAGAGATGGCTAAGAGGTTGAGAGCAATGGATGCTTTTACAGAGATCTGGGTTCAATTCCCAGCACTCAGATGGTAGTTCACAACTGTCTAGAACTCCAGTTCCAGACGATCTGAAGCTCTCTTCTAGTCTTCGTGGAGACCAAAAAAACCTGCGGTGCATATTCACGTGTATATGCTCTCTTATGTATAAAATAAATAAAATAATTTTTTAAAACTTAGTTTGATGGCGTATGTCTATAATTCCAGAGCTGGGGAAGAAGAAATATGTGCTTCCTGGAGTCTGCCAGCCAGATACTCTTCCTTCAGTTTCAGTGATCTCAAAAAATAAGATAGAAATTGGGATGTGGTAGTTCACAGCTTTAACTCAGCACCAGAGAGACAGAGACAGGTGTATCTCTGTGAGTTGGAAGCCAGCATGGTCTACATAGTGAGTTTCAGGTTAAATGAGGATGCATAGGGAGACCCTGTCTCAAAAAAGACAAGGACTTTTTGTAAGCTGGGTAGTGGTGGTGCATAATCCCACCACTTGGGAGGCGGATGCAGGTGGATCTCTGTGAGTTCCAGGCCAGACTGGTCTACAAATTGAGTTCTAGGATGGACAGGGCTGTCACATAGAGAAACCCTATCTCAAAAAAAAAAAAAAAAAGAAATTTGTAGATAGATACCAATGATAGATACTCACTAAAGGGGACGCTCAAGCACAAACTTCAGGGAGGAGCTAGAAATTTGAATATGAAATAATAAGTAAATAAAGAATCCTGTTGTGTGCTGATTTTGCCCTTCTGCCACAAAAATCATAAAACATTCTATTCTTTGGGGCCAGTCCTCCCTAGGCCTTTTAACTGTTGGAGACCCTGGGTGGCTTTTTTGTGTGTGGGGGCGGCTGTTGGTTGTATGGCCTCATTATGTAGCCTTGGCTGGCCTGGAACTCACTATGTAGACCAAGGTGTCCTTGAACTAGTAGAGATCTACCTGTTTCTGCCTCTCAAGCACTGGCACTAAACCCGTCTCCTCTCTCAGCTTACTCTTTCTGGGTAGTCTCAACATCCTCATTCATGTAATTGTGTGTCTGTCTATGGCATTAGTAACTCTTCTGATAAACTTTTGTTGTTGTTGTTGTTTGTTTGTCTGTTTGATTGATTGATTTTGTTTTTTGAGACAGGGTTTCTCTGTTGTAGCTCTGGCTGTCCTGGTACTCACTTTGTAGACCAGGCTGGCCTTGAACTCACAGAGATCTGCCTGCCTCTGCCTCCCAAGTGCTGGGATTAAAAGCCTGTGCCCCTTAAATTTCTTGTTAGTACTATAGCCCCATGATGGCGATGGGTCAGGAAAAGGGCAGCCCGACAGAAGTTAAGTTCCAGCCTCTAACACAAAGGCCCTTCTCCCCCATATCTCACCACAGTGCCAGCTCCTCTCTCCCAAAGGGCCACCATCTCTTCTCCTTTGTTCTCCTTGCAGCCAGCCAGTCAGAGACAGCCATCCCAATCCTTCTCCGACTGCACCTCCCTCCTTTTCCTTTCCCATACTAGAGTCCTTAAAACTTCCATCTCCCGATGAACCACTGTCTGTCTCCTCTCTATCCAGAGACAGTCCTTTGTCCCTCTGAAACAAATATCCCTCTCACCCCCAACCCCCCCGCCCTCTGTCCCTCTGGGACAAATACATCTTTGTGCTAAGAATCTGGTGTCTGGTGTGTTCTGTGGCAACACCAATACCACATCTGAAATAGTTCATAATAGGGGCTATTAACACCATGGAAAGACAGTTATGGAGGCTCTGAGGAGAGCTCAGGTCCCAGTGCCAGAGACAGACAGCATGGAAGGGCTCTGAAGAGAGGACTCAGGCCCATGTGGCAGAGACGGGGTCCCTTCTTATAGCTCCGAGGGAGGAGTGCAGTTCATAACCTGATCCTGAATCCAGGCTCTTTGGTTCTTAAAGGAGGCAGGGAATGTGGTGGGGAGAGGGATGTGTGCCCACCAACACTCTTATGTAAATCCTTTGACGTAAATTCACTTCCCTGGATGAGAAATCCAGGTATCTGGAGACCTATGAGTTAAGCAGCAGTTCTCAACCTGTGGGTAGGGACCCCTTTGGGGGGTCAAATGACCCTATCACAGGGGTCACCTAAGGCCATCCGCATAGCATATATTTACAGCACAATTCATAACAGTAGCAACATTATAGTTATGAAGTAGCAATGAAAGCAATTTTATGATGGTGGTCCCTACCACGTGAGGAACTGTATTAAAGGGTCACAGTATTAGGAAGATTGAGAAGCACTGAGCTAGAGATTCACAGACAGTGCTCCTTGCTGTCCTTCACTCTTAATACCTTGCAGATTATCACTAAGTTTGTTGGATTTCTGAACTTAACATCTCTCATATTTATTTTCTCTCTCATTTCAAGAGTTCTAAACCCAGAAATATGTATGTATCTTTGGGAGACAAAGGCAAGTGAATCCATGTGACTTGCAGCCATCCTTGCTATATGGAGTGTTCCCAGACAGCCAGAACTATATAATGAAATTCTGCTAACAATATTGCATATACATATTTACAAAAGTCTTCATACAAGTCACAACCCCAACATCAATGTATATTTTAAATAATAGTTCAAAGAATAAACCTGATTATATCACTCCCTTGCTTTAGAAAACACGCTCACGTGCGCACATAAACACACTCACACACACACAAATTCTACATTATATCGCCCCCACCCCCATCCCTCCCTCAATTGGTTTTCCCTGTCCCCAGCTGGCCTGAAGCTTCCTATGTAGACCAGGTTGGCCTTGAATTCACAGAAGTCTGCCTCTCTCTGTCTCCTAGATGCTGGGAATAAAGATGATCTCCACTTGCTTGATCCTTCATGGTTTCTTTTCAACCTATTTATGTAGTTTTGTCGGCACCCATTCTTTCTCATAAAAACTCCATGGCTTCCAGTTTCCAAAGTCCAGTAAATTACAACTCACACACTCTCTCTCACTCTCTCTCTCTCTCTCTCTCTCTCTCTCTCTCTTTATTTCTCTGTAAATTTCCATTCATCCTTTGAGTACCAATCTATTCCCTCCTGTGACAAAACTTTCCAGAATTCCCTTTACCATAGTTGCTTGTGATTCCACGTCTGGAGGGATTGGACACCCTATTCTGGCCTCCGCAGGCACCTGCACTCATGTGTACACAATATACATAATTTAAAATAATACAGAGTAAAATTTAAGGTTGAAAACATAGATGAGGGGCTAGAAAGAGGCCCAGAGGTTAAGAGCATTAGCTACTTTTGCAGAGACTCGAGTTCGGGTTCCCAGTATCCACATCAGGTGGCTCACATCTGCTGTAACTTCTGGGGGATCTGAAGCCCTCTTGTGACTTCTTCAGGACTTGCGCACATGTGGTACACATACATGAACTCAGGTACCCACACAGGAGTCTTTAAAAAAAAACACGTGCGTTTGTAAACTTTGGAAAGTTCATGCGGGGCACAGATGGAATCCGCACTTAGTGTCCTCATTTGTCCTCTGTTCTGTTGCCTTCCTCATAAAGGAATTCGGCTAGACTACACTTTAGTCAGTAGGTGGCAATTTACAGCCTTGCTATGACCACTGTCCAGCCCCTTTATTTTACAGGTGAGGAGACTGAAGCTTTGACATGACGCATAGCTTCGTAAATATTCTACACAATTAAGGAGTAAAGGCCATAGAATTTTGGGGTCGGAGATGAGGAATGGAAGTCTTGAAACTTAAGTAGTTTTTGTGGGTTTGTTTGGGGTTTTTGTTTTTGTTTTGAGACGGGGCCCTCACTTTGTAGCCACAGCTGGCCTCAAAGTGGCAGCAATCCTCCTGCCCCAGCTTCCACGAGTATTGGGAAAACAAGCGTGAGCCACCATGTACAACTAACTTCTCAAATTCTGTTTAACAACAACGAAGTGGATGTGTTTAGAAAAACTGAAAAAGAAGAAGAAGAAAAAAAAAGAGTGCTCTTTTTAAACAAACAGCTTAGGGAGGAACAGATCTTTCTGCGGTAACTTCCGGTGCTGGGTGAATTTCCGGAATCAACAACAGTACGGGCCAATCAGAACCTTCCCCTGAGAGCCAATGGGAGAGCAGATTACAAACAGCCAATCCAGGCGGCGCTGTCACTGTTATGGTCCTGTCAGGGCGCCGGCGTCGTGGTGTTTGGGAGCTCGCCACCGGCGGGACTCCGGTGCGACCTCGTCGGGAGCAGCCGGGTGGCCTGGCTCGCGCGTCCCCTCCCTTGCCACAGCCCGCGCCTCCCGGCTCGCAGGCCTCCCCGTAGCACGAGCGCGCGGGTCGTCCCCGAGGCCCGGACCCAGCCGCTCCGAGGCCGGCGGGATGCAGCCTCCGGGCCCGCCCCCGGCCTATGCGCCGGCCAACGGGGACTTCACCTTTGTCTCCTCAGCGGACGCGGAAGGTGAGGCCGGGGCTGGCGGGGCTCCTGGCTGGGGGTGGCGGAGTGGGGACTCCGCCCCTGTGCCCGCTCGGCCTCCCCCGAGGCCGCGGGTAGCCGGGGAGGGTGCGGGGCGCCGGCTCCGGCTCTGGCTGGGCCTCCCCACCCCGGCTGCGGGCGGGGTCTCCCGGTGGCTCATTCACAAGTGAACCCGCCGATCTGTGTGAGGGTTTCTTTCTAAATGCCCTGCAGTTACTCAGAGCGAGGGATCAAAGGATGAGAACAAAGTGGGGCTGTGTTCCTCTTCTATTAATAGAAAAGGTTTTTTTTTGTTTTTGTTTTTAACCCCCTTGGCTTACTTTTGGAAGGTTAAGGGAAACTTCCGTCAAAGTCTTGGTTTTTATTGAATTTGATTTCTTGCCCAGATCCCCGTTCCACCCAGTTTTCAGTGTTTGACCGCAATATTCAGAAAACTGGATTTAGAAGCATTTGAAAGTTCAGGAATTCCACTAAGTGACCCTAACAGCCTCTACAGTCTTGGCTTGTTCTGTTTGAAGCAGTGGACTGTACTGGAAAGGTTTTGCTGCTGCATTTTACCCCTTCATTCAACTCCTTGTAACCTGACTCTTCATCTGCTAGTAATTTTTGGGTTTTGCTTTTATTAACTTTATTTGCTTTCCAGGGACCAGATTTAACTTCTCAATATGAAAAAAACAAGTTGCTTTAGGAGATTCAGTCTAAGAGGCTAAGGTTTGTCTGATGGTGGTTGTCACAGCACTTGGCAGGTAGATCTCTGTGAGTTCGAGGCCAGCCAGAGCTACATACTTTGACCCTGTCAAACTAAGAAAGGAGAGAAATTTCAGTCTAGAGATGAATGTACATTTCTCAAAAATCTGATTTCTATGAATATTTTGTTTTTTCCTTTAAATTTTCCTTTTTTGGCTTTTTTTCCTCTGAGATAGGGTCTCACTATGTTGCCCAGGTTGGTCTAGAAGTCTGTGTAGGCAGGCTGGCCTCTGCCTCCCTAGTACAGAGAATAAAGGCATACAGGACACACAACTCAGCCCCATTTTAAAATTTTAATTTGAGACAGTCATACTAAGTTACTCAGTCTGGCCTTGAATACTCAGTATATAGCTAGCCCAATATTGCCTTGAACACATAATCTTGTCTCAGCCTCCAGAGTAGCTAGATGTCATTACCTGAGGTCAGACAAATAATTCTGTATATGGGCAAGGCAAAAAGTGGTAGCTCACGTCTTTAATCCCAGCACTCGGGAGGCAGAGGCAGATGGATCTCTGTGAGCTCGAGGCCAGCCTTATTGATCTACAGAGTGAGTTCCAGGACATCCAGAGTTACAGCAGAGAAACCCTGTCTCGAAAAACCGAAGAGAGAAAGAAAAATAATTCTGTATATGCAGACCAGCAGAACTAATATTACCTTGCACATAATTGGGCATAATATCTCTTAATCTGGATTTATATTTTATCAGAGTCCCTGGGTAGTTCATAAGCACATTAAGATTTTTGAGAAGCACTGGCTTAGAATTTTATAAAAGATTAAAGGAGAAAATTATTCCTAACTAGATCAGAGAAAGCCAGGCAGGGAGGATCACATCTGTAATCCCTGCACTTGAGAGGCTGAGACAGAAGGACTAACAAGAATGAGACTTGTCTCAGCTAAAACAACAAAAATCAGGACAATTTTATGGAGGTGATATTTTACAAGATGTAAAGATCAGATAATGGACTGGTAGGAAAGAGGTAAAAATTCCAGTTAGATGATATATGCTACAAGACATATGGTACAAGACTGAGGTGTAGCTTACTTAGTTGGTAACAGGCAGAAGGCCCTGAGTTTATAAACTAGGCATGGTGACTCATTCTAGCATTTGGGGAGGTGGAGGCAGAAGTTCAAGATCATCCTTGTCTATGTATTTGAGGCCAGCCTGGGCTACATATCACAGCCTCCTGAATGTCGGAGTTACAGGCATGTACCACTGTGCCTGGCTTGTCTTTGACCTCTCCTGTTTTTTGATTTTTTTTGTTTGTTTGTTTGTTTCCTGATTGTAAAGTGAAAAATAGTACAATGTCTATCAGTAAAACTTAAAGATTATATCTAATAGCAAATCTTCACAGAGATTGGCAAATTATAATTATTTCAATATATGTACATTTTGGTTCAAATTCACATATTTCATTGTAGTTTACAGTTTTATCTTCTCTTCTAAGATCTCAGTGGTTCTATAGCAACTCCAGATGTCAAATTAAACCTTGGTGGAGGTGGAGAGTTTATCAAAGAATCTACAGCAACTACTTTTCTGAGACAAAGAGGGTATGGCTGGCTTTTGGAGGTTGAAGATGAGGATCCTGAAGACAACAAGCCACTTCTGTATGTGAAAGAACATGTAATTTGTGGTTTTAAGACCTAATCTGTGGAACACTTTTTTAAAGATAGATGAGGCTAATCTTAACGTTTTTGGTAAAAAACAATAGCAGGGGCTGGAGAGATGGCTCAGCCATTATGAGTCTCCCTGTTCTTTCAGAGAACTTGAGTTTAGTCCCAGCATCCATATTAGACAACACAGCTCCTGGGGATCTGACACTTCTGGCCTCTGTGTGTACCCACAAACACATGATATGATATATATATATATATCTTTTTAAAAAGCAGCAGTTTTTAGTTTTACTGGTACTTTAAAAAACTGAAGCAATAATGAAAGAATATTTTTAACCTCTCTTGAATGTGGATGTCAGGAATTTCTTAAATGGGGGCTGGAGAAATGGCACAATGATTAAGAGCACGTGCTACTCTTGCAGAGGACTGTGTTTCTGTTCCTAGTACCCACATGGTGGCTTAGAACTGCTTGTAACTCTAGTTCCAGGGGATCCGATTCCCTCTTCTGATTCTGAGGGCACCAGGCACTCATGTAGTACACACATACATGTAGATACAATACTCATAAAAAATGATCTTTAAAAGCCAGAAGCCAGGCTTTGTAACATATGCTTGTAATCTTGTAATCACAGTATTTAAGAGGTAGACACACAAAAATCAGGAGATTAGCCAAGAAAACCTGAGCCCTAGGTTCAGGGAGAGACCCTGTCTCAAAACGAATCCATGGAGAATGGTAGAGAACAGCACCAAACACCTCCTGACTGCAGTGAGTGTATACAGGTGCTTTCGCCTGTTTCAGACAGGTGGTCTTTCTGAGTTCCTGGCCAGCAAGGATACTCAAAAGAGAGAAAGGCCACCTTTTTTTTTTCCCCTAAAGTTAGTCCTGTGTCTCTCTCACACACACATAAACACAAAAATACTCTACACTGTTTATCTGGGTTGATCAGCTATCCCAAATCAATGTAGTCAAAAAAGGTCAGGTTCTTGGGTAGTTAAGTCTGAAATTCAGGTGTAAAACTTAATTATGGGCAGGCAAGGTGGCATACACCTTTATCCCAGTGCTCAGCACTTGAAAGCACTTGATTTCACTCCATACTACTAACAAAACACCAACAACTGTGAGATTGTGAGGTGTTTTATCATGCAGTCAGTCTAATATGTATTTCAGATGCAGATGTTGACCTATGGCTATCATGTAGTCTTGTTTAAATTTAATGTCTGTTTTACTATTCAAAATTACATGTTTTTTTAAGAATCTTACTTTAAAATTATAGGGAAGAATTGGACATTGATCTAAAGGATATTTACTACAAAATCCGTTGTGTCTTGATGCCAATGCCATCGCTTGGTTTTAATAGACAAGTGGTGAGAGACAATCCTGACTTTTGGGGTCCGCTGGCTGTTGTTCTTTTCTTCTCCATGATATCATTGTATGGACAGTTTAGGGTAAGTATACCTCATTTTATACAAACATTAGATCTTTTTATGAGACTCAAAAATTAGGTATATCACATATTTACTATATTTGAGAGATGTATTACTTTCGCCTGTTCTTCCCTTGTTCATTCATGAAATTATTTCATAATAAATTAGTTAGGGAGTACGTTGGATCAATTTTCCTACTTTTTTTTTTTTAGATTTTTATTTATTTTACTTTATGTTTTGCCTGCATGTGGATTCCCTGGAATTGGGCTTACGGAGGGCTTCAGCCATTCTGTGGGTGCTAGGAATCGAACCTGTGTCTTTTGCAAGAGCAACAAATACTTTTAACCACTAAGCTGTCTCTCTAGCCCCAGGTTTTCCCCATTTAGTTAATTTTTTATGATTCATTTTATTGTTATTAATTATATGTATGTGTGAGGCAGAGACAGGTGGACCTCTGTAAGTTCAAGAACAGCCTGGTCTACATAGCAAGATCCTGTCCAAATTAAAAAAAAATGTATGTGTGGGTATGTACATGGAGTGTTAGAACTTGGGAAAGTCAGGGGTATCGAGTTCTACAGAGTTGGAGCATACCCCGTGTGAGTGCTGGCAATTAAACTCAGGTCTTCTGGAAGAGCGATAAGTGTTCAACCATAGAGCCATCCTTTCAGCCTTGTGTTAGTTACTTTTATTGTTGCCGTGACTACATACTTGGCAAAGCATCTTAAAGAAGGAAGGATTGATTTTGGCTCACAGTTGAAGGTGGAGAGGACATAGTAAGGAAAGCATGTCTCTTCCATTTCATTCACATCAGTAACCCTCCCACTTCCATTAATCTAAAAACTCCCTCACAGATATGCCCAGAGGTCTGTCTCCTAGGCGATTTTAAAAGGCTCAGTTCTAGTGAGGGAATATTTAGAAACCAAAATCTGGAAAGTGGGTATAGTAGGAGGCCGAAGACTGCTCTAAGTTTGAAGCCAGCCTGCACTAAAGTGGGAGACCTTGTTCAGAATAGAGGAAACCATGACCTAGACAATCAGTATGTTATGTTTCTAATGGAGGGCAGTGTTAAATATATGCACATATTGTAAACTAAATATGAGGAGTTAAAATTACCTGACATATCTTACATATTCAGTAACCTACACGAAGACTGGCAGTTTATTTGGGGAATGAATTTTGCTTGCAGGATGCGATGAGCCAGGGGTTAGTAGTAGACACTTTGTCTTCTTTAAAGGTATCTTTAATCATATCTTGAAATACTAAAGTTTCTATAAGCAATTCATAATTGTTGAGCTTTCAGTTTGGTTGTAAGTTTGTATTACACTTTATATCTGTAAGTTTTGGAAATGTACTTGAGAACTAATAGAACCCCTGACCTGAAATAGGGCTTGTGAAGCTGTCTTAAATAGCAGAGAACTGAATTTCTGAAAACTTAGTAGTTTATTTGATTTTTTTTTAATTGATTTTTCCCCCCCTTTTTAAGGTGGTCTCATGGATTATAACCATTTGGATATTTGG
The DNA here is from genome assembly GCA_026225945.1 of Cricetomys ansorgei. Taxonomy (NCBI): domain Eukaryota; kingdom Metazoa; phylum Chordata; class Mammalia; order Rodentia; family Nesomyidae; genus Cricetomys; species Cricetomys ansorgei. The sequence goes on along the minus strand of JAMJFZ010001264.1, from coordinate 20,132,838 downwards.
TTCCCTGACAATTTTCTTACTGGCTAGAGTTCTTGGTGGAGAAAGTAAGTACATAATTGTGAAAGGTATCTGCTTTAGTGTTTCGTTTTGTTTTGTTTTCTAAACAGTCTCGATATACCTGGCTAGCCTGGAACTGACTGTGTAGATCAGTCAGGCCTTGAGCTCACAGAGATCTGCCTGCTTCTGCCACCTAAGTGCTAAGATAAAAGGGTGGGGATGAGCACACCTGGTATAAAAGAAAATATATGTATTTGTGTATGTCCAAATGAGTGCAGGTGCCCATATATTGCAGAAGAGGGCATCAGATTCTGTGGAGTTGGGCACAGTATTGGAAACTGAACTTAGGTGTGCTGCAAGAGCAGTACATGTTTGTGACAGCTGAGCTCTCCCTCCAGCCTATTTATTTATTTATTTTGGAGTCAATGTCACTATGTGGTGCTGACAAGCCTGGAACTTGCAATGTAAACCAAACTGATCTCAAACAGGTATGAGCTGCCATACCTGACTAATAAATGGTTCTTTTTGTTGTTGTTGTTGTTTTTATTCTTTGATATTGGGTCTGTCTACATAGCTCTGGCTGTCTTGGAACTCATTATGTAGACCAGGCTGGCCTCAAACTCACAGAACTCACTAGCTTCCGTCTCCTCAGAGCTGGAATTAAAGGTATGTGCCACTGTGTCTGGCCATAATAATAAATGGTTCTTGATCCCACAATTGTCTTTAAGTTATGCTAGTTCCTTTCCATGATCAATATAGGTATTAAATTTACTCATTAAATATAAGGAGTGAGGAGGAAAGATCCCTTCATACCTATCAAATACTATACAGCTCTTCACAGAAGCATAGAGTTGACAGTAGGTCTCAAGCCATAAAGACTTCCGTATGTTTATCAGTATTTGTCCTGTTAGAAAATAGATTGGGTTTTTGTTGTTTTTTTGAGACAGGGTCTCAGAGTTGAGGGCTTCAACTCTTGATCCTCCTGCTTGGATCTCTCAAGAACTGAGATTGTCGGTATATGCCACCACTCTCAGCAAACAAATTAAAATAATTTGAAATATTTATTTAAAAAACTGGCTATATTTTAGCTAAAAATAATTATATCTTAGCAGGGCAGTGGTGCACACCTTTAATCCCAGCACTCGGGAGGCAGAGGCAGGTGGATCTCTGTGAGTTTGAGGCCAGCGTGATCTACAGGGTGAGTTCCAGGACAGCCTGAGTTAGAACAGAGAAACCCTGTCTCAGGGAGGAAGGAGGAGAACTATATCTTTCCCAAACAGAAATGTCAGAAGAATAACTTTAACAGGTGGCTTCATGAAAGCCAGCTTCTAAGACTGGCATTCTTCATTCAGTGCCCTATGATGTCTGGTTTTGGTTAAAGTATATGAAAATAGCAAGATTTCTTCATGCAACAGCTGGAAAATAGAGTATTTTCATAGCTTTTTAAGGTAAGTGTAGATTATTCTTAGATGTTATTCTAAAACTTAGCAAGTAGTAGTTTCTTAAAGGTTTTTGGGTTAGAACTTTCAATCTATACATGAATCAGTCAATCAGTACATGAACTTGTCATTAAAATTTACTCTGCGGGCTAGAGTTGACTTAGTGGTCAACGGCACTTGTTCTTGTAAAGGACCTGGGTTTGATTCTCAACAGCCCCACATGGAGGATCACTACTTGCTTAGGCACCAAGCATGCATATGTGTGTGCATAGGTACACAGACATATTTGCAAGCAAAACAGTCATATACACAAAAGAAATCTTTTTTAAAATTTGTTCTGAAGGTTTTTTTTTCTTTCTTGAGACATGGTTTCTCGGTTGTAACTTTGGCTGTCCTAGAACTCATTCTGTAGACCAGGCTGGCCTCAAACTCAGAGATCCGCCTACTTCTGCCTCCTGAGTTCTGGGATTAAAGGTGTGCTCCACCACCACCTGGTTTTGAATGAATATTTTTAAGTGCAACATCACACATTTATCATTTAGAAAACATTACTTCTGCCTGTCGTGGTGGTGCATACCTTTAATCCCAGCACTCTGGAGGCAGAGGCAGGTGGATCTCTGAATTTGAGGCCAGCCTGGTCTACAAAATGAGTTCTAGTACAGCTAGGACTATGTAGATAGCTCCTGTGTCCATTAAAAAAAAAAGAAAGAAAGAAAGAAAGCATTAGTTCTGTATTCAATCATATTCAATCATTCTACTCTGAACATGACAACTTTGTTTAGTCTTGGAACGTAAGCATGGTACAACTTAATTAGGTCTTGAATGGGAGAAAACATGTTTGGCTGCTTTGCAGATCTTTAAATGTTTACTTAAATGTTTACTTGAGGACTAGGGTGTAGCTCAACTGTAAAATACTTGCCTAATACACTGGAAGCCTGGCTTAAGTTCCTTGCACTGTCAAAAGTGAAAATGATGGCTAGAAAGAGGGTTCAGCATTTAAGAGCACTTGCTGCTCTTGCAGATCACCTGAGTTCAGTTCCCAACCCTCACATGGCATCTAAGAACTATTTATCACTCCAGTTCCAGGGGATCTAATGCCTTGTCTGACCTCCACCAACACCTGGTACACAGGTGCATACTTACAAGCTTTATGTATACAAGTGTTCTGCCTGCACATATGTGCATGCAGGCAAAACATTTGCATTCATAAAAATATTACTTGAAAAATATTTAAATGACTGGGCCTCTGTCCCCTGAGTACCGGGATTAAAGTAATGCACCACCACACCTACTCATTTAAAATTGTCATATATAAAAATGTTATATAAAAAAAGGTTTTGGTTTTGTTTTTTTTTTTAGATAGATAGTCTCACTATGTAGCTTTTGGTGGCTTGAAACTTAGACCAGACTAGCCTTGAACCACAGAGATCTGTCTACCTCTGACATCCATCATGTGTGCCATCATGCTTGGCAAAACAAATAATTTTAGTAGATTGTGGGCTGGAGAAGTGTCTTGGGGCTGAGTGCTTGCTGCTCTTGTAGAGACCCTGAGTTGGATTCCCAGCACCCACATTTGGTGGCTTATCATCTGTAACTCCAGCTCCAGAGGATCTGACATTCTCTTCTTCCTTCAGCAATCACATACACATGGACACAAAGATATACACATACATAAAAGTTGAATTTTAAAAAACTTTTTATGGTAGATTTCTGCTTGCTGTCTTCTAGTTGCCCTTCTTTCTGTCTCTCTTTGCCACACATGACTTCCTTGGATCTTGGATTTTTAATCTGAAGATGGTGATTACATTTTTAAAAGGTCTCTGAGCCAAGAATGGTGTTACACACTTGTAATCCTGGTATTGGGGAAGCTGTGGCAGAAGGATTGAGTTTGAAGCCAACCTGGGATACATGGTGAAATCTTATCTCCCCTCCACATCCTCCTTCACCCCACAAAAAACAAACAAAGAAATAAACAACTAGGCATTGTAGCTCAAGCCCATACTGTCAACACTCCGGAGATTCAAGCAGAATGATCAGAAGTTCAAGGTTATCCTTGGCTGCATAGTAGTTTGAAGTCATGCTGAGTTATGTGAAACCCTGTTTCAAAAAAGGGGAAGGGGAGGGGAGGCTCAAGAGATGGCTCAGTGGTTAAGAGCATTTGCTGCTCTTCAGGAATCTTGATTCTTCTCAGCACTTTTGTAGTGGCTCACAACCTTCTGAACTCCAGTGCCAAGGGAAAATATTTTTGCTAACCCATAGGACTTAAAAAAAAGTCACTTTATTTTATATGTATGTATGTGTATCACATGTATGCAGTGTAATGATCTGTACTGAAGGTGGTTAGACAAACAATCCTGGAACTAGTGACAAGGGCTGGAAATGTGGGTTTTTGAGTATTAGGAAATTGAAGCATATTGAAAATATAGTGGTAAGAAGGCTCTGAAATAATATGATAATAATAATATGAAATATACTGGATGTGATACTTTATGATTTCTTCTTAATTCTCATGCTTATGTTAGTACAGCAAAGAACATGATATTAAAAGGTGATTAAAATAAGTATCCTGATGTCTATGATATTTATTTACATTTTTAAAATTCACAGGTTGCATATGGCCAAGTTCTTGGAGTTATAGGATATTCATTACTTCCTCTCATTGTAATAGCCCCTATACTTTTGGTGGTTGGATCTTTTGAAATGGTGTCTACACTTATAAAGGTAAGTTACACAGTGTGAATTATACAGCTGACTGTTTTCTGAACAAAAGTATGCTGGTTCTCTGAATAAGAATATCATAACATAGCTGGGCAGTGGTGGCGCACACCTTTAATAGGCGGCAGGCGAATCTCTTTGAGTTCAAAGCCAGCATGGTCTACAGAGTGAGTTCCATGACAGCCAGAGTTAGAACCGAGAAACCGTGTCTCAAGAAAAAAATATCGTAACCTAAAACTTCCTGAAACAATGGTGCTTGGGGACAGAGACATATTTTACCAGTTTGGTTTCTTTTGACCTTCCCTCTCCCAAGTCACCATAAATTATGAAGTCTCTAGGCATCTCGGGGAGACTGGAGACCAAATAAAATTTCAGAATAACATAGTCATAATTTTTAAATTTTAAATATTTCTTCTCTTTATTATTAAATATGAATTCATGTGACAGATTTTAAGTGTGGGGAGGCTTTATTTAAAATTTCACTGAAGTCAGGCATGGTGGCACACACTTTTAATTCCACCACTTGGAGCATAGTAGCAGGAGGACCGGAAATCAGAGTATCCTCGGACACATGGGCAGTTTGAAGTTAGTTGAAGTCTTAACTAAGGTACTGGTGGTCCTCCTTTTCACTGAACCCTGTTGCTTCTTCCTATTCCTGGGAGAACAGTGATAATAATGTATACAATTTTAACTTAATTTGTGAGCCCTCTTTTAGGGATCAATTTTATTTAAGCAATTTGGCAGAAATAATTATTTCTTCAAAAGTTGCCAGATCACAGCTGGTGTGATAACTCACTCTGAGAGTTTATAATCCCAGCACCCTGGAGGCTGAGGCAAATGGATTGTTAAGCATTCAAAAGCAAGCCTGAGCCAAATAATGAATTCCAAGACAGTAGAATACTGAATGAAACCATGTCTCAAAAAATAAAAAATAACATGATCGTAATCGCTAGGGACACTTGTTTAAAAGACTGAACAGAAATTTTGGCTTAGAAATTCTTAAATTTAAGCTGGGTGTGATGGCACAGCCCTTTAGTCCCAGCATTCAGGAACATCTGTAGGCCAGTCTCTTGAGTTTAGAGCCAGCTTGGTCTGCATAGTAAGTTGTATTTACCTGTGTGTCTGTGTGAATGGGCATATTGCATTGAGGTCACAGGTGTGGCTTTTTTAAAGATTTATTTTGTGGGTTGTGTTTTAGTTTGCTGCTGTTTTTGTTTTTGTTTTTTGAGACAAGAGTCTGACACATTTTAGCTCATACTGGCCATGAATTCACTGTGTTGTCCTCACTGGCCTTGAATTCAAGTGGTAGATGGGTGCCATTATGCTGGACTCCAAGTCTCTTTTAGATAGAACTTACCAAGTGATTGTTGTAATTAGGTTTCTTTTCTTTTTTTAATTACAGAAGTTAAGGAACCGATCAAGGGTGAATGTTGTTAAAAAGTCTCACTTTGTAGATAATTTCTTAAAATATCGCAAATGTTCTTTGTGATACCCAGAATGTTGATTGATTTGCTAATACGCTGCCTTTTTCTTTCTTTCCTTTTTTAAGCTGTTTGGTGTATTTTGGGCTGCCTACAGTGCTGCTTCGTTACTTGTAGGTGAAGAATTCAAGACCAAAAAGCCTCTCCTCATTTATCCGATCTTTCTATTGTACATTTATTTTTTGTCCTTATATACTGGGGTGTGACTCAAGTTATACATGAGTCAAAAAAGATGGTGTTACATTTATATTAAGCTGGGAATTCTTGATGAGGGATTGGAGAAAACATTACTGATAAAATTTTATACATTCCAGATAGAAAGGCAGGCTTAAAGTCTTTTTAAAACAATATTTTTTGTATTTAAGTAATTGCAGTTATCTGGGATTTTTTGGTCAGAATCTGAATTCTGTTTGGTTCTTCATATTCCGCAAATAAATAAAAAGCGTTGTGTTTCAGATTGTGTCAGTACTCACCTGAACACTTGTGCCAAAAGCACCTAGAGGGGAATTATACCTCACTTGAAGTATAAATTTGACAACATCCTGAAAATATAAAAGTGCAATTTTTTTCTTTAAATAATTTTCTCCTGCACCACAGATCCTGTAGATACCTATTTATATTTATACATATATATTTATGAAATAATTCTTATTCACAAAATATATTTCTGAATAGCCTAAAAATTAAGATACTAAACCTGATGCTTAAAATTTCTTTAATTTGGCCTTTAAGGTTTTTTATTTAAAACTTAAAATTTGTTTTTCTAAATTGTGTATAATTTTTGAAATGATAGTTGCTGGTGTAGTGTAGATTTGGTTTATGTGTATGTGCTCTTAAATAGTTTTGAATGTCTAAACATTTGATTTAAAGTTTCTGTTTATCTTTTTGACCAAAGGTGCAAGAGATATAATGGATATGGCATTCATTAAGATCATTAATATACAGGAAGAAATAATATTTATAGCATCAGTAAATATTTTTAAGTGGTACCTTTAAATCATAAAAGTTACGGGAAAGAGACCTTTGAAGTCATGTGGTCTTGAACAATGTTATATGAAGTAGAAAATAAACTGTTTTCCAGCTGTGTGCTTCATTTTACAATGCCTTGTCCAATGTTACTTATGCTTTAACAAGTATTAGTTTCTTTCCAACACATTCACAGTTTCTGCTAAGAGAAATAGTAAGAAAATTTTATCAAAGAATTTTTTTTAAATCATGGATTCTTTATATCTTTAATGTTACTTTGTAAGGTAGATAAACTATTTTATCTATGTCCATAAAATAGCAGATCCCTATTTGCGAATTATTGTATTATTCTTTCTGGTCTTGCCCCAAAAAAGTTAACTTCCATTCCTGATATAATATCATCATCTCTGTATGTGTTCCTCAGGCAAAACAGATCTAGGAAAACAGGTAAAAGCCTTAGATAGATAAAACTTAACAGAAATAGTATACGAGGACCTTTGGCTACAGAAGCAGCAGCTGTAAGGTAATCATCTGTCACAGAGGTTCCTGTGGTCTTCCCTGTGTATGAATGGATTGAGTTTCCTGTTTGTTCATTTTGTGATGCTGGGCCAAACCTCGTACCTTGCATATGATAGGCAAGTGTTGTACTGGTTAACCACACCCCTTACCTATTGTGCATGTCTAACCTGCAGATCATGAGCCACATAAGGCTAAGGATAATCAAAAACATAAACTTACTTAAGACGTTCTGAAATTTTTGTGCAATTCTTAAATGTGAACTTTATAGGTGATACTGTTGTTTTGCAACTTGCAGTGATTTGACATACCTGGTAGATGATCATAATGTTGACCATGAAACTAAACTTTGAAGTCAAGACCAAAATCTTACTGATTGCTGTATCAAGATATTTTAGGAATAACCCCACCCAAAATAATTTAAAAAACAGTGATCAGTGCATAAGGTCAGTGATATATCAGTAAGTAAAGGGCTTGCCTTTGCTTGATTTTGTTTTTTAAGGAAACGGATTCCCCTATGTGTGCGTGCATGGGTTTATGTCTGTGTCCAGACCCAGTTCAGTATAACTCTGCTACACGAAGGAGAAATTGAATAATGTGAAAAAAAACTACAAAACTCATGATTATCTCCTATCTTTTGTGGGCATGGGGTTTTCCCTTTCCCTCTCTCCCTAGTTTTCTCAGAGAACCTATGAGCCCTTGGATCAGGTTTGGGGGAAGGGAGGAAAAGTCACTTGTTATGGTTAGGTTCAATGTTGCATTGCCTCAGACCATGTTCCAGGCTGCTTTTTTTTCTTAACAGGGTAAAAGTGCCACCCAAGATTACTAAGACTTCAAAATGTTGGTTTCTAAGGGTCTTAAATTCCAGCCATTACAGAGTGTCACAGATCTGTCAGACACCAAGCTCAAGAATAAAATGGCACCAAGATGACATTCTTGACAGTTTTCTGTATGCTCTGGGAGCAACAGCTTTGCCCATGTGTGGTGGGCCTACCTCTATTCCTTGTGCATCCTTCATGGATTCCTTTCCCAGCAACAGCTTGTGCTTAGGAAGTGAAGACAAGTTAAAACAAGTTGACATTCACAGTTACAAATTGTGTGTAAGACATATGGGCCAACCTCTCGTGCTGAAACCATGGCATTATTTGTTGTATTAAGAAATTTAAAAATCCCACCCTCTGCTTCCTGGTCCATGAGGTGGCTCTGCCGTCAGCCAGCCAAGCAGCAGCACAGTGGCTCCCAGGCGTGAAGCTGCACTGGTGGCATTGTTATACCATGGGGCTACCTGGTCTTAGATTGGAGATGTGAACCAACAAGAATGAACCAACCATTCTTGGGAGCCATGGGCAGAAGGCTAGAACTTGTTTAATGGGGGAAGAGCATACATATTTATAGCCAGAGGAATGGTCCCCGTATCCCAAGAGCATCAGTGAAAGCTCATTGGTCAGGTCAGGCAGCTCCACTTGCATATTGGGGTGCTTTACCTATTTCCTGGGGACCAGGGGAATAGACCTTATAAGGAAGGGTTTAGTTGTAACTCCAGATAAACAACTCTGCCAGATAGTGAGCCCTTGAAGGGCGATGTGTCCTGTTGTGGCTTGTGGTCAGCAACTGCAGAGGGGGAGGAGCCAGATTCCTGCCAGCTCCTCAGAATGAGAGCCTAGGGTCATAAGCACCCTTGACCCACTTAGCTGTGTTAGAATTCCACAACAGCCCCACAGTTATTCACTCTTGTTTGCTATTTGAGCCCTTCTTGCCTAGATCATATATACTGTATGTTCCCACGTCCATGCTAATTTAATTTGAGATGTATGGATTCCCTTGGGACTTGTGCCCTGGTGGCAAATGAGCATAGGTTATCATTGGGCTGAGCTAACCACATGCAAAAAGTAAGCATGTGGTTTGTTTCCATCTTGACTGGTGACCTCATCAAAGTGGAACAAACTATGACTTGGACACCACTGTGGTTAGTGACGTTATCAAGATGGAGACAGTCACATGATATGGTACCATTTGGGTAGTGACACAGTGAAGATGGCCAAGGGTGTGCCTTTATCACAATCTTTGTTAATCTTTGTTAATGCATAAACCAAAATGGAAGCATTCATAAAACTTCCTGGTACCACTGAATCCTCAGGATTGCCATGCTCCTAGAATTTCTGCACCACAGGCATTGAGTCACACATTCCAGTCCTCTTTCAATGTTTTCTGTTTTGGTTTTTACCTTCCTAGATGCCAAATCAGATCATGGAAATGGAAGATTTCAATAGATGATCTGTTCCTAAGTATTAAAGGTCAATGCATTTTTATATCACACTAAGGAGGTAATACCAGACCTTTATGGTATTTTTTTAAGGCACTTGCTTTACATGATAAATTTACTCATTTCTAGAGGAGACTTAAGAGTCATGCATGTGCCTCTAGCACTAGCCAGCTACCAGAGGGAGCTGACACTTTGAAATGGCTAGACCTGGAAAGCTCATGTGAATTTACTGCATTCCAGAACCAAGTCTTAGAAAGCACAGATCCCAAGCAGGACCCAAAAGGCTAGAATACCAGGTGCTATATAAGCTGCTTCCAGCAGACAGAACAGCTAGGGACAGAGAGAAATCAGCCCCCCCCACTTTTTCGGGGGGGGTTCAAGACAGGGTTTCTTTTTTGTAACTCTGGCTATCCTGGAAATCTGTAGACCAGGTTGGCCTTGAACTCACAGAGATCCACCTGCCTCTGCCTCCCCAGTGTTGGGATTAAAAGCGTGCTCCACCACAACCTTGAGAATCAGCCTTCTTGCTCAAACTTTACACAGTAGTTAGAAGTACCTGACCAACATAACTGATCTAGATATTTTGTAACCAAACTTGGAAGATTATACTCTTGGTCAGAAGGATTAAAAGGGAGAATAGTCTTCCCTCGCTTGCCAAGGTCAAGTCCCAGAGAACTGTGGGCTTCTCTGGACATGTTCTGTAACTGTAAGACCTTACATTTTCTCTTGCTTGAGAATGCCATGGAGACCCCATCTGGTGAATTCTAACCAATGTCCAGGCTACAAAGAGGAGGGTCAATGCAGGAAATGATTCCAAGTAAAACCACATCCAAATGAAAGGCTAGAGGAGTCAGAAGTTCCCCTCAAGCCCAAGTGACCCCTGATGTCTAGATCCTCAACTGGCCTGGACAGTACAAAATGATTTATTTTAATTTGGGCCACCTGCATGGTCTTACACAGCTAGCAGGAAAATATAACAACAAAAAACAAAACCGTAAAATGATTGGTTTGTTCAGTGGTCCAAGGAATAGCACTCCCCAAACATTGAACTTAAATCTGTATTTAGATAACTATTCTCACTAGTGATCATCGTCATCTTTTTTGATACAGGGTCTTACTTTGTAGCCCAGGCTGGCATTGAACTTGCTGAGATCTGCCAGTCTTCACCTCCCAAGTACTAGGATTAAAAACATGCACCACCATGCCCAGCATGATTTTCTTCTTGATAAGAAAAATGATGCCCATATATAAGACTTCAGACTGTGAGTCATTGCAGCACCAACCTATGGTCATAAGAGACAGGCTTACTATTGTTTTAACCTAACGGGGCTAGAGAGATGGTTGAATAGTTAAGAACATCAGTTGCTCTTGCAAAGGACCCAGTGCAATTCCCAGCACCCTCATAGTGGTTCACAGCCATCTGTAACTCCAGTTCCAGGAGATCTGATAACTTCTGACCTCCTTGGGCACCACGTATGTATGTGGTGCATATACATACATTCAGGCAAAATACACACACAAAAAAATAAAGTGAATAAGTCTACCGTATTTTGGTTTGGTTTGGTTTGGCTTTTGTTTTTTTAAGACAGGGTTTCTGTGTGTAGCCCTGGTGATCCTGGAACTCACTGTAGACCAGGCTGTCCTCCAACTCAGAGATCTGCCTGCTTCTGTGTCTTGAATGCTGGGATTAAATATGTGTGCCATCACACTCGGCAATTGTTTTACTCTAAAAATTAAATGATGGCTAAATTTCTCTTCCTAACTAGAGGTCATATGAGAGATACTTCACACTGATTCTAGCCATTCTAACTGAGTTTAAAGGGCTTGAAAAAAGATCCTGTGTTCTTACTTTAGAGACTAGTCTTGGAGACCAAAGAAAAATAAGGAGGATCACAGTGAATTGTTGTGGGAGTTTATTTTTAGTTAACGTATAAAATAATTGTTTTGTGCACTGTTGGGAAAAGGGCTGCCTAGGCCTTGGCATTTGTATTGTCTGCAGGTGTTGGATTTATGTGGGGGATATTTGATTGCTCATGATCTGCATGTGCTACCAGTAGAACACCTGAGGAGCTTGGGTATCAATAAAAAAACCCTGAGATGAGATGCTTAGGGTTCCACTGTCCAGTATATCGCTTACCATGATGGTAGTTCCCTCTGCTGAAGTATGGCAGGGTCTGAACCTATAAATATCCTTCCTTATCATCCTTGCTGAGCCACCACAGAAGTGAACTACTACAGTGGATAGGTGCACTGTGAGCCCATCAAGAGCTTCTAGTGGACCCTGTTGTGGCTTTTCCTACTTCCTTGCCTAGTGCTCTTAATGCTACTTTTACCTTTACTTTCCTTCACATCTCATTCTAGGAACCAGTCAAGGACTTCTTTTCTTCCTACATCTGTTACACAAGTGATTCTGGGGTTACCTCTTGGGAGTGGGGGAATGAGAGATTGATAGAACCAGGAGTCAAGATTTGGAGGTAAGCAGTTGAGAGTGAAAAAGGATCCCAAAGAAAAGTATCCAGTTTCTTTATGGGCCAAAACCCAAAAATTTCTTCAGGACTCTTGGGACCTACTCCTTGCTAGAGACTAAATATGCCAAAAATGTTTTGGGGGCCCTTTGTAGAAGTTTATTTTTAGTTATGTATAAAACATTTTATGCACTGTTGGGTGAGGGGCTAGCCTAGATCTAAGGCGTTCTGTATTGTTTGCAGCTGTTGGATTTCTGTGGAGAATGTTTGATTGCTTATGAGCTGCACCTAAGAAGTTTTGTATCAATAAAACATCTGAGCTCAGATGCTCAGGGTTCCACTGTGAGTATGGCACTGGCCACGATGGTGGTTCCCTCTGCTGAGGTCTGGTAGAGTTTACACGTATGAAAAATGCCTCCTTGTCTTCCTTGCTGAGTCACCCCAGCAGCAGCTACTACTACAGAGCTCCAATTTCTGATCTGGTTCTTAAAATAATTTGTAGGGTTACCTTTTCGGAGGGGAGAATAATAAAATAGCAATAAAGCCCTGTTAAGACAGAACTTCTGTTTCAGAGAATACAATCTCAGGCCTGAATGAAAACCTCACATTCCAGCTGGGCCAGGTCACTCACTGGGCCCAGGGATCACACCTAGGAAGCCAGGAACTTAAACAATGCTTAAGCCACCACTTAGGCACTTACCATAACAAGAATTTACTGTTACTAGAGACTTAAAAGGCCAACATATGCTGGCTAAGTTTGGGGGGAAAATGTATTATATAGGGAAGAATTGTGAGAAACTTTTTTTTTCAATCAAAGGTAGTTAGCCCAGCAAAAGCTAAAATTTCCTAAACCTTCCCCTTTGTGTCAATTAGCCAATTCCATCAGAATGTGAAGTCGAGCTCCACCAATGGGATGAGATGCAGTCACTGATTTCTTTGGGGATAAAAGAGAAGCAATCTTGGCCTGGTGTGCTTTTTAGCTTGGTTTGGACTCTGACATATACTTTTTTGCAAAAAGAAATTGCCTTGTTGAGCTACTTTTGCTCTGTGTGTTCCTTTGAGTGTCACCGTGATGAGTCTTTGTTTCAAATATTTTTAGGAGTTCTTTATCCCTTTAACTTTTTATCAAGAATGATTGGTTTGGGGGGACAGGTTGATATTTCAGCAAGCTTGAAGACCTGAGTTTGAATACCCAGTAACCATATAAAAAGCCAGGTGTAGCTGCACAGGGATGGGTAGTCACAGTGTTGAGGAGGTCAAAGACAAGAATTGCTTGGACTTGCTGGCTGCCAGCCTAGCTCCAGGTTAAATAAGAGACCTCATCTCAAAGGAATGAGGCAGAAAATGATAGAGCAAGACTCCTGGTGTCTTCCATATGCACATGAGCACGCGCATGTACACAAATGGTTACCATTAGTATCATTTTATAGTGTATATTCACAATTAAAAGTAATATCTTAGACAGATGTAGTATAGTGGCACTGGTAGGGGCAAGCAGGAAGGTCAAGAGTTCAAGGCCAGCCTCTACATAGCAAGTTCATAGTGAGCCAGTCTCTAAAGAGCAACAGAAGAATGAGTGTCCCACTGTGTTCAGCATACTTCTCTCTGCTACTGTAAAATCTTCCAAATTAATACTTAGTCACGCCGGGCGGTGGTGGTGCATGCCTTTAATCATAGCTCTCTGAGGCAGAGGCAGGCAGATCTCTGTGAGTTTGAGGCCAGCCTGGTCTACAGAGTAAGTTCCAGGGCAGCCAGAGTTACAACAGAGAAACCCTGTCTCAAAAAGAAAAAAAAAAAAACTTAGTCACAAAATAAATTCACCTATTTTCTCAGAATTAAATTTGACTTATAAATCATTCTTACTATTTTTGCTCCTTCAGAGCAACACAGTTATGAGCAAGACAAATGTTCTCTGGACAGATGGTATTAAAGTTATTCTAGTTTCCAACAACTTAATTAATTGATTCATTCATTTTTTATTTATTGGTTCTAGGGATTGATGCCATGGGTCTTGTACATGTGAGGTACATGCTCTTCTACTGAATTATATCCCCAGCCCTGAAGGATTTCTGCAGTAATCTTAAAGTAATATGTTCCCTTTACTCTATCTAAAACTCCACAATCCGGAATAGACATGTAGCTCATCAGGTAGAGTGCTTGTCTAACATGCATGAAGCCCTGGGCTTGCTCCTCAGCATCACATAAACCAGGCATGGTTGTTGTATGAGTTTATTTTTAGTTATGAATAATAATTGTTTTATGCATTGTTGGGTGAGGGGCTATCTAGTGTGTTTTGTATTGTTTGCAGGTGTTGGATTTCTGTGGCGGTTGTTTAATTGCTAATGATCTGCATGTGTTATCAGTAGAATACCCAAGGGGTTCTGAACAAATAAAAACACCTGAGCTCAAATGCTCACGGGTTCTACTGTGGAGTCTGGCACTGGCCAGGATGGTGGTTCCCTCTGATGAGGTCTGGCAGGGCTTCCACCTCTGAAAAATGCCTCCTTGTTTTGTTCCTGGTGACCTGCCTAGTAGGTGTACATGGTGGATCACACCTGTAAGTAAGAGATCAGAAGCCTAAGGTTGGAGGATGGAGAAATGGCTCAGTAGTTGAGAACACTGGCTGCTCTTCCAGCAGACCCAGGTTCGCTTCCTAGCATACACATGGCCTCCATGGGCACTGCGCGTGGATGACGCACAAGCATGCAAGGCTATCTTTAAGTAGCTGTGGCTATGTGAGGCCCTGTCTCAAAAGTAAACATCCATAATCATCTTCATTTTCTACTTGAATGCCCATCTCCTTGCTTCACATGAGTATTTTTAAGTTTGAGCCACAAATGAATATGGAGCATCAGCTTAGCCTGAGGTGGATTCTGATCATATCCAATGGATTGTTGGGCAGCTCAACAGAAGTCTATTTCCATTAAGGCCTAGAAATCTGTATAGCGCTAAATTCAACCTTCAGGAAAGAGACAGGCACAGGAAGTCAGGTTCGACTGCAAATCTTCAGCCTTTCAAAGGGAAAAAACAATTTTTTTTTGTCCGGTCTGTCACTTGGATTGTGTCCCAGGCCAGCAGTATAGGACATTCCTTTCTTCCTAGGTAGAAAACAGGATATGACTTTAAAACAAAAGTACTCAATAGGAATTTAAAAGCATAGGCTTTTTCTTAACCTTTTTCAAAACAGATTTATTTTTATTTTGTGCGTCTCTAAATGGATGTACGCTATGCTGGGGGGGGAATCCACCGAGGCCAGGAGGGGGGATCTAATACCTTTGGAGTTAAAGGCAATTGTAAGCCACCATGAGGGTGCTGAGAACTGAACCTGGGTCCTATAGAAGAGCAGCAAGTGTTCTTCACTATTGAGCCCTCTCACCAGCCCCCTCCTTAACTGTTTTAATTTTTAAATGTTTATGTGTAATGGGTAGGCCTGGAGCAAGACTACTCAGCCTACTGCTTACCCATTAGACCTTTGACAAATTACTTCATTTCTCCTGAACCTCAAAACAGAATAGTAATTATATATAACTACAATATAGATTATGGGAAAGATAAAAGTGGGTTGGAGGTTAAAAGTGCTTGCTGCTTTTGCAGAGGACTAGCCTGGTCTACATAGCAAGTTCCAAGCCAGCAGAGCTATGCAGTAAGATCTTGTGTCAAAAACAAAACAAAAAAAGTAAAACACTTAAAAAATTACATACATGTGCCAGGCGGTGGTGGGGGCATGCCTCTAACCCCAGCACTCAGGAGACAGAGGCAGGTGGATCTCTGTGAGTTCGAGGCCAGCCTGGTCTACAGAGTGAGTTCCAGGACAGCCAGAAACTCTTTTGAGAAAACTTTTGAGAAACTCTGTCTCAAAAGACCGAAAAACAAAATGCATGTAAAATATTTAGAATGCTTTCTGGCACGCAATAAGGAGTATGTGCGTGTTTTCTGTTGTGGAGTGGGAGCCAAGGTTAAGTAAGGATACTGGAAGAACTAAAAACAAGGAAGTAGATGGCATTTCCCTTAGATTTATCTCAAGACTTGTGGTAGTTTAGTGTCTCATGGACTTTGATTTTTTTTTTTTAATTTGAAAGAATCTAAAAGCATATCATTTTAAACTGGAAAGTAAAAAACATAGCTTTTTATTTAAAAAGAGTGGAAAGATTTTGTAGGCAGAGCATAAGCACACCATCTGGTTAACTCCAGTGAAATCCTAAGAGCTTAGATTTCACATATTCATTAGCCATGTGTGCTTTAAGATAAACCTCCCTGAGCTAAAAATACAGAGCTGTATTTGTTCTGCTATTCGTAAGTTAGTTGAGAATGCCACTCCACTGCAGTTCTCAAAGATCTATTATCTTGAAAACCAGAACCCACTGTAGTTTGCATTTCTCAGGTTCAAATGTTCAACAGCATGCTAGACAAATTCATCACATAAAAAATAGACACACTTGACGCAGTAATAAACCTTAGATCTTTAAAACACGATATTACTTGTAGTGATTCTAAGCCAGCAACAGCCTTGCCCACTCCCCACACCCCAAGGGGACATTCTTAATGTCTGAAGACATTGTCACAACTGCTCTCTGTGTTAGGGATGTTGTTACTCGAATTTGGTGGTAGAAATCAGGAATGGTGCTAAGTATTCTGCACTGAGGCCAGGGGTGTAGCTCAGTGGTAGAGAGCACTTATCTAGCATGTGGAAGGCTGTGAATCCCATCTTCTACATGACAAATAATTAAATACCCTGCAGTGCACAGTAAAGTCTCCTTCCCCAACAGTTATCTATTCTGACATGTTAACAAAGCCAAAGTTAAAAAACTGTAACTAAGCCAGGCAGTGGGGCGTTCACTTTTAATCCCAGAACTCAGGAGGCAGAGGCAGGAGGATCTCTGTGAGTTTGAGCCCAGCCTGGTCTTCAGAGTGAATTTCAAGATAGCCAGAGTTACAACAGAAAAACCCTGTCTCGAAAAAAAGAAAAATCTAAATTTATAAACACACTTTTTAAATTGGCTACTAAGAGACTAGAGGTGTAGTTTACTTGGTAGTATTTATATAACATGCAAGAAGCAAAGCTCTGAATTTGATTCGCGATGCTGTGTAAAACTTGTGGTGACTGGAGAAACAGCTCAGCTGTAAAGCAGATGAAGGGTGGTTTTTGAGCAATTGTAAGGACCAAGGTTTGGATTCTAGAACACATTTAACAAATTGGGTGTTCTTGCACACATGTTCCCAGTTCCAGTTGGGGCAAAGACAGAAACACTGAGATGTGCTGGCTTCCAGCCAAGTCAAGAAAAGGAGAGATCCAGGTTGAGGGAGCGACCCTGCCTCAAAGGAGAAAATGGGGAGGGATAGAGGACAGCTGATACCCACTTCCAGCCTTCTCTTGTGTGCTCACACATAAATATGTGCAAACACCCTCCCATACACAAATCACATAATAAATCTTCAAAGCACAAAAGAAAACCTGTCATGGTGGCAAGAGGTAGAGGCAAGAGAATCAGAAGTTCAAGGTCTTCCTTATCTATACAGGGAGCTTGAGGCCAGCCTTGGCTGAATGAGATGTCAACTCAAAAATCAACAAACAGAGGCTGGAGATATGGCTCAGCAGTTAAAAGCATTCGTTGTTCTACCTGAGATTCCAGGTTCAATTCCCAGTACCCATAATGGTGGCTCATGACTTTATAACTCCATTTCCAGGGGATCTAACACCCTCTTCTCACCTCTGTGGGTATCAGGCATGTGCATAATGCACAGACATACATTCAGACAAACAACCATACACATAAATAAAATGAAAATATAAATAAATGTGTGGGGCATGGTGGCGCACGCCTTTAGTCCCATCACTTGGGAGGCAGAGGCAAGCAGATCTCTGAGTTTGAGGCCAGACTACAGAGTGAGTTCGAGGAGCCAGGAACAAAGAGGAACAGGAACATCCTTTCTTAAACAAAACAACAACAAGACGACCCACAAAATAAAGAAATGTGATCCAGAATAAAATTTGTTACTAAAGATTGAATAACAAGTCTAACTCTTGTCTTCAAACAAATTTTTATCAGCCAGCCTTATACCTTATACCTACCATGTATCCAATATGCATTTGCTTAATAAATGACATATCAGTGTAGCTCTTAGCCATGACTATGTTCGTTTGTCCCCTTCCCTTGCATGTGCAGTAAAATGGAGGTATAACTTGCTGCCTGCTGTCTGCATTATCACATTCTACTTGTCTTAGTTATTGTACTATTGTGAAGAGACACCATGACCGAGGCAACTTAGGAAGCATTTAGTTGGGGGCTTGCTGACAGTTTCAGGGGCGAGTCCATGATCATCATGGCAGGGAGCCTGGTGGCGGGCAGGCAGGCAGTGATGCAGCAGTAATTGAGAGCTTACATCTCCCCCCCCCCCAAGACAAGGTTTCTCTGTTGTAGCCCTGGCTCTCCTGGAACTCACAGAGAGCCACCTGCCTCTGCCTTCTGAGTGCTAGGATTAAAGTTCTTAATTTTTACAAAAACATTTACTTATTTAGTGGTGGGTGATTGTTGTGTGACAAAACTCTCCCAGAGGAGATGCTAGATAGGAATCCCACAACAGACCAAAGTGTAGATACCATCAAAATCCAACTTAGTGGAGCGATGAGGTTTTCTGGGGTTCCTTGCAGGAGTACGGGTGAGAGGTTACTTACAGGAGCAGAAATGACTCAGACAGCCGCGTTACCGAGGCACAACCAGCACAGATGACAGCTCACGATTGCTGGGCCCCTGGCACACACTGCTGTGGCCTGAAGGCATCTCAACAGGTTGGAGAGTGTCCTACCAGGTGCTACAGTTGGTCTAAACCTCTTCCAGGCAGCCTGGACTGGTTTCTGCTTCTCCCAGGCAGTTGGTCTAGCCTCAGTCTTCTTCGAAGCTTGTCTGAGTCTCGGCTGCTCAGCTCCCCTCTTCTGAGGGAGACACTCAGCATTTATTGCTTACTCTAGAAGGGAAGGAGCTAGTGACTCTGGTCAGCTTCAGGGACTTCCTGAAGCTATTTTGAGTCATTTACCTTCCTGCTTCAGGAACTTCCCTGTAGGATGGAATGTTTCAATCTAGGAGGAAATTGTTTTACACAGTGGTGTGAACTTGCCCCAGTGTGTCCTTGTATGTCGGAGGACAGCTTATGGAGTCAGTTCTTTCCTTTCAGCATACAGGTTCCAGGAATCTTCAGGTTGTCAGACTTGGTGGTAAGCATCCTTACCCACTGCTAATAGCCTCCCCTTAAAAAGATTTTTTTGTACATTTATTTCTCTGTATGTGTCTTATTTTTTGAGTCAGAGTCTCTAAGGAGCTGGAACTGGCTGACTAGGTAGGCTGGCTGGCTAGTGAGGCACAGGAACCTGCCAACTGCTACTTCCCCAGTACTGTGATTACAAGCACACCAATGCCTGGCTTTTTATATGGGCTCTGGAGACCAAGCTCAGGTCCTTATGTTTTTACTGATCCTTCTTTATTTAGTTAAGACTTTATTGGCTGAGCTAGCTACTTTTTGTTTTTTGACAAATAGTTCAATATAGACTGGGGTGGTCTACTACTCACTTTGTGGTTGATTCAGATCCTACCGTCTCCACCTCCCAAGTTCTTCCATTACAGGCCTGTGTTACTGTGCCTGGCTAGATTATCTAAAAAAAATATCTTTAGGTCTTTCCTCTGCCATGCTTTGAGACAAGGGTGGTATGGTAGTTTAAATGAGAATGGCCCCCTAGGCATATATTTGAATGCTTGGTCCCTAGGTAGGTGGAACTGTTCTGGGAAGGATTAGGAGGTTGTGGCCTTGTTGAAGGAAGTATTTTACTAGGGGTGGGCTTTCAGGTTTCAAAAACTCATTCCAGACCCATACTTACCTTCTCTCTCTCTCTCTCTCTCTCTCTCTCTCTCTCTCTCTCTCTAACTTTCAGATAATATGTAAGTTCTCACTGGGCAGTGGTGGCACATGCTTTTAATCAGCACTCAGGAGGCAGAGGCAGGCAAATCTCTGTGAATTCGAGGCCAGCCTGTTCTACAGAGTGAGTTCCAGGACAGCCAGAGTTAGTTACAACAGAGAAACCCTCTCAAAAAAAAGAGAGAGAGAGAGAGAGAGAGAATTTAAAGAAAAAAATTAAGATATCTCTGTGGAGGGCACCTTTAGAGTGAAACCCAAGGTTGTCTTCTGACCTCTATACACACTTGCATTTACACACAAAAATTAGAAGAAAAGGGATTTGTATAGCTTGTAGCATAATGGAAGATTTTAATGTAATAGATATTTATTTGGGTGACATTAAAATTTTGATTCTATTTATTAGTGTGAGTGTATTTGTATGGTGTGTGTGCATGAGTGTGGTTGCTGACGTACCACAGCACACATATGGAAGTCAGAGGACAGCTTTTGGGATTCAGTTCTCTCCTTCTGCCATGGGTTCCAGTGCAGCACTGCTGTGGGGGCTCAGCAAGGAGACAAGGAGGCTTATCCATATCTTCAAGCTCTGCCAGACCTCAGCAGAGGGAAGCACCATCATGGCAAGCACTACCTCAGCAGTGGAACCTCAAGCATCTCAGCTCAGGTGTTTTTATTCTTTCAGAACTCCTCAGGTATTCTACCTATAACACATGTATTAGCGATTAAACAACCCCCACAGAAAATCCGCAGACAGTACAAAAGGTCTTAGAACCTAAGCAGCCCCTCACCCAACAGTGCATAAAACAATTTCAACATAACTAAAAATAAACTTCCCCAACATTCCAGGGACCAAATTCGAGCTATCAGCTGTACACAGCTGTAAAGCGTCTTTACATTCTCTGTCTTACAAGTCCAGGAAATGTCACTTTTATAAAAGACCTGGAGGCATAGGCCTGTAAGCCCAGCACATGGGGTGTAAAGGAAGGAAGATCACAAATTCAAGGCCAGCCTGGGTTACATATTAAGAATTTCAGCCAGGATAGTGGCGAATGCCTTTAATCCCAGCACTCTGGAGGCAGAGGCAGGTGGATCTCTGTGAGTTCCAGGACAGCCAAGACTGTCACACAGAGGAACCCTGTCTCAAAAAAACCAAAAATAAAAAAGAGACCTTGTTTCAACAAAACAAAACAAAATTCAAATGATCTTTAAAGAATAGATAGGAATTCAGTCCTTTGAGCCCTTAGATGCTGGTCAGATCTCAGAAGCTCTTTATGTCACGTACTTCTCTAACACTGTGGGGCCTGTACTGAGGATGAAGCATTTTCTCTGCACTGCTGCTTCTGTGCTTGGGGAAATGATTGCAGGAGGCGACCTGCCTACTCCCCGGTGAGAGAACTCGCAGAGCACAACCATGGCCCCTGATAAGTGGTGATATGAGTTGTTGAGAGTCCCTTACATTATTCGGTTTTATTTCTTCCTAGAAAAGTAATTGTCCACAAAACTTTTATTAGCCTGTGGCAAACTTCAATTTCTCCTTAATGAGGTCCTAAGGCTGGTTTGAAAAGGATGTTTATTGAATTATATTGAATGAATACCTCATCTGTCCAGAAATATCTGAGAAATAAGCACCGATTATTTAGGAAGTACAGTGGTTAAATAAAAAAACAAAAGCATTTAAATGAAACTATTCTTTTAATCCTAGTACTCGGGAAGTGGAAGCAGGTGGATCTCTATGAGTTCGAGGCCAGCCCGGTCTACAGAGTGAGTTCTAGGACAGCCAGAGTTACAGCAGAGAAACCCCGTCTCAAAAAAAACAAAAAAATAAAATAACAAAGAAATTAAAAAATAAAAGAAGCTATTATCAAAGTTCTTTATTTGTGCTTATTTATTATGTTGATTTTTATTATGTATAAAATACCCCATATCTAAAAGAAGTTCCTCACATTTAATATGCTAAGAACAAAAAATTGTCTATTTCTTAAATTCAACTTGAGTCTTGTTTGTAGAAGCTGTTTTGAGAAACTAAATACTTGTCCTCTTAAAGAAATTAGCCAGAGCTTGGTAGAAGGCTCAGTGGGTATGAATGCTCGCCATACAATCATCAATCACCAGAACTCCTTACAATGCAAAAAGCCAGATTTGATGGTGCACATCTGTAATTCCGGCCCGCTTACAGCAAGAGGAGAGGCAGAGAGAAGAGAGGAGGCTGGAAATTCATGACTCAGTTAGCTTTGGGTATGCAGCAGAGCAGCAGAGACAAGAGAGGCCCTTCCTCAATAGGGTGGAAGGTGATAACCAGTGGACCCTGAACATTGTTCTCTGACCTCTATGCAAGCACCACCCTGTAACTAAATAAAGAAAGAGTTTAGAAAGAAATTAGCTGGCTCAGAAAGGCTTATGATGTAATGCCACGGCCCGATAGCCATGCTTCTTTTACCTTACTCACTTTGCAACACCAGTTTTTTGTTTGTTTGTTTGCTTTTTTTTTCTTTTTTTTTTTTTTTTGAGACAGTCTCCTGTATCCCAGGCTGGCTTCTAGCAGATGATGATCTTGAGATTCTAATCCTTCAGCTGCTCCACCCCAGTGGTGGAGTTCCAGGCATGCACTGCTACTCCCATTTTATAATGTGCTGTTTCATAATGTTTTATAGTGTGAGATGAAACCCAGGCCTCATGAGTACTAGGCAAGCTCCCTACCACCAACTAAGCCACACACCCTTTCGTTGTTTTGAAACAGGGTCTTGCCATGCAGCCTTGGCTGGCCTGGGACTCAGCATCTAGACCAGTGGTTCTCAGTGTTCCTAACGCTGTGACCCTTTAATATAGTCCCTCATGTTGTGGTGATCCCCAAACACAAGATTATTTTCATTGCTCCTTCGTAACTGTAATTTTGCCACTGTTATGAATTGTAATGTGAATATCTGATGTGCAGATGGTCTTAAGTGACCCCTGTGAAGGGATTGTTCAACCCCCAAAGGGGTTGAGACCCACAGGTTGAGAACCACTGACGTAGCCCAAGCTGGTTACAAACTCACAATGATCCACCTCTTCTACCTCTGCAGAAGCGCTAGAATTAAAGGCTTACACATCCATGCCTGCTCTTCCAGCCTGGTATTTTTCAGTGTCTCCAATGTACACACATGTTTACTCCCACTTTTAAGACGCAAAGATTTGGCTAATTTAGCCATTTGCCCTCCTTCCCATTTTAAGCTATATGACCTTTATTTTAGTGAAAACTTAAGACACTTAACATCTTGTTTCTTGCTTTCTCCTAGCTGTATCTCTTACTGGGTAAGACAAATCCATTATCTTCTCTCCTCGTCGCCTTCTCTTCTACCTAGTCTCTGTCAGCCTCACCTCTGCTTGCTGTTCTTCCCTCACTTTGTAACTTCAGGGGTAATGGCAACTGCATCTTGCTCTGTAACTATAAACAAAATCTCAATGTTTTGTCTGTAGCAACACTGGCTTTACTATTGCTATGTAAAGACCACTCAGGAGGACACGGGAGCTGGCCCTGGCCATGTCCTCTCTTGTGGTCTAAGAAGCTTTGTCCCTTTCTTTAAATTCTATCACTTGTTTCAAATCAAGCCAGATTTTTGGTTTCATACATGGACTGAGACGTTTTTGTGACTTTAGTTCTTCCCATGTGTTGTAATTGTCCTCCCTGCCCCCTTCTGAAATCTGTGCCTCCTTTATCTCCTTCCTCTACGGCGGGCACGAGACACATGCTGTTCTCATTTTTTCGCAGCTCTTAGGAGTCTGCTGACATGCTTCGCAGACAGATTGCTTTCCAGCACTGTGGCTCACGATGCTGTTCTCCATCGGGAGTGTGCCTGTTCCTAGACTCCTGTTTATTGGTTTGTCCTTCCTTCTTCCCTCCCTCCCTCCTCCTTCCTTCCCTGACTGCTTCCCTGACAGCCAGGCTGGCCTCAAATTTACAATCACCCTGCCTCAGCCTTCATGAGTGCTGAGATTACAAGTTCATAACACCACACCTGACCATTTTTTTCTTCCTTCCTCCCTCCCTCCCTCCCTCCCTCCCTCCCTCCCTCCCTCCCTTTCCTTCTTTCTTTCTTTCTTTCTTTCTTTCTTTCTTTCTTTCTTTCTTTCTTTCTTTCTTTCTTTCTTTCTTTCTTTCTTTCTTTCTTTCTTTCTTTCTTTCTTTCTTTTTTTACCAGAACACATCAATATGTTTTCAAAGGGACTTGTCTTCTAATTTTGAACATATTCTTGATTCTCTTGTCGGAAAAAAAAAGTTGATAGCCACCTACTTAAGTGCTTGTCTTTTTATTTTATTTTTATATTTTTAATCTTTTTTATGAGACAGGGTTTCACTATGTAGCATTTGCTGTCCTGGGATTCATTATGTAGACCAGGCTGGCCTTGAGCCCAACGAACGGTGGATTGAGTGTTCAAACATAAGAACCTCTGCGGACCTTCTCATTCAAACTATCATA
Organism: Cricetomys ansorgei; assembly: GCA_026225945.1. NCBI lineage: Eukaryota > Metazoa > Chordata > Mammalia > Rodentia > Nesomyidae > Cricetomys > Cricetomys ansorgei. The sequence goes on along the minus strand of JAMJFZ010001264.1, from coordinate 20,108,637 downwards.
GGTTCTTAAACAATGAGCCACTTCTCCAGTCCCGATCCTTATTATCTTTTTACTACAGGAAGAATAGGGCAACCATGAGGATAGCTGAAAGAAGAAAATGCAGACACATAAATGAGGCAAAGGTAAGAATAGTGGCGAGTTTAAAAAATGGGACATTTCATGGTGAACTAAAGGCTAGTGGCACATGCCTTTAGTCCCAGCACTTAGGAGGCAGAGGCAGGAGGAGCTCTGAGTTCAAGGTCAGCCTGGTCTATAAAGAGAGTGCCAGGACAGCCAAGGCTATACAGAGAAACCCTGTCTTAAAAAACCAGGAAAAAAAGATGGTAACTCTAATAGGAACTACCAAAAACCCACACAAGCCTAGAGGATGCATACAAATGACTACAGATGGAACTTTTTCAGAACAGTACTCCCTAGGTTTGTTTTGACATGGTGACATTTGAAATTTGACATTAGCTCCCCTGACAGCATTTCACTTTTATAAATCATCATGTCCACATCTGCACATCCATTTCTCCTGGCAGTCTCAGCTCTGGCTTCTTTTCAGAACACTAGGATAGCCCTGATGTTAAACACAGCATATCTGGAAACCTAGGGGGATGGGCTTCCTTTCCAGGGATAAGAAGTAAATGTGCTTTATGCTACTGTTCCTCTTGAGGGTGAATTTTTAAAAAGGGTTTATGGCAGCCCATTCTTATAATCCCAGCTCTTGGGAGATGGAGGCAGGAGGATCAGGAGTTAAAGGTCATCCTCAGATACTATCTTAGGGTTTTGTTGTGTTGCTGTGATAAACCTCCATGACCAAAATCAACATGGGGCATCTTCTTACATCTCTCAGGTCACACCACCTCACTGAGGGAACTCAGGGCAGGAACCGGGAGGCAGGAACTGAAGCAGAGGCCATGAAAGAATGCTAATTACTGGCATGGTCCTCATGATTTTTTCTTCCTGCTTTCTTATATAACCCAGGACCACCTTCCCAGGGGTGACACTGCCCACAATGAGCTGGAACCTTCCATATCAATCATAAATCAAGACAATACCCAACAGACTTGCCTACAGGCTAATCTTATAAAGGTTTTTTCTCAGTTAAGATTCACTCTTTGCCTTGTTGTGTCTACTTGACAAAAGCCAACCAGCACAGACTGGGCTATATGAAACTCTGTCTGTAAGTAATTATGGGAATGGAGTATAGCTGGGCATGTCGTTCAGCAGTAGAACACTTGGCTAGCATGCACAGGATGCTAGATTCAGTCCTCAGTGATTCACACACATTGCTGTAGGTCAATGGTACAGCATAATGTTTAGCATGAGCAAGTTCCTGGCATCCAAAATAAAAAAAAATATGTGCAAGAGAGATAGCTTGGTGGCTAAAAGCATTTGCTGTTCTTTTTCATTTTTTCCCCCTGAGACAGGGTTTCTCTGTTGTAACTCTGGCTGTCCTGGAACTCAGTCTAGACCAGGCTGGCCTTGAACTCACAGAGATCTGCCAGCCTCAGCTGGATTAAAGGGGTGTGCCATCACCATCCCGCCATCTGCTGCTCTTGCAAAGAGCTCAGGTGTAGTTCCCAGCATCCATATGGCAGTTCACAACCACCTGTAATTCCAGTTCCAGGGGATCCAGTGCCATCTTCTAGCCTCTGGGACCACTAGGCACACATGCTATGCACATACATAAAATTAAAAGAAATAAGTATTTAAAAAATAAATAATGAATTTAAAATGAAGGGCTAGCTGGGTGGTGGTGGCATACATCTTGAATCCCAGCACTCAGGAGGCAGAGGCAGGTGGATCTCTGTGAGTTTGAGGCCAGCCGGGTCTACAGAGTGAGTTCCAGGACAGCCAGAGTTACAACTGAGAAGCCCTGTCTTGAAAAACAAACAAACACAAAAAGGGGGGGGCTAAAACCGGACAGTGGTAGTGCATGCCTCTGAGTTCAAAGCCAGTCTGTTCAGATCGAGTTCCAAAACAGCCAGGGCTACACTGAAACACCCTGTTTCAGAAAACCAAAACCAAAACATAACAAAAGAAGGGCTAGCCAGGTGGCTCAGCAAGCCTGACAATCTGAGTTCAATCCCTAGAACCCATGGTAGGAGAGACCTGACTCCCTAAGTTGTCCTCTTCCCTCCACATGCACACTTACACACACTCACACACATTCATACACACTCACACACACACACATACATACTCTCACACACATACACACTCACACACACACTCAGACACACCCACACTCACACTCTCACACTCAACCCCACACACCCACACTCACTCCCCACACACATTCACATACACACTCTTACACTCACACACACCCACACACACACATTCATACATAAACACACTCACATTCACACACACCCACACTCACACATACACACTCACATTCATACACACCACACATACCCATGCTTGCACATTCACACACACCCACACCCACATATTCACACTCACACACACTCATGTCCATACACATTCACACATTCACACTCACACCTACCCACACACTCATACACACACACTCACACATTCACACACCACACTCACACATTCACACACCACATTCACACACCACACTCACACACACACACACACACACACTCAATGATAAAATATATTTTAATACAAGAATTATGTGTGGCAAAATACAGAACAGGAGGGTGCTGGAGAGAGAGCTCATCAGATTAAGGCCGTCTGTTGCCCTTTCCAGCACCCATGTCAGGAAGCTCACGACTGCCCAGAGCTCCAGCTGCAGGGGATCCAACCAATCTGGCCTCAATAGCCACTTTCCAGACATGGTTTATACCCACACAGAAAGACACACATACACATGATTAAAAATAAGTAATATAAATAACAATTTAAAATATAGAATGTGAAATTTACCACTGTTCCCTTTCAGCAGCAAATGTTTAGCCTGGTGACCTGAGTTTGATCCCAGGTGCCTACATGGTGGAAGGAGAGACCCTTTTTTCTCCAGAATTACATCAATCAGGCAATCCAGAGGATATTTTGTATCCGTATTGTATATTTGCTGTAATAAGGGAACAAATATTGACACACGTTACCAAGGTCCTTAGTTACAATAAAGTCAATTTTTCTTTCCTTTTTTCTTTGAAGGTAAGGACTCACTGTGCAGTCCTGCCTGGCCTGGAATTCACTATGTAGACCAGGCTGGCCTTGAACACACAGAGAGCCACTTGTGCTCTTGAGTGTGGGGATTCATGTACCATCATGCCCAGCCTAAGGTTCCTTTTGCCAGGTGTGGTGGAAACACACACCTATAATCACCTACACTTGGGAGAAAGGAAGAAGCAGAAGCAGCATTTGAGCCTAGGGTGGTGGTTCATGTCTGCATCCAGTCACTCAGGTAACTGAGGTAAGAGGATCACACTGCGTTTGAGGCCCTCTTGGACTACATGCTGAGTTCCACGGTAGCACATGGCTTATGGAGTGAGACGCTGTCACTAAATAAATATGTGGAAGAAGGGCTGCATAGGCCTTGACATTTGTATTGTTTGCAGGTGTTGGCTTTCTGTGGGGCTGTTTGATTGCTTATGATCTGCATGTGATATCAGTAGAACATCTGAGGAGTTCTGAATCAATAAAAACATCTGAGCTTAGAGCTCAGGGTTCTACTGTCGATTGAGTATGGAGCTGGCCAGGACGGTGGTTCCCTCTGCTGAGATCTGGCTGGTTTACACCTATGAAAATAACTCCTTGTCTTGTTTGTGAGCTGCCACAGTAGGCATACAACTACAAATGGTGTACCAACTTGGGGCAGGACATCACACCAGCTAATGCAACGTGGAGACAAGAAGAGAGAAAAACTCCAGACCTCACAGTGTCGGGTAAAGGACCCTCAGAGAAGTTACCCGAGGACAGAGATTAAGGTGTTAATTGAAGGCTCCTGAAGGAAAAGGAGAGAAAGAAAATAAGCCTCTATGAAGAGAAAGGCTGTGAAATAAACAAATAAATGAGGGAAAAAGCTCCGAAGTAGGAGCCACAGAGATAAATGGAGCCCCTTAGAGATAAAGAATTCAGCTGGGGGCAGGAAAAAGCAAGGTTCTTACTGCTTTTCCTGATCATGGAGCCGATGTTTCCTCCTGCTGCTGGTGGTAGTTTCACAAACTAAGTTTTCTGATAGCTGCAGTGTGTATGTGAAGCTCAAGATGTTGTGTTTGAGGTCTATGAAGAAGGGTGTGTGTTTCCCCATAGTGGTGGTGAAAAAGAATGCCAAATCACCCGAATGTTTCAACTGGAGATTCTTCCCACTGATCCAGGACCCCTTGCTGTTGTGGAAGCCATGGCTTAGAGACAAAAAGCCGCTTAGTGAAACTGACCAATTTGTTGTTGTTTGTTTGTTTGTTTTTCTGCAAACCTGACTAAGAGAAAGACAACCAGTCCAGGCACTAGTGATGTTGATAAGAACTCCTGGTGATGGTGAAGAGAACTCCATTTACGAGGGACCCTTACTGCAGACAAAGTGACCATTTATTTTTCCAGCAAACCAGACTCTATCTTAAAACTTGGAAAGTGTTTCCTCAGGGTCGTACACAGAAGCTGTCTTCCAGAACTGGCTGAGGTTGAATCTCATGCTGGCAGCCGAACTTGGTACTGTAAGACTCACCCAGCTGGTGCTGGTTTTGAAGGCATGAAGGATTCTTGGGAGAGCAATTAAGAATTGACACTATGAGAGGCCAGGAGAGGCCACTGGTAAAAGTGCAGTCTCAGTAGAAGTTGAAGGCCCAAATGAAGGGGTCATGTAAAGAAGTTCAGGCTTGGCACCAGGAAGAGAGCCCAGGATAGTCTATTGGTGAAAGTGCAGCCCAGTTGCAGCAAGGAACCCCAGCAGTTTTTGAGATGCCAGTACTATGGGATGACCACCAAGAACAGCAGCAGCAGTAGAGTAGAGCCAGCTAGAGCCTGGAGGACAAACTGTGTGGCTGTAGAGGTCAGAGAAGAGAAACAACCCAAGCCCTTTGAAGGAGCCCAGAAGATCATGAGTGAATTCCACATAATTGGACATTGGTAATGTTTTTCTGCTGTCCAGGGACATTGTGAAAAGCTTGATAGATGTTTGGTATTATTTGGTCCTGTGCCTAAGAACCCTCGTGATTTTTCCTCTTGTAAATTATTTTGCTAGTGTACTATTAAATTGTGTTGTAAAGGTAAAGCATTTTTTTTTAAAACAGAAAAGGGGATATGCTGGGGAAGTTTATTTCCAGTTATGTTTGAAATTGTTTTATGCACTGTTGGGTGAGGGGCTGCTTAGGTTCTTGACGTTTTGTATTGTCTGCAGGGGTTGGATTTCTGTGGGGGATGTTTGATTGCTTATGATCTGCACCTGAGGAGTGCTGAATCAATAAAAACACCTGAGTTCAGAGCTTGGAGGTTCCACTGTTGATTGAGTGTGGCACTGGCCAGGATGGTGGTTCCCTCTGCTGATGTCTGTCTGGCAGGGTTTGAGCCTATGAAATATGCTTCCGTGTCCCTCTTGCTTCCCGAGTGTAGTCAGAGGTCATCACCAATCATTTTGTATTATTATTATTTAAATTTAATTTTAAAATTTTTGTGAGAATTTCATACATGCTTACTTATTTACTTACTTATTTAAATCTTTTCTGAGGGGTGTGGTGGCATATGTCTTTAATCCCAGCACTGGGGAGACAGAGATGGGCAGATAGATCTCTTAGTTGGAGGCCAGCTTGGTCTACAGAATGGGTTCTAGGATAGCCAGGGCTACACAGAGAAATCCCATCTTGCACCCATGCCTTCTCCCAAAAAATAATCACTTCCACCTCTCCCCACTTTCTTTTGAGTTCATGATCTCTTCTTATACAATTATTATTGTAACACATATTATATATACACCCTACAAAGTCCATTTAGTGTTACTCTTATGTATATGGGTTTATGGCTGTGTACTTGGGATTGGATACTCCAGTAATCAGACCTACTCTCCCTCTCTCAGCAGCCTTAGGTTGCCTGTAGCCTTTCATCTATGAGTGGGCTTTGTGGAAATTTCCCTATCTGAATTGGCATGGCATGTCCATGATGTCATTCAGGTATGGCCTTTGACTCTGCAGCTTGCAAGAAACATCTCAGTGTGGCACAGAGAAACACGCAAACAAAGGGAAGGTAGCTAGAAAAGCAATTCATTTAGCAAAAAAAAAAAAAAAAAAAGGTGTACCAAGACCCAAACTGGGTTAGCACTCGGGCTGAGACAGCTCCCGAGTGCTGGCATTACAGGCCTCTGAAGTCATACCTGGCTTAGTGGATGCTGATGATGAAACTCGGGGTTCATACATGCCAGGAAAGCATTCTACCATTTGAGCTACATCCCCAGGCCCATTTATGTTTTCTTGACAGGCGTGGAAGAGAGTTCCTTCTTTTCCTGCATCCACACTAGCATTTGATATTGTCACCTTTCTGGACTTCAGACATTCTAGTTTGTATGTAATGGTTGTCATATTAACCACCACCACCAACACCAACACCAGACACTCACAATCATCTATTCACAGAACTCCTTTTAATTTAGAAAAACTGAAACCCTATTTATTAAACAACAGTTCTGTTCTTGTTTTTTACGTAAAGAAATGCATTTTACTTTTATTTTTTATGTGTATGATTGTTTTACTTGCATCTGTGTGCGTGTGTACCATATGTGTGAGGTGCCTTAGAGTGTCAGAAAAGGACATTGGGGCCCTGGAATTTGAGTTACTGATGGCTGTGAGCCACTATGTGGGTGCTAGGAAGGCACCTGAGTCCTCTGAGAGAGCAACAGATGCTCTTAATGAAGAGCCATTTCTCCTGCCCCTGTATTTTAATTTCTAATTTATGATGTCTATATGAATTCATACCACCAGTGTGTGAAGCCTGTGGGGCCAGAAGAGGTGGCCAGAGCCCCTGGAGCTGGAGTTACAGGCAGCTGTGAGCAGCCTAGTGTGGAGGCTGAGAACTTGGGTCCTTTGGAAGAACAGCAATTACTCTTAAACACTAAACTGTTCTAAAATATTTCTCCAGCCTCTTTCTTTTCTCTCCCTCCTTCTCTTTCCCCTCCCTTCCTCATTCCCTTTCTTTTATTATTATTATTATTATTATTATTATTATTATTATTATTATTATTATTATCATTAAAGACAGGGTCTCTATATGTAGTCCTGGTTGACTTGGAACTATGTAGATCAGGCTGTCCTTGAACTCCTGGAGATCTACTTGTGTCTGCCTCCTGAATGCTGGATCAAAGGCATGGGCCACCACAGGCCTCACTGATTGATTATCTGTCTGTCTTTCTATCTATCTATCTATCTATCTATCTATCTATCTATCTATCAGCAGGGTTTCACTGTGTTCCACGGGTTGTCCTAGAACTCACCATGTAGACCAGGCTGGCCTTGAACTCACAGAGATCCACCTGCATTTGCTTCCCTAGTGCTGGGATTAAAGGCTTGTAACATCACGCCTGACTATTTTTAAAATTTAGAGATGTCTTTTTCTGTTTTTAGCTTTTTATTTTCCATTTTAATTTTATTTTTGTGTGCATGTGTATATATGTGTGGGCAGACACCTGCCCTGTGTTTTTGTGTCAGAAAACAACTTGAGCAAGTCAGATTTTTTTCAGTATACATTAGTGTGTGTGTGTGTGTGTGTATGTGTGATATTGCAGCCTGTCTGTCTGGTAGGACAGTTATATTCTTAATAGACCCTAATGCCCCCTCCCTGTTATTAGAATCTTGAAAGAAGGGGCCCCAATAATTTAGGATTCCCTCCGAAATCTGAGAAAAGAAAGGCTGTAAGCTCTAGGGGCAGCCAGAGGAGGAACTGGTCTTCTGGAGAAAGCATGGATGACCTTGCAGGAGAGAACTGGAACTCAGACAGTGGTGGGCTGCTACACCTTAGTCTGACTGCTTAGTTATGCACTCTCTCACTTTCTATTTAAATGCTATTCTTCTGTAGCAGCAGTTCTCAACCTGTGGGTCATGGCCCCTTGGGGTTGAAGGACCCTTTCACAGGGGTTGCCTAAGACTGTCTGCATAACAGATATTTATATTACTATTCATAACAGTAGCAAAATTACAGTTATGATGTAACAATGAAACTAATTTTATGGTTGGGGGTCACCACAACATGAGGAGCTGTATTAAAGGGTAATAGCATTAAGAAGGTTGAGAACCACTGGTCTATAGGGACCTCTAAATAGACTTTGAGGGTTTCTGGTTCTCTTTGACCTTTTCTGATGTAGTTCCATTGGATAAGTCTCTTTTTTCTTTCACAATTAATTTTTGCTCTTTCAATTGGCTTATTGAGGACTGGTGACAGAATCTGGCTTGTTGGGGCACAGACTATAACTTAGTGTTCAGTAACTCCTGTGTGTGTGTCTGTGTGTGTGTCTGTGTGTATGTGTGTGTGTGTGTGTGTGTCTCTGAGGACAACTTATGGTAGTTCGTTCTCTCCCCCTCACAATTATATTTTAGGGATTGAACTTAGGTCTCCAGACTTGGTCGCAAACATTTTTACTTACTGAACATCTTGTCAGCCCTAGAGATGTCTTTATCACCCTCAAGCAATTTTTAGCACCGTGTTTATGTATGGCTCAATAGAATATGCATTTGTGTTCTATTCATTTTACTTGGGGGGGTAATTATCAATGTGTCCAAATTCTAGCTCCCATAGTATGACCTCAGCCATACATTCAGAGTTCCTCTTACTATTTATCAGAGTCTTAGTCTGCATCTCTCTTCTGGGCTGGGGATTAAACTAAGGGTCTTGTACACGTGAGGCATGCATCATCAGGGATTCTTCGAGAGTGGGCATCAGGAGTGGGAGTTTACTTCATAATCAGTGTGACTCTTTTAAATATTTTATGTTATGGGAATGGGTATAAACTTCATAACCAGTGTGCCTCTTTTAAATGTAAAAAAACATTCTTTTATTTTATTTTGTATGTATGGGTGTTTTGCCTACATGTTTTGTCTGTGTACCTCAAGTGTGTAGTTCCTGAAGATGCCAGAAAGAGGGCATCAGATTCCCTTGGAACTGGAGTTACAAATGGTTGTGAGACAAAGTATGGAGGCTGTGACTCAAACCAGGGTCCTCTGTAAGGGCAATGAGTGCTTGTAACCGCTGACCTTCTCTCTAGCCTCTCTTTTAAACTTTATTATGTGTGTGTACGTGTGTGCCTTGTGCATGCAGCTGCCCAAGGTAAGGAAGGGGCATTGGATCCTATGGAGCTGGAGTTACAGACAGTTATCAGTCATATGGTGTAGGAGCTAGGAACCAAACTCTGGTCCACTGGAAAAGCAGCAAATGCTCTTAACCAGTGAGCCACATCTTCTGCCCCTAGTGTGTCTCCTCCTTTCTTTGATCAGGCCTCCACTGAACTAGAGCCTCCACTGTCTGCTAATCAGCAGGCTAGTTCAGAGCTACTCAGCTGTCTAGCTTCCTGGTTCTCACCAGTGTTGCACAGGTACAGGCAGGAAGAGGGAGAGACTGCTGTTCTTTGCTTTTTATTTCCTTCTCCTTCACAGTTAGTGGTTTCCAGTAAATTCTAGAACTTAAGTTCTATGTTTGAAAATTATGGGAGTGGTTGTCCCTGACTTCTCCTTGATGTCAGAGGCAAAGCATTCAGTATCTTCTTGGTAAATGTGGCTTACTGTAGTTTCCTGTTTTGAGCATGTCAAGGGGTGTCAAATAATTTCCTTGAGGGGCTTTGAGGTGAGCGTGGGTATGGAGAGGACAATGAGGTTTGATAGCCTCAGGAGACATGGATCTTCCCAGCTTTGCTGCCACTGAAAGTGTCAGGATTTCTTTGTTGATGGTTCTTATCAAGTAGAGAAAAATTTCCTCTATTTTTAGTTTTGATTTTTATTCCATGAATGGGTGTTGGATTTTGTCAAATGCTTTCTCTGTGTCAGGCAGGCTTATTTTATTTTTTAATTCCAGGAAATTCCTTCCCAGAATGGTTGATTGCCAGAGAGGACTTTCTACTTCCTTTGGGCAATCACCTGTGTTCAGAGTGGTTTGGCTGGAGCTCCCAAAGGCTGTCACTTCAAAACAGACTAGCCATGAAATCGGTATTGTTTTCTGTGTCGAAAGTATTTGTTCTCAGCATCACATGCTGAAACACACCAACACCACAGCTGATTTTGAATTTTAATTTATCTTGTCCAATGTCATTTTTCTTATTTTCCTTTTCCTTTCTCTGCTACCCCACTCATTTTTTTTTTCTTTTTGAGACAGCATCTCACCTTTTAGCCCATGATGGACTGAAACACAGTGTATAGCTCAGGCTGGTCTAAGATGTTCTTTTTTCCTTTATGTATATGGGTGTTCTGCCTGTATGTATGTCTGCACACTATTTGAGTGCCTAGTGCCAAGGAGGCCAGAAGAGGAGGTTCCCCAGGAATGGAGTTATAGTTGAGTACTACCATGTGTGTGCTAGGTATTTGAACTCCAGTCCTCAGGAAGTGCAGTCAGCAGTGTTCTTAATTGCTGAACCATCCCTCTGGACCCTCAATTCCATTTTTATTATCACTTCTAAACCCAAACCTACATCTTGAATCTCTTATTTGTAGCCTTTGGGATCTTAGTTTGTCGTCAAACAAAACACAGTAACAAAAAGAAACAAATTATCATATAAAATGTGATTTGAAATGTCTTTGCTAATATGAGCTTAGTAACTTTTTTTTCTAAATGAAAATGGTTAAATAAGATTCCTTATTATAGGTGATCTTAGATGTTTTGCTATACTAGTGTTTAGTCTATAAAGCCACAAAGAAGAAGTATACTGGATCAGTTGTTTCCAAGTTTGATTACAGAGGTGGTTTATTCCCAAATCTCTTTTAATTAATTTTTTAATGTTAGCTTACAGATAAAAGTAGTCTAAATCCATGACACATTTTTCTCAGTAAAAAAAAGTTATACATGCCTTTAATCCCAGCACTTGGAAGATGCAGAGGCAGAAGCAGGTGGATCTTTGTGAATCTGAGGTCAGTCTTGTCTACACAGTGAGTTCCAGGCCAGCCAGGGCTACATAGTGAGAAACATGTCTCTAAAATAAGCAAGCAAGTAAGGAAGCAAACAAACAAAAAGTTATACAGACTAACACACAACTCTTGCTTAATTCTACTCGGTAGTGTACATTAAGGTACATTTAGTTTAAAAGCATTCCAGTTACAGGTTTTCTTTACCAATAAGACAGTGACTTGATTTGCATTGGAGGCCTATCCAGAATTGTTTGGATCAAAGGATAGTTTGGTCAAAGAGATTTTGAAAATCTTTTCAAATAGTAGCTTTTTTAGTTTCTACTTTATTGCTGGTGGTTTAAGAAAGAATGCTCCTTTCTTGAGTGGTTTAGGGTTGTTCTAGTCTCAACAACTTCAATCCTTTAAATCAAGACACATTTTGAGAAGGAAGCTTGTGTAAACAGTATAGGCTTCCTGAGTTCAAACTCTATTTCTGCTCCCAACAGCTCACAGGTGGTGGGATCAAGGAAAGGCATTAAGTCTGTATTCCCATTACTTTTATTTGCAAGTACTAAAGCAGTTTGTTATGAAATTTTATCATTTTCATTTGAGTGAGAAATTCTCAGGACCTGAGTATAGCAGCATACATTTGTGGTAGAGGCAAGGGGACAAGTTGAAAGTCAGATTGTACTACTGAGATCCTAATACAAAATAACAGGAACAAAACGAGTGAGACTTGTGACACCATCCAGAAGTTAAAAGCACTTGCTGCTCTTGAAGAGGACCTGGGTTTGGTTCCCAGCACCCACAACTCCAGTTTCAGTGATCTGAAGTCCTCTTCTGGCCTCTGTAAGCACAAGGGATGCATGTGCACAATACATGTATGTAGGCAAAATACTCATATACATGTCTTTTAAAATAAAAGCAATATGTAGATCAAGAGATTTAATTGGGATATGAACAAATATTCCTCTGTAGGAGTGTATGAAGGTAGTAACTAGATTTCACTATGATTTTTCTGCTAGGATTTCAAGTAGCTCAAGCTGACCTCAAACTCCTGATTTAGAGGATGACCTTGAATTCCTGTCCTCCTGTCTCCACCTAATTATGGGTGTGTCTATACAAGTGAGTGCAGGTACCCACAGAGTCCAGAAGAGGGTGTCAGGTCATTTGAAGCTGGAGTTACAATCTTGAGCCACTCAGTAAGAGTGTTGGGAACTGAACTCAGGTTGAGAGGTCCTCTGGAAGAGCAGCAGTGCTCTTGGGCTAATAAGTAATCTCTCTAGACCACTAACTTTTTTTTTTTTTTTGAAAGACTCTTGTCATCTAGCACAGGCTTGCTCCCCGCATTCGTAGCATTCCTGCTTTAGACTGGCATGCCAGGCATGTGGGACCACACCCAGGTACCGTTACACTATAACTCCAAGTGACTGACTCTAGTAACTGTTTCAAAATAAAGTTTAAAAAAGTTATTTTTCAAAAGCATATGATTACTAAGTTGACCACTCTTCTAAAATCCCCCAAATCTCATGTAAGTTCTTTGCGATGAGGCACACTAGGATGAACTGTACAGTCTCCTGCACCACATTAGCATGCATTCCTGTTTAACAAAAGATTTGGAACTAAGGCAGGCGTCGCAAAAATCTGGTTGCTCCTCAAGACCAAGCGGAGGCTCTTCCGAGTGTGCACGGATTGAGGCCTGCTTCCGGACCCGCCGCCCACCGCGCGCAGGGAACGGCCGGGGCGCAGCCGCCTCGCCGCCAAGGGACATCAAGGCGTACCAGACAAGTCACGCGGGCCCGAGTCTGCCTAGCGGAAATACTCTGGGTCCAGCACCGCCCTCCCTGCCACGCGCCGGGCGGAACTCCCGCCGCCGCCACTCCCGGGGCTCGCAGGAAGGAACAGAGACGTTAAGGACGCAGGACTGGCCGGAGCTGCGGCGCGTGGCACGCGCGAGACCTACCGCGCATGCTCAGCACGCGGAGTTCCCGGCCCCGCCCGGCCCCTCTTCTGTGGACCGAAGAGGACCTCCAGTCTGGCGCAGCGAGCCCTTCCGCGCATGTTCACCTCCCTAGGCCCCGCCCACGCCCCGCCTTCTCAGTTCCTTTTCCCGACCCCCATCAGCCTCCTTCAGCGCTCGACCGGTCCGGCGCTCCCGCGCATGCTCCGCCCCCTGGGTTCCTGCCCCTCTTTTGGTGCGACCCTCTCTCCCCTCCCCCGCCAGCCTCCAAGCCCGCTTGGCCTGGCCGGCCCGGCGGCCGACGTACCCCGTGCGTGCGGGCGCTTGACTTCACTTCCGGCTAACGCGCTCCGCTTTGCCCCCTGGCCCCGGATGGTGACTGGCTGTGGTGCTGCACCTCCCGGGACTGTCACTGAGCCGCTTCCCAGTGTGATTGTGCTGAGCGCAGGCCGGAAGATGGCGGCTGCGGCTGCGGAGGCCTCGGGCCCGAGCTGCTCCTCCGCGGCGGCCGCAGCAGGGGCGGGGGCGGCCGGGGTCTCCGAGTGGCTGGTGCTGCGGGATGGCTGCATGCGCTGCGACGCCGACGGGCTGCACAGCCTCTCCTACCACCCGGCTCTCAACGCCATCCTGGCAGTCACCAGCCGCGGGACCATCAAAGTCATCGACGGCACGTCGGGGGCTACCCTTCAGGCCTCGGCGCTCAGCGGTGAGCGCGGCACGCCGGCGGGGGCAGGGCCGGCCGCGGGCGGAGTCGGGCTGTCGGGATGCTGGGCGAGGAAGCCGCCCAGCCCCGGAGCACGGACTGGGGAGGGCAGCGGGGAGCGGGAGGGCCGGGGGATGGCATGGAGGCCCGGAAGCTACGGTCAAGGACCTTCGGACTTTGAAAGCAGTAGCGTTTGGGGGCAAGAGCCCGGCGAGGCGGGGTGCGCTGCGAGCTTTCCGGGCCTTGTGCGTCTGGAACGGCCTAGTCCTGTGGGAGAGGTGAGGAGGCCTCGGAGGTCGGCCCCGGAGAAGGCCGGCCTTCGTTGGGCTCTTGGAAGAGGTTTTGGATCAGCTTCGGGCTGAACCAGGAGGAAGGGCTGGTAGACTTGGCTGTGGCGGGAGAGGTGGGTGGCTGGAGGCAAGGGGCGGGAAGCTTCCGAGTTGGCTGTCTCCCTTCCCGGTGAGTAGCGGCCCGCCGGTAATTCTTAGGTCCCGCAGGTGCGGGGACCTCCCGAGGGCTGCGCGTCCGGATGGGGGTGGGCTGGAGCGGGGGCTGGGAGGGAAGTAGGAGGGTCAGCTGCCTAAACTGTTGCGTGGACTTCTATGGGACTCGCAGAGTGCAAAGAAGGCTAGACTTGGGTCCCCAGCTCTGGGCTCCCTCCCTTCCAGTGTAGAGAAGCCTAGGTCCCTTGTAATTAGGTGGAACTTCAGGCCCTTTCAACTCGTTTTACCATAGAGAGCTAGAAATTGGTAGTTGGGGTTGTCTCCTGAATCTTCTCCACCTTGGAAGGAGAGCACTTCTGGTGTAAACGTTGGTCCAGGAATAGGACTTTTAGGATTCATGAGGTCAAAGCTAGTTCAGTGGAGTGTTTTGGGATTGCCCTAGCTAAGTTATTTGCTGAGATGACATTTCATTTGTGGATAAATGGTGTCTTAATTTCCATGTCAAAAGTTAAAATGGAGAAGTTCGTTTATTAGTGGGTTTACACAGATAAATTGCATCTAAGTTCATTTAGCCAAATGGAAGTAATTAATGTGGTCTACCAATTCACTTTGCATTAATTCACACAGATATACAGGATAAGCTTATTGTGTGAGTAATAAGACAAGAATAAATAGCAATTTAGCGATACAAAGATGAAATTAGAGACTTAAGTTTTTGTTGATTTGTGAAAGAACTGGCTAAGTACAGTTACAGCGTGTAAACCTGAAATATATTTAAGAGGTGTCTAAGAGAAAGTTTAAGTGATAGGCTTGTAAATTTCCCTTTTCTTGGCTTAGGTAAACGACAGGACGGATGGCCCAGATGTAGCAATGCTCACTTACTGCAACTTGGACATAACAGGTTGTTACTGTGTCTGAGAGAGAGATGTTCATCAACAGTTGACTCTTTTTAATTCATTTAAAATATTTTAAATATGGAAAGGACTTATTGCAAATGATCATACATTCCCCTACTTGGCATAAGAAATAGGACATTACAGAAGTTTACCCTGGCTTCTGAGTTGCATTTCACTAACCCTTTCTTCCTTTCCCCTAAATACTATCTTAAATTTGACTTTATCACTTTCATATGTGTCTATACTTTTAATTATCTAATATTTTCATGATTTATAATTTAGGATAAATGATATTATTATATTAGGATTTCTTTTTCATTTATTTATTTATTTATTTAAAGATAGGAAATCACAATGTAGAGCTGGCTGGCTTTGAACTTGGGAGATCCACCTGCATCTGCCCCCAGCGTGCTGGGATTAAGGATGTGAGCCACCACTACAAGCCTGGATTTCTTTTTCTTAATTTTATTTTTATTTATGTTTATGAATGTGTCTGTTTGAGTGTTTGACATAAGTGTGCAGGTAGGTGCCCATAGAGGTAAGAAGAGGGTAGGGTTCCCTGGAGCTGTAGTTACAGGTGCTTGTGAGTTTCCTGATTTGGGTGTTGAGAATGGAGTTCTGGTCCTCTGGAAGAGCAGCAAGCTCTCTTACAGGATGAGTATTTTCTCTAGCCTAGGTGTCAGGTTTTCTACAAAAAGTTTTGTTAAAGTATTCAAGTGTTTTGGATAGATGTTTAATTTGGGATGTTTTTGTGTCTTGAAGCCATGTTCCAGAACAGTAATGTGTGTCAGGGTTTGTTTAAATGGTTTTATATTTACCTTCTATACACAGAAAGAAAATATTTACATTAGTGATAGAGGAGGAAAATTGTTGTATAATGAGTGCAGAAATAGATATGTTAAACAACACTAATGGGGATATGCACTTGCAGATGGTTGTGCATGAGGATTGAGTATGTGTTTAAAAGTACGTAGTTGGAGATGGAAAGATTGCTTAGTGGTAAAGAGCACTTGCTGCGCTTCTGGAGACCCTGAGTTAGGTTCCCAGCACCCATATCTGGCAGCTTAGAAGCTGCCTATAACTCCATCTGACGGTACCTGAAAACAGCAACAGGAAGAGAGAGAGAGACAGAGAAACAAATTAAAATATTCATAAAGAAGTTTATGACTAACAGAATAAAAGGACTGTAGGGAAAACAGTTAAAGGTAATGGTAGATCAACTCTGAAACATTTTACATATGAGAACTCTTTCCTCCAGTTGCCTAGGCTAAGCTTAACTCTTACTCAGGTTTTGTTTTAGGCAGGTCTTATTCTAGTCCAGACTTCCCAAGTGTTGTAATTACAGTTGTGATAAAACTCAGGTTTTAAGACTTAGAGCATATCTTAACTTCTGTCACAGAAATGAACTCCTAAGTACATACTATCCTATGTATGTCCATTTCAGCGAGTTTCTTTTGTCTTTAGTATTAAGTATTTTTTTAGCCTTAAAAAATGTGTTTTCTTCTCAAGACAGGGATTCTCCATGTAGCTCTGGCTATCTTGGAACTCACTCTGTAGACTGGCCTTGAACTTAGAGATTCACCTGTCTCTGCCTTCCGAGTGCTGGGATTAAAGGCATGTGCCATACTATCTGGCATAAAATTTATTACTTTTATTTATGTATATGTGTGTGTACCTGCATGAGTTTATGTGTAACTCGTGCATGCAGGTGCCTTTGGAGGCGAGAGGGTCTCTGATTCCTGAAACTACAGTTAGCAGTTGTGAACCGTTGATGAGGGTGCTAGATATCAAGGTCCTCAAGAGCACTAGGCACTCCTAACTGCTCTGTGCCTTTTTACCTTTTTCTTTTCTCTCCCTTTCTCTCTCCTTCCTTCCTTCCTTCCTTCCTTCCTTCCTTCCTTCCTTCCTTCCCCCCCCCCTCCCCCCCCCTCCCCTCCCCTCCTCTCCTCTCCTTTCTTTCCTTTCTCTCCTTCCTTCCATTATGTATTTATGTATTTATTTATTGATTGGGTCTCACTGTGTCATTTTGGCTGGCCTGAAACTCACTTTGTGTATCAGTCTGGCCTCAAACTTAAAAAAGATCCAACTGCCTCTGCCTCCCTTGTGCTGGGATTATTGAAGACATGTGCTATCATACCTGGCCCAAATAAAATATTTTAAAGAATAAAGTCACTCAGCATCCTTAGTTTATATTAGAGTTCACTCTTGGTGTTGACATTCTGTGGGTTTGGACAAATATATACTGACATGTACTTACTTTTATGCTGTCATATAGTACTGCCTTAAAGTATTCTATTTTACTTTATTCATCCCTCTTCTTCTCCCCTCTGGTACCTATTGATCTTTTTACTGCTTGCATAGTTTTTCCTTTTTCAGAATGTTATAGTTGGCCTCATATAGTATATAGGCTTCTCAGATTGGGTGTAAGATAGTTGGATGTCATTTTCATAATTTGATAACATTTCTTTTTAGCACAGACTGATCTTGAACTCACTTTGTAGTTTAGGCTAGTCTTGAACTAATCTTACAACCTTATTCTCAGAAGTGCTGGGATTGCAGTTTGCATGCCACCGCACCCAGCTGCTGATAGCTCATTTCTTTTTAGCATATACTGGTATTGTATGTCTGGATGTCAGCTTGTCTCTTCATTCATGTTTAGATGACCACATTGGTAGCTTCCAAGTTTGGGAATTACAAATAAAGTTGCTATAAAAATGTGTTTTGTGTGTAGGAATTTTGTGTGCATAAGTCTTTAATTCATTTCGGCTAGTCCAAGTAGCTCAGTTGCTGGATAGGATGGGAAAACTATGATTACTTTTCTAGGCAATCGCCTCTCCAAATGGCTGTATCATTTATACATTTATATTCTCAGCAGCAAAGAATGGCATTCATGGCTTCACATTCTAACCTGCCTTTGGTAACGATACTGCTTTGTACTTGTGTCATTCTGATAGAGACTAGAGACATATACTGGCCTCTCTTTCTTTCTGGCTTTCTCTCTCGGTGGCTTTTTTTTTTTTTTTTTTTAAAAAGAAAGGGTTTCATGTTGCCCAAGTTGGCCTCAGCTGTGTAGTTTAGGAAAACTTTGAGCTCCTGATGCTTTCACCTGTATTATTAGGCCTGTTTCAGTCTTTTTTGTTTGTTTGTTTGTTTGTTTCTATGTAGATCAGGCTGGCAAACTCAGATATCTGCCTGTCTCTAGCTCCCTAATGCTGGGATGAAATGAATGCCGGACAGCACCACTCCTCACACACTTCCTCAGTTTTAATTGGCAGTTCTCTAATGATTCGTGATGTTGAGCAAATGAAATTTGCTCAGTTGCCTCTTTCTTGTGTTTACTTGCTGACTTTGCTCCCCCCCTCCACTTCTCCCCACAAAATGAGCCTGTGAATTCAAGGCCTTGCTGTGCTAGACAAGCACTTTACTATTAAGCTGTATCCCCCCCAGACCATGACTGGATTTAAAAAACTAAAAACTATACTACTTGGCCATATGTATGTATAGTATGTATACTTGATAGGCACCTATCTAGCTATTTTTGATTCATGAACTTTAGCATAATAGGAAGTAGCATGTTTCTGGAGACAAGTGGCTTTGATTAAAACCTTTATTTTACTTTTTTAAGCTTTGTAACTTTGTAACCTTAACTAAATTACTAACATGTCTTTTCCAATTCCCTCATTTGTTTCAAACATGAAGATTTAAGTACTATTGTGTATATATATGGTGCTTACAACAGTCTACTTACCAGTAAGTACTAAAACAACAATAAAACACCACAAAAAAGCACAAAAAGCATTCCCCACTTTTATTTGCAATCCTTGTAAATAGCAGGTCTATTTCTTTTTACTTAAGGCTTTTTCATGATCTTTTAAGTATTCTAAATTTATCTTGGAAATTTTTCCTGATTTACTACTTTGTACTAACTTGCACAGTTCATCTGGCTTTGCCTTGAAGGATATAGTTAATTATGGAAGTATCTTCTACTGTTGATGATTATTTTGTTCCCTGAACACGCCCCCTCACTAACAGCATATTTTACATTGTCTTTTTTTTTTTTTTTTCTTTTTTTAAAGTAAGCTCTTTTGAGGATATTTGGTGACAGCTTTTTTGTCAGGTAACCCTGGGCTTTGAATTTTAGCCACTTGAACTTCCTGAATCTCAGCTTTCTCATTTAATATGATGGTTGTGATGATTAAGTGCCTCAAACATATAGTAGGTACTGAGTGAATGAATGCCGATTTTCTGTGTCTCTTGAGTCTTTAGTATTGTCATGCTTCTCTTTATTATTTAAAATAATATTCACCTTAATGCTTAGGCATACATTCAAATATAGATGGAATATGATTGTAGTGACCTTATAATTTATATAAACATCTTTCTGTTTTTTTTCTCTTCCTTCCACCTCCTACTGGGGGTTAAATCTGGTCCTTTACACATAAGCAGGTGTTCTACCAGTGAGCTTTTATTTCCAGCCCCAAATAAAACTTTTGGGGGAAAGATTTATTTATTTTTATGTATATGAGTATTTGCCTACATAGTGAGCTTCAGGATAGTGGGGGGGTGGGGGGGTGGAGAGTGGGAGGGAGGGAGAAGAGAGACCCTGTTTTTATTTTTATTTTTTTTAAAGATCTCTGTCTTCATGCACATCAGAAGGCATCTGATCCCATTACAGATGGATGTGAGCCACCATGTGGTTGCTGGGAATTGAACTTGGGACCTCTGGAAGAATAGTCAAGTGCTCTCAACCTCTGAGCCATCTCTCTAGCCCCTGTGGGTTTTTTTTTTTTTTTTTTTAAGGAAAGCAGAGAGAGAGAGGGAGAGAGGGAGAGAGGGAAAGAAAGGAAATTGTGCAGTGTTTGTAAATAAGAAAATGATTTTTGTGCTTTACTTCAGCTTCTTTACAGTTTAGACTGGGTGCATTTTCTTCATCTTATACAGCTTTTGTTTTACAGGCCTTTGGGCATGCTAGGCAAGTGCTCTACCATTGAGTTACATTTTTCTTGATATTAGCACTTTTTTTTTAACATTTGTGTGTGTGTATGTGAGAGAGAGAGAGAGAGAGAGAGAGAGAGAGAACGAACACACTTAATGCCACTCTTAGAGGTCAGAGAACACCTTGCAGGAGTTGATCCTGTCCTACTGTGTGGGTTCCAGTGATTGAATTTAGGCCCTCAGGCTTGTTGAGACATCTTGTCAGCCAGATTATTTTTTTTCGTTTTTTTTTTAAAATTAGCATATATCCATTGTACACATTGATGGATTTCATTTTTAAAAAAAAATAATTAATTTTTATTTTATGTGCATTAGTGTGAGGGTGTCAGATCCCCTGGAACTGGAGATACTGACAGTTGTGACCTGCCATGTGGTTGCTGGGAATTGAACCTGTGTCCTCTGGGAGAACAGCCAGTGAGTGCTCTTAACTCTGAGCTATCTCTCCAGCCCAATATTGATATGTTTTATTATGACATTTTCATGTATGTATATCATGTACTTCTACTAGAACCCTGATTATTTTTATTTGATTGGTTTACTCTAGATGCTGATTTATCTATATGCAGGTCTGACATATTTCTCTTTTCCTTTTCCTTTTGAAAAAAATAAATAAATAAAATAGGGTCTGAGTTATCCCTGATTGTCCTTGAACAACTGTGTAGCTGAGGATGACTTTGAACATCACAACCTTCTGCATCTGTCTCCTGAGTGTTGGGATTATAGGCTTGGGTTACCACACATGGTTTTTGTGCTGCTGAGGATTCCTGCATGCTCTGTTATCTGCAGCCCCAGTAACAAATTCTTGATCAAAGTTAGAGCCCAGAGCTGCCTCTGTAAAGAAATTTTGAAGCCTATGTAGTCCTCAGGAAGTCTATTTTGGATAAAATACAAATTCTTTCAGTGATGGAAAATTTTAATGATTTAATCAGTTATCTTCTGACTAACTTTGTACATGAAGCCTTCCTATATTCAGTTACTTTTCAAGAGATAATAAACATGGTATAGAATTGGGATTTCAGTAGCCCTTAGAAGATAGCTTAGTTATCTTTTGGGTAGATTTGGGTTATTTATTTAGTTTTTGTGTCCAGAAAAATTATTTAATTAGCACAGTTTCCAAAATAGCTAAAATTCCAAGAAAAGCTAAATGAATATTATCTATAGGCATTTCCTGCACCTCAAGACAGTCGTTTGTGGACTGAGTTCTCATCTTTGTTTCCAGTTATCCTAGTGGGCTCTCTACAGTGGCTCTGGGGAGGAAGAGAACACTTAGGATCCTTGCTCCTCATTGCAAGCATCTGGATTCTTACAAAAACGTCATGTACATCATGTGTCACAGACTCCTTTTGGATTAAGAGGATGTGCTTGGGTTGTTTCACTTTGCTGATATTAAATGATAGCCTAGTTTGTGTCAACTTTTTGCTGTTTTTTCCTTTTTTATTATCAAAACACTACAAGTTTTAAGATCTGTTTTCCCTCCCCACCTTATTTTCATTTCTTCCTTTCTGTTTTTTAAAGGCAGGGTCTCTGTGTAGTCCTGGCTTTATTTATTTATTTTTTTTTGAGTGCTGATATGGCTATGAGCCACTATATTCTTTGTATTTGTTTTTCCTCATCCTCTTCCTCCTTCTTTTCTTCTTTCTCTTCCTTCTTCTTCTCCTCTCCTTTTTTTTCTTAAAAATATCCTTTATAGTTATTCAAATTTTTAGTTTTCCTCCCAGGTTTTCCTAACTCTTGAATCCTTAAAGATGGTCTTGCTCTAGCAGAAAATGTATCCTGATTTTTAGTAGTTTTAGATTTATTAGTGATTGGCAGTATAAGAGCTCAGACTCTGGAGCCCAATGACTTAATTAAGCATTAGTTGTTTGTTATTGTTGTTTGGGTTCTTTCTCCCTCCTTTCTGAGTGTGTGTGTTGGGGGGGGGGCAGTGTGAGAGTGTCAGGTATCATTATGTACTCACTGTGTAGCCTTGGCTAGCCTGGAGCTCATTATATAGCATGCATCCAAGGGCTAAGGTTGCCTGAATTGTTTCATACTCCCTATACTAGAACAGCAAAAACATACTGTTCTGAATTGTATTACAGTGTACCAAGCTACTCTTTTATACATGGAAAACTGGAGGAGTGGGATACAGTTTCAATAGAATACTTAAAACAAAAACATACACTTATTAACTTATTAACCTTTTTGTTTTGTTTTTGTTTTTTGAGACAGGGTCTCTTTTTTTCTTTCTTTTTTTTTCCAAGACAGGGTTTCTCTGTTGTAACTCTAATTTTGACTGTCCTGGAACTCACGCTGTAGACCAGGCTGGCCTTGAACTCACAGAGATCTGTTCACCTCTGCCTCCCAAGTGCTGAGATTAAAGGCTTCCTCCCCCTCCCACATCCCTCCTTCTCCCTCCCCCCTTCCTTCCTTCCTTCTTTCCTTCCTTCCATCTATCCATCCATCCATCCATCCATCTTTGAGAGGGTCTTACTATGTAGCTTTGGCTGTCCTAGAACTAACGCACTATGTAGACCAAGTTGGCCTTGAATTGACAGAGATCTGCTTACCTCTGCCTCCTGAGTTATACTCAGTAACCTTTCAAATAGCCACATATTATCACAAGAACTAAAGACAGAACAAAACAACAACATATTGTATCGGTGACATAGTTGTCTTTTATTGCCTTTTGTTATTTTTTTAGTTTTGAGATAGGGTCTCATTGTAGTCCAGGCTGGCTCAAACTCACTGTATAGCTAAGAATGACCTTAAACTTCTGGTTCTCTTGTTCTCTTGTCTCTGCCTTGGGCAGTTTATAGAAGTGTATCACTCCACTTAGTTTTTTTTGTTTTTTGTTTTTTTTCTTCCATCCCACTAGTTTTATGTAGTACTAGGGGTCAAACCCAGGACTAGGTGACTACTTGGCAAGTACTCTTAACAGAGTACGGGCCAGCCCTGTTGCAGTTAGTTTTGACAGAAACAGTGGAAAGTAAATCTTCAAAATAATAAGTATTGTGCAGAGACAAAGTGGTCTAACTTGACAACCCTGAATTCAACGAACAGAAAGAAGGTGCTGGGATTAGCATTGAGGTTTTATGTGGGACTAAAGTCTAAGCTGAGGTGGAGGTAAGGACAAGAGCCTAAATGTGGAAGACATTTATGTAGGTAGGTAGGTGTATCTCTGTGAGTTTGAGGCCAGGTTACTCTACATAATGAGTTTTAAGATAGCCAGGGCTACACAGTGGGACTGTGGTTAAAAAGAAAAGTTCAGGAAGTTTAGATTGAGCTGGGGTTTTTGACTTGCCTAGTGTGCCTAGAGTCCTATTTCCAGTATGGAAAAAAAAGTTTGGATTTGATGTTAATAGTAGGGAGCCATTGTACTTTATAATGTAAAGGAAGTTGTGAAAAGTGATGTGAGCTTCATATAAGTTAGTGTTTTTGAGATAGGATCTCACTGTGCAGCTCTGACTAGCTCACTGTGTAAACCAAGTTGGCCTCAAACTCAGAGTGCTTTCCTTGCACAATCAACCCCTGCTAGTGTAAGTTAGTTTGAAGGTAGAAAATATAATTTAGTGAATATGAGGGATAAGAGAAATTGACAAGGTGGACATTACCTTTAGGTTCTTGATTTTTATTGCTGGAGGATGTGTGCAGTAATTTAGACACATAATTCAAGAATTGTGAATAGCTTTTGTTGAAGAAAGCTATGAAGAAAAGCTGAAATAGCTATTTCAGCTGTGTTCTTCTGAGGTAATTTGAAGTCCAGAAGACACTTAGAAATTTAAGGTAAGGGGACTGGAGAGATGACTCAGCTGTTAAGAGCACTGGGGCTGTTCTTCCAGAGGACCCGGGTTCAAGTCCCAGCATCCACATGGAAACTCACAACTGTCTATAACTCCAGTTCCAGAGGATCTGAACCAATGCACATAAATAAAATTAAATAAATTATTTAAAAAAAAAAAGGAATTCAAAGTAGGCTGGGCATGGTAATTGGTGTTTGTAACCTGCAAGGCAGGCACTGGAGAATTAGTGGTAGTTCTGGGTTGTTTATATATATATATATATATATATATATATATATATATATATATACACACACACACACACACACACACACACAAATATACACACACACACACACACACACATACATACATGGGCTGTGTGAAATCTGATCAAAAAAAAAAACCAAGGGTGGGGGGACTCTTAATTACTTGGGAAACTGAGCAGTAGTGATTTTGAGTCCAAGTCTTGCCTTGGCAACTCAGAAAGTGTTAAGAGTGGTACACAGGCATATATGTAAGTAAAATTCTTGTACACACAATGATAAAATTTTTCATAACAAAGTGCTGAGGATGTAGTTCAGTGATAGGCTCTGGGTCCATCTCCAGCACCACCAGAAAACACAAGATAGAATGAAAGAAATTGATTTAGGATTGGAATGTGAAGATCTGGAAGGCATTTGTGTTTACCAGAAGCCCAATCTGATGGTTAAGGATTTTGGCTCTGGTGTTGCCTTTTAATCGTGTACTGGTTTTAACCTTAGGTAGCATGCTTAACCTCTCTGAGAGCTCCTTAACTAATACACAACTCATTTGCTTTATTGAAAAGATTAAATGCACGATACATTTATGACATATTTTGGCCTACTTGTTCACACTCAGTAAGCACTATTATTTATTTGTATTGGTACTCAAAATATTACAGTTCGGTTCAGCAAATTTTTATCTGCAAATGGGGTTAATAAGATGCATTTAGAACCTCTTTCCCCATCTTCTACCAGATTTGGTGGCCTTTCTTTTATAAATGCCTCAGTTGAAATTTGAAGGTCTGGAGTTAGCGAGGTATGGCAGGAACAAAATGGGCAAGAGTTGCTGCAGCAAGAAATGAAGCGCATAGCATTTGTACCAAGCAGTATGGTGTTGATTATGTACAAAGCATGAAGAAGGGAGTAGTGAGAGCCTCTGCGCGCGCGCACACACACAATCAATTTCTGTGGTGCTGAGGATGAACCTAGGGCTTCACATGTACGGGAAATGCCTTTTGGTTCTCATTTTGTCAGTTGTTTGTTTTTTGTTTTTTTGGAAACAAGGTCTCTACATAGCCCTGGCTGTCCTAGAATTCTATGTAGACGAGGCTGATCTAAAACTCAAAAATCCATCTCTGTCTCCAAAGTGCTAAAATCAGAGAGATGTGTAGCACCACATGTGGCAGTTCTTATATTTTTAAGGGCAAAACCTCCCAGTGGAAGGTAACAAATTCAGGATGCTATATAATAGGAACAGTGCTTTAGTATAAATTGAGAAAATACTGCTTCATAGTAATTTTAGCTATAGCCTTTTTTTTCTTTCCATTTTTAACTTTTTGTTTTTTGGTGTTTTCTTCAGATGAAGGATGTTACAAAAATGTGCCTTAAAAGAAGCACATTGTACAGTCAACAAGCAGATTGGAGTTGAAAACCACTGAAACACTAAACTGATACCATGAGGCAAGAAGAAAGGGGAGGGGAAGGCAGGGGCTGCCAACACTGGTCAGACAACCAAAATGGGGCGGGGCCTTCTGGCAGGGCCCACTCAGTGTATGGATGCCACTTGATCTCCCTGGCCCACTACTTACACATCTCTCTACCACGCCCCAAGTGAGTAGGTGAGGGACAGCCACCCCAGAAAGGTGTGAACCAGTCAGATCTTTACAAGATAGGTTGATAGGGTGCTCATCTTGTTCTAGTGCAGCCTTGGGCTTGGAAGATGATGGTGACAGCAGTGGTCTAAGTTAGAAAGGAGCTATAGGAGCTGATCAAAAGACTAGATCTCCACTTAAGCCCCAGAGACTCCTGACCCTTCCCTTGCCAACTGTGATCCAAAGGCCCTCTATTTGGGAGAAGCCCCTGGCACCCTCCAATTAATAAGTAAACACTGAGCCCTCTAGCTTAGAGAACAGGTTGGGGGAAGGGCAACTGGGCTAGAGGAAAGGAAGAGGGGGCAAAGGAAGGGGTGGTCACAGACAAAGTAGTTTAGACTTCTTTTTAATCTATTTTTAGAGTGAAGAGAGGGAACAAGTTGATAGTCTAATGTTGGTTTTTTCCTGGGTCCCCCGCACTTGAACTGCTGATCTTGGCAGCTGAGTCTCCCTGCACACCGGTCCAAGCCTTTCTCTTTGGCCAGGAGTGCAAAGGCCCAGGTTTGAGCGGCAGGAAAGGCTCTGGGACCCGAGGCGGCCTCTGTTGGTTTCTCACGGACACTGACCACCTGCCGCCTGAGAATAGGGGCCGAGAGGCAAAGGAAGTCTAGGGAGCAGAATCTGATGGACCACAAACTCAAACTCAGTTTATTGGCGAGCTTTTCCCTGTGTAAATATCTTTCCCCAGAGAAGGCAGGGTCCCTGTGCTCCGAGTGGGGAAGTCTGATTAGCATGGGAGCAGGTGGGCACCTGGCCTCATAGTCTTTGCAAAGACAGAGGAAGGTGCCTAATTCACCACAGGGCAGGCAAAAAGCTTGCCAGGTTTATTTTCCTTTTGCTTCTGTGAATAGCTATAGTCCCTCCAGGGCTAGAAGAGAAGGAGCTCACAAGGCGTCCTGCTTGCCCACCTGGGGAGGACGAGGCACCCTTTAGTGACTTCAACTTGCTCTTTAGCCCCAGAGGTCTACAGTCTAACATTTGCCTTCCAGTTTAAAAAGCTTTGTGACTGTCATCTCATCTTGTTTTATGGGTTTGTTTAATGCCTGTTTCTTTATTGTCTTTCCAGTGGGAGCTGGGGATGGACTGTAGTTAAGATCTATGAAGAAGTGAAAGAAAGCTCTAGATGTACTACTGAAGTTGTTGATCATTTAGTACTTAGTCCTTAGAAATGTTGGCTATGAGAGTATTGGTAGCACATAAACTGCAGATTTCTGTGGCATACTCCCATGTAAAAGCATTGGACAGGTCAGCATTCTGTTATTGCTCATGTTTATGAAAATAGTAATTTGCCTTTAGCAAATAAATACTTATTAATTAGCATTTTAAAAATGGGCTAATAATACCCAGATAATATCATTTGATAAGATAATATAGAAACCTTTCCAAATTGCAGTACTAAAATATAAGGAATACATAGTTAGGATGAACTTTAGTATATGTGGAGGAGAGAATAATGACAGAAATCACAGAGGGATCAAAATGGGCAGGAGCCATTGGAGGCACAAATAAGAAAAATAAAGTAAGTGCTTGTGAAATATTCTGTAACTGACAAATTTCCAGGAAGTAAGGCATGGTTGTGATCCATTTTGAGTGTTAAGTTAGGCATGTGTGTTAGAAGACACACCCTTTGTTTTTTAGGGGAAATGATACATTTCAGAGTGAGGAAGATAGATCTCTTTCCTTTGGGATTTATTATGGGCACCAGGAATTTAAAGCTTCTCAACTTGTTCTTACTCCTCTTCGTCTTACGAAATGGGAGAAAGACAACCACATGGCAACATAAAGATCTCAGCTGTTGTCCACTGGACTCATTGAGGGGCTTTCTTCAACCATTTCCTGGGCTTCTCTGAGGATTTAAATGGTCGAGTAAAGTCTAGGCTCACTTTCTGTTTTTCCCTTAAAAATATGCTAGCTGTTCCTATTGTGCAGCTAGGCTTAAGCTAGACCAATTGTGCAGCTAGGTTTCATCTTTGGATATAAGACCTTAAGTGAGCAAATTGTCTTAGTATGTCTAGGGTAAATGACAGTTTTTGTTTGTTTGATGCAGGGTCTTAAATAGCTTAGGTTGGTCTTGGCTCTGATCCTTCTGCCTCTGTGGGGCTGCCACAGCTGAGGGCACTTAGAACCCCAAGCTCTCATTCTGAAGAGCTGGTAGGAATCTGGACCCTCTATTCCAGAGTAGCTGACAGACCACAAGCCACAACAAAACACCTCCCCTCTCCAAGGATGAGCAATCTGGCAGAGTTTATCTGGAGTTACAACTAAACCCTTCCTTATAAGGTCTATCCCCCTGGTCCCATGGGAATACCTAAATCACCGCAATATGCAAGTGGAGCTGCCTGTCTTAACCAGTTAGTTTTCACTGATGCTTCTGAGGTACAGGGACCATTCCTCTGGCTATAAATATGTAATTCCTTCCCCTAATAAACAAGTCAAGCCCTTTGCCCTTGATTCCTGAGAATAGTTCGTTCTGTTCTCATCAACTTACAGATCTCTGATCTAAGACTGGATGGGTGAGTGGTAGACCTGCTCCCACTGGGCAGCTTCCCGCCTGGAAGCCACAGCCAGGACTGGGAAGCATCCCCAGGATAATAATTACAACATGTCTCCACCTCCTTATTGCTGAGATAACTGGTGATTGTTACCATGTTCTGTTTATGGAGTGCTGGCAGTCGAACCTGGGATTTTTGCATGGTAGATAAGCATTCTATCAGCTGAACTATTACCACTTTTTTATTTGAATTTATTTTTCAAACAGTTTTTTTATTTTTAAGAAAAACATCCAAAGTTTTTGTTGGTAAAATATGCCCTATATTAAAAATTGTGTATATAGTACCTGTATATTAAATATGCCTGTAACCAATAGGCTGTATAGCAAAGGTGATGTTTCTGATGCTTTTAGATTTTGTTATTTATTTTTGTGGTACTGGGAATTGGTTGAACCTGGGGCCTGGTGCATGCTAGGCAAGCACTCTGCTCCTTAGTTGCATCCCTGGCTAATTAGTTATATTCACAGTCCAGTTACTTCTTTACTCACCTACCTACCTATTTATTTAGTCTCTCTCTGTCTTTCACTCACTCTGTTTATCTATTCATTTATGATGGAGTCTCAAATTGATTTTCCTTCTGCCTTAGACTCCTAAGTACTAGGATTAGTACTAGGTGTGTACCACCATTTCTGGCTTGGTTGCTCTTTTTTTTTGGGGGGGGGGGCCTTTATTTGTTTTGATTGATTTTTGAATTAACTAACTCTTATTGTAGTTTTTCTTTTCATTTTCTTTTTCTCTGAATCAAATTGTCACTATTGCTGAAAAGAATGGCCTCATACTGGGGACTGGAGGGAGGAAGGAAGAAAAGGTAAGGGAGCATAGCAAATGTGGGCTATCTTTATATCAACAGATCAGCTAGTGTCATATTCCTAAAAGCATGTATGTTTCATGATGTGTTGGAAACGAACTTCACCTCATTGGAGCTTAGTGTATTATAAAAAAGTTAAAAGTCATGTAGAATAGTTGACTTATTAAAAGACATTGTGTGTGAAGTCCTGGAGATATAGTTGTTACAGTACTTGCTTTTCCTACAGCTCATGGTCTAGTGGGAAGAGCATTCTTTACACATACTTACATACACACACTCACACACACACGCACAGAGAGAAAGAGAGGAAAAGAGAGAGAAAGAGATAGAGAGAGACAGATAGACAGACAGACACAGAGCAGACTGTATAGTATACCAAGTGGTGATAAATATCACAAAGAGCATTTAAGTTGGTATAGAATGAGGTGTTAGGTGCTTTGTTAGGTGGCTAAAGCAAAATGTGAGGACTAATTTCTATATCTGAAATTGTTCAAAGAATCTATAACCATCTGTAAATAAATTGTTGCTGTTCCACAGAGTTGCCAGTGTGAAAAGTAACTCAGCTGCAAATCAGCACAATTCTATTTGGAGTGTGCCCATGTGGATTTCTATTTGCAGCTCATGTCTGAAATACTGTTTGGGACTTAATACAGATAGCACATCCTCAGAATGCCACTCAGACCCTTTATTGTTCCTTGCAAAGCCCTTATTTTAAGCCAGCCCAAGTTAAACTTCATATATCTGTTTCTATGTACTCCCAAAGCAGATAGTCTGAGAGAAAGTTCCCTAGATAGTTGTGCTGCTCCTCTCTGTCATCATTTTGCTCTTTTCAGAATGCAGTCTTAGGTAAAGATGTTAGTCCTTGCATTGTGCTTTAGCCTGAATGGTGTCTTGCAGGAAAAATAAAACCTGTGTTCCAAGGTGCTGAAAGATCTAACCGTGACAGATGATCATAACAGAAGACCATATTTCCTTTCAGGGAGCAGTACTCCATCTTCCAATGAACACTATCCATGGAAATTTTTCAGTAGTGATAAAACTTTGAAAATTTCCTCACTAGGTTTGATGCCTCATGACTGTGGTCCCAGTGCACTTGGGAGGCTAAGACAGGAGGATTGCTGTTAGTTTGAGGCCAGCCTAGATTACGTATTACCTTAAGTATTACAGTTTTAATGTTTTCTATAGTGTCATAAAATTGGAATTGTACAGATTTTTTTGGGGGGGGTGCTAAGGATTGAGGCAAGCACTCTTTCATTGAATTAGACCTTGACCCAGTATGTAAACCTTTTGATGCTCGATTTTTTTATTAGCATGTCTTTGGGACTCATTAAAGTTGTTATGTATATCACTTGTTGGATTTTATTTTTGAACAATATTTCATAGTTATAGACCATTTATTTAAGCCAGCCACTCTGAAGCATATTTGGTTATTTTCAGTGTTTGGTGATTATGAATACAGCTATCATAAACACGAATACAAGTTTTTATGTGAACATAAGGCTTTCTGTCTCCAGGTAATGTAGAGGCATTTTAATAAGTGCATACATACTTAACTTTGTTTTTAACAAGCTGTAAAACATTCTGACTGTGTCATGTTGTATTTCCATCAGAAATACTTAAGTTCTGCCAGTCTCTGTGAATTCTAGAGTTACAACAGAGAAGCCTTGTTTTCAACCCCCCCAAAATTATATAAGTTCTATTCCTTTTGTGTCTTTGCCAACACTTCATAGTGTCTGTACATTGTGAAGATGTCTGTGTTACTTGCTATTTAGCTTCCTGACACTATAACAAATGCCTGAGATGATCAACTTAAAAAGTAAAAAGATTTCTTTAGTAACTTTCAGAGGGCTTTTATATCTTTATATTTGTTCAAGATAGGTTTCTGTGTGTGGCTCTGGCTATCCCTGGAACTTGCTCTGCTGGCCTTGAACTCAGAGGTCCACCTGCCTCTGCCTCCCAAGTGCTGGGATTAAAGGCATGCACCACCACTGTCTGGCATGGTTTATAATTTTATTTTATTTTTTTTGGTTTTTTGAGACAGCATTTTTCTGTTGTAAGTCTGCTGTCCTGGAACTCACTCTGTAGACCAGGCTGGCCTTGAACTCACAGAGATCTGCCTGCCTCTGCCTCCTGAGTGCTGGGATTAAAGGTGGTTTATGATTTTTGACAAGGGGTCATATCCATTATTTAGGTCCATAACAAATGATTCTGGAAAACTGCATTGAATCTGTACATATAGACCACTGTATCCTTGTACTCTCAGAGGAAAAGAATAATATGTAAGAATAGTATGGTAAAAATAACTTACAGTTCCTTTACTCAATTCTATCACTTTAAGGTATTTTACCACATTTGCTCCTTGTCTTCCCACCCTTTTGATGTACTGTCTTAGTTTTGTAGAACAGGCTGCCTAGAATTTGTGCTTCTACCTTGGCCTCCGGTATGCTGGGATTGCAGGTGTGCCTCCATGCTTGCCTGTGTGGCATTTCTAAGAGCCTTGGGTAGTCTCTTACGGCAGCAGTGTAGCTGCCAAATTTTAATCAATTTTCCATTGAGACTGACTTTTATAATTCATGCACCAATCTATTCTAATTATGGTCTTAATAGTACTTCTTTCCAGTTCAGCATCGCTCAGGATTGTATATCACATTTAACTGATGCACAAACATGTATTTTTAATGGATTGTTGGTCTTAAAATCTTAATTGTTGAATTTTTGTTCTCTTAACAGCTAAACCAGGTGGACAGGTGAAGTGTCAGTATATTTCTGCTGTGGATAAAGTTATATTTGTGGATGATTATGCAGTAGGTTGTAGGAAGGACCTTAATGGAATCTTGTTGTTAGACACTGCTCTGCAAACTCCAGTTTCAAAGCAGGATGATGTGGTTCAGCTAGAGCTTCCTGTTACAGAGGTAAGTAGAAATAAGTACAGTGTGTGCTTTACATGAGGTAATTTCTGACCTTTGGGTATTAAGTAAAATTAAGTTATCCTTTAGGACATTATTTGTAAGTTGTGCTTTAGGGACATTGTACAGTTACTTCCATAAAAGCAAAAGATTGAGTCATTGAACCACACCTTTAAATACTTGTCTTTCTCTGCGTAATTAATTGATACCCGTTGAAGTAGTGTTTTAGATGTGAACTGTTCTCGCACAGGCTAAGCAGCTATAACAAAGATTCTAAAGTACAGCGAATTAATAAATAAGATGCTGTGTGTAGTAAGAGCCCACGGCTGTATGTAGGGCCTCCACACTAGGTTAGCTGGTGAGCTCTAGAGACAGCTGCTCCACGACCCTTCCAAGTCATAGAGCAGTGGAGCATATCTTTCTTTTGCCCCACTTCTTTCCTTCTCTTCCTTTCTCTTTCACCAGTTTCATTCTGTCTGTCTCTTCCTCTCCCCAGCACCCCTCCCTACCCACCCTTTCCTCTCTTCTTTCTGTTCTTCTACTCCCGCCCTTTAATTCCCTCCAGACCCTTTTCTTAGTCACCCTGTTGTGCACAGTTCATTTACATGGCATACCAAGCTTGTAAAAGAGTTGAGAAATTTCTGAGACAGTGTCTCATTTAGCTCAGGCTGGCTTCCAGCTTACTCCTTATTCAGAAATGACTTTGAATTCCTGATCCATCTGCCTCACCTCTCAAATACTGGAAGATAGGTATGTGCCATCATACTTGGCTCTCTGCTTAGTTTTTTCTTTGAGACAGAGTCTCATCTGTAGCCCTGACTGTTCTTAAACTCAGACATCTGTCTGCCTGTGCCTTCTGAGTGCTAGGGTTACAGTTTGAGCCAGCACATCTGGCTTTATTTTTTACTTCATTTCATTAAAGAAAAAAAATACTATATTTTGATCATATTCTTTTCCCTCCCCTAGCTGCTCCCAGATTCTTTCCTCTTCCCTCCCTACCCAGCTTAATTTTCTTTCTAAAACAATGAGACAGAAAATAACAAAACTATGTTAAAATTACATTTATTTATTTATGTTTGTGTCCATGGCACACATGTACACATCAGAGAAAAACTTGCTGGAGTTTTTCCTCTTCCTTCTACCCTGTTGGCCTCAGGGATGGAGCTTGGGTCAGGCTTGGTGGCAGCTACCTTGACCTGCTGAGACATCTCCTCTGCCACATATATATATTTTTTTACATAATTGTCATGGTAAACATTTCTTCTCTCTAGATGGCATTTAATATCACCTTAGTTTTGCTAGTTAGGAATGGGCTTCTAAACTTGATTTGATGACTTGTGAAAACATGGTTTTCCTTGTATCAACCATGGCTTTTCTGTTGAGGATTTCCAGTGGTATCTGTGGATAGCAGTACTGAGGCATTCATACTGCTTGTTGAATGACTTTGTGTACTGTGAGTACTTTATACTTGCCAAAGAGTCTTGTATTAATGTTTTTTAAACATAAATTGTTGACTTGATGTTTTACTTTTGCTTATAGTTTTAGCATGTTTATTTTTTCTTCCTTTGTTTAATTTATAGTAATTACTATATTGATATATTGCTCTCTGGCTACCACACTGACTTGAATTGCTTTGTTGCATTTAAATGATTACTAGGTTTATATAAAATTGATTGTAAAGTTAAGCTCTGTATATTTAAAACCATTATGAAATAGCTTAATGAAAATCTGAATATTCTGTTATATTTAATTTTTTTTAAAATTTATTTAGGCACAGCAGCTCTTATCAGCATGTGTAGAAAAGATAGATGTTTCTAGTACAGAGGGCTATGATTTGTTCATCACACAGCTCAAAGATGGTTTAAAAAATACATCTCATGAGACCGCGGCAAACCATAAAGTTGCTAAGGTAAGAATTTGGGTCTGTGATAAAGAGTGTTTCTCCATTCTGATGTTCTTTCTGTTTTCTTCCTTTAGAAATGTTCTAACTATAGCCTTTTCTCTCTTTGAAGAGAAATGATATACTTATATGATAAAATTGAACTTATATGATAAAGCTGAATGTGTTTTTGTGGTACTGATATTGAACTCAGATCCTCAGTTAAAACTAGGTTAGTGCTCCACCATTGAGTTATATTTATGGCTAGCTAAAAACTATATTATTGAGGTTTACTTTTTTTGAAAAAAGATTTATTTAATGCTTATAGGTGTTTTGCCTTCATGTATGTCTGTGCATCATATGAATACAGTGCCCATGTAAGCCAAAAGAGGGTATTGATCCCCTAGAATTGGAGTTACAGACAGTTAGCTGTCATGTGGATTCAGGGAATTAAACACAGGTCCTCTGGAAGAGCAGCCAGTGCTCTCAGCTGCTGAGTCATCTCTTCAGCTCCAACCCCAGTTTACATTTTTTTTTTGGGTTATATGTATTTTTTTATGTGTATGATGTTTTGTCTGCATGTGTATTTGCACAATATTTGTGTGTTTTGATGCCCAAGGAGGCCCAAAGAGGGCTTTGGATCACCAACAATTGGAGTTGTTGATGCTGTTAGCTGCTGTATGGGTGTTGAGAATTTAACCTGGGAAGTTGGAAGTACAGCCAGTGTTCTTACTTGGCTATCTCTCTAGCCCTTTAAAGTTTATTTTTAATTTCTGTGAGCTGTTTTGCTTATTGTGTACTTAGGGCTTCTGTGAATCATCCCTAGTGCTTTGTATTGGTTGAGAGGCTGATGAATGAGCCTTTCTTAAATTCTGAGCTTAGATGAGAATGGGAACATTATCTATGGAAAAGTGTGGGAGGGTGAGGAAGGAGGAGTGTATGCCACAGTACACGTATAAAACACAAACTAGGGGTCAGTTCTTTTTATCATGTGAGTTCTGGGGATTGAACTCTGATCATCAGACTTGTTGGCAAGCATCTTTACCTGTTGAGCCATTTCAACAGTTCCATTTTTGTCTTTCTTCTTCCCCTCCCCTCCACACCCCCTCCCCTTTCTTCTCTTCCCCCTCCCTCCTCATCGCTCCCCATCCCTCCCCCTCTTTTCCCGTCCCCTCCCTCCTCCTCTCTCCTCCCCTTCTGCTTTTGAGACAAGACCTCACTGTGCACCCTTGGCTGTCTTGTGATTATTGATCCAGTTTCACTCTCCTGTATATTTGGACTACAACTCTATGTCAGCACACTCTATTTTGTGTTTTCTTTGAAATTTATATTTGAGCATGACTGTAAGTGTAGGGGAAGAGGAATTTCTTTTGAGTAAACTCCTTGCGTATAATTAATTTATATGATTCTTAGGTTTTCTCTAAGTTGTACATATAATAGGTAATGACAGATATAAGGTTGAAATTAACCTTTCCTAAAAATAAATTTCCATTCACAATATTCTTTCAAGCACAGTTGTAATCTTACTTAAATAATGATCTCTCTTGTTTTTAAACTTAGGCTGTGTCAGTGGTATGTTTTCATGTCCTTAGGGAGACATGTGAAATCTTGTAAATGCTTGTGTTGATTTTCTTTGGTGGGGAGGTAGAATCTCAGTATACCCCAACCTAGTGTCATACTTGTAACCCTCCTGCTGCAGACCCTGAAGCTGGGATTACATGTGTATACTGCCTTGTCTGCCCTAATATTTGCATTGAATTTTGTTTCGTATTTTTACCATTTTGTAACTCTACCAATGAAACATTTGTTTAGGAAAGCATATGTTACAATGTGAATTTCAGCAGAAGGAATTTATTATAAAATATAGATTTAAGGAAGTGTTGGAGGGCTGAACAGAAAAATGGAAGCTGTGACACAAAGCTGGTAACTTCAGGAAGCAGCTCTCACCTTAGTCTGGAGGAATAGAGAAGGAAGTTAAGGCGATTGGAACAGGCATGAGTCCTCACTTTGGTGACCACATTGATGTTGTAGTGCAGCACCACTTTCTTGCAATTTTAGAGAGAGCCCCATGACTATATCTTCTGCAGGAAAGCTTGGAGTTAAAATTTACAGTAACTGGGGTATATTGTAGGACTCTTTTTAGCAACTGGAATAAGCTTGCTTGCTATCTTTTTTTTTTTTTTTTGGTGTTAAAGATCATTTTGATGAGTAGGCTTTTCATTTATGAATAGATTAGATTTAGAAACTAAGATTTTCATTGTTTCTATTAATACTAAATATTAAAATAGTATATATATATGAAATGCATGTGTGAGAGTCTTACAGTATACACATGGGGTCAGAGAACAACATGCAGAAGTTAGCTCTTTTACTATGTAGGTTCTAGAGCATGAATTCAGGTCTTCAGGCTTAGTGACAAGAATTTTGTCCTCTGAACCATTTGCTAGCCCTCAAATCTTTTATTTTCCCCAACAAATTTTTCTAGTTATAGGTCAATGCCTTTAAGCTGGGGTGCAAATTATGTTGGGTTCAGTGTTAGAGTTCAATAGTAGTGTACCACCTGGTCAAGGTAAAGTTTTTTCTTTCATCTGTTTTTGTGTGTGGTAGTGTTTGAATTTGTACAGTGTCCATGTTGGTGCATGTGTGTCAGAGGTCAACATTTGCTTTTTTACTCTCTACCTTATCTTTTTTGAGACAGT
Source organism: Cricetomys ansorgei (assembly GCA_026225945.1). Classification (NCBI taxonomy): domain Eukaryota; kingdom Metazoa; phylum Chordata; class Mammalia; order Rodentia; family Nesomyidae; genus Cricetomys; species Cricetomys ansorgei. The sequence goes on along the minus strand of JAMJFZ010001264.1, from coordinate 20,072,168 downwards.
TTCTCACTATCTGGAGCTCACCCCTGTCTCCTGAACCCTCCATCCCAACTTAGGGTTACAGACACACAGTTCTGCTCATGGCTTTTATGTAGGTGCTGGGGATCTGAATTCAGATCCTCCCCTTTGTTGACAGTTGCTTTACTCACTGAGCCATCTCTTCTGCCTATAGCTTTTCCTAATAAACCCAACTTAACTTCATTAAAAACAAAAATTAAAGCAAAGCAGCAGCAACCAAAAAAGTGCTAAGATTCTCTAGAGTTCCATGAAGGTTCTTCTTCCTCTCCTTAGTCAGCATCAGTCCAGTTTCCCTGTTCTGGTCATTGTAGTTGTTACCTACAATCTTTTACCCTCAAATTAGGCAAAGAGAAAGGAAGATTAGAAAAAAAAATTCACCGTTTTTGCAGGTGGCCTTGATACAGAATGGGAGAAATGTAGAAATCTTCACAGCCTATTTTATTTTAGGTTGTCCTAAGTTTACAGAGGACTAGCTGACAGTGTGTCAGACTAGCTTCTCAGCTCACTATCTGTAAACTCCATTTTTTCAAGACTGACAAATGAACCAACGAACCACCAACCAACACCTACTGCAGAGGGAACCAGCCTTTTCCACAAATGGGTTCACGAAAACTCTACACAAGAGGGAGTACGAGTGCAGGAAAAATAAGGAATGACAAACGAACAGAGTAGCTTGTTCTTTTACGGGACCCAAGGAAATGGCACGCAGGATCTCGCTTTAAAATGACACGTAGAACGCTTTAGAAGTAAAACGCAGGAGCGTTTTAATAGGGAAATTAACAGTGTACATATTAAGAAAAGAGAGGGGCAAGAGAGAGACTGACAGTGTGCCTTGCCAGTGAAAAAACTCACACCAAGAAGAGAAGGAGGGAGAGACTGACAGTGTACATTACCAAGGGAAGGGGCCCACTCCAGAAAGAGAGAGAGGAAGAACTGCTCTGGCAAGAAGCTTTAAAAAGCCAGCATACTGTTTAATACTATTCCCAAAATACTAGGTTGCCAAATAGGTAGCCACCGGCTAGATCATCACATCTATGCTTCCTGGTACTTTGTTCCCTTTGACTAGCATCCCCATACTCTCACACCAGCTTTAGTAACTGTCATTTTACTCCTTGGTTCTATGAGTTACATGCTATAAATTTTACATGTAAGTGACGTGATTTATATTTGTCTTTCTGTTTCTGGCCTACTTTAATTAAATGGCATAATGTCCTTCACATTTATCCATCTTGTCATGAATGATGTTGCTATCTTTTAAAAGGCTTTGCAATATTTTACTGCTTGTACCTTTGCATTCACCCACATACCATACTTTACCTAGTCATCCAGCTGATGGAGATCTGGCTTGCTTCTCTGTACCTTATCATTTTTAATAAAAAAAGATTTAATTTTTTACTTAATGGCAAATTCTTGCTGTAAGCAATAAACTGATGATATAATTGACATTAGGGATATATGAATCTTTAATTGATCAGGTAAAGGTAAGATTTTGGTTAAAACTGTGGAGAAGTATCCCTTTGCTTATATTCCTGTTTTCTCTCCCCCCTAGTGGGCCACCGTTACATTTCATCTTCCTCATCATGTATTGAAGTCTATTGCCAGTGCCATTGTAAATGAACTCAAGAAAATAAATCAAAATGTTGCTGCCTTACCTGTTGCGTCCTCAGTAATGGACAGATTGTCTTACCTCTTACCCAGTGCACGTCCAGAACTTGGAGTGGGGCCAGGCCGTTCTGTAGACAGGTAGGACCCTTACTCCTAGGGGTATACTGAAATTGAATTCCTAGTTTTAGAATTAACCAAAGATAACTACAAATCTGATTAGAATGCTTTTAAAAGTAGATTTTTTTATTTATATGCAAATGTAGTGGTTGAGCTAATCACTGCTGTTGAACATGTTTTTAATTTTCTAAGAGAATTTATAAGGGGATTCCAAGATTGTATTTTGAAGATTCCAGTTCTGAGTGAATATTTGAGGACATTTAAAATCATTATATGTTGGGTATATAATACTGTATAGAAATATAAGTGTAAGTTAAGTGTTTACTGTTTTCATGGAGAAGGAGTAGGGTGATATGATCAAATACGTTGTAATTATCTGTCAAGTTCTCTATGAAAAACACCCTGAAAAAGTTGAGGGAGTTGAGTATTATTAAAATTCATTGTATTCATCTATGAAGAAAAAAAATACTATCTCTCACTCATTCTCAATTCTTTGGAGTAGTTTCCTTAAAATTTTCATGCTGTTTGTTCTAGATTTAAAAAGTACTATGAAAATCAGACCTCTGCCATAAGATTTTTTTTTTTTCAGATTTATTGAGTATTTACCTGCTTTGTGTAAAACTAAAGCTCATAATGTATTTGGTTAAAGCGTGATAAATTATTTGATATTAAAAGTACTAAACTTTATTAATGTTATAGAGGAATTTAAAGCCTGATAGTTTTGATTGGGTATTCATTCACATTTTCTGTCACATGTATAGTGTTTTGTTTTCACATTTCCATCGAATGAGTCACTTTCTATGTATTTTCCTGAAGTATAGGAAATAGTGTAAGGTGATGCTAGCAAGTACAATGCTGAATGAATTCATTTTTAACTTAAGTATGGCTCTTATATTTATAATATGTAGCAGTTTATCCTTTACATTGTTAATTTACCCTGTTTGTTAAGTGATTTTACTACAGACACAATTTCTATGAATGGCAAGTGGTAAGGATTTTTATACATTTGAATAATGTTGTTATCTCTGTGTTTTGGACAAGTTACAAATTATGCCACTTGAAACCTGAATATCAGGTGCTAAGTGCTATGGCTATCATTAAAATATTCTTGAAACCTGTTTGGAAGGGAACAAAGAAAGAGAAGCTTGTGATTAGAGCAAGTGTTGTCTGAGAATGATGCAAATCTTGAGATCCTAATGATCCTACAGAGCTATTTTGTAGTTACGGTGCTTTCTAAAGAAGTTACTGTGATAAATGCTATATTTTAGGAAATGAGATCATGAGATAGGATTTTGTTTTGTTTTAGTTACTTGTGACAAGAATCAACTCGAGGAGGAAGGGCTTATTTTAGCTCATAATTTGAGGATACAGTTCATCATAGGCGGCAAGACATGGGTAGGGCTAGAACAAGTTGATCATACTGCATGTATAGTCAGGAATAAGAGAACAATGAATAGTTGTGCTCAACTTAGTTTCTCCTTTTTATTCACTCCTGAATCCCAGGTATATTGTAGTGCCTCCCAAATTAAGGATGCCTGAGGGATGTGTTGTCTAGGTGTTTCTAAATCCGTCACAGAATCCTTCTGGGTATGCTAAAATATCTTCAAGTACTAATTTGGTATAGTCTTGAAATTATTTCATTAATAATGTATCTACTTTGGTGGACATAGTGAATTGAGACTAGCCTGGCTCCATGAGACATTGACTCAACCTCCCCTCTTGCAAAGACGTGCAAAACCTACACATGAAACTTTTATAACCCTCTAAAGTTATTTATTTATTTATTTTTTCAGAAAGGAGAAATGCTTTTTTAGTATACTTCAAGGGGCTGTTTCCTAGGCAGTATCAGAACTGCTATCAGATAAACTTTGGTTTTTACTTTGTTCCTGGGAACTGAACCCAGGGTCCTCTGCTTCCTAGGCATTGCTGAGGTTTGAATCTAAGGGCTTAAAACATGCTAGATAATTGTTTTAAGTGCTAATATTGATATTCTTCTTCTTCCTACAGCACATACTGTTAAAAGCCAGAATGCAATTCTGAGTTAACATAAAGCAATATTGTTGAATGCCATGTATGAATTAGTTTTGGAGAATGATGTATTTTTCTGGTCTTTTTTTTTCTCTTTTTCTTCGTGATCTTTCTTTTTTTCCCCCCTTTTGGTTACTAGTTATACAGATGAAAGAACAAGAGAATTTCTGCTTTACTTTTAGTTCTTTCTTAGTTGAAGCCTTTTGGACTTCAATTTATTATTGTCCTTTGGCAGGGGCAGGCAGTGCAAACGTGATATCCTGGGTTTCAGTTTGATTCTGCTTGAAGTGATGCATTCTATCATGAAAGTATCAAGATTTCCTTGATTTGTTTTCATAATAGTCTAGTTAGGCTGTCTTCCAGCTCATGATGCTCTTATCTCTGGCTCCTGAGTGCTGTGATTATAGGCTGCATTATGGTTTTTAAAATTTACTAGACTTTCTGGCCTTAGTGGTGCACAGTTTTAATCCCAGCAGGCAGAGGCAAGCTGTGAGTTTGAAGCTTGCCTAGTCTATATAGTGAGTTTCAGGACAGCCAAGTCTGCACAGGGTCTCAACCAAAACTAAACTGAAGTTTGGTGGCGTATACAGGCTTTCCCCCCCCCCCCCCCCCCCCCCCAACTTGAGGAAGATTTTCGTAGCAAAAGAACAAAAAACTGATTTCCGATTAAAAAACAACCAGAAAATCTAATACAAATGAAGTACTGCTTAAATGCTTAATGTAATGGACACAGACACACAATGTCAGTCAGCTTGTGGCCTGAGGAAAATGAAGGGCTCTCTGCAAGTCTCTTTATTTCCTGTTCTCTGGCAGTTATGAGTTTATTATTAGTTAATTTACTCTATCCCTGGAATTATTTGATTGCTGTAGCCACTAATTAGGTTTTCTTTTTCTTTTTCTTTACAATTTGTAGGGGAACATACTAAAAACAATTACTTTTAGTTGAAATAAAAATTTGAACATAAACATTCCCACTTTTTTATTGCTATTTCAGTAATTTTCTTTGTTGCAGCATTAATAGGAATTTCCCTCTAGTTTTATGCCTCGCTCCAATTACAAGCTATATGTTTACTTTTAGGGCATTGATGTATAGTGAAGCTAACAGAAGGGAGACATTCACCTCGTGGCCTCATGTTGGCTATAGGTGGGCACAGCCAGATCCCATGGCTCAAGCTGGATTTTATCACCAGGTAAAAAACATCAAAAATAGATTTTTTTCCCTCTGAATGTGCTATTACAGCCTTCAGTAAAACCAGCATTTTAATTTTTTAAAAAAATGTTTTGTACAACCTAGCTATATGCTTGTTTGTATAGGTGCTTGTGAGTTTTGTTTGCCAAATACTTGGTTGTGATCTGGTCCTGTATCCTACACTGGGAATGTATGGGACAAATAATTACTACTGGGTTTTTTAATACTCCATCTTTCCAATTAGATACATTTGCTTTTTTTGCTATCAGATTGTGTTCTTTAAATGTCATTTTTTGAAAATGTTCTTTTTGGGTATGTTTATTTCCAGTGTTTCTTTTACAAACTATTAGTAGATTCTTGAGGTAATGCAGTAAAAGTAATTTTGCAAGGCAGAAATACACCTGAAATACTAGTACTTAGGAGGTGGGGGTGGGGGTGTGAGTTACAGACCAGCCACAAATATGTAGTGAAACACTGCATTTATTTATTTATTCATTCATTTTATTTATATTTACTTTCAAGGCAGGGTCTCACTGTGTCACCCTGGTTGGCCTGTAAATTTATTGAACATTTCTTATTTATGTATGAATAGAATAATACTATAAGTTAGTTTTTTTCCTTAGAAAATTGTACTTGAAATTGGGAACTTTTTGAAAAGAGTTTTTATTCAAAAGCCATTTTAATAATTATTGATCCTTCCCTTTTTCCCTTTTCTTCCCTTCCTCCCTCCCCTCCGTCCCTACCTGCTTCCCCTTTCCGTCCTTTCTCCTCCTTTCTCTTCCTCCCTCTCTTTTTTTCCTTTTCTCCTTTCCTTCCCTCTCTCCTTTCTCTCTTTTCCATTTTAACATAATTTTACAGCCTGCCTCATCTGGAGATGATAGAGCCATGTGTTTTACTTGTAGTGTGTGTCTCGTTTGTTGGGAACCTACAGATGAACCTTGGTGAGTCTTGAGTTTTCTGGGCATAATAGGCTAAGTTAGTATTATAGTGCTTCTAAATTTTACCTTTCTGATCTTGATGTAATCTTCTTGTCTTTTTCTATGTATTATTGTTACTATTTTAAGAAAAAGCAGTAGTCTTGTCTGTATTCTGTCTCAGGACTTTCCAAAATCTGCATGGGAAAAGTGCCAAAAAATAGAACTAGGCTGTCCCCAGACCAGAGGCTGTGGTTAAATCATCTCTAGCACTAGCTCAGCAGTGTAGGTCCACTAAAGAAAGGCTGACAGAATCCATGGAGGTACTTAAAGTTTACAGCTCTAATTTGAAGTAAGTTTTTAGAGGGCATCTTCAGTCTGTGAATTCTAGCATACAACATTTAGAACTTGATTTACATTAGATATTTAGTGAGACCCAAGATTTACTAATAACTACTAGGAGGCCTTATTTTTGACAAAAGTAGTAGTAGTAGCAGCAGCAAATATTTGTCATAATGTAGCTCATGCTATTCTAGATAGTTTGTTTTTCAGCTTTATTCTGATTGTAATCCTCTAAAATAGGTACTATTATAAAGAGAGGAAAACCAGAGACTGTTTTTTAAATTAAAATTTTTTTTGATGATGTTTGATGTTGAACTCAGAGCCTTCAGAATTCTAGTAAAAAATTCTAACACTGAGCTATACCCCTAGCTCCTTACCTTATTTATCTTGATTTTATATGTATAAATGTTTGTCTGCATGTATGTATGTGCCATGTGCATGCCTGGTTCATTTATATCCCCTATAAATATAGTTGCAAATAGTTGTGAACTTCCACTTGGGTGGTGGGGACTTGTACTTGGAACTGAACCTGGGCCCTTGTCAGAGCAATATGTTCTTAACCACTTAGCCTTCTTTCCAATTCCTCCTTGCAATTTATTTTTTATAGTCACTCTGAGATAGAAATTATTTCATCCCATTTTAAGCACTTGTACTTATTGATATCATTTATTTTTGTGTATGTGCGCGTGCATGCATATATGGTGCCATTGAGTGTGCGTGGAGGTCAGGACAACATGGAAGAATTAGTTCTCATACCATGTAGATTCCAGGATTCCAGGTATTTAATTCATGTTTTCAGGCTGGAGTTTTGCTTTTGTGTGTGTGTGTGTGTGTTTTAATAAGTGGTCTCACCGTGTAGCTCTGGTTGGCCTTGCTCTGGAACTTGATATGTAAGCCAGGCTGCCCTAGAACTCATGTAGGTCTGATGTGATTCAAAGCATGCAGTGCCATGCTACATGCTGGGCAAAGATTTATTTATTTTTTAACTTTTATATATACATGTATTTTCTTTGTGTATGATTCCATGTGTGTCTGGGTGCTCACAGAGGTCAGAAGAGGATATTGGATCCCTTGGAGCTGGAGTTACAGGTGGTTGTGAGCTGTCTGTTGTAAGTCCTGGGAACGAACTCAGATTCTCTATGAGATCCTGTAACACTGTCAGCCACAGAGCTATCTCTCTGACCCTAACACACATGCAGACGTGTGTCTGTGTATGTATATGTGTGTGTATGTATTTGAGACAGAGTCTCATGTAGCCCAGGCTTGTTTGGAACTCACTATGTAGCTAAGGTTGATTTCAAACCTCTTCCCTTTTTTGAGATTGTAGCTCTGGCTGATCTTGAACTCACTGTATAGACTACGCTGGTCTAGAACTAAAAAGAATCCATCTACCTCCATCTACCTTTAGTGCTGAGATTAAAATTTGTGTGTCACCATGACCTTCCTGGCATCAAATTCTTGGTCCTTTTGCCACTATGTTCTAGGTTCAGAGGAATGTGCCACCACATGCAGTCTTTTTCTTTTAGAAAATGGAGTCAAGGCCTAAAATGAGGGCAGGTTGTACATCAACTGATTGTGTAATCCATGCTGGCCTCAAACTTGTGTCAGCTATCCTGCCTCAGCTTCCTGAATGCTGGGATTATAGGTACTAATGAGCATGGACAGCTTTGTTGGTACCTGTATTCATAACCTTTTGTATTGGGGAAAGAGATTCAAAATTTCAGCTTGGACAGATAAGTGCCCATCTTTTCTTGACACGCTGAGGAGTTTGGCTTGTACTAGAATCTGAGATTTCAAAAACTTTCAAGAATTTGGTAGAATCTGATGTTCTGTGTACACTGCTCTAAGTGCATAGGAGAGAAACTGGGTTGCTGAGCATGGATGCTTTCTAAATCTTTGAGAAAAGGGACAATTTAAAGAGGAAAATGAGACATTGATATTTTGCTTGTGGGAGTTACACTTTGTAGGGAGGTTGAATTCTTCAAGAAACAGAAATGGACATTTACTATTCCTGTCAGTTCTGCTTTTACTTCTCTAAGGAGTTAATTTCTCTTATATACTTGGAGTTGCGACAAGTTTAGCCATTGTAATGAAAAACTGAAAAATTCTACATATTGAGACCATGCTTCTCAAACAAACAAATAAATATAGGGCTGAAAAGATGGCTCAGTGTTAAGAGCACTGACTGCTCTTCCAGATTTCCTGAGTTCAATTCCCAGCAGCCACATGATGGCTCACAGCCATCTATAATGGAATCAGCAGCCCATTTCTGGCATGCAGGTGTACTTTCAGATAGATTCAGAAACAAAGTAAATAAATCTTTAAAAAAATTGCTTCTGGGTTGTGGTGGCGCACACCTTTGATCCCAGCACTCAGGAGGCAGAGCCAGGTAGATCTTTGTGAGTTCCAGCCTGGTCTCCAGAATAAGTTCAGGACAGCCAGAGTTACAACAGAGAAACGCCATTTCAAAAAACCAAAACAAACAAACAAACAAACAAATAAATAAACAAATGCATGCTATAGCCAATACAATGTGACAAATTTATGATAGATGAGCAATGGAGAATTAGAAGAACATCTGGAAGGTGGGATAAAAGGATTAGATACAACTGATGTTGGATTTTATTTTACACAGTCACATGTGACTAAATATTTCATTAAAAAGTTAAAACTCAGGTAAGAGAATGTTGAAAAGGGGAAAATGTACTAGAACTTAGCTGGGAGAGAATGTAGCTCACAAATGTGCTTGGTGGTATAATGTAGAAGGTTTATGAAAGAGATCTGTGCATTACAAATTTCCCAGTCATTTCCCAGTGACTGCAGGTTCAGAGTGAAAAGAAATGTCTATTCTGAAGAACAGCATGTTTCATGATGAATTTTCTTTTTCTTTGCCATAATGAAAAAAGATTCTGTCTGTGGTAGCAGGATCCTGTCCTCTTAAGTATTGCTTTGAAATTACAAGTAGAAAAATTATACAAGGAAACACACAACAGAAAATTAAAAGGAAATACAAAAGAATAAGTTGGGTAGATAATTTTGTCATGAATTGAGAGTTACCGCACTGATTTCACACTTGCGGTCAGTTACCGTGAGTAAAAACTGCTACCGGTGAACACGCAGAATATGGACTGTGTAAACACTGAGTAGTTGAATGAACTTGAGTGAACTTATAAAGCTAAATTCGTTTGAGAAGTGGAAATACAGCTGAGTGATAGAGTTCGACATACTTTCAAAGCCCTGGTACTTACATCTGCCACCCCCACCCGCCCCATCCACCCAAAGGAAAATATGAATAATTTAGTAAGATTAAGACTTTTAAAAGGTATTCATAAAGGAGACAGTCTTTGAGTTTCTGCTTTGTTCTTCAGTAAACTTTTTCCTTTTCACTTTGTAAAGGTCTGAACATGAGAGACATTCCCCCAACTGCCCTTTTGTGAAAGGCGAACATACCCAGAACGTGCCCTTGTCAGTCACATTGGCAACGAGTCCTGCCCAGCTTCCTTCTGCAGACGGAGCTGACAGAATATCTTGCTTTGGGTCGGGGAGCTGCCCACAGTTTCTAGCTGCTGCGACCAAATGCGGGAAGATCTGCGTATGGGACGTCTCCAAACTGATGAAGGTGCACTTGAAGTTTGAAATTAATGCCTACGATCCAGCAATTGTACAACAGTTGATCCTATCAGGAGACCCAAGCTCAGGAGTTGACTCAAGGAGACCGACTTTGGCATGGCTGGAGGACTCCTCTAGTTGCTCAGACATCCCCAAACTGGAAGGAGACAGGTATGTGATTTTGTTTCAGTACTATTTGTAGTAGTATGTGTTTTCTTTTTCTAAATTTCATTTTGTTAACTCTTAATTAATATGATAGGAAAAAAAATGGGTCAAATTAGGGAGTAGAAGATAAATGCTTGGATAGAAATCTGAAAGTGATGTGAATCTCAGAAGTTTTCATTCAGAATACAACAGATCAGTTGTAACTGGTGGCTGGACCAGGACGACTTATATGAGTTGTATGCCTGTCTGGACTGTGTTGTGAGAATTTTGTCTCTAAAGACCAAAGAAATAAAACCTACTAAAAGGAAATGGCACTGTGTGTGATACACACTTTTTCTTTGAATTACATTTTCCTTTACGTTATATAGCTAGAGACGCCCTGAAGTTGGCAAAATACAAGTGACTAAGGATAAATATATGATAATGAAAAACAGAATGCCAGACAGCCAGCAAGCACTAGCAATCACAGACATACTGGAGAGGCTAAAATTCATTTGACAAATAATTCATTATGTAGTTCTGAACCTCCTTTGTAAATTCATTTCTGTGCAATAAATACCAAACTATGTAAGTCTCAAAATAGGAAATTCAGTTTTGTCAATAGAAGTAACTGTCTTTAGTTTTGTCTTCAGTATCAAAACAAAAACATAACAAAATAAAACAAGAAAAGAGAATAGAAATACTGAAATTAAACCAGTGGATTAGATTTCTAATTTTCCTTTTTTCGGGGGAATGAGGGTGTTCGAGATAAGAGTTTCTTTGTGTGTAGTCCTGACTGTCTTAGAACTCAACTCTATAGACCAGGCTGGCCTCGAATTCACAGAGAACCACCTGCCTCTGCTTTCTGAGTGCTGAGATTAAAGGCATGTGCCACCACCACCTGGCTTATAATTTTCCTTTTTCCAGATAGTTTCATAGAACAGACGTACCAAATGATTCCGGTCTCTCTCTTCTATAACTCCCTCAAGTTCTGGGAGTGAATTTCACTAAAGAGTAGCAAAACGACTTTAGATGAGGCAGAGGATCTAATTATTTGGAGAAGTGTACTAGTAGTAGAGAGGGAGAAATGTTTGGTTTTTGTTCTGTTTAGACAGTATGTACCTGCATTGGCCTGAGACTTTCGGCTGTCCTGCTTCCTCTCTCCCCAGGGCTGGGAGTGCAGCCTGCACAGAGTCTGAGGCACTGTAATTGAATTGTCTCCCCTTAGCTTCTTTGATAGACACCTGATTCTTGTGACTGTATCTGATCAATAGCAGTTGTGGGTGGAGAATCTCTACATGTGACTGAATTTTTGACTTTGAATTGGGCCAATCACTCGGCTCTGTTTTATTCACATAAATAGAATTAAGGATTTAATATAGCCATTCAGCGTGTGATGAATAATAGCAGCTATCCCTATTAGGACTGTCAGTGGTAATGTGAAATGGACCATATTTAACTGTGACTGTCCCTATACACTGAGAGTGTTTGGGGGTCCATGTTAACTATGTGATTGTTGTTACACTGCAGTCACATCCTTTATGTCCCCTTTTTTTGAGACAGGGTTTTACTATGAAGCCCTGGCTGTTCTGGTGGTTGTTATGTAGACTAAGTTGGTCTCAAACCCACAGAGATTTTCATATCTCTGCCTCTGGTGTGCTGGGATTAAAGGTACACTACAACTGGGTGACATGTGTTTTTATTAGGTAATACAGAATTTTGTTAAATGAGAATTAATGGAATTTAATAATTTACAACATACAAATTGAGAAATTTGTGTAATTTGTCTTGGTAATAGCATGTGGAAATTGACTAGCAGATAAAGGAATTGGGCCTGAGGTCTAATATAGACTGAATTAAAACTTCATGGCTATTTTCTGTTATTATATATCAGTGTGAGAATTTCAGGGACAAGCAGTTTACCTGAGTTGTCTGAGTTTTTATTAACATATTTCCTAATAGCACTAGAACCAAGAATGCTTTGTGTGTGTGTGTGTGTGTGTGTGTGTGATTTTATTAAAGGATTTAGTGGGTAATTATAGAAGATAAAGAAATTGGCTTGTCATTTAAAACCCTGATTTTAATTAGAACTTTATTTTATATTTTGAATTTGTGGATTAGAAGTTGCATCAAAACAGACTTCAAGGATTACCACATTCCTCTTTGGGAAAATGTACATTTCAGATATGTGGTGTGTGTGTGAGTGTATCTCCTCCTCCACATACACACACATACTCACACACTCACACACACACACACTCACACACTATGTACTCTTCCATTTCCAGCAGAAATATTCCACAGTATTATATAGTTTGTGACAAAAGCTTAAAATATATCTAGGGGTGGTTGGATCAGAACCACAAAAGAGAAATACTTTCTAAGAAGTGGCAAAGTGGGACTCCAGGTTGGGGAAGTACTCATTTGTAGAGTCTGACTAGCAAAGGCAAAGAAAGGTCTTGGGTTTAATCTCCAGCCTCACTCTCCTCCAAAGTAGGTGGGATGTGGTTAAGGGTGGGGTCAAAGAAACAGCCAGCATTATGGTGTATACCTGAATCCCAGCACTTAGGAGGTTTAAACAGGAGGATTGCCAACCTGGATTACAGAGTTGATACCCTTCTTCAAAACAAAACAAAACCCAGAGCAAAATAAAGCATAGTGTTTCATCCCAGATGGTTGAGTTCCCGTTACCCTTCCCTCCCAGAGGTAATGGGATTTTGGATTACTAGTGAATAGAAATACTTCTGACTTTGTGTGGCACAAGATACAATATATTTAACTTCAAATATCATATGTGAGTTTTATTAGCTTTAAGAACAACACATTAATTTGAGATTAAAATGAGTTTAAGGTTATTAACTATAACTTGCTTAGGATTTATTTTATTTAGAGTATTACTTACAAAACAGTTATGTTCTCAACGAAAAAGCTTTGAAAAAATACTTAGTTTAAATAAAGTAGCCTGTTTCTCTAGCTATTACATTTGCCAGTTATATTTCTTTTTGAGACCTGGCTCTCATGTATTCTAGGGTGGCTGTGAACTCTTGATCTCACTACCTTTGCTTCCCAAGTACAGAGGTGATAAGACGTTTACTACTAGGTCTGGCTTTGTGTATTTTGTTGAGTTGGCAAATATGTCACATTTTTGAGTTACATTTCTTAAGCTACTATGTGGTAAAATTAATATTTGATTAGTTTTCAAAAAATGTAGTATTAACTTTGTGACTTGCCTATGATTTATCTTGTATGTTGCTTTGTAAAGGTTTTGTATCATCTAAAAGCTGTACAATATAGGAGTAAATATGTTCACTGTAGAAAAGTTGGCAAAGGCAGGAATGAGAATGAAAGGGGACTCAGAGAACCTGTAATTATACTATCTAGTTATGGGAACATTTATTTGTGTTTTACATTTTTATAGCATGTGTTGGATCAGTTTACATGATTTTTTTCCCAGTATTTTTCTAAGAATTTTTATCATAAAATATTTTAAGAATAGATTATTAGTTTTTGAAGACTTTCAGACATTCTTGGTAATGTCAAGAATTCTTTCTTTAAAAATACTGTGTTTTATCTTTTATCTCAGTACCAGCTGGGTGATACTAAAGTCCATTGGTGTGTTCTTGCTGTACATGTACTTATTCTAGCTCCCAAGTACAGTATTTTTCTTAGAATTTAGTCTTTTAGATGTCTTCTTCCTTCTGATTAGGATTTGAATTTTTGAAGCTAATTAGCAGATGATCTTAAACTTGTTTTGCATTCTTTTTTATTTTAAACTCATAGTGAATAGGGAGTGGTATCTGGTGATACTGCTCAGTGGTACTTGTTGTACCACTAATATATGTAAGATAAATGCCCAGCACTGTAGATTTCAGTATAGTGTATTATTTGAGAAAAGGATATTGCCTTTTCCTTTCTACAAAATGCATCTTTTAATTTTTGTAATGAGAGTATCAAGGTTGAAAAAAAATGTTGGTGATTTGATGGTTAATGGGGTGCAGAGCTTGATAATTACATCTGAGAGAATAGGTAAAGGTTGATGGAAAAAGGGGACCTGACAGTTTCTTGGCCACTTGAGTGAAGGACAAAGGACAGACCATTGTCTTGTCCTTACTCCTGTCTTCTGAGTTGTGACACTTAACCCTGCATGTCTTACAGAATGAACAAAAAGCACAGAATAAAATGAAATGAACATTGATGTGGGTACATGTATAATGCATTATGTATACACACACGTATATGCATATAGCTGTTTTTGGTTTTAGAGTAGTGGTCTTGAATTCATTGACTGTAGTTGTTAATATTTTACTACTATAAGCTCAAGTTTAATTTGACTAGCTGCTACTCTCTTTTGTTCTTGCACTTGCTTTAAATTAACCTCTGTCATACTTTTCATAAATCTCCAAATATTACAGATTTTTAGAGGTTTTTTTTTTCACACAAAAATTTCCATGTAGACATTCATTTAATGATTTATAATTGTTTATCCATGTATCCATATAAATAAGTATCTTATATCGCTTTTTTTTTTTAAAGCATTTTTTATATTGATTTTGTTTGATCTATATAATGGTGGTTTTAAAACTGCTTTTCAGGGCTGAGGTTATAGCTTAGTTTTTTTCCCCCTTAATGTTTTTAACATTTTATTTTAGGTTTGTGAGTGTTTTGCGTGAATGAAAAAAAAAGATACACATACACACACACACACACACACACACACACACACACACACACCATTTGCATATCTGATGCCCATGGAGGTCAGGAGAGGGAAATAAAAGTCCCCAGAACTGTGAACCACCATCTATGTTGGTGCTAGGAACTGAACCTGGATTCTCTTTAAGAGCAACAAGTGCTCTTAATTGATGAACCATCTCTCCATCCCCTAGCTCAGTGCTTGAATAGTACACAATAGGGCTCCAAGTTTGACTCCCAGCACCACCCCTTCAAAAAAAAAAAAAAAAAAAAAGAGCTAAGCCACAAATGACTATGCTGTGTGTCTTCTTTGCTTTTTTATGTGATGTATGTTTCTTTTTTTTTTTTGGGGGGGGGTGCTGGGGATTGAACCCAAGGCCTTACACATGCCAGCTTCCTACACTGTAGCTGATGTATGTCCCTAGCCCCTCTAATTTCTTTTCTTTTTTTTTTTTTTTTAAGTTTTTTTCTTTTAAGTTTAAATTGTTCTCCCTTTGTCTTTTAAGCGATGATTTACTGGAAGATTCAGACAGTGAAGAGCATTCCAGATCAGATTCTGTGACGGGTATGTAAAAACCTTAGATAATATACTTTATATATGCTTACATTTATTTATACAGTTCAAAATAAATCTTAATGCCAGTTAATTCTTAATTTCCTAGTGAAACTGGAAATCTTTACTAGTAGACTATTTCAGTTTTCTGTGTTTATCAGTGATCTTGAATAAAGTATAAGAACATTATATTCCCTAATTAAAATTTAAATGACAACTATTTCATTCAAAGGGAATAAAGTAGTAGGTGTATTAAGTCTCTGTCATATGTGCCAGAGAGTGAAAATTGTGCTTCTTTTATTTATATGCTATCAACTGTTAAGTAAGTATAACATTTAACTATAAATTCTTTAGTTTAAACTGTAAAATCATAAGCATTGTGATATCAAGTAGACGTTGCCTTGTTTGGTCATGAAATACTAAAGGAAGCAACATGGTTCGTCACGTATCCCAGGCTGGCCTGGAGCTTGCTCTGTATCTTAGGCTGATCCTGAACTCCACGGTCTTCTTGTCTTAATCTCCTTAGTGTTGGAGGAGAGGCATATAGCTTACATGTATCATGCTTTTCAATATTATTTCAGAGAGGAGGCGACTACATCTCAAAATGGTTTTATTTTTTATTTTTATCTTTGTTTGTTTTTGAGACAATGTTTCTCTGTGTATGCCTGACTGTCTTGGAACAGAGATTCACCTGCCACTGCCTCTTGAATGCTGGAATTAAAGGCGTGTGCCATCACCCCCTGGATCAAAATGGTTTTATTTATTTATGTGTTTGTTTATTTCCTTCCTTTGTGGGTACATGTATGTTCTTGAGTGGATTCATTTATGCATGTGCTCGAGGAGGATGAAGATTGATGTATCAGATGTCTCTGTTATTTTTCCATCTTAGCTTATGGAATAGTCTCTTACTAAACTAGGAGCTTGTGTATTTGACTTGGCTGGCTGGCCAGCAAGCTGCAGGGTTCTATCTGTGTGCCCCAGTGCTGGAGTCACAAATAGACACTGCCATGCTTTACTTTTACATGGGTGCTGGGAATCTGAACTTAAATCCTCAGGATTGTACAACAAGTCTTACATTAGTGGGTCCATGTGTTCCAGCCCTATCATGTTAAGAGTATTTCAATCTGCTTATTATTACAGTCTAATTATATTTCTTAAGCTGTGAAATAATGATATTTAACATGCATTATTCATAGGGATTGAATTAGATAATTGCATGTAAAGAATTGTACACAGTACCTGAGAAGTGCCTGGTTTTTAAAAAGTGATGGTTACTGTGACTGTAATTTAATGTCATGTCAAGGACATGTAACATACTTCCTATCTTTAGAAGAAACATGGCCTTGTGTAGTGTAGTTAAAAACTATAGCTTTAGTGACTGTTCTCTAAATTCTGATTTGCTATGAAATATTTTTGAAGCTGCTTAGAAGAAGGCTGCAATGATATTTTGGTTTAACTTGCAATTTTGAACTTCTTAGCACTGAAACCTCCCTTCCCCACATAAGAAAATGCTCTGAATGATAAGATTAGACTAGGCTGGCAAGGTGGTTCAGTAGGAAGTTGGTGCTTAATGCCAACCCTGATGACCAACCTGAGTTCAATCTCTGGGATCTGTATTGGAAGGAGACTGCAGAGTCCCACAAGTTGTCTTCGGACCTCCACATATGCTTCATGGTGCATTGGATACACACGAATATAATGCACACAATTTAGGCTAATTAAGGCATTTTTTTTCTCGTTTTGCTGTCCTTTTACAAAGACAGATGTGGCATGTTGTTGCATTTTCTCAATCTTATTTAGAAAAATAGGGTGTGTATTAGAGAAGACCACTGCTTATATTAGGTCACTTAACTCTATTGGCTTCAGTTTTTTTTTTTTTTTTTCATGAAGTGTTTGTAAGTAAGTGTTCTTCTGAGCCCCCTTTTCTTAATTTCTTTGGCTTTATCTATAGCAATTTACTTCTATGCCATAACATTGTTCTTTTCTTGATGTCTAAGGAGCTCAGTATGTATTTTGGGGATTAACAGTATTTACATTTTCTGTCCATGCTGGCACATGCCTTAGGCTGTCATGATTGCTGTAATCAGGATAGCTATAACTAGCCTGGGTTATTATATAGCAAGACTCTGTCTAACCCCCCAAATAATATTTGTATTTGGTCTGTTTTCTTATTTCTTTTCTACCATTAAGTTTTTCTTCTGTGCTTGTTTAATTTTCCATATAGCCTTTTGATGAACTTCCGTTTTCAGTATCAGAGATTTGTCATATATTATTACTTTTTAGACAGGATCTCATTATGTAGCTCTGGTTGGCTTGGAACTTGGCTGTGTAGATCAGCCTAAACCTTGAACTCAGAGTTCTGGGTTTGTGCCTCTCGAGTGTTGGAATTGAAAGCATGTGATGCTATGCAGGGTCCTTATTGTATATTCTTGTTGGTACATGTGATACATTTTTAAAGGAAGTATTGTCTTTGAATGGAATTAGGGGATCGTGGTAGTAAGGGATAAAGTCTTTTCAGCTTAAAAATTTTATATTCCTTTGTGTTTAATATGTATGGTGTACATGAGTGTGAGATTATATATGTGGAGGCCAGATACCTCCAGTGTCTTTTTTTTTTTAAAGACAGAATCTCTCATTAACTTAGAATTTACCAGTTCTAAACTAGACTGTTTGGCCAGTGAGCCCTAGGGACCTGCTTGTCTTGGCCTCCCCAGTGCTGATTATAAGTATATCTGCATGCCTAGATTATTTTACATCAGTTCTGGGGATTGAATTCAGGTCCTTCATGTTTTCTTACAAAACAGGCACTTTATTGACTGAGCCATTTTCCAAGTCCTAGTTTTTTTATTTGAAGGTTTGCAAGTAGGTAATTGTTATAGGGAAATACATTTCTTTGAGACCAATTTTAAGAGACCAATTTTAAATATATAGGTTCTAGCCTATACTTTTTTATACCAGTAAATTTTCGGGAGATTATGGAGTAAGCATATCTAAACTTGATAGTATTGAGAGATGTAGCATCTTAATATTTTAGGTGCAATTTCAGAATGTTACAGCTCACTTCAAAGAATTGTATATATTGTATATAATTGTATGTATTTAACTTCAAAATTATGAGTGCACAATAAAATGCTTCTGTTTTTTACTGAAGATTATTAATTTTGAAAGTTCCTAGTTGATTTCAAAGAGAAAAGTTTTGTTTCTAGACCATATATTTGAGATAAGGAGACATCTCATGAAAACTGAAAAGAAGGGTTTGCAGGAGAGTTGAGTACGAATTGAACTTTGGCTTTAGGAAAGAGGCGAGGCAAAATCTAATTGCGTAGCTCAGGAAGTATGACTATTAGAAGCTGTGGCTTTGACACTACTGAAGTAAGCAAGCTACAGAAGGATTTCCCAAAGCTATTGGAAAGTATTGCGTTGCAGGTATGTTGAATAAACATTTGTTATGTGGTCTAGTTGGTCTCTGGTACAAACTTTGAGTTAAGGACCTAGCTCCATTCAGTGGCAGAGTGGTTGCCTCACATACACAAGGCCCGGTGTTCATTTCAGATTTTCATACTGAATTATCCTGTTTCCCAGGTGTGCATTGAAGAGGAAGTAGAATAGTAGAGCCATTTGTTATATTTTTCTTTTTTATATTTATATTCTAGTTCTTTGCTTTTTTTTTTTTTTTTTTTTTTTGAGCAGGCTCTCATACTATATCCTAGGTTGTCTTGGAACTCACTATATAGCTCAGACAGGCCTCATACTCAGAGTAATCCTTTCCACTCAGTCTCTTCAGTGTTGGGATTACAGCAGTGAGCCACCCAACCTGGCCTATCATTTCCTTTTCTTAAACAGTTTTAGTGTATATGCCATTTACTTTAAATATTGTTTTAACTTTGTGTACTTTGTGGATTTATTTTGACTTAATACATACATAGATTAAAACTATTCTATATAGACAATTTTTGTTCTAACTGTAAAAAGTGATTTAAGTTTTTTAGTTCAACAAACAGATTAGCATCTCCAGGATATATTATATGTAATGAAAGATATAAAAATACTTAGTTTTTACTTTGATTTTCCAGTTCAAGAAAGTAGATGTTGACTATGCCAGGCAGTAAAATGGCTGTTTTTATAGCCACAGAATATGGAAGGAATAATAGTCTCCTTCTGCTTCAGTTAGAAAAGATTTCAGTTGTAGAGGTTAGTAATAATTTGTGAAGTTAAGACAATCCCAGATAATTGGAAATTCTGGGTGACACTGTAGTGAATGTTGAAGAGACTGTGAGGGCATGGTATCAGGACACCTAATAGTATCAGGATCTCTTGCTTGTTGCTTACTTGTACTTTCAGTCTTCATATAGCCATGTCATTTACAATTTCCTTGATTCTTATTTTCCTACCTAATTATAAAAGCAGTTCAAATTTTTCATTTTTGTCTATCATAGAGTAGTTTTTACATTATTGTTATTGACTGATTCTTACTTGTTGTTGGGGAATTTAAAAAAGAAAGAAAGAAAGAAAAAAGAACAAAAATCAAATCCAGGATTGGTTGAAAGTATTTTCAGTTCAGTGATGGATTACCTGAGTGTAGGATTGACTGTTGTCTCTGGTGGGGTTTTCGTCTGTAGTACTGTCATCATTGTGGAATAAGAGGAAAGAATATTAAAACGAATGGAACTGAGATAATGATATTTTTCTTATGTGTTTGAGAGAATGCATGATTTATAGTGCACAAATAATGGTATATTTTTGGTTTAGAATTGAAGTCTAGAAATTCTGTTCTTTTTATATTAATTTAAAGCAATGACTAAATAATATATTCTTTCTATACCATCCCATGCCTTAAAAATCAATTTTCCTTTTTAATTCTCAAGAGAATATATTTGAGTTCAAAATAAATTTGAATTTCTTTAGTAGTTTATTTTTTTAAAAAATTTCTTATCTAGGGCCATCTGAGATTTGATTACATTGTCTTCAAAATACTTGTAAATTTTTCAAAAATCACTTAAATTTTGTGTGTCCATATATGTATGGGCACATGCACACATGTGAAAATCAGGGACAGCTTGCAGGCGTTAAGTTTTCTCCTCCCACATGGGTCCCCACTCAGCGTTCAAGCTGAATCTGGCTTAGGGGCAAGAGCCTTTACTTGCTGATTATCTTGCTGGCCGTGAAATGCTTTGAATTTTTGTATTTACTCTAGTGCATAGAGCAGATGAAATAGGAACAACCTCATTGAAGTACTGGCTGTGATTTGCATCACCAAGGCTGCTGCATCTAATGTGTTGTATTGTTTCTTTTCAAAGGGCATACATCACAAAAGGAAGCCATGGAAGTAAGCCTTGACATAACAGCACTCAGCATTCTACAACAGCCGGAAAAACTGCAGTGGGAGATTGTGGCAAATGTGCTCGAGGATACTGTAAAGGATCTTGAAGAACTTGGGGCAAATCCTTGCTTAACAAACTCTAAGAGTGAAAAGACAAAGGAAAAGCACCAGGAACAACACAACATTCCCTTTCCATGTTTATTGGCTGGAGGTTTATTAACATATAAATCTCCGGCTACCTCACCCATTAGTAGTAATTCTCACAGGTCACTGGATGGTTTAAGCAGAACTCAGGGCGAAAGTATATCAGAACAAGGGTCAACTGACAATGAATCCTGCACAAATTCAGATCTGAATTCTCCTTTGGTAAGGAGGACTTTACCTGTTTTACTTCTTTATAGTATCAAAGAATCTGATGAGAAAGCAGGAAAAATCTTTTCACAGATGAACAATATTATGAGTAAAAGTTTGCACGATGATGGTTTTACGGTTCCACAGATTATTGAAATGGAGCTGGACAACCAGGAGCAGTTGTTGTTGCAGGATCCTCCTGTGACTTACATTCAGCAGTTTGCAGATGCGGCAGCCAGCCTCACCTCTCCAGATTCCGAGAAGTGGAATTCTGTGTTTCCCAAGCCTGGGACTTTGGTTCAGTGCTTGAGGCTACCAAAGTTTGCAGAGGAGGAGACTCTTTGTATAGACTCTCTAACTCCTTGTGCTGACGGAATTCATTTGTTGGTAGGACTGCGGACATGCTCTGTTGAATCGTTGAGTGCAATAAATCAAGTTGAGGCCTTGAATAATTTAAATAAATTAAATTCTGCACTATGTAATAGACGGAAAGGTGAACTGGAATCCAATCTTGCTGTAGTGAATGGTGCAAATATTAGTGTGATCCAACACGAGTCACCAGCAGATGTGCCGACTCCTTTGATCATTCAGCCGGAACAGAGGAATGTTAGTGGTGGATATTTAGTCCTTTACAAAATGAATTATACCACCCGAATAGTGACTTTAGAAGAGGAGCCAGTAAAAATCCAACATATCAAAGATCCTCAGGACACAATTACCTCGCTCATTTTGCTTCCACCAGATATATTGGATAATCGAGAGGATGACTGTGAAGAACCTGCTGAGGAAATGCAGTTAACCTCGAAGAATGGGATTGAAAGAGATAAGAAGTCTGACATCTCTACTCTTGGACACCTGGTAATAACCACTCAGGGAGGATATGTAAAAGTATTAGACCTTTCAAACTTTGAAATTTTGGCCAAAGTGGAGCCTCCCAAAAAGGAGGGCACTGAAGAACAGGATACATTTGTTTCTGTCATTTACTGCTCAGGCACAGACAGGCTGTGTGCATGCACCAAAGGTGAGCTATTTGCTTGATTCTTCTGAAAAACCATTCTGTGGCTTTGTGTATGTGCATACCTAGTGTGAATTTTAGATCCATGTAGAAAGAGGATTCTTTTTTCTTTTTAATAATATAGCAGTCCATTTTCTACTATTTTTACTGACCTTAAAATTTTTTTTTAAACTTTCCTAGGTAAGAAATCTATTTTTAAGTAAAACCTATTTGTAAGTTCTCAAAAAGTATCTTCTCAGCTGAGTATAGAGGTTTACTTGGGACAGTGAAACTCCAAGGCCATGAGTTCAAGGCTAGTCTGAACTGTGTAGCAAGAAAGATCTTTGCTTAACTTTAGGAAACTAGCATCCTGCTATTTTTGTGAATACTGACTCTGTATTGCCGACATGTGGACCTAGGATAAAAAAGGCCCATGTGCTAGACTTGTTGATGTGACAACACACCTAACGTTAGCTACTTAAGGAGGAAGGGTTACTTGGGCACCTGATTTCAAAGATTTCAGTTTGTCACAGCTGGAAATGTTTATTAGCAGGGCAGCTACAAAGTAGGGATGTGTGTGTGTGTGTGTGTGTGTGTAGAGGGAGAGGAGAGAGCACTTATAGCTTGTGTTTCTTTTATTCCAAAGGGAGCCCAGTGTTGTTCCCTACCCCTATCCCTGTGTACAAATGCCCTTGTAGAGTCACTTATAGATGTGTCCTTTTGATCTTTTAGGTATCTCTTAATACTGCCAAGTTGCTTAGCTGCCAGAAGTCTAATCAAATTAAATAATGTATATAAAGTTTCTGGAACAGATTACTTCTGAGAAAAAAAAAAAAAACTTAGCCAAGTAATCATTAGTATCGTATGATGTTAAGATGTTTGGTCTTTTCTTATAGTCTTTGGCTGGTAACAAATTAGCATTTCAGCATTTGAGTTTCCATTGGACATTGTTTAATATTTCCCCATATATTTGTTTGTGTAAATCAAATAACTGTGTACAAGAGATTTTGATAAGTATTACTGGCATTTTGAGGTATGACAAATATTTAACAAATAGGTTAGTTGAAATTGTAGGCCACAAAATTCGTGAAGCCTAGATTACTATAGCTAAGATTTGGTGGATTTGGGAAAAGCTACACACATTCGTTATCTGTGCTTTTGGTAGGCATTAACTTCAGTTTTTTGTTAAGTAGATTCCCAGGACTTACTTAGCCAAAGAAGATAGTAGGTAGTGCATTGATTGATTCAGATTGATTTTTTGAGCTACATCTAGTGAAATACCCAGTGGGGAAAAAGTCTTCAAATTAAGTGAAAATCAAAGTAAGTTGATACAAAATATGAACAATTTAGCATAACCTTAGAATGATAAAAACTTTAAAGTACAGATAAGACTTAAGAATAGCGCTTTAAATATTAGAAACTTCCAGGGAATTTAGCTTTCTGATCACATATGCCATTCTGCTACTCTGTCGGTGATTACACCAACTTTTTAATACATATGCTTTTTATAGAGCCTCTTTTGCAGCTCAAGAAACTAAGTGGAGAGTTCATTAACTTGGCATAGTTGTGTGGCAGAGAAGATTCTAAGCTGGTCAATGTGTTGTTAGGACCTTTTGAACTGTGAATACTAACTACACTGTCAGTATCACAAAACCAAAGAATTTTAACAGTGAATTCCCTGTAGTATTCAATATGGAAGATATAAGAAGTTACTGTCTTTCCATAAATCATCCTAAATAGAGCTTGAGGGATTTGGCCCAGGACACATGATTGTAAGATACTAGTATTTGTAGAAATGCAGTAAGAGTTTAATTATTTCAGTTATTTGATGAGATAATTTAGCAAGAATAGTATTTGAAAGTAGATTGATATATTCTTAGAGTTAGGACAATAGGATTCCCAGTGATAGTTGATTTTCTTGGCTGTCTTGAACTGTCTTCAATGCTGGGATTGCAGGTGTGCCATCAGGACCTACTCAGGAAGAACTAAAACAAATATTTTTTCCCTGTGTGTGAGCTTGTGTGTGTGCAGTCCCAAGGCTGACACTGAGAGTCTTCTAACGCTCCATCTTCATTGAGGTAGGGTCTCAATTGAATCCAGGTCTTGATCAGTAGCCAACTTGTTCCAAATGTACCCTGTCTCTGCCTTCTGAGCACTGACATTATAGGTGGTGGCCATACCCTTCTGACATTCATATGATTCTGGGGATCCAAACTCTAGTCCTCATGCTTGCATGGCTAACCCTTTATCTACTTAGCCATTTCCTCAGCTGTAAAAAATTTTGAAATTAAATAATTGTAACATGAATAAAAGTTAGAAGTTAATCATTGTCATTGAATTACCACAAAATGTTTAATATATACCTATAATATTGAGTAATGTTTAAATCATGTTAAGCATATTTATTTCCTCATATATCACTCCTTTGTGGTAAAAACTTTGAAATCCTTTCTTCTGGCTTTTTGACATGTACATATATGATGTTATGTGCAGTTACCATAATGTGTAGTAGTTACCTCAGAGGTGCTTACTGCTGTGTTAGAGTCCATTGATCAACAACTCTACAGTCCCCTCTTCCCTGTCCCTGGTCTCTGTAACTACCATTCTGTTGTGAACTTACACGAAATCAACTTTTTTTAGATTTCACATGAGTTACTTCATTCAGATAACTTTCCTGATTTATTTTGCTTAACACAATGACCTAGTTCTATCCCTGTCATTGTAAATGACAAGATTTTCTTCTTTCTGACTGAGTAGTATTATATTATGTACATGTGTCAGATTTTCTTTTCTTCACTCATTAATTTATGGGCAACTAGGTTGTTTCCATTTCTTGGCTCTCATGAATTCGAATTCTGTGCTTCTGTGAACATGGGTGTGCGAATGTCTGTGACAACAGTGGTTTCCCCAGTAGTAGAGTTGCTGGAGTATATGGCTTCTGCAATGAAAGTTTTTTGAGGAACCTCCATCCCATTTCTTTTCTTACTTATTTAAGAATCTGTGTGCACAGGTCCTCTCCTTCTACCATGTGAGTTGTAGGGATTGGATTCAGATTGTCAGGCTTAGCAACAATTGCCTACCCACAAAGTCATCTCACTGGCCCCATACTGTTTTTTTTTTTAAAAATTAAACATACTTATATTTTATGTGTATGAGTATTTTCGTGCATGTATGTCTGTACACCACATTTATGCATTGCCTGAGGAAGCCAAAAGAAGGCCTCAGATCCCTTGTGACTGGAATTACAGAGGGTTCTGAGCTAACATGTGAGTGTTGGGACTCAAATCCAGGTCCTCTGGAAGAGCAGCCAAAGTGTTCTTAACTATTGAGTTTTCTTTTTTTTTCCTGTTGAATGTTTGGAATTCTGTGTGTGTGTGTAATGTATATATTATACATACATATGCACAGATGTATATACATACATATCACCTTGTATGTATTTATTCCACATACTCATTCTGATTCTATATTTTGGGTCTGCAGTCTGTTGAGTGTTCTTACTGGTTATTGTTTTTAATTTTTTTGAGACAGACTTTCTATTATGTAGCTTTCTGTGTCCTAAAACTCACTATGTAGACAGAATGGCCTTTAACTCACAGAGATTCACTTGCCTTTGGCTCCTGAGTGCTGGGATTAAAGGCATGCACCACTGTGCCTGGCTGTGTTTCTTATTGTTATGTAAAAGCTTTTTAGTTTTATGTAATCTAATTTGTTTATTTTCCCATTCATTTCCTTTGCTTTTGGGGTCTGATCTCAAAAACCGTTGCCCATTTCAGTGTTCTGAAACAGTTTTCCTTTATTTTGTTCTAGTACTTTTCATATTTTTTTGTCCTTTTTTTTGTCTTGTTTTTTGAGACAAGATTTTATTCTGTAGCCCAGACTGGCCTAGAATGTACTACGTAGTCCAGGCTAGCCTCAAGTTTAGGCATTCCTTCTCCCTCAGCCTCTACTCTGGTGGGATTAAAGGCATGAGTCACCATGTCTAGAAAGTTTCAGGTCTTACATTTAAGTCTTAATTCTTTCTGAACTGATACTTACAGTTGGTGAGAGATAGTGGTTTAGTTTCACTGTTCTGCATTTTGACATCTACTTTTCCCGAAAACTTTTATTGAAAAGATTTCTGTTTTTGTTCTTTGCATGTTTTTGAAAATCAGGTGGTTGTAGTTGTGTGGATTTATGTCTGGTGTTTTCTGTTCTATTAGTTTATGTCTTTTTAGTACAGTATCATACTGATTTGATTATGACAGTTTTCTGTATATGTGTGCTTTACATATACCATGTGCTCATGGAGGCCAGGGAAGGATGTTTAATGTCCTATACTATGACTCTTCTGCCTTAATGTTGTGGCACAGGGTCCCTCACTAAGCCTAGAATTAGTTTGATCATGAGTAAGTCCCAGTGATCCTCTGTCTCCGTGCATGGAGTCTGGGTAGATATAGGCATGGAGCCTATTATTTCTGCCACCCTCCCACTAAAATTTTTTTTCTTGCTGAGTTGAGCCCTTTACATTATATAACAACATTCTTTGCAGTTTCTTATTACTTTTGATTTTACTAGTTTTGTTATTGCACTCCTGTTTTCCTTTGAATTGGGATTACATAGGATATTTTACTCATTCCATTACTGTTTGTCCATCTGTGGTCATAGAGGTATAGTGAGTTTCTGTAAAGTGACACAGACTTGAGTGTTTTCCTCCCCTTCAGTTACTCTGTGTCTTTAATTAGATAATTTATATCAATTTATATATAAGGCAATTAATAGATATTTTCTTTTCTAGCTTCATTGTAAGTATTTTTTTTTTACTGTCCTATATATAGTCTTTTGGTAGTTTGGAACCCCTGGAGCTCCCTGAGCAATGTGTTCAGATTAATTGCTCAGTTTTGGATCTGGATACTGATGTTGTTGTTACTATAAGGCTTGTGGGGAACCTTTTTGATTATAACAAGTTGTTTTGAAATGCAAGTTCACAGGATTGTATGAATAAGAACAGGAGCCACTGAGATAGCTCAGTGGGCAAAAGCACTTGCCAGTCAAGTCTGATGAATGCATTTGATCCCTGTAACCTACATGGTAGAAGTAGAGAACCATCTCCTGAGTTTTCCTCTGACCTCCACATGTGTATGTGCTATGGCATGGGTACTTACATGAATAAGCACACATACAGACACAAGTAAATGTAATAAAAATTTAAAGAAAATAATAAAAACAAGAATAAATAAACGGTGACTTGTATTTATAAAATCTCTGCAGTCGCACCCCATTCCTGTCCGCATTCACAGGAGCTATCTTGTTTTACATTTTTGTCAGCTTGAATTTGTAGAACTACAGTTACCGTGATTTTTTTATGCTTTTTTGTTGGTTTTTTTTTTTTTCTTACTAATCTTTCTTTGACTTTGGAACCCCTCCCCCCCTTTTAGCTTTTATGGTAGAATGTGTCTGGGGCAGAAGCTGTGGTAGTGTCATATTCCTATAACCTTAGTGAGGTAGGAGGATTTACCTTTGTCTACATCATGAGTTTAAGGCCTGCCTAGGCTATATGAGAAAAACATAAAATAAAATTAAAAAAAAAACTTGTTTCTTAAACATATTCCTTCAGCTTTTGTTTGTATGAGAAATTATCTCTCCTTGATTTCTAAAAGATAACCTTTTTTAGACATAGTATTTGAGGTTTTTTTTTTCCCCCATTCAGATCTTTGAAATCTTGCTATTTCCTTACCTTTAAAATTTCTGTTCAAGCCAGCTGAGTGTGGTGGTGTATGCCTTTAATTCCAGCATTCAGGAGGCAGAGACAGATAGATTTGAATTTGAGGCCAATCTGGTCTACAAAAAGTGTTCCAGGACAGTTAAGGCTACAAAGTGAGACCCTGTTTCAAAACAAAACAAAAAGCCCACAAAGATTTCTGTTGAGCATTCAACAGTTAAATAAATTGCAAATTTAGGGCACATATGTGTTTACTGATTCTGTTCTCTTATAATCATGAGAATCTTTTGCCTTTCGTCTGTGAATTGATGATATAATGTCTTGAGGTAGAGTTGGTTAAATTTGATTGGTGACTTTTGATCTTTTTGTACCAGAATTTTTGTATTCTTTAACTTTGAAGTTTTCTATGACTGTTTTTGAAATAAACTTACTACTCTTTTCACATTCTCAAGTCTTTCTTGAACCCCAATACCTCAAATACTTGCTCTCTATACTATCAAAGTTCCCTTAAGTCATATCCATTCCTTTTCTTTTCATATTGTTGTCTTTTTCAGGTAACCTGTCTTTGAGCTCAGTAATTCCTTTGTTTTTAGTAAAGTTTTCAGATCAAACATTTTTTAAAAGTTTTTTCATCTCTTTTAAGTTTCTCTGTTAGAGCATGGGACATGTTAATTTTAAAGATTTATTACTTTGGATTATGTGTCTTTGTGGGTATGTGCATCTGAATGCTGGTACCCTTAAAGGCCAGAGGCATCAGATCCTTTGGAGCTGGCATGACAGGTGGTTGTGAGCTGACGGGATGCTGGTAATATGACTCCAATTCTGCTAGAGCCATGGTCACTCGAGGCTTTTGCATGGTATTCTTACTGTCACTGATTATTAACAGTTTGCATGTGAGTCTCTCAGTTTGTTGTTTGAGGTTCATTAAATTGAGCAGATTTGTGGGATAATGTTTTCCATCCAATTAGGGACGTTTTCTCCCACTTGTTTCTGCCTCTCAAGCCCTGGGATTAGAGGCATATGCCACCAAGGCTAGCTCCCTTTCCCTCTTAGTAAATGTGGGGGTAGTCTTTCTTGGTAAGTCGTAATTTATAGCTGGCCATTTAGTATTACAGAACCTCAGTCTGGGTTTCCTCCTTAAGAATCGTTTTTGCCTAGTGTATTTTGTAACTCAACTGACTCTATGAAATCTATTTTTTTTTTTTTGTTTTTTTGTTTTTTGTTTTTTTTGTTAACCTTTCTTTTCTTTTTTTATTTTATTTTTTTATTCTTTGCAGTGTGTTGTTGCAGATGGCTGTCCTCATCTTTCCCCATGGTTTTTATTTTTAAGGATTATTTATCTTAATTTGAAAAATTTATACATGTGTATAATATATTTTGATCATAATCACAGCCTCCCATATTATCCTATTTTATTATCATATCCTCTCTAAATCCCTTTTTCCCCCTGGACAGGTCACACACAGGTATACACACCCTCCTTCCTGACAGGAGACACACACACACACACACACACACACACACACACACACACACACACACACACACACACACATACACACACACACCCCTTCTCACCCTCCCTCCATCTGACTTTAATTAGGGTTGCTTTGCTTGCATGAGGGTGGCTTGGGAGGAAGGCTTGTTTCTTACCTACTGTTTCTGTGTCAGCATACCTTAGTGTTCAGCCAGATTTTTGTGTCTCACAACCTTATGCAGCATGGTCATGTCTGTGTTTCTCTGCCTTTATTTTCTGATGGGATTCCTCAAGTCTCTTACATTGAAGCAGAGGCTTAGAAGGCTGGACTGACTTGGTGCCTCTCTAGTTGCTGACTGTGTGAGAAACATCTGAATGGGTTATATGGGAAGAGTTTACCCAACCCTTGGTGCTTCCCTCACTGCTTGTAATTCTGTTAGAAAACCTGGTTTTTCAGCTCTTTACTTGGCTGCATACAGGACTGCAACCTTAGGTAGAAAACCATGTTGACTTTCCACTTGAAATTAACACTTTCTTACCTCTCAAAGCTCTGTAGGCCAAGTTCCCTTAGAAAGTGGCAGTGAATTGGCTGGTTTTCATGACTTACCTCACCTTGGCTGACGTAGGTTTTATAGCATTACAGTCAATTTCTTGTCATGTTGGAAGTGTAGCTATATATATTAATGTTAAAATGTAACATTATTTGTAGTCATTGTTTTTTTTTTTTAAGTCTCACATATTTCCAAAGTTTGCTGTAAGTTTCTTTTTATGTGACAGATATGAAAACTAGAAAATTGATTTCCTTAAAAATTTTCATTGTGAGAGCATCAAAAGTTAAAAATAATTTGATCATTTTTATTACTCCTGGAATTAAGAGATTGGACAAGTTTCTTAATATATTTAGTTACTATAAGTTTCTTCATCTGTAAGATGATCACAATAATAGACCCTGTCTCAGAGGCTTTTGGTAAATTTAGATGAATTAATTAAAGATACCAAAGTATTGTATTATATAATATAATGAGTATGAGAATAAATACCTTTTAAAAAATGTGCACGAAGCCGAGTGATAGTGGCGCACACCTTTAATCTCAGTACTCAGGAGGCAGAGGCAGGCAGATGGATATGAGTTTGAGGCCAGCCTGGACTATAGAGTGAGTTCCAGGACAGCCAGAGTTAAAACAGAGAAACCCTGTCTCGAAAAAACAAAAACAAAAGAAAAAAGGTGTATGAGTGTTTAACTTGCATGTATGTCTTTGCATGTGTTTGTGCTCTCAGAGGCCAGAAGGTATAAGATCCCCTGGAACTGGAGTTACAAATGGTTGTGAACTGACATGTAGGTGGTGGAAATAAAACCTAGGTCTTTTGCATGAAGAAATGATTTTAACTGCAGAACCATTTCTGTAGTCCTGAGATAGATAGCTCTATGTTATTTTCTTTATTAAATTAGTTGTAGTTCATTGCAACTAAATTTTCAAATTCTTTGACATAGATAGCTGCTATAGTGTTCTTTATCTGGATGTCAAGTAGTATTAATAAATACATATTTTAGTAAGTATTTAAATAGTATATAATTAATTAAGTTAATAAAATCAGTAAGTAATAAGTATTAAATTATTAATTTAAAATGTTGCTGCATTAAATTTTAAAATTATTCTCTATGTATTCGTTGATGAAATTTTACTACATTGTAGGTGGTGAGCTTCATTTTCTCCAAATTGGAGGAACCTGTGATGATATTGATGAAGCTGATATTTTGGTAGATGGATCCCTTTCTAAAGGAGTAGAACCATCTTTAGAAGGTTCCAGACCTTTATCAAATCCTTCCAGTCCTGGTATTTCAGGTAAGATACTGTGTTTTAAAATAATTAAAAGTACCCTTATATTTTAGAATAGTCTTTGGCTGTTTTAAAATTTGCAATTGATTATAAAAAGGGCTTTTAAAAAATGTAATTGCTGGTAGCTAGCTTTGTAAATAAGTTAATTGCTGATTTGAGTGTGGTGGTTCATATTTTCCTGCCATTGGCTTTGTTGTCTTCAGTTATTTGCCCAGACTGGGTTTGGGAGTAGTGACCCTGAGCTGTCCCGTAGTCAGTGCTGGTTAGTGTGGGATAGAGATTCGCTAGTCTACTTTACTCCCTTTTCATACATTTGCAGTGTTGTGTTTTGAATAGACAAAAAGCATGATTTAAAATAACATGTTTTCTTTTTCTTTTAAAATCTGTTTCAAATACTACATTTACTACTGTTAAGGAGTTGATTTATTGGTGGACCAGCCTTTTACACTTGAAATCTTGACGTCTCTAGTAGAGCTAACTCGATTTGAGACACTGACTCCACGATTTTCAGCTACTGTTCCTCCATGTTGGGTAGAAGTTCAGCAAGAACAGCAGCAAAGACGGCACCCTCAGCATCTGCATCAGCAGCACCATGGAGATGCTGCTCAGCACACCCGCACTTGGAAACTGCAGACCGACAGGTACAGGGCTTCTCCAAGGAGCTTCATTTTAGACATTTGTTAGAAGTGATGCTATGTTATCATTTCTCTCAATAATGGAATATTAAGAACTTTATCCCTTGCATTTGTCATTTGATTTTGGATATTCCTGTATTTTCTGTTGTAGGATAATATAATGATAGTAATCTACTATTAACTTACTCTACAAATTTCTTTAGCAAATATTTAAAAACTTGTGTACAAAAACAGATACTGTTGTAGACACTTGTACTATGGTTCTGTGAAAGTCATATTTTGGTGGGCATCAGACAATGAGGAGATATAGCCTATGACATGTAGCCCTAGTTCAAAGATGGCTATGATTAGACTAGCCTACTAGACAGTGGTAGAATTAAGGTCCAACTTCTGAATTGTAGGAGATGAGAGTATAAAGAGGATTTTTGAGCTCAGGAAGCTTTGACAGCAACTTATAGTTCATGATTACTCAGATTTTTCTGTTAGGAGTCGATTACAGGTAGTTATGGTTGTAGATTTTCCTGATGGGGTCGCGGTAGAAACAAAAATTTTTAGTTTGTTTGCTGAACTGCTGATGGTTCCTTAGGAGATAATAATGATGGAGGTTGTGAAAAGAATAATTGGAGTCTGGATATAATTTAAATGTACAGGGGATAGGATTTTCTGATATATTAGCCTCTGATGTGAGACAGGAGAATTTGTAGCAATAGAATGAATGAAGTAAGAAGTTTTTGTTTTACAGTGAAGATTCTAGGATCCCATTCATAGATCTAGGTCGGAGTTCAGAAGTCTTTAGGTAATTGATACAGGACAGAACCCCACTTTGATGGTCAAAAGCTTTGTTACTACCAAATTTCAAGGTGCAGATTCCTAAGGTAGGATCATTGCCCCAAATTTCACTTGTCTTTTGTGAGACAAATTTATGTTCTCTTCGTATTTCATGGAAAAAATTTTTTAAAAACAAGACCTTATTTTTATTTATTCACATGTACATATCTATTTGATTGTGTACCACACGTGTGCA
This sequence comes from Cricetomys ansorgei, assembly GCA_026225945.1. Taxonomy (NCBI): domain Eukaryota; kingdom Metazoa; phylum Chordata; class Mammalia; order Rodentia; family Nesomyidae; genus Cricetomys; species Cricetomys ansorgei. The sequence goes on along the minus strand of JAMJFZ010001264.1, from coordinate 20,039,620 downwards.
GATAACCGTGGAAGCCAAAGGAGGATATCAGATGTTCTGTTATTGGAGTTGTTGGCAGTTAGGAGCTGCCCGTATGGGTGCTTGTAAATGAACTTGGGTCCTCTGGAAAAGTGGTCTTTTAACCACTGAGCCATTTCTTCAGCCTCTATCCCTCTTTTTTTTAAGGCAGTTTCTTTGCATCTCAGTTTTGTCTAGAACTCTACATCATAGAGTGGCCAGAGGTTCCTCCTTTTTCCCCATCATGAGTTCTGTGTTTACGGGTGTGCACTACCACACCTGGTTAAGAAACATTAAAATTTGTTGAAATATATAAAGCAAGAAGCAGGAAAGGTGATATAATGTGATGCTAATGATATTATTATATATGAAAGAAGATTTTTGCTCTGTTTAGCGTTTTTCACCTTATTTGACAGCAACAGCTGGGATGAACACGTATTTGAATTGGTTCTACCCAAAGCATGTATGGTTGGACATGTGGACTTCAAATTCGTTCTGAACTCAAACATCGCCAGTGTCCCCCAGATACAAGTGACACTGCTGAAGAACAAAGCTCCAGGCCTAGGGAAAGCCAATGGTAAGAGGGGGTCAGCGCTAATACTGGAAGACCTTGTCTTGTGGTTGGTTTCTTTACAGAAGCTAATTGTTCTGGAGACTCTTCCTGCTCCTCAGAGCTATTTGCCAGCTGTTGGTTTTGCCTTTTTTTTTTTTTTTTTTTAAATCACTTAGAGTCAGAGTCATCTAAAGGGCATTTCAAAATTTTCCAGTAACTCAGTAATTTGTAGAATTTATGACAGTGAATAGGTTAATCATATCTTTTGTGAGGTGATGTTAGTTCCACCTCTGTGTCTTCTAGCTTTATTCTTTGTGTCTTTAAAAGGAAGACGTGATGGTAAGAAAAGCTGTTTTGGAAATTATTATTTAAAATAATCAGTGAAACTAGCCTTTCATGTAATGCCAGAAATACTACCAACTTTTCATGGATTTGCCATGTTAGAAACTAGATGTTATTTCTTGGTATTTGTTGAGTTTTTTTTTTTTCCCTTTTTCTTTAAAAATTCATTTTAAAATTGAGAATAAATTTAGTGAAAAATGACAGCTTAACACTAAGGGCACAGACATTCAAATCTGAAAATTTTCCTTTGCCAGAAATTTCTTGTGTGTTTGTGTACTTATGTGAAGTGTGTGCGTTTTTTGTGTGTGTGTGTGTCTATCTGTATTCTTTTAAATCATGATACTTTCATTTAGTGATTCCAGGACTAGGAAGTTGGTATTTTTTATAACTTTGGAGGTATTTGTACTGTGGACCTTAGGGAAGATCTTTTAACTTATTTGCTAACAAGTTATATCTTCAGGCAAATATTACCATTTGTAGAGGGGAAAGTATATAAAATCATTGAGTTTAATTTTCTCCTCTTGACAACAATCATTATTTTATGATGAAAATTATTGCCCTTCCCTATTTAGCAGGTTTTAGATTTTTAGGCACAAAATTTATTGATACTAAGCAAAATTAAGTTTACTAATATTTTTATCCTCTAGAAACAGCAGTAGATAGGCAGATCACCTTTCCTTTGTCTCCAGCTCTTAACATTGAAGTGGAACAAAATGGGAACCCGTCCCTGATTGATTTGAATGAAGAAATGCAGCACATGGATGTAGAGGAGTCACAGTGTGAGTTCAACAACAGAGCTGTTGTCCCTGGCAGTAAAGGAATAGTGATCTTAATGTATCCTGTTGGGAAATACTTCCTTATGGCTTGCAAAAACTCGATTTTAAATGTATGATTAAAAATAACCTATAGTTCTGCTTTGGCAATGTGCTGTAACTTTCAGCTCACCTTTATGAATGTAGCTGCACTAATACTTGGGTTCTAGTTCTTAATGCCTTGTGATTTGAAATCAAGTCACGATTCTTTATAGATCCTTTCTTTAAAAAAATCAAGGTGAAATATAAAAAGAGTAGAAAACAACACATAACATAAATAATTGTTTATACTTTTTTAGTATGATAATGATTTGTTGAACACATTCTATGTATTGTATTTTGTATGGTGGTATCATATGTAAATGGGATGGATATCTTCCATTGGATTTCCAATAATATACTGAAAGAATTTTTTTTTTTTTTTTTTTTAGGTCTTAGGTTATGTCCATTTTTAGAGGATCATAAGGAAGATATTCTATGTGGTCCTGTATGGCTTGCTAGTGGCCTTGATCTATCAGGTCATGCTGGGATGTTGACATTGACAAGCCCTAAACTTGTTAAAGGTGAAGTAGCTCATTTTATAAAAGCAAAATAACACCAGCATAATAATAAAGATGTTTTGAAAATTGATCACAAAAATGCTGTTTTGTTTGGAACTTCCATTAGAACTTCTACCAGCTTCCTATGCGTGAAATTATTACCTGTCATAACTATCTATGTGAAATTTTGATTCTAATTATCGGGTGCCTTGGTGTATGTCTTTGTGATAGAAATATATAGCTTCATCACAGTTTTGTGTTTTAGGAAAGTACATGATGTATATAGGGTTCAGCACCATCCAGTGGATGGTTTTTAAACATACGCCCCTAGATAAAGGTAAGTTCTGTATATACAAGTTTCATTGTACTTCATGACTGTGCATCATTTGTTCTTTAAAGATTTGAAATCCTATGATGCGTTTGGGTTTGTTCTGGGAAGTATTGGTATACAAAACCTTTATAAGGAAAAAACTGCTTAGGCAAAACAGGGGACACATGTTACCCAACATGTCTCAGGAAAGACTTATTAACGTTCTGCAGGGTTTTTTTTTTGTTTTTGTTTTTAATCAAATCTCCTCTCCATAGCCCTGACTGTCTTGGTATTCACTATGTTAATCAGGTTGTCCTGGAACTCAAGATCCACCTGTCTCTGTCTCTTTAGTGCTAGGATCAAAGGTGTGCACCACTATACCTGACCCTTAGGATCTTTAAAATTATAGAAGCCATAATTTCAAACCTTAATGGAAGTGTTCTTAATAGAAGTATGAATTGTGTCAAAGAAAAGTTTGAAACAATGTTCAGGTGGAGATTCCTATCAGATCCTTGTAGATTGGTAAAGTGGTAAGAAGATTGTAGCAGTGCCAGAATTACTGGGGTCAGAGAAAAACAAATGCAGTTTAGTCCCAACACTAGAGGCAGGCAGGAATATGGAAAACAGCAGGTAGTCTTTGTACTCATTAAAAGATTTAGTACCTGCTACTATAGTAGTCTGATTTGTTAGTTAAGTGTATTTATTTGAGGATATTTTTGCAACATATTTTACATTATAGATGAAATCTATGATCTCAATTTAATTACTACATACTAGACTGCATTAAAGAGTTAGTAACTGTTGAGTGCTTTCTTGATGATAGACGGATTTACAAGAGTTTTAGTTAACTCCAAGGTGTAGGTACTATTATATATGAGAAAAAACTGAGCCACAAGAAGGTATTTTACACATTTATTACTCAAATGCCTGGTAGTTATATCAAAGCCATTTTTCTTCTTCACTCAAAAAAAAAATCCAATTGTGTTAAAAATAGGTTTTTTATTTTTAACTATTAACTATTAAAATGCTTTGTATATATATTTATACACATAATGTATTGGCATATACAAAGGTTAGATAAGGAATGGAGAGGTGGTCCAGCAGTTAAGAGACCTAAGTTCAGTACATGCTGTTTGTAACTTCCATTCCAGGGGTTTGAACACTTTATGTCCTCCAAAGGCACTGATCTCATATGCATAAGGACAAACTCAGACACACACACACACACACACACACACAATTAAAAAAATAAAAATAATCATTTTAAAAAAGAAAGCTTAATAGATCATAGATTTTATGTTACCATAGTCATTTGTTTGCAATAGTCCCTTATAGACAATTTACTTTTGTTTGTGTTTTTCTGTAGTTTACAAAATTTCTATCATTTAAACATCCCTGATAAAAAACATCCCTGTAATAGATATGTCAAGTGATTTCTGTAGTCAAAATTTTTTCTCATTGGACCAGTTAATGTCAAATGATACAATCACAATTTCTCTATTTTAGAGTTTAAAAAAAAATTTTTTTTTTTGCTATCATATAAAAATTGTTGTATTATGTGTATACACACACATGCACACGCACGGGGGGATACATATTGGTATAAATGGTATGAATTCTGGTTTTGTATATTTTTCTTTCTGTGGAGTTAGTATTTACTTTGCTCTATGATGATGAAAAAGTTTACTTTTTTAGCAATAAGTTATTTATCTGTATCCACTACTCCAGGTATGGCAGGAGGGAAATACCGCTCCTTTTTAATCCACGTCAAAGCAGTTAATGAGAGGGGAGCAGATGAAATGTGCAGCAGTGGCATGCGTCCTGTTGTGAGACTTCCATCTCTGAAACACCAGGGCCACAAGGGCTACTCCCTTGCTTCTCTTTTGGCAAAGGTTGCAGCAGGCAAGGTATGAACCCAATTTTGAACAGGAACAATGTTGTGGCCAATGCTGCGGCTGAGGTTTGTTGGAAGTTGCACTTCTTTTGTTTGCTGCTTGGTCTATTTGTAATTTTCTTTGCAGTTATTTCAAAGTAAAATATAATCATAATTGAGAAAATGTTCTGAATTAACTTTGGATAAATAATTTAGCTGTTATAAACCATATTCAATATGGAGTGTTTTTAGAATGTATTTCCTTTAAACTCAGGGCTTTTTGTTTGTTTTTATGACCATTTGAGAAGGCTAGTGTCAAAGAATTTTAGAGACAGCCCTGATCTTCATGGTTAATTTTTTACAGGTATGCAAGTTCTTTATGCTTGTCTGAGTGTAGATTTTCCTGAACTTGTGTTTTATTTCTTTAGCATTATTATTATCAAGATACGTTAGTAACAATGTCCCCTTGCATTTGTTCAAGTCTTCCAATTTTTCAAGGACTTTGAGTTATACCTTAAAGTAACTCTGAGGTAGGCTGAGCCAGAGATGGTAGGCCGAGCAGGTGGTCTGTATTTGTTATAGTTCTGTAGCTGGGAATTGGAATCAGAATTTTGGCTGTATAATTTTTAATTATTGGGCTTTTATTTTTCTCCCCGAGACAGGGTTTCTCTGAAACTCTTACCGTCTCAGAACTCATTCTGTAGACCAGGGTGGCCTTGAACTCACAGAGATCTGCCTGCCTCTGCCTCTTGAGTGCTGGGATTCAGGCTTTTAAAATCTTGACTGTATATTTTTCCCGTTAAAATTTTGTGGAAAAATAGGCATTTACCATTTCAATCTGAAGTTTATTTTTTGATATTTGGAATCCAGTTATATTTTTTATTTTTAGTTTCATTTGTTTGTCTTAAATTATTTGATTTTTTTGTATGTTTAGGAAAAATCATCTAATGTTAAAAATGAAAATGCAGGAGGCACTCGTAAGTCTGAGAATCTCCGGGGCTGTGACTTACTTCAAGAGGTCTCTGTCACCATTCGGAGATTTAAGAAAACTTCAATTTCTAAGGAGAGGTAATCACATTTTATTAGTCTGCTATTCCCTTTTCTGTTTGCTGTATTTGAGACAGTCTTAGGTATTTCCAGGCTGACACTGAATTGATTCTCCTGCCCCCAATTCCTATATTCTACAACTCCTAGAATTTAAGGTGTGCCTCACCACATTTGGCAATTCTGCTATTACGGTAATAAAAGTATTGTAAGCTTTTCATTTAAAATACCCTACAAATTCTATATAGTGCTTAAGACTATTTAAAAAAGCATTGTCATCCTTTTTTATTCTCCTCTTTTGCATTGCTAGGCTTTTAACCTAGGGCCTTGGAAATGCTGGCAAGTCCTCTATTACTAAACTACATCCTAGTCCTGAAAGATTTATTTTTTTGATATTCATTATTTTAAATGAAACATTGCATAACCCTCCAAGTTGCATAGGACTAGTCTGATTGTTCTGATTTCACTGGTATTATGTTTTCTCTTTTTAGGGTTCAGCGTTGTGCCATGTTACAGTTCTCAGAATTTCATGAAAAGCTTCTTAACACTCTTTGTAGAAGATCAGATGATGGAGAGGTCACAGAACATGCTCAGAGTCTTGTGTTGGATGCTCTCTGCTGGTTAGCTGGAGTCCATTCAAACGGACCTGGCAGGTTAATAATTAGGATTTTGCTTATCTTGATTATTGTCTTTTGGCTGTTAGGATTCAGAGTCCAAATTAAGTCTGTTTGTCTGCTTTTATCTTGTAGCTCAAAGGAAGGAAACGAGTGCCTACTTTCAAAAACACGAAAATGTCTTTCAGACATTGTACGTGTTTGCTTCTTCGAGGCAGGACGAAGTATAGCCCACAAATGTGCCCGGTTTCTAGCCTTGTGCATTAGGTTGGTGTGTTTTGATGACCATCAGGTCTTAAAGAAGAATATGGTGTTCTTAGGGTAAAATACAATGTTAAAAGGGTTCGCTAGGCTTAATTATGCATTTGTTAGAATTTGGTGAATGAAACCCTTCCCCACTTGTGCTGCTTGAATGTCCACTACTGTATCCCTTGTTATTTTCTTGTTGAGTCTTCTAACAGTATGCAGCTCATGTTCTATAAACTCTCAAAGTTAACTCTCTAGGAAATACTTAATAGTAATGGCGTTTTCCTGTTAGCCCTCCTTAGTAATAGTGCTTTAACCTGGGAAAAAATTGTTTCAAAAACTCTTGTTGCTTTGGCTTTTTTTTTTTTTTTTTGGGGTGTTTTTAAGTATTATGCCAAATTTAGGGTTGAATTTAAATCATAAATGATGTCTTTACATTCTTTCTTTTTTAATAAATAATTTTCCAGTAATGGCAAATGTGACCCCTGTCAGCCTGGATTTGGATCTGTTCTACTGAAGGCTTTACTTGATAATATGTGCTTTCTACCAGCAGCAGCAACTGGTGGTATGTAAAATTTACTTTTATAACAAATAAAGTCGTAGTGTAACTTAACAGGTACTTTGTTTTTACTCTGTTTTCTGTAGCTTATCTGGGATTTTTAGTACGTTTTAGTACTCGATGGGTTTGTGTAGGGGTGCACCTTTTGTGCTGGAGCATTGGAGGTGTCAGACAATCTCAGGTATAAATTATCAATAATAGTGTGCACCTTACTTTTTTTCAAATCTGTCATTGGCTTGGAGCCTTCCATTTAGGCTAGCCTGGTGTCCTGTGAGTCCCAAGGACCCTCATGTCTGCTTCTCCACAGCATGGCATCATGGCCGTTTCTAAAGATGTGTTCTTAAAGCTTGACTTCAGGTCTCCCTGCCTGCATATTAGGCACTCTACTGACTGAGCCATCTCACCAGACCTGAATGTATTTCTTGAGGGATTAGTAACTTGTGGCTTATTGTACATATACTTTCTGTTTAATAATAGGAGAGGCTCTTGGCTGATGTGCTTGAGGACTTGAGTTCCAACCCACATGGTCGAGGGAGGGAACTAACTCCCTGAGATTAGGCTATGACTTCCACATGTGCTGTGGCATTTGCACCCACAAGCATGTAGATAACATATACACACAGTAAACAAATGTAATTTAAAAAGTAATAATTACCAGCAGTAGATAAGAGATACAGTAGGTTTCAAGTCATCTTGACATTTTTTTTTCTTTAACATTAAATTACTGGATTGTTTAGTTGTTTACTGACTGTAGATCATATGTCACAGACTGCAGTGCCAGAAAATGCTAGGGAGAGGTCATGGATAAATAAAATATTTCAGCTGTCATTGCGTATGCATATATATTATGTGTTGGGAATGACCATGGCAAACTGAGTTCTCTTAAAGTACCTAGTGAAGAATCCATAGAATTGCCTTTCATAACTAAATGATAGTTATCAAACAGGGATTTGTAAAACTGCACCTCTTAATAGTACACGTGTAAATTAATAGAGATTTTTGTATTCTTTTGTTGTTACTGTGAAGGAATATCTCTTTCCTTCTTCCTCCATCTCCCTCCCTTCTCCTATCCTCTTCTCCCCCTCTGTGTGTGTGTGTGTGTGTGTGTGTGTAGAGATCTGTTTTTATTTTATGTAAGTGCACCATGTGTTTGCAGGGCTCTAGGAAGCTAGGAAGGTGTGCCAGATCATTTGTAGCTAGAGTTATTTGATTGTGAGCTACCATAAGGATAATATAAGTTCTCTGAAAGAGAAGCAAGTGCTCTTAATTACTAAATCATCTCTACAGTGTAATGGGGTTTTTTTTTTTTTTTTTTGCTTTGATTTTTTTAAATAGACATTTCTCACAGTCTTCTCTAGTGTTCTAGTTATTCATTTATTTGCTTATCTTGTTTTGAGACAGAATCTCTTGTAGCTCAGGCTTACTTAAACTTACTGTGTAGCTGAGACTGACTTGGAACTTCTATCTTGCTGCTCTCACTTCCCAGCTGCAGGGATTATAGGCATAGGCTATCATGCTTAGAGCCATTGGCTTCTGCTGTAGAAGTTATTAACTTACTCATTTCACAGGGATTTGATCTTTGTAGTAAACCAGAGAAATGTTTCTCAGAGTTGATTGGTAAACAAATAAGATTTTCATTATCTTAGACTGCTTATATATACCTCAAATGTAATTTAACTATACCTGATGATTATATAGAGTACATTTTACATTCTTTTGCTCACTGCAATAACCTCTATCTTCCACAGTTTCTTATAGATTGTTTTTAGGGATAGGTTACTTAAATTCTGGCATGTTCTTAGTATTAAGATTTCTTTACTAAGGCATCTGATGTGCCATGGTTCTCTTGCTCTCTCTTACTCATGCTATATTGGTATATCTGACTGACAGTTTAGAGTGCTGTTCCATTCATTTGCTGAAGTGTACTGCTTGAAGCTCATGAAGTTTTTTGAACAATTTTGTGTAGAAGAACAGTATTTCAAGAAGGTTGATTTTTCTGCTTTTGTGGCTATTCACATTAATATACCTTTTTGTGTGTGTGTGTGTGTGTGTGTGTGTGTGTGTGTGTGTGTGTGTAGACAGTATCTCTTATGTGGCCATGATTGTTCTGGAACTTGCTGTGTAGACCAGACTGGCCTTGAGATTTGCATGCCTTCACCTTCTGAGTGCTGGGATTAAAGGCACGATCCACCATGCCCAGCACATTATTATGCTCTTAACATCAAGTTTGATTATAATACCTCCTGAAAAATGTTTTAAATTCCTTAGGAAATATTTGTATATTTGTGGATGGGAGGGCATTCATGCCACAGTGCACATGTTGAAGTCAGAGGACAACCCACAGTGTTGATTCTTGGTGTTTGAACTCACTTTGTCAGGCTTGGGGTCAAATACCCATCTCTGCTACATCATCTTACCTACCCTGGAATTCTTAATCTATGACTCTTCTTTGGGATGCTGTTTATATTATTAGTGTTGTAGAAATTTTTGTTCTGTCTTCATAAATTGTTAAAGATTATCTTTTCAGAGTAGGGAGTTACCTTTCTAGCAAAGGTAACTGTATCTATAAACATGTAAACTGAAGTTCTGTATGTTAGAGAAGAAGACGATAAAGGCATGATTTTGTTGTTGATTCCAGGTTCTGTCTATTGGTATTTTGTACTGCTAAATTATGTTAAGGATGAAGACTTGGCTGGCTGCAGTACAGCTTGTGCAGCTTTACTCACTGCTGTGTCCAGACAGTTGCAGGACAGGCTGACACCACTGGAGGCTCTACTTCAAACAAGGTATGTTTTAACGTCTTAAATCAGTGGTTCTCAACCTTCTTAAAGCTGAGACCTTTTAAGGCAGTTCCTTATGTTGTGGTGACCCCAGCCAAAAAATCGTTTTGTTGCTACTTCATAGCTGTAATTTTGCCACTGTTATGAATCATAATGTTAATATCTGATATATGAAAAGTTTGTTTGACCCCTATTGAAGTTGAGACCCGGGGGTGAGAATCACTGTCTTAAATTATGAACAGTGGGCACAGAAATCTTAATTGCTAGTATGGCTAAAATATTGTTTTACCTTTAAAAGTATATTCAGTTTGTGCTAAACATTTTTCTAATTGTGACTGATGTAAGGTCCCTTTTCCATGTTTTCTCTGGAACTATTTCCTTCAGCCATTAGTAACATTTTATACCTGTTTATTCAGAGAGCTAATTGTATTTTTAAAAATTTAACTTTTGTATATGCTTCTTTTTTCTTTTTCTTTTTTCCTTTTTGCTTGCATATTATGTCTGTGCACTACATGCATGTACTGCTTGTGAAGGCTAGAAAAATGTATGAATCCCCTGGATCTGGATTTACAGATGGTTGTGAGCTGCCATGTGGGTCCTGGGCATAGATCCTGAGTCCTGGAAGTACTGCTGGTGTTCTTAACTGTTGAACTATCTTTCTGGCCCTAACACTTAAAGATACTTTGCTTTGCTAATATAGGAGGCATTTAATGTCATTTGTTAATAATATAACTTTATAGGTATAATCACTTGTTACTTTTACCTGAAATCCTTTTGTTGGCTGTTTGGATTTTTGAAATCTTAACATAGGGTCAGGGTTGGATTTAAAATTTTATTTATCTTCAGCTTTAGATTTTTTTTAAAATTTATTTATTTTATATGTATTTGTGTAACTGGTTTATAATGATGTATCTGGGCTCTTAAGCCTTATTTGTTTGGAGCCAATTGTAACTGTTATGTTTTCACTTAAAACCAAATCTGGCTCCTGGTTCTTTTGCCCCAGCTGCTACTGAGAAATATTTCTAACTTGTAACTTTTTAACCCTCTCGCTCTAAAAGTTTAGAAAGGAAAGAGAACAGGACGATTTCTTCACAGCTTCTGGCTGTCTTTATCTGTCTAAACCTGGAGAACTGCACTAACTTTTAAAATCTCTATTCCTTTAACTATCCTATAACATGCTCTCCCATCAACTATTCCTTGCCTCAGCCTGGCTGCTGCCTTCCTACCCAACAATTATCCTTTGTCTGTGCCTAGTTCCTGTCTACCTTCTCATTAACATCCCCAGCCACTAACTGGCATTCTAACTGACAATACCTTTGTACATAGAGCTCCTAAGCTGTTCCCAGAAGTGCGAACAGCATGTAGCCATAAGGAAGGCTTCACAGTACAAAAAACTTCTTGGCAAAGTCCCATGGCATATGAGTGTTTTGCCTGCATGTACATATGTATACTATGTGCATAAACATGGTGCCTGTAGTCGCCAGATAACCTGGAACTGGGTATGAACCACCATGTGGGTGCTAGTAATCAAACTCTAGCCTCCTGCAACAGCAACAAGTGTCTTAACCATTAAGCCGCCTTTCTGTCTCCCAGTCTTCAGCTTTTAAAGTAGTTGGGCAGTCTTTATTTAGAAAACTGCTTTTCTGGGACTGGAGAGATGGCTCAGAGGTTAGAAGCACTGATTGCTTTTCCAGAGGTCCTGAGTTTAATTCCCAGCAACCACATGGTGGCTCACAACCATCTATAATGGGATCAGATCCCCTCTTCTGGCATGCAGGTAGGTATTTTCGTGCAGACAGAGCATTCATATAAATAAAATAAATCTTTAAAAAAAGACAACACTACTTTTCTAATATGTTTAGTTATAAATCCTGATTTTCATGAAAAAATTTTAAAGTGTTTATTCTCTCTATTGTCATTGTAGTGATAGAGTGGGAGAAAGGAATGCTCATTTTTTGATTTTTGTTTTCTTCCTCTCATTCTTGGGCTTTAGAGTACAATCTCACTGCATTGGCTGCCAGCTTATTTGAGTCATATTGACTCTCTGGACAATGTATTTTGGAATGTAGTTTTCTCTGATGTTCAGTGAATTTGATGCCCCCTTTAGTCAAACTGCTTTAGGAACCAACTAGGTAATTTCTTAATTAAATGGCTGAGAAGCAAATTGTTTAATACATTATTTTGTTTCTCAGGTATGGATTATACAGCTCACCATTTGATCCAGTCCTTTTTGACTTGGAGATGAATGGCTCTTCTTGTAAAAATGTGTACAACAGCAGCATTGGTGTACAGTCAGATGAAATTGATTTATCGGATGTTCTTTCAGGTACTGACTTCTTTTATAAAGAGAATAAAACACGAGTAGTTCTGCATTTATAGTCAGTTTACCTTTCTAAACGTTAGGTGCTGAATTTAAGCTACTTTACTGTAACTACTCCACTTTGAACACTAAAGTGATACACACACACACACACACACACACACACACACACACAGTGCCTATGAACTGTTAAACCATTTGACTTAATAGCTTAATTTCTGTGTTCCCTCTCAAAAAACAAAAACAACTGTATAAAGAGTACAGATTGAATATACATAATTTGAAAATCAAAATCTGAAACTTTGATCTATCATGGTAGTGTGCAAAAATGTTTAAAGATTTTCAGTATTTTAGTAGTGCAGATTAAGGATACTTTATAGTGACGTTTACCAAAAAAAAGCAGTTTTCAAAATTTAAAACAACTCCTAATTCAATTTGTTTTTTCAGTTTTTTCAGAATAGTTTTAGTGCTCAAAAGATTCAGTTTGATACATGCTGTAAGTTTTTTATTACTGCGAATCACTACCAACTTGCTTTCATTCAGCTCTACTTTTGTGTGAAGGAAGCTCGTATCTCTGTTTATGGGTTTTCTTAATGTGTCCTTTGTTGGAATGGTGTGTGAGATTTATGTGTTATATGCTAATTAAGCTTGGTGTAATAGTCATGATTATTGCTATTTCATGCCTTTTATAGATTATAGTCATGTATTATGAGATTTCTCTTTCTGCACTAGGAAATGGAAAAGTCAGTAGTTGCACAGCTGCTGAGGGAAGTTTCACATCTCTCACTGGACTTTTAGAGGTTGAACCCCTGCACTTTACTTGTGTGTCAACTAGTGATGGAACCAGAATAGAAAGGGATGATGCAAGTACGTTTACTGGTATATACCTTCTTTTATTACATTCTTTGAACAGTAATATACAAAAATAATATGGAACTGTTTAAATACTAACTTATTATGTATATGTAAATTTGTATCTCTTTTTCATGATGATAAGTCCTATGAGAGAGAGGGATCTTTGGAGAAAATACTATGAAAATCATTTTGTATTTGGTCAGTTCATGGTTTTTCCCTGTTACCCACTAAACCAATCTTCTAAATCCTCTTATTTTTATATACATGCATTTCTAGAAACTTTTTATTATGGAAAATAACCAGAATGAAAATAGAAGGAAGAATAAGGTAGATTACATATTTCTGTAGCTATCTCCAACAATCAGAAGATACCGTGTCTCAAATAGAATACAAAAAACAAAAAAGGATGCAATAATAAAAATATTAAAATATTAATACTTAATTAGACTGGCTTTTACCTGTTATGCTGATGTGCTAAAGTAAGTTATGAAATTAAGTTTTTACACCAAATTTTCAAAGAGTTTTTATAAATATTAAATAGAAAACGTGTTCATTTTTAATGTACTCCTGAGTTACATTGAAAAAGTCAAATTTTGCTTTTACTGGTGAAAATTTTTATGAGTAAGCACTTTGGGCTAGGTTTGACTGTGTAGGACATACATTTCTCTGTTGGATGTTCAGTGTGCTTGAAGTTAGAAAATAAGGCTTTTTAGGTATTCTCTGGAGTCCTTACCTCTGTGTAGTCTGTGGATTAAAATAAGGAGGTTAAGGCTGGAGAGATGGCTCAGTGTTTAGGAGCACTTGTTGCTCTTCCAAAGGTTCCATCCAGAATATACTCATGGTATGTTAGCAACTCTGTAAATTTGTTTCTGGGGACTGTTTTGGCTTCTGTAACACTAGGTATACACGTGATACACAGACACACATGCAGGGAAAACACTCATTCACACATTAAAATAAATGAAATACTTTCTTTAAAAGAGGATTTAAGTGTCTTCTGTTTAATTAATATCCTTAAAACTTAACATGATTGTTATGGGGAACTTCTTCATTTTTATTTTCTGAGGTGATGTCTCCTGGCTGGCCTGGAATTGATGAGAGATTCACCTGGTCCAAGTGATGGGACTGAAGGAATGTGTACCATGTCCCATTAAGTGGGGAGCTAGCGAGCCTTTTTGAGGACTGAAAGAATGTTCTGATTGTATAAGAAAGCTATTCATATTGTTCAATGTTCTTAAGTTCACTTATAATAAATTATTTTTGTTTTTTATCATGAGCAAGTATCTTAAATACCAGAAATACTTGTGAACTGAAAAGCAAACTTTACTCAGATGTTTGATTTGGGATTTATCTCAGGACCCTCTTAGAACTTGAGTATCATTATTAGTAACAGTACATTGCAGTGTTCATATGTATCTGGTGATATTGGTGATCTCTGAACCTTTCAGCAAGGGCCCTGTCACTGAGTGACATCCCAGCTTTTTTTTTTTTTTTTTAAGTTTTATTATGAATATAATTTTGATGTTAAACTGTGTACTTTGACCATGTACCTCTTTGAGCCTTTTCTTCATCCTGGCTTCTTTGTCTTGTTTTTCCCTTGTTTCATGCCAGTGAGTTCCTTCGGGGTTACTCCTGCAGTAGGTGGACTATCATCTGGGACAGTTGGGGAAGCCTCGACAGCCCTGAGTTCAGCAGCCCAGGTAGCTTTGCAGTCTCTCTCTCATGCAATGGCTTCAGCCGAGCAACAGCTACAGGTGCTGCAAGAGAAACAGCAGCAGCTTTTGAAGCTTCAGCAACAGGTTGGAGACTATTTGGCTCTTTGTTCATGCTGTCTCTAAACTTCAAAAGCTGAAAAGTATTGTAAAAATGACCATTATTTTCATAAAGGAAGTAGGTTGTCCAATCTGAGCTAATCATTTTCAACAAAAAATTGAGGTGAAGTCTTTGTGATAGTTTTAAATGTATTAAAATTATATGAATGTATTTTATTTAGTACATGATTGAGAGAAAATGATACTTTTTGTTTAGTGTTGAAGTTAATTCTCTTTTAAGTTTAAACACTCTTGAAGAAACATTATAAAATTACCAGTTACTATTTTCATGGAATAGAGAATGTAGGACATTATAAAGACCAATTACATTTATTTATTTCTAAGTACAGAAATAATGATAACATGGTTTACAGATTTAGTTGCTGACTAAATGCAACCCGTGCAAAATCCACTTGAGAACGTATATCTTGTCAGTCAACATAGAATCTGCTTCTGATTCATTTTGTTTTGAGTAGAACTTGGTTCCATTATTTACATTTAATTGCTCTGCTTGCTTTTCATCTTTTCAGCAATTTCTTGTTCCTTAATATGTAGGAAATTTTGGTACAGTATTTGAAAAAGTGTTTCTAGCAAGGCAGTGTTTGATGTGTCTGAGTCAAGCTTTATCTTGGATCTGGTTAATCTGCTTTAACTTTATCATATATTATCACAGTGTTCCTCATAACTTAGGCAGTCAGGAATCTTCTATAGGTGTGCTTTTACTTTTACAGAAAGCCAAGCTGGAAGCCAAGTTGCATCAGACAACAGCTGCGGCAGCTGCAGCAGCATCAGCAGCAGCAGCAGCAGGTCCCGTTCACAACTCTGTGCCTTCCAACCCAGTGGCTGCTCCTGGATTTTTCATCCATCCGTCTGATGTTATTCCACCCACTCCAAAAACAACACCACTTTTTATGACTCCACCACTCACTCCGCCCAATGAAGCAGTTTCTGTTGTGCTTAATGCTGAACTTGCACAGCTTTTTCCAGGCTCAGTCATTGATCCTCCAGCAGTGAATCTTGCTGCACATAACAAAAATTCCAACAAGTCTAGAATGGTAAATGATGTTTTAAATAGATGTTAACTTAGATTCTAATATTTTAAAATAAATTCTAACTTTGGACCCAACTGTTTAAAATATCAACTAAGTACATCAAGTCATTTTTCTTTTATAAAATATTTCAAAATGTGTATCAGTAAATGGGTCTTGTTAATTTAATGTAATGGTTAGAGGTTTTTTAGAGCAGCAGTATTATCAGTATAAAGTTATATTGTTTCCTTTTCTAGAATCCACTTGGTTCTGGTCTAGCCTTGGCAATTTCTCATGCCTCACATTTTCTTCAGCCACCACCTCACCAGTCCATTATTATAGAGCGAATGCATTCAGGTAATACTTGCATTTCTAAAATTATTTTTCTTGCCTAGTTTGTTAGCTTTTTATATGACTTATTGGACATAAATCACATTTGCTACCAAGTAAGTACATTCAGCGAAGAATAAGAATCATAGAAGGTACAAGTTTTATAGGTGATTAATTTCATTGAAATAATGAGGTTGCTCTGTATTTAAAACTTGCCTATTGAAATATAGTGAAACAATCTGCTTAAATTGTAGTTGCTTAGTTACCATTGTACTAGAAATTAGGCTCTAAGGAATTATCCTAAAACTTGCATTATATCTATAGAAATCTCTAACCGAGATGGGTGCATGCATATTTACAAGTAAATTATAGCTTTTGTTTTTTAACCTGATTCTATCAACTTTTAGTTTTATACTATAGCAATAGCAAAATTTTAAAATATCCTTAAGAGTAAAATGGACATACTGTATCTGTGCTTTTCCTTATATGAACAATTTAGTTATATTTGCTTTAGAAGAGAGAATTTAAAGTTTATAAAATTCTCTTGGTATCTTCTGCCCATTTAATTATTAATTTGTAACAGTATTAGTGCTGATAACAGAGGGAAAATTTATTGCTCTGCAAGTGCACAATTGTTTATACTATAGTTTGGTTTTAACCCATGGATACAATTGAAGCATATGAGCCCCAATGGGGAAGCGATTTATTTTTCTCTTCATTGTTTACAAAGTATTTGAAATTGCCTTGTTTTCTTCTAGCATAGTTTTAGAGTGAAGTTTTGTCAAGGAAAAGCCTCTCCCACTTGTGATTGCATGCTGCTTTGTCTTCTGGGAAGCTGGGAGTTGGGAGGTATATAAGACAGAGACTGACAGTCGAAAAGGCAGAGTTAAAGTTACAGCAGTGTTAGAGTTACAGTTGCTCTGATACAGAGTAAAAGAGAGCACAAAAGCTGATAGGAAAAGCAGGCAGAAATAAGGCTCAGATAAAGTAGACTAACTGGGATTTTAGAAAAGTCAGTAATTGCCGTGCTGGGAAAATCTGAACCAGAGTGGGTTAGAGTTATTAATTCAGTTCTCCAGACTTAGACAGATTAAGATGTCCAGAAAAGGGTTGTAAAGGTTTCCCTACCCTACCCTACTCTTCAAGTTAACTGAAGTTTAAAAAATATTACAAAGTAGAAACCTAGCAACCGGGAACAGAGGGGTGCAGTCACTTTGACAGTGAAAGAAGAAACAGCAGCTTTTGAGAGCCCAGACTCAAATGGCAAAAAACGCAGCCAAACCCACACCCCCCTCTTTAGAAGAAAAACTGTTACATTTTAAATACATTTTATATACTCTTTAATATAGTTCTATAAAAATCAGCACTGTCTTACACATTTCGGTTGTTTTTTGTTTTTTGTTTTTCTCTGCAAAGTGTAGATGGTAGAGATTGCTAAACTGCCCCTCATACTAATTTAATGACAAAGAATTATGGTATTATTAGTGATTTGCATTTCATTTTACTAATGGAACTTGTTTTTGTTGTGCGTAAGACCAGAAATGCAAGTCTGTTTTCAACCTTTCTGATATGGTTCTGACCTAGAAAGACAGTGGTGTACTTATTCTCGGAAAGCCACTCGAGTTGTCTTAATACTCTGAGGCATTTCCTAAGGCATTTTGTTATAGTTTTACTTTTCATTTGTGTATATGCATGTGTGCATGCATGGTTTTGTGAATGGATGCAATTATGTGCACCATATGTGTGCAGGTGCCTGTGGATACCAGAGGGAGTCTTCTCCCATATAACTGGAGTTATTAGGCAGTTGTGAGTTATCTGATGTGGGTGATTGGAACTGAACCTGTGTCCTGTACAAGAGTAGTATGTACTTTTAACCGCTGAGCCATCTCTAGTCTCTTGCACATTTTAAAGATTTTTAAATTAATATTTTTTTAAAAGTTGTATGTGTGTGTGTATGTATGTATGTGTGTCTGGCTGGCTGTGGCAGAGAAGTCGGATCTCCCTGAAGCCAGAGTTACAGTTGGTGTGAGCAAGCAGCCTGATGTGGGTGCTAGGAATTAAACATGGCACTTGGAAGAGCAGTATGTGCTCTTAACTGCCAAGTCACATTTTTTTAAAATGGAAAAGAGTTACTGTGTAATGTCAGTCATGTTTTACTATACATATTAAATTTAGTATATTAGGCCCCTGCCCCAGATGTTAGTAAGACTTCCACAAGGGAGGTTACATAATACATCTTGGTATCTCTAATCTATCTAATGGTGAAATTAAGACAAAAATATTTAGTGTGTCAATAAAAGACAGATTGGTACTTATAGGTTTATATTTTAATGTATTCACTGATTTAGTTGTTAAACTATAATCTTTGAAATAAATAGATTTCACTCTGTAGCTGACTGTTGTATTCAGAGACTTAAAAATTTTGACTCAGGCTTTCAAAACAATAGCAGATTTTTGGGCAAGGGATCAAATCTTGAGCCTTGGCATACTAAGCAATTAGAAAATTTATAAATTAAGTACTGATAAAGCTATTTTACTTCTCTACTTATTTATGGTTTAGTAACTCAATATTTTTTACTTGAAGATGTATGCTTTAATCTGTTTTTGAGTATATGATTTGGTTATTTGATCCTTTTTTTGGTGGATCACTTGAGTTTCTTTCCTTCGTAGGAGCCAGGAGATTTGTGACCCTGGATTTTGGACGACCTATACTGTTGACAGACGTGCTGATTCCCACTTGTGGAGACTTGGCCTCCTTATCAATTGACATATGGACATTAGGGGAAGAAGTAGATGGAAGGCGTTTGGTAGTGGCAACTGACATAAGCACTCATTCCCTAATTCTTCATGACTTAATACCACCACCTGTGTGCAGATTCATGAAGGTAAAGAACTTGAAGAAAGGAAATGTATATGTTTTCCATGTTTCTCAGTATAATAAATTGAGATATGGTTGAAGAGTATATCTGTACTTTTCAAAGTACATAGCTCAGATTTTTAAGTATTTTATCACATGTATATGAGTATTTTCAATTTTTTCATTTTAGATAACTGTCATTGGACGTTATGGAAGTACAAATGCCAGAGCAAAAATCCCTTTAGGATTTTACTATGGGCATACCTATATCTTGCCTTGGGAAAGTGAACTGAAGTTGATGCACGATCCTCTAAGAGGTGAAGGAGAATCTGCCAGCCAGCCAGAGATTGATCAGCATTTAGCAATGATGGTTGCTCTACAAGAAGATATACAATGCAGGTTAGTAGAAAACTGGGAATAAATTTTGTTTAATTATTTCTGCCAAGGAATGTTTTCTCTATCTACCTAGAAAAGAGCAAAAGGAGGATGAACATGCACATTCCAGCAGGATTGAAATCATGAGAATATGGTTAGCTCTTTGGCATCATTTATTAATATAAGCAATAGTTTTTGGTGTTTTGTTTTCATTCAGATAGAGCCTCTATTTGTAGCTCTGGGTAGCCTGTAAGTGACTGTGGACCAGGTTGTCCTCCAGCCATGGATTGCTGCTCACATTTGCCTCTGGAGTACTGGGATTAAAGGTGTCCACCACAGTACCTGGCCCAACAATAATTCTTCATAATAGTTGTACTTTAATATATTTTAAGAGATGTACTTTTCAGTGTGTAGATACAAAAAAAGACTGAAGGAATGACTTCATTTATTTTTACTCATAGATATAACTTAGCCTGTCATCGTCTGGAAGCTCTTCTGCAGAGTATTGATCTTCCTCCTCTCAACAGTGCAAACAATGCACAGTACTTTCTGCGAAAACCAGACAAAGCAGTTGAGGAAGACAGTAGGGTTTTTTCTGCTTATCAAGATTGTATTCAGCTACAGTTGCAACTAAACCTGGCTCATAATGCAGTTCAGAGGCTCAAAGTAGCCATAGGTGCAAGTAGGAAGACATTGAGTGAAACATCAGTTCCAGAAGACTTGATTCAGACATCATCCACAGAGCAGTTACGCACCATTGTCAGATACTTATTGGACACACTGCTCAGCCTCCTTCACTCTTCCAATGGTTTGTATTTGGCTCAGTAACTTAGAGACTGGGAATAATTTAATGTTTCTATTGTATGTTTTGGGTACATGGTATTACTTTCTGGAATTTTTTTTTCCTTTGAGTATGTGGTGCTGGGAATTGATAGTTTGCACATGCTAGGCTAGTGCTCTTCAATGACCTTTATTCCCAGCCCCTACCTTCTAGACATTTTTTAGTTTGATATCCTGTTCAATATATTAAGTTTCTGTAGACTCATTTATTTTCTCCCCAAAGATTTTTGATGTTGTTGTCATGTTATAGATTGAATACAGGGCTTATAGTCGATGGGTGCTTTTCTACTGACTACATCCTCAAGTCCTTTATTCTAATGTTTCTTAAATGAATTTTTATTTATTTCTTACAGTTGTTGTATTAATGTACATCAGTGTGTGAGTGGCAAAGTAATAAGCATTGCATAAAAAGAGAAAAATGAAAGTATCTGACCTCATACAGTAGTGGTGTTTCTAGCCACTAACTACTTTTGAGTCACTCATTCATGTTTATATTCTCCCTCTTAAGATGTCTGATCTTTTTCTCATTTATATCTCCTTTCATATTCACTTGTAAGGCAATTTGATAAACCTAACCACAAGAAATATGGCTGGAGAGATGGTCAGCAGTTAAAAGTTCTGGCTACTCTTCCAGAGGACCCAAATTCAATTCCCAGCACCCACATGCAAGCTCCCAGCTGTCTATAACTCTAGTTCCAGGGGATCCAATACCCTCACACAAAGAAATACAGGCAAAACATCAATGCACATAAAATAAAAATAAATAAATTACTTTAAAAAACAAACATAATTAATATATATGCTGTCTCTTTCTCTGTTTCTCTCTCTCTTTTTTTTTTTTTTTCAAGACAGGCTTTTCTTGTTATAACTTCAGCTGTCCTGGAACTCACTCTGTAGACCAGGCTGGCCTTGAACTCATAGAGATCCTACTGCTTCTGCCTCCCAAGTGCTGAGACTAAAGGTGTGCACCACCACTGCCTGCCATGCTATTTCTTCTTACTGCTGAATATTTTATAATTAAATTCTATATAAAGCAGTAAATAAGTCAAAGTAAATTGAATGTAATTGTCTACTAGTTGCTGGGGAAAAATGTGTATTTAAGTGTACTGGTGTTATTCTAACACCATACACTTAGACAAGTCGTTTTATTTGTTTCTTTCTTGTAATAGGGCATTCTGTTCCTGCAGTTTTGCAGAGTACCTTTCATGCCCAGGCCTGTGAAGAACTCTTTAAACACTTGTGCATCAGTGGGACCCCAAAGATTCGGTTACATACTGGCCTTCTCCTTGTTCAGCTTTGTGGTGGTGAGAGATGGTGGGGCCAGTTTCTTTCTAACGTTCTTCAGGAACTGTATAATTCAGAGCAGCTTCTCATCTTCCCACAAGATAGGTAGGTTGGAGATATCAGTCATATTTATTGTAAACGGTTTTCACTTCTTGAGTCATTGTCAGAAAATGAAATTTTTTACATAGTAAATAAATACAAAGAAAATATAAAATAGCTCTTGTCATGGTTTTGAGAGTACTAAATGAAGGGCATGAGCTCTAATGTATATTACATAATACAGTATATGTTATAGCTTTTTCACCTTCATAGATTTTCTGGATCCAATGTATGGGATTTTATAGGTCCAAGTATGTATTTTCTATAAGATCATGCTATGCCTTGTGTATTAAATGTGATTTTTGAGGTTCTGATACTTTGTTCTTTGCTAAGTGCCTGATTTTTTACAGGTAGCATTAGGAGGTAGAACCAATAACTAAAAAAGAAATTCATTTGATATCATTTCTCCTAATAGAAATCTTTCTTACTATTTCAAAATATGATCCGTTTTAAGCAAACATTTTTTAATAATAGTTCTTTTATTAATCTTTTTTTTTTTTTTTAAAGAGGAACAATTAAAAATTAATTGATGTTCCAGGGTCATTTTCCTTGTATTTCTTTTAAGGGTCTTCATGTTACTTTCCTGCATTGGTCAGCGATCGCTTAGTAACAGTGGAGTATTGGAAAGCTTACTTAATCTCTTGGATAATTTATTGTCACCTCTTCAGCCAGAGTTAGCCCCGCACAGAAGGACAGAAGGTATTACTCTAATGTGACTCTTTAGTAGTTAGCAGTTAGTATAAGTATATTGTAAGTATTGTTTATATGAAATATTTCTGATGTACTTAACTTTAATATTCATTGCAGCACATTTTATTCATATCTTTGTGATGTAGACTTTTTAGACTAAACAGCTTTCTTGTGATTGGATGCCATATAGTTCTTTTCAACTCAGTATTCAAGTTGTGAATTTGGAAAATTTGTTTCATTTATTTACCTTGTGGTTTTTTTGAGACAGGATTTTACTTTGTAGGCTTTACTAATCAGGCTTAAAACTTTCTGTGTAGACCATGATGGTCTTGAACTCAAGATTTTTCTGCCTTTGCCCCTTAAGAGGTGGGCTGGGATTAAACCTGTGCATCATCACACCCATTTTTTTTTTTTTTTTTTCTTTTCCCAGTAGATAGGGTTGTATTAGATCTGGCTGGCTGGTTTGGAACCCATTATGTAGACCAGGTTGCCTTGAACTTACAGATATCCACTTGCATCTGCCTCCTGAATGGTGTACTTTGAAATTTTTGTAATCTTTACCCCTACATTGTCATAACGAGAATCACACCAAACCTCCTCATTCATATGTTTGAGCCTTAAAACACAATCTTCTTATTGTCAATGATAGGTTTCATTTGAGTACAAATAAAATGTAGAACATAATTTGGTAGTATGCATTATAAGATAGGGTACATGTTTTATTTAAGTATCTTGTGTGTCCTATATTCTTCTGTGTCCTGTCCTTTATTCACTTTTCTACTCAGATTGTGATCATGAGTATCTGGTTTTAAAGGTATATTGGATTATTTTGGTGTTTGTCATGGTACATTGTATAGCAGGTAGCTTTTTTACCCTCTAGCTCAGGAAAGAGAAAGGAAGGATAGAAAGAAGGAAATTTTCACTGCCCTTCTATCAGCCTTGAAAGAGAGAGAGAAGAAATGAATTCAAGAGGCCAGCAAGTTTTTTTTATAGCAGCACTGGGATATATCTCCTTTCCCTTTCCTGAGCTAGAGGGTAAAAATCACAGTAGCTATCTGTTCCAATAGTGTGTTCTTGATTAGTAAGAAGTCTTCATAGTTCTCCTTCGGTCTCACATTTATTTGAATTCCCCCTTTCATTTCTTTCTAGGAGTCTTAGATATTCCAATGATCAGTTGGGTTGTTATGCTGGTGTCCAGGTTACTGGATTATGTGGCCACTGTTGAAGATGAAGCAGCAGCTGCAAAGAAACCTTTGAATGGTAAAGACAGGGAGAGGTTTCTGACAGGTATCAGAAGTTTATAATAATGTGTTGGTGGGGATTTTCAGTGACTCCAAATTTGTTCCTGATCAGGCTCTTGGCCTGGAGATACCAGATGTATGTAATTTATGTAAAATGAGTTAATTTTCTTTAGGAATCTGCTCCAAGATAGAATTTATACTTGGTGGACAAATTCCTTGTCTGATAGGAATTCTGATTAGTCAGGTCATCCATATGTTTCAACCTCTGCACTCATACTTTAATACTTTATAATAACCTAAGTAGAAGTGAGTTTGTTAATGAAATTTATGGAGGTGTTTTAATTTTTTTTTTAATTTAGTTTTGAGATTGTATTTTAATTACAACATTTTTTCCCTTCCCCCTCTATTAAAAGTTTACTTTAATATAGTATGCCATTTTTCTTAACCACTATTCAGTTTTAGTTCTGTTTTTTAAATTAGCTGCAATCATCCTTTATGCCTAGATACGGAAATTCCTAAGATTATTATTTAATTTTTAGTAGGCTGGAGGACAAAACAGATTGCAAATTAAGGGAAATCAAAATCCAAGATCAAGTGAATTTTTACATGTATTATAATTAACAGTGATTTTAATAAAATATTTACCGCAGCTAAACCTACTGTGTAAATACAGTAAATAGAATCCATAAAAGTTCTATACATTGTAATGTATTGACAGCTTTGGGAAAGTCAAAGATAATTTTTAAATGCAGGGAATTTGCTTTATATTGGTATTAAAAAATGTCTGTGTGTATGAATTCATTCCCTCAGTTATAGGATAAAGGTGTAAACCATAGCATGAAGTTAAATGTAACTACAATTTAAAGTTAGACACAATAAGTTGTAATTAAAGTCTTAATTTTCATTTTTATTGTTTGGTTTTAGAAGGAGAAATGAGGGGAAGACATTTTCAGGGGTTGAAGATTTTGAACTAAGACTCGATTATTGGGTAGCAGGAATAGGAAAACATTTTAAAAGTATAAATAAATGAATCAGTAGAGGGGCTCTGCATGGTGAGGTATATGTTTAATTTCAGTTTTTGGGAGACAGAAATGTTGAGTTCCCTGAGTTCAAGGAAGCCAGAGCTGTATGCATAGTGTGATTTTGTCTCTAGATAACAATAACAAAAAGAATTTGGGGAGAAGAATGTGGTTTGGGCCTAGACTGAGGGAAGGAGTAATGCAGTGTGGACATGTTCAGAACACAAGGGGAATGCAGTTATGCAGCCTGCATTTTGAATTAAACCCATTTTGGCAGTCATTAATCTGAATGCCCTTTTTGATGCTTGTACAAAACCTTTTATTACTATTATTGTTACTTGTTTAGAACAAATCAAAGCTATGTTGTTCAAAAGTGAGTCTTAAGGTTTGTGACAAAAAGTAGGTATGATGCTCAAGAAGAGATTGGATGTAGAACTTTGATGTGAGTCATTTGTTTAACCTTCAGAGAGGTATCTTTTCCTTTAAATACTTTGTTTTGGTTTACATATTGCTTTATGTTTTCTGGGTATGGGAGTTACTTCAGAGTCATATTTAACAGAATTATTAATCAAAGCTTGTCTTTCCAGGTAACCAGTGGAGTTTTATTAACAATAATCTGCACACTCAGAGCTTAAATAGAGCTTCCAAGGGAGGCAGTAGCCTCGATAGATTATACTCCAGAAAAATCAGAAAGCAGCTTGTTCATCATAAGCAGGTAATGGTCTGTAACTGTTTTAGTTTTGAGTCTGTCATTTGGTATCATTCAGTTTACCTTAGACAGGCATGGAGCAAGCTGCATATGTTGTTGGTTTACCACTTTGGCAATCCTATTTGTAAAATGGCAGACCTACCTACTTTACTTACTTTGGTATTCTTTAAATCTTTTGGTTCTCTGTTACTAGTGTTTTAAGGAATTTTTTTTTGCCTGTTTAAAGGATTTCTTGACTTTGTTCTTTCTTACTTGGCTTTCTTTTCAACTCGCCCTTTATGATGTATTTTTTCCTACAAACCCAGTAATGCTTTTGGCTTAAATTCCTAGTGGCTTCTACTTAATCTTTGGATGAAGTTATTTGTCATCTGCTCCTCTAACTTTTATATTTTAGTTTCTTGAATATTAGATAATATTGAATTTAAGTTTGTGGGACCAGCTACACTAGTTTTCTCATCAAGAATTTCTGGGTGTTCTTAGTAAGTACCTTCCCTCCCTTCCTTCTTTTCTTTTTCTTTCTTTTTGTTTTTGATTTTCAGGACAGGGTTTCTCTGTGTAGCCCATATTGTCCTGGAACTCTAATCTGTAGATCAGGCTGGCTTCTAACTCAAGAGATCTGCCTGCCTCTGCCTCCCAAGATCTGGGATAAAGGCATATGCTGCTACAACCCAGCTTCTTTTTTTAAATTAATTTATTTCTAAGGACATATTTTTATTCTTTGGCTTGTATGAATGGACATATTTCTCTGACATTAGTACATTATCACTTTCTCAAATAGGTTTACCATGGTTACTAAATTGGAATATTATGTCCATGCATTGGGTTCCCAGAGTATTCAAATTCTATATTTCATTAATTTTTCTTTTTTTTTTTATAGGTAGTGTTGTATTTTTTGCTTTTAGGTTTGTGCAGTTTATTGTGTGTAATGACTAAGAATTGGCAGGCAGGTATGTAGTGTTTTTTTCTCCTGTCTGGCCTCTTCAGAGTTGTGTTACTGGGCTTAACTGTGTTGAGTATATCAGTACTTTACTCTGTAGATTTTACTTATTTTTACTTTTTATGTATATAAATGTTTTACCTGAATGTGTATGTATGTTAACTTGAGGAGGCCAGAAAAGGGTATCAAGTCTCATAGAACTGCAATTACAGATGATTGTGAGCCTCCATATGGGTGCTGGGAACTGAATCCAGGTTCTACACAAGAGCAACAAATTGCTGAGCCATCGTTCCAACCATAGTACTTTTATTTTTTATTTTTTGCTAACTACTATTTCATTTTTTTGTTCTGAAACCCATTTAACCATTTTCCAAATGATTGATCCTGTAGTTTTTATTTCCCCATTGCTTTTTTGTGAAATATAAACAGAAAGCACACATTCTCTTTCCCTTCTCCTTTTTGTGTTTACTTGTACATGTACTCTTGGCTTTCATAGGTAGTCATGTATTACAGTTTTATTTCGTGACACCCCATGTATAAATCTGTGTGAATTTTACAAGCTACATCATCTCTCAGAATCAACATGTAAACATATTCACCATGTCATTTTTATCAGAAGAATTGATTGGTCAGTGTCACCTTTTGAGTCATTAGGTAGTTATAGTAAATTTCTTGAAAAATTTGTTCTTATTCTTGGTGTGGTTCAGTAGTAGAGCATATATGCACAAGATATTCTAGGTGCTCAATTTGATTTGCAAAAAGTAGACTTATCTTTTCTCACAGAGAAAGTTTTTTCAAATTAAAAATTACATCCTTGATTGCTAGTTAGAGTGTACTATGATTTTCTAGTCTTTTTTGTGTATACTGCATATGTGCCTGTGAAGTAAGAAGGGAGGTATTGGATCCTTTGGAACTTGATTGTGAGTAGCTCTGTGGGTACTGGGAACTGTGGCTAGGCAGTTAAGAAGAATTGCTGTCCTTCAAGAGGACCTTAGTTTGATTGAGATACACAAGGTGGTTCACATACATCCATAACTCCAGTTCCTAGGCATACAACACTCTCTTCTGACTTCTAAGAGCCCCAGGTATACAGGTGATGCACATACATACATGTACACAAAATATTCATTCATTCATATATCATTTTTAAAAGATATAAATGTGCTAGTTTTAGGTAAACTGAGATTTAATTTGGAAATCCCAGGATCTGGCATGTAGAAAGCTTTTGAGCCTGTGTAAACAGGTATATTTGGCACTAACTTGTTTTTTGTTTTAGTTTTTCTCCTTCTTTCCCTCTGTTATGAGCTAAGTTGATACTTTCCATGCATCAATGTGAGGGGCCTTTCTCTTTACTCTTTCTCCCGAAGACTTATTTAGCCCTTTCCCACTGGTGCTATGTATTGGATCCTGGGATTTGTGCATGTTAGGCAAACTGTTCTTCCAGGGAAATAGGGTCTCTAAGTTATAGAGACTGAACTTAAACTTGCCATTCCTTCTGCCTCAGCCTCTTGAGTAGCTGGGTTTAAAGGCTGTGCCATATTAGGCTGGTCTTCTATTTAAGACTTGTAGTTAAATATAAGTACTTCTAACTTACTTCATTTCAATTTTAGCTATCATTTGAAGTTGCCATGTAAAACCCTCTTGACAGTTTGTGAAATATTACAGTTTGATTGTTGCTTATGAAGGTGAATGTTTTGCAAAACTGAAAACTTGCAAGAAGTATTTGGTTGTCCAGTGTCAGTGTTGTCTTCTGTAGCTCAACTGCAGCTGTGCAACAACCAGGATGTTGATAGTTGTGCTTTGGTTTGGCAAGGTTTGCTCTTTTTAGGAAATAAACTCTTTTAAGTATTCATGGTAATTGAACATCAGGTTGCCACTTCGGTCACAAGTAGTTTGGAAACAACATGTATTTCTATAAGAATAAAAAATTATAATTTAAAATAAAGTAATAGTTCTGGTTTTTTTTAATAGTTATAATGCATTTGTTATTCATAGACCTTTTGAGGTCATTTTCTGAAACTGTCAGTTGTAATTAGTTTAGAATTGCTCATCTGATTTTTTTTTTTTTAAATTGCATGTGTATGCTACTCTAAGACCATTTCAGCTATAGACATAATACTCCAATGGATTTTTGTTTTGTTTTGTTTTTCAAGACAGAGTTGTTTTGTGTGTGTGTGTGTGTGTGTGTGTGTGTGTGTGTGTATGTGTGTGTAGCTCTGGCTGTTCTGGAACTAGGTCTGTAGACCAGGCTGGCCTTGAACTCACAGAGATCTGCCTGCCTCGGCCTTCTGAGTGCTGGGATTCAAGGTATATGTCACCATTGCTAGATGTGGGTTTTTCTTCATAATATATTATCTTGTATTTTGTCCTGAGTCCCTGACTTTTTCTTTAGTTCTTGCTACACACACACACACACACACACACACACACACACAAATAAATAAAATATTTAAAGAGGCTATTAAAATAGTAAGATATATTGAGGAATACTAAAAAATTTACTACTTCAAGTGAAATTCCCATAAAAGCAAAGCTAAGAAATCTTCATATTCCATGTATATAAAATAAATAATTATTTTCCATTATTGAAAAAAATAAAATAAAAATCATCTTGTTTAAGTTTTCTAAGTACCTCCTTTCTCCCATTGGTAAGGACCTAATTAATTTTCAATGATGAATCAAGAGATGATGTATTCTTTAATATAAATAAATAAGTAAGTAAGTAAATAAATAGTACAGGCTGGGGAGATGGCTTAGTGGTAAAGAGCACTGGTTGCTCTTCCAGAGGACACAGGTTCAATTCTCAGCACCCACATTGTGACTCATAACTGTCTTTACCTCCTGTTCCAGGGGATTCAGCACCCTCACACAGACATATATGCAGGCAAAACACCAATGCACATAAAATTAAAAAAAATATTTTTTAAAAAAGTGGGCGATGGTGTCATACGCCTTTAATCCCAGCACAGGTGGATGTCTGTGAGTTCAAGTCCAACCTGGTCTACAGAGTGTGTTCCATGAGAGCCAGAATTATAACAGAGAAACCCTGTCTCAAAAAAACAAACCAACCAACAAAGAGTATAATTTAAGTTTTATTACTAGATAATTCAGGGGATTAGTTATTTATTTGAAATGTGAATTCTGAGAAAAGTATAATTACATATTTGTTCTTAACATTGATATTTTTAACATTAAGTTGTTTATTTGTATTTTAAGCAACTTAACTTACTAAAGGCCAAACAGAAGGCTTTGGTGGAACAGATGGAAAAGGAAAAGATACAGAGTAACAAAGGTTCATCATATAAACTGCTAGTAGAGCAAGCAAAACTAAAGCAGGCAACCTCCAAGGTAAGATCTATACTTTGCATTGTGAACATACGTCTTTAATAATTATTGGGAAACGAAATATGTTCTTCTTGTCAACATTAAAAATCAGATTATTCAACTTTATTGGTAGAGTATCTTAAAATTGAAGTAAATGACTGGGTGGTGTTGGCAAGCATACTCCAGAGGCAGAGGCAGGTGAATCTCTGAGTTTGAGGCCATTCTAGTCTAGAGTGACCAGAGTGAGTTCCAGGACAGCCAGATTTATAACAGAGAAATCTCATTTGGAAAAAACAAAAACAAAAATTGAAGGAAATGTAATTAATGCAGGCTTTACTGCCTAGAATATAACCTTTAATGTGGACATTGATAGCTCTGTCTATTGTTTCCATAGTATAATAAAAACGATTATAAATAACATCACCCTATACTTTTCAGAAAAGTAATATGTAAAATATCTGTATTTGTTTTTCCTTTAATTATATTAGTGGAAGATTTACATTTGAAATTAAAACCTACTTGTATCCAGTGTGGTACATATTTCTCAAAAAACTGGCACATCAGAATTAAGTTCTAGGGATTGTTACTAAAAATTTTTTTTCCCTCATGATTGTGTGTGCCTCTAATCTCTGTATTTAGTAGCTGAGGCAGGTGTATCACAAGTTTGAGTCCCGCCTGGACTGGACGCAAGACTCAAAATAATCTCAAAATAGAGAAAACAAGAAACGCCCAATAAATTTGTATTCATTAATCCATATTTATAAAGCACATAAGTAACATTGAATTTTAACTTCTAAGTTTTGTATTTCTACAAATGCAAAATCAGACTTGTCTAGATTTTGAAATAAGTTTAATCAATATTTTCAATCGATGTATTTCTATCCATTGTATGTAAAATAATTAAGTTATTCTTTGTATGTTTTGGTAGTATTTGCTTTAAATATTAGATTTAATGTATTTTATAGCCTTTATGCAATTCTATTGCTTATCACATACTTCAAATCAGAGATAACTTATACCAGTCAATGCAGATAGCTATTAATAATCTTTAACTTTAGCCACATGTGGTGGATCATAATGATGTCTCATGCCTATAATCCCAACATTGGAAGAGGTTCAGGGGTCATTTAGACTTTAGCCTGGTTCACAAGAGACAGTTGTTTTAAACAAAACACCCACCCTCATTTTTTCTCGGAAACTTTGGTATATATGAAAATTTTGTGCTTTAGAAGTTATATGTTGCATATTTTCATCTCACAAAAGTATATACTGAGAAGTTTCCGTTAAGTAAACATTGTTCTAAATCATGTTAATTTCTGTATGCAGCATTTTAAGGATTTGATTCGCTTGCGCCGAACAGCAGAATGGTCTCGTTCTAATTTAGACACTGAAGTTACAACAACAAAAGAAAGCCCTGAGATAGAACCTCTTCCATTCACTCTTGCCCATGAACGCTGTATCTCAGTAGTGCAAAAGCTTGTCCTGTTTCTCCTTTCCATGGATTTCACATGCCATGCAGACCTCTTACTATTTGTCTGTAAGGTAAGTAAGCGGCGTACAATTCATGGTTGTTACTGACTAAGAAAAAGACTAGTTCTCTTTTTTCTGCTTTGTATTCATTTTCTTTGTCTCAGGGTGCCTTGGAAGATTTAGAAAAATACTTTTCACTTAATTTCTGAGAAAAATCAGATGAAGTTTTTTATTTCGTTAAAATTTGAGGATTTGAAATGTAGATAATTTGGGTGTGCCTGTCTTTAATCTTCTGATAATTTATGTTGGAAATATATAAACATACATGAGATTACTGAATGACTTTGAATACCATGATTGCTTTCCTGGAGCAGATTCGTTGTTTATAAGTATTTAAAACCAGATATAAAATCTGGATGTGGTGATCCATGCCTTTAATCCCAGCACTCAAGTGGCAGAGGCAGGCCAGCCTGGTCTATAGAGTGAGTTCCAGGACAGACAGGCTACAGAGAAACTGTGTCTAAAAGATAGATATATAGATAGATAGATAGATAGATAGATAGATAGATAGCCAGCCACATAGCCACACAGGAAATAAAATTAGGTACAATATTTAATCCACATGGTTTCATTGTTCGTATTCCATTTTAAGTAATTGATAGAAAAATCATATGTCTGCTTTGAAAACTTTTATGTCAGTGTTTGTATTATTATATGTTATTTAATTTATCTGGTATTTAAAAACATGATTTCATGATGTGTTTCAGGTTCTTGCACGCATTGCAAATGCTACTAGGCCAACTATTCATCTGTGTGAGATTGTAAATGAACCGCAACTGGAAAGACTGTTATTGCTTCTAGTTGGAACTGATTTTAATAGAGGAGACATCTCTTGGGGTGGTGCTTGGGCTCAGTATTCCTTAACCTGTATGCTGCAGGACATTCTAGCAGGTTTGTAAGAATTTTATTTTTTTTATGGTATGTTAGAATGAGCCAATCATTGCTAAGGTATCTAAAGGAAATTGTAAGGGAGTTTCTAAATGTATAATATGGCTATAGCAACCATTTTAATTATGCTTGTCTTTATGTTGACAGTTGGAACAATGGCTTTAGAAAGTTTCTAGGTGTTGAGAGCACGCTGGTAGAGAAGCCCCTGTTTCATTATTACTATCACTGGTGTGCTGCTTACTAATTCTTCTGTGACCCTTGGAAACCACTATGTTAGCTTCTTCACCACTTATATAAATGTAATGAAAATATAAATTATTAAAGTGGTTAGGACTATCTACTCCAATACAGGAGAATTGTTGGCTCCGGTAGCTGCAGAAGCGATGGAAGAAGGCACAGTGAGTGATGATGTAGGTGCCACAGCTGGTGACTCGGATGACTCCCTTCAGCAGTCTTCTGTTCAGTTGTTGGAAACCATAGATGAACCTTTGACACATGATATAGCAGGTGAGTTTTAAAATTAATATTCAAAATAGTCCTTCCTTTTGTCTTTTTAAATGAAAATAGATTTCCATTTGAGGAATGTTAATCATATAAAATTGAGTTTTGAGTTTTCTGTTAGGTCTTTGGTCTTTGAAAAATAGGACTTTAAAAAAAATGTTTGCTAATCATTTCATAATGTACTAAGCATTTTAATTTAGAATAGTTTGTATGTTGCTTTCATTTTATAACGTTGTAAATATTTTTATATCTTAGTTTCTTTTCTGTTGCTGTGGAACAAACAATACCCTGACTAAAGCAACTTAGGAAGGAAGCATTTAGGACTGGAGTGTTGGCTCAGCAGTTCAGAGCATTTGTTTGGTTCCCATCACATAGTGGCTCATAACCACCAGTTGTGATCCATGTGATCTTACACCCTCTTTTTACTTAAGTGGGTACCCGGCATGCCCATGTTGTGCATACATACATGTAGACAAAACACTCATAACCATAAACTTTTAAAAATAATGGAAGGGTTTATTTCGGCACACAATTTGAGGTTTTATTTCATTACTAGGGAAGTTCTAGTAACCAGAGTTTGTCACGCTGATCTATAATCTTGAAGCAGAGTTAGATGAATACTTGTGTCTAGCTCAAAAGTGGGTGGGCCTTCACATCTCAGTTAAAACAATCAAGAAAATCTCCCACAGGAATACAAAGACGCTTGACTCCCAGATTATTCTAGATCTCAAGTTGACAGTTACAATTAGCTCTCACATACATAAAACAGATAATGCAAAGTAGACAACATTATGAACATACTCAGTTATGCAGACAAAGTTGAAAGCTCTTGTTCTTTAATATTCAAATGTTGGAATAGTATATATTTTTCTTCCTTTTCAAAATCTGTATTTGTTAATTTACATGTATAGTCCTTTGTGGTATGGATAAACCTTACTTTTCAAAGCTAAATTTTGATTAGTTATTGAACACACAGACACACTTGTGCTCATCACCCTGCTATCACCTTCAGTTGTTCTTTAGTGTTACATAATGCAGTCCTTTCAACTTATTCCTTCATTTGGAAAGACCTTTCTTTGCATACAAATCGTGTTTGATGCCACCAGGCTTGTTCTGTATCTACTAGTAGAAAGGGACTTTGCCATCAGTGCACTCTTGTTAGCTGACCATGTTATAGTTTGCTTAATTACCATGCACCTCTCCCTCCAACCCTTAATCTAGTAAGGTTAGAGAAATGGTCTTTATGTGTACACGTGTGTATATATATATTATATATATATATATATATAATATTATATATATATATGGAAATATATAATTATATATATATGGAATATATATATAATTTCCATATATATATATATATATATATATATATATATATATATATGGAAACTAGTAAAGGCTCATTTTTGCTGGTCATTCTGTAAATGTATACTTAGTGAAAAGGAATGATTGAAAAGTAATCACTGAAAAGTATAGAAAACTACTTTAAAATTGGAGGTATCTGAGAGCAAGGTTATTTCTAATATATAGTAGATATTACATAATAATAAGCAAATAGTTTTTCAACTGAATTCTTTTATATTTTAGCCTGTGTACTTGGTTATATTACCTGTAATAATGGTTGAAATGCTGTAAAGAGAATTATGTAGTAGATGTAACAAAAAATATTAATCCATTTTAGATATGCTAATGATTATTATGAATGGAAGATGTATGACACTTTAACAAGAGCATATATGCCTCTAGGAAATCAAATATTGCATTGATGTTTTTATAGTGTTATAGAGTGATAAATTTTCATACTGATTAATACTTAAATGTAAATATTTAGATATTTTAAAGTGTACATGAGCACATGTACACATATACTTAATGCAAATGAAGTTTTTAGTTCTACAATGTTCTAAATTTCATTTAAATTTTATGTAGTATACTCTACCAGTCAAATCTTTTTTACTTATTTGAAGGTACACCTCCTCTGTCTTCTTTGGAAAAAGATAAGGAAATTGACCTTGAGTTACTTCAAGATCTAATGGAAGTTGACATTGATCCTTTAGATATTGATTTAGAAAAGGATCCTCTTGCAGCCAAAGTTTTTAAGGTATTTTATATTAGAATAATTTCATCTTACACAGTTTGTCTGGTAATTACTTGAAAGAGAAAAGTTATCTTAGTCAAGTCTTCCAAACTAAAAACAAAGAAACTTCAGAACTAAGGTAGACTGTATATGAGCTGGACTTAAGAGATTTGTATATAGAATATTCCATTTAGTAGATAGGCAGTTTAGTTTTTGTTAGCGGCACATGGAACTTTCTTCCAAATGATCACATCATAGGATCCGGGTGAAGTTTTAACAAACACACAGGCACAAAACCTGAGGTTCATTGTTTTTTATCAGACTGTAATGCTGTAAAACTAGAAGTCAATAATAAGAAAAACTATAGAAACCACAAAAATACTTGAAGCTTAAACACATTTTTGAATAAACAGTGAGTCATCCAGGAAATCATAAAGGAAATAAAAAATTCATAGAGACAAATGATAATGAAAATGTGTCCTGTCATAACATCTGAGATATAGCCAAGGTAGTTCTAAGAAAAAAGTTTATATCAGTACATGCTCATATTAAAAACTATTATAGATATCAAATAAATAATGATATATCTCAAGACACCCAAAAAATAAGTAGCCAATTCTAAACTCCGATGGCACGAAATTAATTGAAGTGTAGATACTCAGAGAACAGTATAGAGAATGAACAAAATAGTTGTTTCTATGAAAAAGTTAATAAATCGACAAATCCTTAGCTAATTTAACAGAAAGAAGGAGCAAAAAGGAAAACCATGTACATGTGTTCCCAAATGTAGCCTTAATTCAGCACCCAGAAAAGTACATTAAACTGTAGTTAAGTACTCGGGGGGGGGGGGGTGGAGATCCAAGGGGCTGGGAAATCGCCTCAGGAGTTAAGAGTATGGACTGCTCTTACATAGCACCTGAGCTTAATTTCAGCACCCATATGGAAGCTCACAATCATCTGTAACTCCAGTTCCAGGGGACTCAATGCTTTTCTGGTCTTGCAGGCATTAGGCACACATGTGGTACACAGATATATGTCACAATACACAATAAAGTTTAAAAAAATCAAAAAGTAGTAATTTCAAGTGTGCCTTGATTCCTAGGACCCACATGGTGGAAAGAAAGAACTAATTTCTTCAAGTTGTTTCAACACTGAAAGATGAATTTCTAAAAATTTGAAATAAAAATAAGATGACAATTTCATACATAGTACATTTTTCTTTTAACTGATAAAGTCATTAACAGTTATGGTAATAAGAATTCCTAGAAGCTAGCAGATGTTAGTTATGATTGCTAGCATTTCAGGTAGCCACTTGGAGTCTTACCCAAGATAACATTCTTGCTTCTAAGTAACTTTGCCTTCATTTTTAGTGGAGATGTACCTGTAATACTTATGCAGTTGCTACTTTTGGGTACATTTTTAATAATGCTAGTTACCTTTCATGTTCTAATCTTAGAAGTTATTTTTAAGTTTTGTCAGAAAAATGAATAGGGTATTACTTAACCATTTTGTAAATTAATAAAATTCCAAGCAACTTGGGAGAATTTAAAAGGAAAAGAATGTTTATTTTGTAGGCTTATTCTAGCTAAAATATTATAAATATGTATAGCTCAGTAAAAATATTAACTTTTTTTTTTTAAGCCTATAAGCAGTACATGGTATGACTATTGGGGTGCTGATTATGGTACCTATAATTATAACCCTTACATTGGAGGCCTGGGGATGCCTGTAGCAAAGCCACCATCAAATACAGAGAAGAATGGATCCCAGACTGTCAGTGTTTCAGTGTCTCAGGGTAAGTGTACATAGAAATATTTTAAGGTATATGCTAAAATGATTGTGAATTTGTGTTTTCTTTTGAGAAGTTGAATTTTGAGTACATAATAGCTGAGTTTGCTATCACCAGTATTCTGTCTTTACTGTTCATTAGCTGTTTGTGTCAGCATGTTTAAAGATCTTCCATTTATTGATGATCCACCCTGATTTCTCTCAAATACAATCAGCTCTAACCTATTTGATGGTTATTTGATATGTGAAGTGACAATACATTGTTTTACTTTGTTGTAATTTTTGTATTTAGAGATTATAATTACATCATTTTTCCCTTTACTTTCCTTCCTCCAAACCCTCCCACATAACCCTCCTTTTTCCTTTTTAAATTCATTGTTATGTGCATACATGCACATGCACGCGTGCTCTTGTGTTCTCTCTCTCTCTCTCTCACACACACACACACACACGCACACATACACATACACAAAGTATATGTATATATTCCTAGATATATAAATATAACCTGGTCAGTCTGTAAAATGTTACTTGTGTGCATGTTTTCAGGCTATTTGGGTAGTAATATTGGTGAAACTTTATGGGTATAACATCTGACATTACTAGGAGACACAGTCTCACAGCAAATTCCCTGATCCTCTGGCTCTTACAGTCTTTCTACCCCGTCTCTTGCACAATGTTTCCTGAGCCTTGGGTATGTTTTCTAGGTATATCTATTGGGATTGGGGTTCATAACTCTGCATTTTGATTGATTGTGGTTTTCTGCAATGGTCTCCATCTGTTGCAAAGAGAGGTATTCTTGATAGGTGTGAGGACTACACTTAACTGTGGGTAAAAGGTCTAATGTTTAGACTGTTATCATGAATTTTGCTAATTTAGAAAAGTGGTGCTTATAAGTTCTTTAAGATCCATGACTTTATTAGCCCGTAATTAGCTATGTTTCCAGTGCCAGGCATGGTTTCTTTCTTGCTGAACAGATCTTAAGTTCAGTTAGAGAGCTGCTGTTTCCTGCCAAGGTATGTTTGCCACTACTGTACCCTTAGGGTTATTGTGCCATGCTGGTCATTGTTGGAGTTCATAGGCATTATGGCTGGAGAGGACTGTTGGATGTTTCACTTTGGAAGCTTGTACAACATCTTCTGGTACCATGAAAGCTAGTTCTCAGGGAGGATACATTCTGGTCAGTTCCAACCCACGGACCACTGGGTCTTGTTTCTAAAGTACATAGTCTCTTTAGCAGTAGGAACTCACCTTACACATTTGTGGACCACCAAAGACAATAGTAACAGTCTATATATTTTGGGAGTCTTTTAGACAGCCTTGACTAACAGCTCAAAAGAGGGCTTCTGATGTCTGTCTGGTATTGGGGTTTTCGTTAGGTAGTTTTTGGCTCTTAGATGGTGTATTGTCAGCTCAGATTAAAAAATAATAATAATGTTTAGCAGGGCGGTAGTGGCACATGCCTTTAATTCCAGCACTCTGTAAGCAGAGTTTTGGGCTAGCCTGGTCTGTGTAGTTCCAGGATAGCCAGAGTTAGAACAGAGAAACCTTGTCTTAGAAAAAAGAAAAAATTAAACTACCTCCCCACCCCCCCTATATATATATCTCCACAGAATTACATTTTTTTTTATTAACAAGGTTTTGTTTTACTTAATTTATATGTGTGTATGGAGTGCGCTTGTGTAGACGTGTGTGTGTGTACCAGACATTTAACACCAAGTATCTTCCTAGATATGTTTTCATTAAATTTACTTGGTCCTTGATTTTCTATTTTAAAAAGGTGCTTATAAATTTTTAGTTTGTTTTGTTTAATTGGATGTGTAAATTGTCTCAGATATGACCAAAATGACCTTTCTAAGTGGGCTCTGACTCTATGGTAACTGTTCATTATTCTTTTGGGCATTTTCTAGGACTTGGGGAAAGTATGATGCCTCTTGTTCACAATTACTGCTCTTGCCTGTATTTGGAAGTATAATTAGTACCGTATTTTAAATTTTGTCTAAAGCAACCAAGATTTGGATTGTAGTTATTACTGTCTTAATGACTGCTACTATGTGAGTGTGTGTTTGTGTGTCTGTGTGTCTACACATTTATCTGTGTGGAGTGTGATAAGCTGACATTTATTTCTATGTCTGACAGTCCTTTGTTGAGTTTCTTTTGGTTTTCTCCTTTTCTTTGTGTCAGAGGGAAAAGCTATCTCTCATTCTTTAATGGATTTCCTTCCAGTGTCATTGTATCACTTATTTATTCTCCCTGTCTGTGTGCCATTGATTTCTCATCTTTACTCTTGCTTGCTCAGATACTTTCTCTGATTTAGTTCTTTTACCACATGCCGATTTCTTCTTGTGAAGGAAAAGCCTTGTCAGTCTCTTCTGTTATCATATGTTAACATGTTTCTGAAGTAGCTAGTGCTTGAGTAATAACTGATCAGATATCTCCTCCTCCCTTTTGTAGCTTTAGATGCTCGTCTAGAAGTTGGCCTTGAACAGCAAGCAGAGCTTATGTTGAAAATGATGTCTACTCTGGAAGCAGATTCCATTTTACAAGCATTAACAAATACATCTCCTACCTGTAAGTTTTATTGTAATCCTTAGATTATTACAATGAATAAGGTTTGTTTCCTGAGTATTATGTATTCATCAAGGGAAAATTTAAAATTCTAATCTGTGGTAAATATGAAAGAGGTTAGAGTGTGTTTGTGTGTGTGTGTGTGTGTGTGTGTGTGTGAGTAGGAGTAGGAGTAGTAGTAGTAGTAGTAGTAGTAGTTTGCTGTAAAATAAGACAATGTATTCACAAGTGGACATTTGGGCTGCATGCCAAATATAATTTCATGTAGATTCAGTCCAGCAGCCTAAAGCATGTTCCTGTTTATGTGCTGTTGTGAGGCTAACAAAATCCTAGGGAATACTATAACTTACTACTTGTATTATACATCCACAACAAACTTTTAGAATATTAGCATGTTTATTCCAGTAGGGCTGGACTGTGTAAGGGGAATGTCAGCCAAAAGCCTTCTAATCGAATCGCAGAATTGAGAGGCATTACATTCTAATTACAGAAAAAGGAAGACCAATTTTTTCCTAATCATCTGAACAGAAAGAGTTGCTCTGCCATTTTGGCTATTGCTGATGTTGATGTGCCCCGCTACATTTGCTTCTCTTAAGGGTTAGGGAAGTGCGTCTCTGTGAGTGCCTTGTTAAGGAGTGGTGCTGAGGAGGAGATAACAGTCACATTTCTCTTAGGTATACCTGCCAGTTCACTTTCTCCTAGGCTGAATTAGTAAAGAATTACTGACAGTTGGAAGAGTCATGGATGGTGACGTACCTGAGAGGAGAACTCACAATGTGTTTTGGTTCATGAATTTGAGGTGTTAGACCTTCCTTTGTAAATAGAAAGTTTACAATCTGCATTTATTTCTTGCTCACAGAATATGATAGAATAAAAGGAGAAAACCCCTACTATTAGTACATGAAAAATACTGTGCATTGTAGTTGTTCGCTGCTGGGGTGGCTCAGGAAGGAAGACAAGGAGGCATTTTCATACATGCAATCTCTGCCAAACCTCAGCAGAGGTAGCCCCCATCCTGGCCAGGGCTATACTAGACAATGGAACCTCGAGCCTCTGAGCTCAGGTGTTTTTATTCTTTCAGAACTCCTCAGTTATTCTACTGATAGCACATGAAGATCATTTGCAATTACATAACCCCCACAGAAATCCAACACCTACAAACAATATAAAACGCCCTAGACAGTCCTTCACTGAACAGTGCACAAAACAATTATTTTATATATAACAAAAATAGACTTCTGCAACAGTGCATTGTCTCTTTTATTGGGTCCAGTACTATAGTAGTATGCTGTGTTGACTCACCAAGACAGACATGGAGGCATTTTCATAGATGCAAACCCTACTAGACCTCAGCAAAGAGAACCACTGTCATGGCTAGCACCATACTGGATAGTGGAACCCAGAATGTCTGAGCTCAGGTGTTTTTATTGATTCAGAATTCTTCAGGTGCAGATCATAAGCAATCAAACATTCCTCCCCATCCCCCAGAAATGCCAAGACCTTGGCAGCTCCTCACCCAATGGTACATAAAAGAATTATTTTGTACGTAACTAAAAATAAACTTCTACAACAATTCCCCTTTTCTGTATAAATCAATCAAAAAAAATTGCTTTATCTACAACACAATTCAACACTATACCAGCAAAGCTATTTACAAGAGGAACAATCACAAGAACAGGACCATATGATACCAAACATCTACCAAGTTTTCACAAAGTCTTTGGACAGCAGAAAAACGTTATCAACATCCAAGTATCTGGAATTCATGCACAATCTTCTGGGCTCCTCCAAAGGGCTTGGATCACTTCTCTGACTCTGTCTTCTACAACACACACACCTTGTCCTCCCCTCGTGACATGAGGAAGCACAGTATGCCCCCATATCATTATTTGATATGGCTTATTTAAAACTTATTGGAAGCCTTTTAAAATAATACCTAAATTATTAATCTTCTGTCCTTTGACCACTGTTCTGCACCCATGTGTCTCTCTTTTTAGTTTCATAATTGTTGGGTCCTTGAAATAGCTTGCAAGTAGACGCTGAGAGAAAGAAATGTGTAGCCATACAAAGCAGTTTCTTTTCTGTGTGTTACATGCATTAAAAAAAACATGGCAGCCCTGAAAGCTGGCCCTGTAAGGTCTTTTAAACCAGTGTCTAGGAGGCCTTTCTGGTTGATCAGGACCTGAATACTAGATTGGCAAGGGCTTTTGGGAAAGCACGTACTTGACAGTAGGCAGAGAGGCAAGGTCAGTGCTGCCCACCACTAGGGGGCACTGGTCCTCACAGTAATCTGAATATATGATAAATTTCTCCACAGTGTTCTTCTGTGTTTTGTCCCTGTAAGTTATATTTTTATTTTATTAATCCATATGTTGATTTGAGCAACAAACTTTGAAAAGCTATGCAGTTGATTCTAAGCAATCAAGGTTAAGAATTACTGAACTACAGGATTGTGAGTCCAGGTCAGTGGTAGTACACCTTTCCAGAGTGGTATACCCTGAGTTTAATATCAAATTAAGAAAAAGCACTGATGTGTTTTATATTCTGGAATATTGTAAGACTGACTTTTTAATAATTAGTTGTTTTTCCTTTCATTAATTTTGAGAAAATGGTAAAAGATTAGTGTGAATTTGGGAATCTCCTTATTTATCTATTTATTTTTTGCCTTCTTAAATTCTTGTAATTCATTTAAAAAAAAAAAGTTTTCCCAGACACTATTATAAAACCATTGTACAGAATTTAACTTTAATAATAAGTTTTTAACCTATTCTTGACTGTTTGTCAATTCACATGTGTTCTGAAACTTGCTTATAAAATGTTACTTGTGTTTGATTTTAGTTTCACAGTCTCCAACTGGAACAGATGATTCGCTTCTAGGGAGTTTGCAAGCAGCAAACCAGAACAGCCAGCTCATTATACAGTTATCATCGGTCCCAATGTTAAATGTTTGTTTCAATAAACTTTTTTCCATGCTTCAAGTCCATCATGTTCAGGTACAACTTTTGGGTCAAGTAATGTATTTTGACGTATTACTTTTCTATTAATGGATGAAACTGACAGGAAACTGACATACATGGTGTGACCACGATGGTTTCTTTGTTATATTCATTTTAGAAAAATTTTGGGAATACTTAATAACTCTCCCGCCTTAGTGATCAACCATTTTTATTTTCATGAGTTTAAGCATTAGTACTTTTCTTTCTGCTATGTATTATGTATAAACCTGTAATTGAAAAGAATTGACTTCCCCATTTTTATTGAGGAAACTATGGGTACGAGAACTATACAATTTGTTTCATTTAAATTATAATTCATCAAGAATTTTAAGAACTATTTGTGAACTGAATTAAAATAGCTATATGGTAATGAGAAATTATTTACTCATGACAAGGTTATACGTGTAAAGATTTTTGTATCAATGTTACTTTGTAATGTAAGTACATTTCCCCCTTCTTACTTTCCTTCTATTTTTTTAAAGTTGGAATCACTTCTTCAGTTGTGGCTCACATTGAGCCTTA
This sequence comes from Cricetomys ansorgei, assembly GCA_026225945.1. Classification (NCBI taxonomy): domain Eukaryota; kingdom Metazoa; phylum Chordata; class Mammalia; order Rodentia; family Nesomyidae; genus Cricetomys; species Cricetomys ansorgei. The sequence continues at coordinate 19,997,356 of JAMJFZ010001264.1, read as the reverse complement.
ATTCTAGTTTATCAGGGAACAAAGAGAATGGAGCAGATATTTTTTTATATAATGCTAATCGGATACCTGTCATCTCATTAAATCAAGGTAATGTTTCCTACCTGGAAAACCTGTAATGTCATCCAAATAATAAATTTTAATTGGTTATAATTAGGTTAAAATGTACATTATTTTTAGAGTTGTATTGTTTTGGTAAAAGAAATGCTTTGTGGCTGGGTGTGGTGACGCTTAACTTTAATCCTACCATTTGAGAGACAGAGACAGGTGGATTTCTCTGAGTTTGACGCCAGCCTGGTCTGCATAGTGAGTTCCAGGCCAACTAGAACTACAGAGTGAAGTCTTATCTCACAAATTTAAATAATAAATTATTTATTTATTTTGAGAACTCAGTATCTAGACCTTGCTAATGTTTTTATGTAAATTAGTCTGATGTGGCTTTTAGACCAGCCTGCACCTACATAGTGGATTTTAGAATTGCATGGTTGCATAATGAGAACCTGTCTTTAAAAAAACTTTTGATTTACCCACTCTCGCTCTGCGTCTTCCCCCTCCCCTTCACCATTTCTTTCCTCTCCTTTTCTCCTGTCCTCCATCCACAGGTGTGTGTGTGTGTGTGTGTGTGTCTTACATGTGCAATGGAGAGCGTCAGGTGACCTACTCTATCACTGTCCTCCCTATTTTCTTGAGTCTGAGTCTCTTATTGAACCTGAATCTAGGTTGGTAGCCAGCAAGCTCCAGCAATTCTCCCGTCCCTGCTTTGTATGTATAGGTGTTCAGCTTTCTACATGGATTCTGGGGGTTTGAACTTACTTTCCCACTAAATACAAATAAAAGTAAGAGTCAGTAGCATGGGAGGTGGAGAGATTGCTCAGTGGGTTCAAGAGTGCTTATTGGTCTGCATATTGTGATCTCAATAAGATAACAAGTTCATGTAACTCCACTTCCAGGAGAGTTGATGCCTCTTCTGACCTGTGGGAGCCTACACACATGGTGTACATCCATATGCATAAAATGAAAAAAGTACTTGAGAAAGTCAATAACAAGACAAGTTTAAAGCTTAGCATGTGACACAATGAAATGCTATCATTACAACAAATCTATTCTCCTTTCCATCCAATGTGTTTTCTCCGTAAGTTATATTCTTCAGAAGAAAAATCTTACAATGAAGGCACCCTGAAAAAATCTGGTAAACAGTAGACCAATCAAAACCAATAAAACTTAACCTCCCACAGAGGTTAGAAGAGGTATCCACTCTTCATGGAACTGGAGTTATAGGAACTAGTGGTCTTATTGGGGTCACAATATGCAGAGCAGTAAGCACGTTTGAACCCACTGAGCAATCACTCCACCTTCCTTGTTACTGACTCTTACTTTTTTGTATTTAATGGAGAATATTTCTGCTTGTGTATTTTGAAGATACTAGTTAATGAGGTAATTGTGGAAAGTAATTTATGTCTTACTTTTGTTTTAATGATTAGTAAAAATTGAGTTATCCTGACTAAGACATTTTCCTCTCTCTTTTCTATGTAGCATCAATAACTAGCTTTCTCACAGTGCTAGCTTGGTATCCCAATACTTTGCTCCGGACGTGGTGCCTTGTGCTTCATAGTCTAACACTTATGACAAATATGCAGCTTAATTGTAAGTTCAAATATTTGTTTATATAGATCTTTGGCATGTACTTTGACATTTTAATATTAAATTGTTGATATGTCATTGCATAAAATGAAATATTAATCATAGGATTCATTGCTTTTTATTTCCTTCTTTACATTTATTCTCCACATTACAACAATATTTGGATGGATTTTATGTTTATTTAAACATAATTTCATTTAATGGGAAAACCTTTTACACTGATAAAGTGTGGTTTACTTTCTGGTTTGTATTATATTTCTCATATGACTATATGATACTGAAGATTAAGTTAGTGCAAAAGGTGTGTTATTTATCCATAATTATCAAAATGCAAACTGTGTACAACAAAAAGAAATAGCTTTTGCCTCAGTTTATTAGAGAACTGAGTTAAAATTTCCTAATTTCTGTTTCTGGATGGGAAGGTTGATACTTTGAAATAGGACACTTGAGATTTAGGTCCTTTCCACTTGTCTGTACATTAAAGAAAGATATGCTCAGTGTGTCTTTACATTCTGAAGGGAGTTGAGAGTTAATATGTGGTAGATGAGGAGAAAGAATGAAGATCTGTCTTATGAGTAGAGATTATTGAATCTCTCTAGATGTCTGGGGCTACTTGCATGTGAAGCAAGCGCTCTATTATAGTACTGTGTCCACAATGCTCTTTTTACTTTCGGATATGAGACCCGTCTTCCTGATTCTCCTGGGTGGTTTTGAACTCTTGTCTATAGCTCTAACAGTTCCTAACCTTGTGGTTTCTCCTCTTGATCCAGCATGTTCAATGGCTGGGATTACTTGCCTGCACCACAGGCCCACGTGATTGAACTCTGTTTTAATAAGGATGAAAAATTGCGTATAAAAATTGCATTTCATTATTGCTAGGGGTTATTTATTTCATTTCTTATCTTTTTCTAATAGCTGGTTCCAGCAGTTCTATTGGAACTCAGGAGACTACGGCTCATTTGTTGGTTTCAGATCCAAACCTTATTCATGTATTAGTGAAATTTCTTTCTGGTACCAGTCCACATGGAACAAACCAGCACAGCCCACAGGTACTAAATACAGTCTTTAACTGTTGATGTGCTCAAGCCTTTCAATAAACAGATTTGTAAAGTATAATCCTTTAAAAGTGTCATAGCTAAGGAGAAGCTAATAGCCTTCATGAAAGACTGATAGTAAGCTTTCGTCTTCACAGATTTTTGTTGTTGTTTAGTTTGTTTTATTGTTTTTTGTGACAGGGTGTCAGCTCTGGCTGTTTTGGAACTCACTATGTAGTACACACTGTCATACTCACAGAAATCCACCTGCCTCTGCCTCCTAAGTGCTGGGATTAAAGGCATGTAACACCATGCCTGTTTTTTTTTTTTTTTTCTAATAGTTTAATAAACAACATTGAATTTGGGGGGTATTAAAGTTTTTCTGTACTTTCTCATTTAAATGAGTGCTATTATTATGATTGAAAATTTTAATCATTTCTTGATATTAATAATTTTCCCCAACCAAAAAAATACAAACCCAAAAATACTGCTCTGGAATGAGTTTTATGCATCTCACTGTAGGTTTCCTTCATATCAATTTAGTTTTTATTATAATGTGCTACTTCTATTTAAGTAATTCTAGTTGATCAGTGTTTCTTATTGAAATACTTCCAGTTGTCAAATCATTATTTAACAGTAAAGACATAAAGATTATTTAAAATGATCAAATTTTCTGTATATCTTGGTTTTATACCAGAAATATGGCTAAGAGTACTATGATTTGTTTTTTCAGTATAAGTAATTATTTTTACATAGGTGGATTTTATTGTGTTTAACTTTTCATAAATTCCTCTAGGACTGTATTATTTTTTTATGAAAGCAAATTAGAATACTAAAAAGGACTACTATGTAGAAATTCTTCAAAGTGTGGTCTGTTCATTGAGTGCTTGTTACCATCACTTCTTTTATTGAAGTATAGGAAAACAGGATTCTGGGACTTGGTTTAGATGTATTTTAGCTTTAGGGTGTATTTTTAGGTTTTTGTCTTTTTATTTTTTTAAGCTTTTGCTTTACTGGGCACTGAAAACATACCATTTGTACGTCAGCCTGAGTCCTAGTTCTGTTATGATTTTTTTTTTTAAGTAAAATTTTATTTATGTGTATAGATGTTTTATCTGCATTTATGTTTATGCAACAGATGCATGTATGTTGACTATAGAGGTCAGAAGAGAGCATCTGATCCCTTGGGACTAGAATTACTTTGACTGTTGTGAACTGCCTTGTGGGTTCTAGAAATCAACCTGGGTCCTCTGGAAGAGCTACTAATGCTTTTAATCACTGAGCCATCTTTCTAGCCTGAGGTTATTTTCTTTAGGGATCACATTTTTGATAAGATTGTTTATGATAATCGGTACAGATGTTCTTATAGTTTGGCAAGTGTTACAAAGGCATAGCTTAGTCATTGAAGCAAATCATTACTAATTATATAATCACGAAGAAATAGAATTAATAATAGAATCTACTTTTTTAACTTACAGTAAATATATGAAGAACTAAAATGAAAATTTACATTCTCCTGTCACTGTTAATATTTTGTTCTTCCTCACCCTTCCAGCATGCTGTTGGTTTCACTCAGTAGTTTTCAGTGGATATGTCTTTCTTTTCAGGTTGGTCCAACAGCTACACAAGCTATGCAGGAATTTCTCACTCGATTACAAGTGCATCTGTCTTCAACATGTCCTCAGATATTCAGTGAACTTTTGCTCAAGCTAATTCATATACTGTCCACAGAAAGGTAAATTACAGCATGTACTCCTATATGTGTCCTGATATAAAAACGAATGTCGAGTCGTCCAAATACACTTTCCCTCAGCATTAATTAGAGTTTAAATGGGAACAAATAGCCAGAGGGGATAGTTGGGTTGAGGGCTGTGGAGTACGGGCTTATTGAGTGGTTCTTGGTTGTTTTCATTTCATTTCATAATATAGGTTTTTTCAGGTCTTCCAGTTTCTCTTCGGAACACAATACCTTAAAAGCTCCACCTATATTTTAATGGCCTCATAGCTTAGGTATAAATTTTTAGCTGAAAGTTATTTGAAGCTACTTAAATTCTTCTTGAATATAGAGAGAAATAATGGTAATTACACACACACACTTATATACATGTATAATAGTAATATGCCAAAGATGATAGCTCAAAAAAGAAAATAACAGTTTAGTTTCATATAATATTCATAAGTAAACAAATTATGCAATGTGTTAAAAGAGTAAATTGTGGTCATGCTGTGTTAATTCTTAATATATTTCAGTATCCTAGGTTGTCAAGACAATTGAGTGATTGTCATTATTATATAAGACCGAGGGGCCTGCTTTATACACAGAAGATGAGTACTCTACCACCTCGCTACAGACCTAGCCTGTGAAAAACTTTTAATGGACTATAAACAGTATTGTTATTTATTTAGAGGTGAAAGAAACTACCTGGTTAGCCAGTGTCCTCATAATATAAAAATGGCCATTATAGCTGGGCGTAGTTGTTCACATCTTTAATCTCAGCACTTGGGAGGCAGAGGCAGGTAGATCTCTGTTAGCGAGGTCAGCATGGTCTACATAGTGAGTTTCAAGACAGCAAGAGCTACATAGTGAAACCATGTCTCAAACAAACAAACAAACAGCAACAACAACAAAGTTTCATTATAGAAAATCAACATGCCATGTGAAAATTTTTTAGTCTGTTACTTTAATATAATTTAATATTCCTGTACTTTTCCCGTCATTCTCAGTTTAGAAGGGAAACTATTTTTGGTTTGCTATAAAATTCCGACAAGAGCAGAAAACTTGGGTAAAGTTGATGAACTGCTAAATGAAGGAATTAGGTCTTTGGTTTGTGATAATAAATTCTGTCAAAGTTACCTAAAGTGATTTAATTTTTAATCCTGTCTCTGTTTCTGTCTCTTCAGGGGGGCCTTCCAGACAGGCCAAGGACCTCTTGATGCCCAAGTGAAGCTGTTAGAATTTACTCTGGAGCAGAACTTTGAAGTTGTCTCAGTTAGTACTATTTCTGCTGTGATAGAGTCTGTCACCTTCTTGGTGCATCACTATATCACTTGCTCAGACAAAGTAATGTCTAGAAGCGGATCAGATAGCTCTGTGGGTGCTCGAGCTTGCTTTGGGGGACTCTTTGCCAACCTCATTCGTCCAGGTGATGCAAAAGCTGTTTGTGGTGAAATGACAAGAGATCAACTCATGTTTGATTTGTTAAAACTTGTTAACATTTTAGTCCAGCTGCCTCTTTCAAGCAATAGGGAATACAGCGCAAGAGTTTCCATGACCACCAACACAACAGATAGTGTTTCAGATGAAGAAAAAGTCTCAGGAGGCAAAGACGGCAATGGAAGCAGTGCCAATATTCCAGGATCTCCTGCATATGTTGCTGACTTAGTCCTAGCCAACCAACAAATTATGAGCCAGATTTTGTCTGCTCTAGGCCTGTGTAATAGCAGTGCCATGGCAATGATAATTGGTATGTATTTGAAATATATTAATCTTAATCTTTTCTGGGTACTATTCCTATTCTTGACTTTTTTTGTAATATTTTTACAACAGCTTATGTTATTAGTGAATACTTTCATAGAATGGCTTTACGGGGGATACACCATCAAAAGATTGTACATGTTAGTTTCAAAGATTCTGAGAGACACTAACTGTTGAGAAATCAAGATTAACCAGGCATTGTGGCACATGCTTTTAATTCCAGCTCTCAGAAGGAAAAGAAAGAGGGTCCTCTTTGACTTTGAAGTCAGCATGTGATACAAGAGTGTATTTCAGGCAAGCTAGGGAGGGGGATAAAAAAGGTGGTGGTGGTGATGATGATGATGATGATCATGATGATGATGATCATGATGATGAAAGAAAAAGAAAAGACAAGATTAAAACATCAGTTTTAAGTACAATGATTTATATCTAATAGCCTGTATTTAGTTCAGTGTATTAAACACCAGTAATATTTACCTGTTCCTGCTTGCTTTTATGACATGTATCTCATTATACTTTTAGATGCCATTGTTTAACTTTCCTACCATTAGGAAATTAATATATTATATTACTTAAAAATTTAAAACTACTTTAAGAAAATGTGACAAAATTTATTTCTGATAAATTTTCTGCCTCCTAAAATTCCTTTCTTTCCTCATTTTATTTCATGTTATGACCTTTTACCTGGGTGCATGTCTATACCATATGCATGCAGAGTACCCTCAGAGGCTATATATAAGCCGGCCGGCCCCCTAGGATTGCAGTTATTGAGAGTTGTGAGCTAGCTACCATGTGCCTGCTGTGAACCGCAACTGGATCCTCTGGAAGAGGACTCAATATTTTTCTTCTTAATTCAGTCTAGCATTTAGAGTGATGTTCTGTTAGTCATATAATAGAACACCTCTTCATAGTAACTTGTAGTGAGAGATCTCATGTAAGATGATGCCTCACCAAACCATACTTTATTGGATATCACTATAGATAACTTTAATCTTTATATATGGTGTGTGTGTCTGTATCTATGTCTATGTATGTTTTTCTGTTTGTGAGAAAGAGAAGAGACTTATGTACCCTAACTTTTGTGTGTTTTTTAAAAACTAGCTTTTAAAACTGTTAATTTTTATTGATTTTTTTTTAATGTGTGTACTTTAAATAAATGTGTAATCTTCTATTAAACTAGGTGCAAGTGGCTTACATCTCACCAAACATGAAAACTTTCATGGTGGTTTAGATGCCATATCAGTTGGAGATGGATTATTTACCATACTGACAACACTTAGTAAGAAAGCCTCTACAGTCCACATGATGTTACAGCCAATCTTGACCTACATGGCCTGTGGTTACATGGGCAGACAAGTACGTTCATTCCAGCAGAAGCTGCAATAATTTGAACAGTTTGATAGTGCAAGTATGAATTACATATCAAACAGACAAATTAGTAGTCTCCATGTAATGTATGGGAAACTAAAACAGCGGTGCATGAGCAAAGTAAATTTTATTTATTTCAGTTTCAATAGAAGTTGAATAACAAAATTTCTTGGCATGATATTTTCAAAATACCTTCAAGCATAGAAAAATAAAAATATTTACAGTCTGGGAAGTACCACTACTCCTTTTCCCTGAGGTAGCATAATTGACTCTCAAGATGTTTCCAGAGAGGTTACAGTGAACTACTTAAGATGGAAAACTCTTCACAATTTGTTTCTTTTTAGTTAAAGAGGGTTAGGGTAAATTTTTATTTAATGTTTTAATTAATTCATTGATAGCTTCATACATTGTATTTTGATGATATTAAGAAATATAGTTGTCTGAATTCACAGGGACTTATAAAATTGCATCATATTTATTTACTTTTTAGGGTTCTCTTGCTACTTGCCAGTTATCTGAACCATTGTTGTGGTTTATTTTGAGAGTGTTGGATACTAGTGATGCCTTGAAAGCATTCCATGATATGGGTAAGATAAAATTCCATGTCCTGTGATTTTAGCATGGTCTTGGTATTGTTATATGTTCATTTTTGTAGTCTCTGAACGTTGGTTTACTTTTGATGCTCAGGATTATTTTTATTTAGTATTCTTTGTGAATTTAGGTGGAGTTCAGCTTATTTGCAACAATATGGTTACCAGTACAAGGGCTATTGTGAACACTGCAAGAAGTATGGTATCAACTATTATGAAATTTCTTGATTCTGGTCCAAATAAAGCTGTTGACAGCACTTTGAAAACAAGAATTCTCGCTTCTGAGCCTGACAATGCAGAGGGGATACATAACTTTGCACCCCTGGGTAAGAAAAATGGATCTGCCTCTTAGTACTATAGTCAACTTAGTTTCTTTGATATATGAAACAAAATTAGTTGTTGACACAGTTGTTACTAAATCAGTACCATTTTAAATATGAACACTTGCTTTTATAGGCTGTCAATTCCAAGCATACTAACTAGAACAGAGATGTTAACAGTTTTTTTTTTTTAAAGAAAAGAGTTTCCTTCAACTTCCAAGTTGAAAAAAATATATTGTGTATGTACCTATCACTTTTTTATGTCAGTTTTCTCTTTAAATGTTAATCAACTTGAAAGGATTTATATATGACTATGTTTTTAAAGAATTAACTTAGTTGTTTTTCCTTTATACTGCATTTTTTGTTGTTTAATTTTGTTTGTTTGTTTGTTTGTTTGTTTGTTTTTTTCTAGGCAGTGTTTCTCTGTTGTAACACGGTAGACCAGGCTGGCCTCAAACTCACAGAGATCTGCCTGCTTCTACCTCCTGATTGCTGGGATTAAAGGCCTGTGTGCCCGGCTACACTGCTTTTATTTCTATGCTTTTCTAATTACTTTTCGTGAACATACACCTCTAAGAAATGACATCATTATTTTCATAGTAAAAAGTATAGCGGACAGAGTTTTCTACTTAATAATTAAAAAATTGCACTAGACTTGTGGTCACCCATAATCATTTGTTAATGTCATCTTGCCAGTTGACTGGCTGGCTTATTACTGTTTTGGGAATACCTTGATAATCAGACTAGTGACTGAAAGTAGCAGTTTCACAAGATGTTTGTTTCTGCTAATTTTTATAGTTTTATAGTTTAATATTCATACTATCATTTGAATATTTCCGAGTGACTTACTATGCCTTTTCACAAGTTCGTATGTTATTTAAACTGTTTTCTTATAGGTACAATCACATCTAGTAGTCCTACTGCCCAACCAGCTGAGGTGCTTTTGCAAGCCACCCCACCCCATCGAAGAGCTCGCTCTGCTGCTTGGTCCTACATCTTTCTGCCAGAAGAGGCTTGGTGTGACCTTACCATCCACCTTCCTTCAGCAGTGCTGCTGAAAGAGATCCATATCCAGCCTCACCTTGCATCTCTTGCAAGTAAGTACTATGAGGCATCATGAGAATAACAATTTAGAAACAGATGAAAATGGGAAGTAATGTAGAAGATTTTGTAGATTTTTATTGTGCATGGAAGAATATTTTTATTTGAAAGGTAGAATATTATTTAGTTATGGAATCTAAACTATTAACCTAATCACATATAATTAATATAAGGTCAAAGTCAGGTATAATATCATATGCCTGTAATTTTATCTTTTGGGAACATGAGGGTAGGAGATTTTTTAGCTTAAGGCCAGCCTGTGTTTCCAGGTGAAGTAAAACAAAGTTGAAAAAATAACAGACAAAATCCTTACTTTAGCATGTCAAAACTATTTTAAAAGACAAAGCACTGCTTCATAGGGTAGCACAAGCCTGGATCCCTAGCTAGTTAGGCTTAGGCAGGAGGATTTTAAGTATAGGGTCTGCTTGGGCTTCATAGTGAGTGAGCAACTTAGGAGGACTTAATTTTAAGATAAAAACAATGAAATGATCTAATTATGTAGCTCGTTGATGGTACACTTTTCTGTTAGGCCCTGGCTCCAACCTCTAATATACTGCCTCACCCTCCCTTCTTTCAGAGCAAAATACAATTAATTTATGGTGGGGTCTGAAATGAAAAAGCTTTTATTTGGAGGGAAAATGTGTCATGTAAATGTGGATAGATTTTGCATGTGAGAATTAGAATAGCAAGTACACTGTAGGTGGGGAAAGCAGGCATTCATGCTTAGCAAACAAATATATGTGTTCCAGTGAAAATTGAATAGATTTATTATTAAATAAAGGTGGAAATTTCAATTGTTTGCTTTCTCAAACTGTATTGCTCATGTAAAATGAAGCTAATAGTTTGAGTTTTTAAAGTTATAGTTTACAAAGTTTTTAAAACTTCCCTAACCCTTATTGTAAACCTAACATTTAATTAACAGTTAATAAAATTATATTTATTAGTGCCAGGTGGTGGTGGCACAAGCCTTTAATCCCAGCACTTGGGAGGCAGAGGCAAAAAGATATTTGTGAGTTCGAGACCATCCTGGTCTACAGAGTGAGTTCCAGGACAGCCAGAGTTACAACAGAGAAACCTTGTCTTGGGGGATATATATATTTAGTGTGTTTATCATTGAAATAAAAAATAAAACCAATTTTCAGGATTTTTCATTGATAAATATGTTTATTCCATAGGCTGTGCTTTGTTTGAAGCAGTAACATTCCTGTGGAAGTTGCTGGTTGTTACCTCACTGGGGCTCCTTAAATAACAAGAATTGATTTATTTTTAGACTTTGAGACTGTTTGGTTCAAGTTTAAAATGCAAACAAAACTAAAGATGAAATCAGTTTTAAAACTAACTGCAAATTTAAACACAGTGTTACAGATTATAGTATGAGGTCTTGAATCAATTGGTATTACTATTCTATTTTTCTAAATTACTTTAAACAGCTAATCACAACATTTACTTAATCTAGTCCTTAGTGTTCGTGACAGTTTTGGTAGAACAGGAGTAATAAGTAATTGCCTGTTGGGTCGGTTTATTTTGCCTTTTGGGAATATCAGTTATATATGTATTGAAATCTACAGTTATTATTTCCTTAGGTGAATATTTCAGTATTTATGATTATTTTAATTATTGAAAGTCACATTTAAAAAATATCTAAAATTATGATGAATGTTTGTGACAAGGTATTATTTGTTATATATAATATATATTGTATATATATTATATATAATATCTATTTTATATACAGAAATATACTTATTTATATAATATATATGTTATAATATATTATACATGATATACATTATGTAATATATTGTATATTATATATAACATATTATATTGTGTTATATATAGTGCTTTCAGTAAGCTTATAGTGTATGCACCTGAAAGCTGCATAACGAATGTGATTTGTATCGGAGTGTGGCATCTGGCTCACTTTGTGTATGTGTGTGAATATTCTGTTTTCTTTTCTTGTAGCCTGCCCATCTTCAGTGTCTGTTGAAGTTAGTGCAGATGGGGTTAATATGCTACCTTTGTCTACACCTGTTGTCACAAGTGGTCTCACCTACATAAAAATTCAGCTTGTCAAAGCGGAAGTAGCTTCTGCTGTCTGCCTCAGATTGCATCGTCCTCGGGATGCCAGCACTCTAGGCCTTTCACAGATTAAATTGTTAGGCCTCACTGCTTTTGGCACCACTTCCTCAGCCACAGTTAATAATCCCTTTCTTCCATCTGAAGATCAAGTTTCCAAAACAAGGTATGTTTTTTATTTTTTACTCTTAAAAAATGCTCTTTGTGTTTGTTGTCAAATTATTCATTCTAGCCAGGCTTGGTTGCGCATACCTTTGATCCCATCACTTGGAAGGTGGAAGCAGGTGGATCTCTGTGAGTTGGAGGCCAGCCTGGTATATATAGTGAGCTCCCAGACAGCCAAAGCTACATAGTGAGACTCTGTCTCAAAAACAAAGAAAAGAAAAGAAAAAATTATATAATACCTATTTCTATTAGGTATAATACAATAATTTTCATGGAGGTATAACAATGAAACAGTAAGTTGAGATTTATGTGTGTTTAGTCTGAGTTGACTCTTGGTGTGTGTGGTATGTATGTTTTTGTAGGGTTCAATTTTGGGGTTATAGTTTTGCTATAGGGGTTCCCAAAGACCTAACAACAGGAAATATTTTAATTATACAAACTTACCATAGAAACAGTGAACCAATCTTTATCATGATTCATAATGTCAATTAATAAGAGTATTATTTCACACAAGAGACTTAAGGGCCCCTCTAGTTTACATTCTTGTTATAAACTTTATGTTTGAACATTTGTTAGATTGGTTTCATTAAATTTGGTACCTGCTCAAAGGTTTAGGATTTCTTTAGTTTTATGAATCCTTTAGTGTTACTATATATACATAAAAGAACAAAGTTTATTGCTGATCTTTTTAAAACAAATATATAATGCTTAAGTGATACGAGCAAGTGATACTTATTCCTGTTATCCTAGTGGCAGACTTACTCTGTGTGTAACTCTGTAAAGTTTCCTGCATCCCAGAACTTTTTAAAGATACATTCTGTTTAACTTCTGTAATACTTTGAGCTACTTATATTACCATATGTGTACTTTTGAATTCTATATTTCAGCATTGGATGGTTGCGGTTATTACATCATTGCCTCACTCATATAAGTGATCTAGAAGGGATGATGGCCAGTGCAGCTGCACCTACTGCCAATCTGCTACAGACTTGTGCTGCCTTATTGATGTCACCATACTGTGGGATGCATTCACCCAACATTGAAGTTGTACTTGTAAAGATTGGATTGCAGTCTACTAGAATTGGCCTGAAGCTTATAGATATTCTCCTACGAAATTGTGCAGCGTCGGGCAGTGATCCTACAGGTAAGTATTGACTTTGCCCTTGTAATTTTTACATGCCAGTAATCATACTTGAACTATGTGATATTTATAATTAACTCTTTCTGAAACGAATTTCTCTTAAAGCTTTGTTACTTTTGAACTGCTTTCTCATTATTTACACCTGACATTTATTGAATAACTTAAAAATTTTAAGCATATCTTTTCCATTTTAAATTGGCTAATTTAATAGCCTTTTTCTTTTTTTCCTTGACTAAGATTTAAATAGCCCTTTACTTTTTGGAAGACTGAATGGACTTTCCTCTGATTCTACAATCGATATTCTTTACCAGCTTGGTACAACTCAGGATCCTGGAACTAAAGACAGGTATATGTTGGTACTGTTTTCTATTTAACCACAAACATGCTGTAGTGAGTTAGACTTAGGAAGTTCTCATAAAAGTTAAAACAAGTATTATATATTTACACCTATTCTTATGCTTTACATAGTAGAACCTAAATGTAGATTTTAAATGTTTAGATGTACTTTGAATCATTTTGAATTAAAGTAGAATTATTAGTCATTATTGCATTTCCAGGAATACTTCACATGTAAAGATGTTGTTTATATCAAATGTCAGTTGTGGCATTACTGGACTTTTTTTTTCTTTCTCTTCTTTTTCTGTTTCTTTTTTTTTTTTTCTTTCTTTTTTTTTTTAAGAATTCAGGCCTTGCTAAAATGGGTCAGTGACTCTGCAAAAATGGCTGCTTTGAAGAGAAGTGGCAGGATAAACTATATGAGCCCAAGCTCATCAGCAGTTGAGTATGGTCTTCTCATGCCATCCCCGTCTCATTTGCACTGTGTAGCTGCGATTCTTTGGCACAGTTATGAATTGCTTGTAGAGTATGATTTGCCAGCACTGCTGGACCGAGAGCTTTTTGAGTGAGTATTATCTTTCTTGAGTGCTAAATTATTAAAAGTTTTCACTTGATAGAGTATTTTGTCTTTTAATAATGTTTTTTCTTGATAGTAATAGTAGCTTGAAAATAATTAATACAAAACTAGTTCTTTTGAATGAGATATCACATTATTTTCCTCCATGCTTGGCCTGGGGGTGTGTTGGGGAGGGGTGCTCTACCACTGAGCTGCAGTGCTCCCATCCATTCTTGTTTTAAGATTGATTAGCATATTGCTAACTTTTCTTCAAATCAGAAATCTTTGTGTCGGTGTTCTAGGGTGCTTTATGTTATTCTCACGTGCAGATGTATCTATTAGCTAATTTTTTCTTTAATGTACAATTGTGGAAAGTATAAGTAGAAAGTTTGAGATTGTCAGGGATGTTTGACTACTTTTAATCCTAGCACTGGGAAACAGGCCAGTTGAGGATAAACAGTGAGGCCCTATCTTAGGGAGTAGGGGAAGGAAGAGAATTTGAAATGTCAAGGAAACACTGTGTTTTTGTCAATATTTGTACTCTCCCATAGGAGTATTTCAAGCAGTGAATGTTTTCCTAAAAACAAAAAACTATTATTAATGTGATGCCTTTTCTTTCTCTAGGTTACTTTTTAATTGGTCCATGTCTCTTCCGTGCAACATGGTTTTGAAGAAAGCTGTTGACAGTCTACTTTGCTCCATGTGCCATATTCACCCAAATTATTTTTCCTTGCTCATGGGCTGGATGGGAATTATCCCTCCTCCAGTGCAGTGTCATCATAGACTGTCCATGACAGATGACAGCAAGAAGCAAGATCTTAGTTCATCATTGACAGATGACTCCAAAAATGCACAAGCACCTCTTGCACTAACTGAATCACACTTGGCAACTCTTGCTTCCTCTTCTCAGTCTCCAGAAGCTATTAAACAGTTGCTAGACTCAGGGTTGCCGTCCCTTCTTGTGAGGAGTCTGGCTGGTTTTTGTTTTAGCCACATTTCCTACTCAGAAAGCATTGCTCAATCAATTGATAATTCCCAGGACAAACTCAGGCGGCATCATGTTCCACAGCATTGTAATAAGATGCCCATCACAGCAGACCTAGTTGCTCCTATTCTTAGGTTTTTGACAGAAGTTGGCAGTAGCCATATAATGAAAGATTGGCTTGGTGGTTCTGAAGTTAATCCACTGTGGACAGCACTTCTGTTTTTATTGTGTCACTCTGGGTCCACTGCTGGAGGACATAATTTAGGGGCACAACAGAGCAGCACAAGATCAGCTTCTCATTCTTCAGCTGCTACAACAGGACTGACTACTCAGCAACGGACAGCCATTGAGAATGCAACTGTTGCGTTCTTTCTGCAGTGTATTTCATGCCACCCTAATAACCAAAAACTGATGGCACAGGTGAGAGAACAAAGCCCATCTTAGAGTTTGTGTGGGGTCTTATGAATTGGAGAAAGTATTGCATTTTTGTAATTAGTTAAGTGAGGGCCATGTGATAATAAAACTTGGAATTAAATACATACAAGCTTCAAAATCTAACCTATGATTGAAGTATCTGTGTCTTCCCTCTCCTTAAAACATATGGCCTTAAAATCCAGTACTTTTTAGAAGGAGGTGACTTGAAGTTCTTGAACAACTACCTACGGTCTGGCACTTCCCAATCTCCCCTAGTTGAAGAACAAGCCCAAGAGAATATATTTTTGCCACTGGAACTAGACTGCTCTGTGATTGTCGGTTTGCCTCTCATCACACAACCGTAATAGTAGGTTTCAGGAGAAAGGCTCTGGACATTACAGACAGTTGATTGTTGAAAGTCTGGTTTTGAGTATGCAGAGAACCCCCCACACACACATACACACACAGGTCTCTGTCTCCCGAGTGCTAGAATTAAAGGTGTGTGCCACCATACTTGGATACACCATACTTACCCTTTTGTATATCTGCTCTGCATTATATTTTAAGTTTAAAAAGTATCTATTTACAGACTTGATGCATTAAAATAAATTTATTAATCCACATTCTTAATTTCTTCATTTTTCAAAATAAAGACCTGCAAATCTTCCATTTTTGAAATTTCTTGCCTTGCCAG
The DNA here is from genome assembly GCA_026225945.1 of Cricetomys ansorgei. Lineage (NCBI taxonomy): Eukaryota > Metazoa > Chordata > Mammalia > Rodentia > Nesomyidae > Cricetomys > Cricetomys ansorgei. The sequence goes on along the minus strand of JAMJFZ010001264.1, from coordinate 19,981,460 downwards.
GTTCTCTGTGAACTATTTCAAACAGCTCCTCAAAGGGGTAGCCTTCCAACATCTGGGAATATTTCAGGGTTTGTACGAAGACTGTTTTTACAGCTGATGCTGGAGGATGAGAAGGTGACCATGTTTCTTCAGTCGCCTTGTCCAGTGAGTAGTCTTAATGATTACCTACATGTCCTTATAACTTACATACTTTTTGTTGTTCTTTTTGAGATAGGGTTCCTATTTTGTAACTGATTGTACTGGGACTCACTCTGTAGACCAGGCTAGATTTGAACTCACAGAGTCTGCTTGCCTCTGCCTCCCAAGTGCTGGGATTAAAGGCATTTGCCACTACTGCACAGTAACTTGTATGCTTTTTTAGGGGGATTTGCAGTGTGTTCTGTTTTCTCCCTCTCTCCCTGTCCTTCTTGCTCTCTCTTTCAGTTTTATTTTTATGTGTTTAAGAGTCTTGCTCAAATGTATGTCTGTATACCATATGTATGCTGATGCCCAGGGAGGTGAGAGGAAGGCATTGAATCTCCTGAAACTGGAGTTATGGGCTGTTGTTAGCTGTCATGTAGGTGCTAGGAGTCAAACCCAGGTCCTCTGTAATAAGTGCTCTTAACCGTGGAGCCCCATCTCTCCACCCTCTCTTCTTAATATTAAAATAGCAAACTGAAACAAGAACAGAGTTTATACTTTATGACAAAACAAATGTTAGTTTAGGGTTAGTTTAGGGAAACTTGCTATATTCCTTTTATTTGGATAACAACTATACTATATTTTGAATAGTGTGATTTGTTTTGGGGACACACAGAATATTTGATACAATACTGTACTACCAATCTAAAAAGTTGACCAACAGTTCCTATACTAAGCATCTCATGAGTATATAAAATATACAAACTACTTTAAATGCTTTATTGAAATTTTTATTCTTTCATGCCTTTGAAATTGATTCATAATGATATGTATACTAAAACACTTCTTAATTTTTTTTCACCAGCTGTACAAAGGGAGAATTAATGCAACTAGCCATATCATCCAACACCCAATGTATGGAGCAGGCCACAAGTTTCGTACTCTTCATTTGCCAGTCTCAACAACATTATCAGATGTTCTTGATAGAGTTTCAGGTGAGCTAGATTTAAGTTTTAATTTTTCTGTAACCATGTTTCATGCATTTGAGTTTAAAGAATAAGATTTTTATGTTAATATGTATGATTGTTTTGACTGCATATGTATGTCTCTGTACCACATACATTCAGTGCCTGTGGAATTGAGAAGAGTGTCAGATCCTCTGGAACTGGAGTTACAGGCAGTTGTAAGACTCCACCTGGGTGCTAAGAACCGAACTTGAATACTTTCCAAGAGCAGCAAGTGCTCTTAGTCACTGAACCACCTCTCTCCAATCCCTTATAACTTTATTTTTATTGCTTCCATCCACTCAGAAACTATTTCATACCCAGAAAATCTAAATAGCTTCATAGCTTGAAGACAATACAATGCTAATTAAGTAAGCAATAATGAATATTACCTTCAGGGAAGATTATTGTTACCTATGATGTCAGTCAGTAATGTCTTGTGATGAAAGGGCAGGAGCCAGAAATGCAGACAGTTCACCGGAAACCTCTGGTAAATTTTCCCACTCATAACCATCTGCTCACTCTATTGTAGGTGCATTAGTATACTAATGGCAGGTTTCAAATTAATATGTGTTTTCTGAATCTAGAGGTAAAATCAACAAGCAATCAAAAATTAAGATAAAGGGAGTAAGATTACCTCATTACCTTGTTGTTTGTAATTGTCAGCAAAGTAAGCAGAGTGAAAATTCTCCTCTAGGTGTTTGTAAATACTGTAACAGTGTATTAAAGGAAAAGTTGCTTTTAATGGCACTGGGAACATAAGTTTCAGATAGTTGAATTTATTGCCTCCTAGAAGTCCTAGTTACTGAGTGAATAAAATGATCATTTTCTGTGAATAAGAACTGTGACATGCTTGTGAGAATGACACATTCTGCCTTTAAAACCAATTATGATTGGGTATGTTAGATTTTAAAGTAAACTGGTAATGTTTATGTGTTATGACATAAAAATAGCATGTTCCTTTCTATGTACTTAAGAGGCAGACCAATGGTTTCCAGGGAATTAGTGAAAGAAAAGGTGGGAGTTGTCCATTTATCACATGGAAAGCCAAAGCTCACAATAAAAGACAACCTTGAAAAGACTGGGAGGTGCTTACTTCAGCAGTAAATGTACTAGAACTGGAATGATACAGAGATTACCAGCACCCCTGCACAAGGATGACAGGCAAATTCATGAAGCCTGCCAATATTTAAAGAAAAACCTGGGAAGTTGTTAGTATTTGTAGGTAGTGAGTGGAACATATGGTTGACACTACTTGCTTTTATAAAGTAAACGGATTCCCTTCTAAACCAATCATGGTGGCTAATACTTGTAAAGCAAAAATATGGAAGCTGAGGCAGGAGGACCAATCACTAGAGCCTAGGAATTAGGTTTCAGCATCAGAGTGAGGCCCTCAGTCATAGCAGGAAAAAGATTGCTTTCTGGTTTACAGTCCTTATAACTAACACAGTTGTTTGCATAGATTGCAGTTCTTCCTGCGGATATACAAAGAGTATAATAGAATTTTAAATGTTATAACTTCATTTTAAACTAGTTTGCTTTAAAATTTGGAAATGCAGCTGCAGCTTATCTACTAAAATGAAACTGACACTGTTGCTTTCTTTCTGGATGACGTAGAAAAGCATTGTATTTTAGATGTATTTTCTTACAGATACACCAAGTATCACAGCTAAACTAATTAGTGAGCAAAAAGATGATAAAGAGAAGAAGAACCATGAAGAGAAAGAAAAGGTTAAGGCGGAAAATGGATTTCAGGATAACTACAGTGTTGTTGTTGCTTCTGGTATGCTTTCTGCTTGCTTTCATCCTTATTTTGCTTGGGTTTCAATATAATAGAGCACCTTGTATTTACAGAGACATCATGTAATAAAATAAATGTACTCATGGGATATTGGGCATATGTTTTAATACTGTATTTTAAACTCTTGTACTAGAAGTCTCTGATTGTTTGTAGAATTATTAATCTGTTTATTGCCCAAAGGTTGCTTACTATACTTCACCAGGAACTGAACATGTATGAGTAGCATAGGTGCTGAGTTTTAGTTTGATAGAGTGCCCTTACCACAATAAGAATTGTACCTGAAAAAGTCCATTAATATAAGAATTTTTGTGTAACATCCTTCTTTAGGTATATGTTAAAAATAGAGTAAAAAGAATTTACTGGTTTTTCATTACATAAATTTAGACCTTAAAGATTGTTTTAAAAGTAAGTTTTTAGTTTTGGATTTAGGAAAAAGAAAAATATTATCAAGCATAACTGTTAGTTTTATAGAGTTATATCTTTCACAGAATTGAGATACTTATAGTTCAAATGAGAAGGCTCTGCTTTAAAAAAAATGAGGTGAGCAGGGAGGGAGGGAGAGAGAAAAGAGACAGAGAATGTAAGCTTAAATTGCTTCTTGATCAGGATGATTTGCCTTCCATATCATAGAGAAAAATCAATGTGAGGTCTCTTATACCTATTTTCCGAAACTCATATTTTGCTGAATAGCCATATGTTTTTCATAGTTGATGGCAACTAACAATATTTATATTTTCTTGAAAGGCAAAATTATTAATGGCATGTCATGAAGGTCAAGTAAAATTGGGAGCTTAGATACTGGATCAATGAATTTTCTTTAGTTCAGCATTAGTTAGGAATGCCTGTTTTATTAAAACATTTTCAAAATATACATAAACTTAATATCTTAACTACAAAAAATAAAAACTTAACCAATTACTATCTTTAAGGGCTGAAATCGCAGTCTAAACGTGCCGTGTCAGCTACGCCGCCTCGCCCACCATCCAGGAGGGGAAGAGCAATCCCTGATAAAATAGGAAGTACTTCCTCAAGTGCAGACACTGCTAACAAAATAATCACTGTCCCAGTGTTTCATCTGTTTCACAGACTCTTGGCAGGTAACATTCATAATGAGTAAATATCAGAGCCAATTCTGAGACTTAAAACTGCGTAAGTCATGTGTTTGATCTGTTGCTTTGGGTGAGATAAATGATGTACTGAGCATTTTTCCACATAGCTCCTTTTAGGTAGAAATAAGTACACAAAGAGAGCAGCCTTTTAAATGTCTGTTTCAATGTCGCAAAGTTACTTTTTCCCCACTTTTATGTCTTCCTTACCTTTGCTGTGAGGATGAGATGACGCACAGAGGGTGAGATGGAGAAGTAGTGTCAGACAGGTTTTATAGGAACAATTCTAGCCAAGGATTCCAAGGTAGAGCATTGGTAATTAGCATATTATTTCCAGATACAATTCTTTGGCTAGTGCTTTCCATCTGTTAATGTGATATTCATTTTTGTGCTGTGCCATACTCTTATTCTTAACTATTGCTAAATGATGTCTTTTCTTAACTTCATATCCTAAGTTTATAGCGGAAGTCAAGAAACTATGACTGGTGGGTTATCCTCTATGTCTCTAAATAAAATTTTAGTTTAATGTGTTTGCCCATGTATTATCTTTAGCTAGAGGTAGTAGTTGCAATTACTTGGACCCCCACATCTTAAAATATTTGTTATCTAAGTCCCTATGAAAATATTTGCAAGTGTTAGATTTTAGAATACCTGCTCTTTTATTTGTGATTTGATCTTGCATTCTACAGATTTTTTTTTTTCTGGTTATTATCTTTATGTATGTTAGAAGCAATTTGACTCTTACATACTTTCCAATGGACAATTTTAAACTGTTTCGTAATTGGTGTATTTACCAAACTCTTGCCCATGATTTAGTAAAATAATAGGTTAATTAAGAAAGTCAAGCCCAGTAAAAGTGTCTCCCTCTTAGGTTCTGCTTTAACTTAGCTTTGTCATTTTTAGGTCAGCCATTGCCAGCTGAAATGACCCTTGCCCAGCTTTTAACTCTGCTCTATGACCGAAAACTTCCCCAAGGCTACCGTTCAATAGATCTTACTGTTAAATTGGGATCAAAAGTTATTACAGATCCAAGCTTGTCAAAAACAGATTCTTTTAAAAGACTACACCCTGAAAAAGGTATGTACTTGACACTCCTTTAAAACTTACAGACCACTGGTAGCAGGATGGCTCTATCAGTAAAGTGTTTCCTGTGCAAGTGTAAAGACCCACATTTGATTTCCAGCATTCACACACACACACAAAAAAAATGTGATGGCTCCTGCTTGTAATCCCAATACTGGGAGGTAGAGACAGGACCAGCCCTGACTTTGGCCAGCCAGCCTACCTACTCTAATTGATTGAGAGAAAAGAAAGCAAGGTCAGTGGTGTCTGAGAATGACAACCATGGTTGACCTTTCCTAATATGCATTTGCATACCACCCTTCCTCCCCAACACATACATACACAAATAAAACAAGTCTGTTAGGTCAAAGACAGTGTTTTTGCTATCATAAAACTAATTACTTAATTTAAAATTAGCCAGTTACTATCATATATCAACTTAATGGTACTTTTTAGACAGTGATATGACTTATTTATATGTATTGAAAATCACAGCTATTTCATTTGGAGACAGTTAATGCACCTTAGAGCATCACTTCAAATGAGTACATACGGTTTTCTTCCTAACAAATTTTTGCATATTACATAGTTGCCATTTGATAATCAAGTTATAACCTCAATTATAATTTACTGGTCATTTATATTCAACTGCTCTCAATGCTTATAAAGATTTTTCACATTGGGCTTGAGAAATGGCTCGGCAGTTAAGAATTCTGGCTGCTCTTCCAGAGGACCCGGGTTCAAATCCCAGCACCCACATGGCAGCTCACAGCTCACTGTCTGTGACTCCAGTTCCATGGAATCTGATATCCTACACCAGTGCACACAAAATAAAATACAATAAATTAAAAAGATTTTCCACATCTATAAAGGGGATCATGCATTTTATCCTATTTTACTTGTGTAGTTCATTACATATTTTTACATTTGCATGCTTTAAATGTGTTACTTCTTTATAGGTAAGTAGGGCAAAGTATAATAAGTGTGCTTATAATAAGTCACTACCTAAACGCTGTGTAAATAATTCATTTCACAATGTGGAACATTCCATTACATCTAAATTTTGTATTTATCTCATAATTAACATTCAGTTCTTAGTTATGGGAGAGCTGTATTCTTTAGTAAGTCTTAGTATATTTTCTTTCATTAAGTTTTCAGCAGGATTATTTGTAACTTTCTTAACTCTATCCCTTAAATTTTTCTCTAGCTTTTATTTTTTAAATTTGATGTGTACGGATGTTTTGTCTGCCTGTATCTATGTGTACCAAGTGTGTGCTTAGTACCTGTGGAGGTCAGAGAAGAGACTCCAGTCCTCTGGAAACTGCAGTTACAGATGTCTGTGAACCACAGTGAGGGTGCCGGGAATGGGACTTGGGTCCTCTGCAAGAGCAACAAGTGCTCTTAATCCCTGAACCGTTTCTCCAGCTTTCTCCCTTCCTTTCTTCCTTTCTTAGTTTCACAAGATCTAGTTGCTGGTTGAACATACTAGCCTTTTTGTTTGCCTTGTAAATAATCAATTTAAAAGTAAATCAACATTATATAATTTTCTGTTTTTAATAGAAGTCATTGTCCTCATCACTTTTGTAATTGTATTGGGTATAATTTATGTACATTTATGTGGAGAATCTTTTGGGTGGTCTTTTAGCAAAGAGTACATCTTAGAACCATGCACTGTAGGAAAGTGTTCCTCAAATTTCAGTGTACTTGCAGGCACTAGGGAGGCAGAGGCAGGTGGATGTCTGTGGGCTCACCTTCGGCCTGGTCTATAAAACAAGTTCTAGGACAGTCAGAGGTACAACAGAGAAAACCTGTCTGGAAAAAACAAAAACAATTTTTTTTTCAGTGTACTTGCAAATCACGTACAGAATCAAGTTAAAATGTAGATTTGCTTTCATTTAGAGGATTTTGGGTGGAAGTTTTATTTTATATTTCACATATGCTCTGCAGGTGATTCCCAAATTGTTGGTCTATGCATCATGTTTTGAGTAAGGCAGTATCTGAAGTCATTTAAAGTCATTATACTTGAATGACTTTAATACAGCAGGTTCTTTAGTTCTTTAACATAGCCAAACCTAAATACTGATGGTATTTGTACTCTTTTGTTATTTTTACTTCAAAAATTACTTACTGTTATTTGTGTGTGTGTGTGTGTGTATGTGAGAGAGACAGAGAGAGAGAGACAGAGAGAGAGAGAGAGAGAGAGAGAGAGAGAGCGCCACAACACACATATGGCAGTCAGAGCACAACTTTTACGACCAATTCTCCTTCCACTGTGAATTCCTGGGATTAAACTCAAGTCTGGCTTACACAGCAAAGTGCTTCTTTTACCTGCTGAACATCTCGCCACTCCTGCTTTTTCTTTTTGTACGTTATATTTTTTTTTTATAAATGAAAGCGTATTGTGTGTGTACATAGGTTGTTTCTTACATATTTTGTATAATGTATTATGTAGATCATGGAGACTTAATTGGTAGCTGTCCAGAGGATGAACCTCTTACTCCGAGTGATGAGTGTATGGATGGAGTATTGGATGAATCTTTGCTGGAAACCTGTCCCATCCAGTCACCACCACTACAAGTTTTTGCGGGAATGGGTGGACTGGCTCTTATTGCAGAGAGACTGCCGATGCTGTATCCAGAAGTAATTCAGCAGGTAAGCTAAGTTTTCTACCATGATGCATCATGGCATAGTGAGATTCTCTGTTCTTCATTTGGTTTCATTAACCTTTTAGAAATATTCTTGGCCTTATAATCTTTGACCACTGGATAAGTCACAGATTGGCCCTAATACAACATCTGAAGATCAGTTGTAAATAAAGAACCTCATTACAGTATGGCCCTTCCTTTGATGTTAATGTTATGGTTGTCACACTAACATTCTCATCTCTGTGTGTAGTTTAGATATAGTATGGATTGTGGTTATTATTATAAATCAGAAAATAAAATAATACTGAATTACTCATATTTGTACCTTATTTAACTTCTGTTCTTGTTTTAGATACCATTTCTAATTTAGATAACTTTCAATCATTAATTCAGCCCATGTCTATGTTTGTTTTTTCTGTTGTCAATGTTTATGTGCTTTTCATGTTCTTTTATATTAATGGACAATTTTGCCAGTTGTCTGTGTAATGTTCTTTAGGGACAGAGGGAAAAATCTGGTGGGTGTCCTGGCACACACCTATAATTTTAGCACTTGAAAGGCATGAGCAGAATTTCCAGTTTTATTTAGGTCGTAAAAAAATAAAAACCACTACATTTTCCTTTTGCATCATTTGAAATGATGGTCTAAGGTCTAGATCTAAAATATATATTTCATTATGTTGTCTCTGCTGTCAACTTTATAATAGTTCTTTTTGTCTTTTATGTCTATGATGTTTTAAATGGCTTAGACTAGATGTTGTGTCAGTATGAAAACTTACTCATACATACATGAATGTGCATACATGGATTTCTTAGATTTATTTGTAGATTGTTCCTGGAATCATACTCCCCCTAGCAGAATTGCCTCTGTGACGTTTAGGGGCTAGACAAAGAATTATTCTGAAAAGCTTAGAATGTCATGTTGTATTAGAAAGTAGGGGAAATTCTCAGAATGTTGCAAACAACGTTAAATGGTTGAAGGGGGATCTTGTTATCAAATCTGATTGTACAGGGTCATCAAAAATAAATAGTAGACTATAGTAACTTGTGGAATAAAATTAGAATGCAAACTGATCCTCTAGAGTAGATAGGAAAAAAAGAATATTTTCCTAATATTTGAGCACCAGATAATGTGGAAAGAATGACAGACTTAGAAAGTTATCCTTGGGAACCACTAGCTCTGGTTTCAAGGAAGTTTGTGTTGTGTGTGTTGTGGTTTTTTTGAGATTATAATGTATTACATCATTTCTCCTTCCTTTTTCTTCCTCCAAACCCTCTCATATACCCCTCCTTGCTCTCCTTCACATTCATAGCCTCCTTTTCATTTATTATAATTATGTGCATATGTGTATACACATATATATTTTTAAATACATGAATATAACCTGCCCAGTCTCTAGAATGTTACCTGTTTGCATGTTTTTAGGGCTGAATGACCAATTGGTATTCTCTTTCCTGGGGAAGACTATTTCTCCTACTATGAGTATTCCTTAGTTGCCTGTAGTTCTTTGTGTAGGGTTGAGACCTCATGGGCTTTTACTCGTCCATTTTGGAGTGTCTATTAATGTTGCCCTTATTCAGCTCCTGTTTCGGCAATCATGTTAGTGAGACTATGGGTGTAGCATCTGGCATTACTGGGATACATAGTCTTACAGCAAAATTCCCTGAACTTCTGACTCTTCTGTCCGCTCTCCCATAATTTTCCTGCACCTTAAGGTATGAGAGTGTTTAGCTGTATTCATTGGGATTGGGCTCCACCACTTGGCATTTTGATTGATTGCAGTTTTCGGTAATGGTCTCCATCTGTTACAAAGAGAAGTTTCTTGGCGAACTTTTTAAAAATGCTAATGTAGGGGCTGGAAAGATGGTTCACTAGTTAATAGGGCTTACTGCTCTTTAGAGGATTTGAGTTGAGTTCCTGGTATCCATATAAAGTGTCTTACAACCTGCCTGAGTCTAGCTCCAAGGACCTGACATATTCTTCTGGCCTTTGAGGGCACCATACACACAGCATTTACTCACTCAGACAGATACACATATAAAAATACCTTCTTAAAAGGGTCAGGATATGGTGGCACATGCCTTTAATCCAGTACTCTGGAAGTATAGAGTTTGAGTTCCAGGCCAGCTAGAGCTACTTATAAAAATAAATTAGTTAACAAACAAAAATACTAGTACAAGTGAGTGAATCAGTTTGGTGAAATGCAAAAAGGTTTATATAATTTTGAAGAATCTATTTGTAGCTGTTTGACTAATTATGAGTAGGAAAACGCAGTTCTAATGTAGACGCACTTGGTGATATTGCTGCACTCGTGATAGCATATTCTTTTTGGTATTTGTTAATTTGTTTTAGAACATATCCCTTAAGTCTTCATGTTTCTTATCTTTAAAGAGGTCATTTGAAATCTTTTGTTTGAACCTAATATTGAAACACGGAAATAACTAAACACTTCTTTTTTTCTTTAGGTGAGTGCTCCAGTGGTGGCATCTACCACTCAGGAAAAACCGAAGGATAGTGATCAGTTTGAATGGGTGACCATAGAACAATCGGGTGAACTAGTTTATGAAGCTCCAGAAACTGTCGCAGCTGAGCCTCCACCTGTCAAGTCAGCAGTACAAGCCACTTCTCCCATACCTGCCCATTCTTTGGCTGCTTTTGGATTATTTCTTCGTCTTCCTGGCTATGCTGAAGTGCTCCTAAAAGAGAGAAAACATGCCCAGTGCCTTCTTCGATTGGTTTTGGGAGTTACAGATGATGGAGAAGGCAGTAAGTATTACTAATTAAATTTATCAACACACCCGCAAATAGGTTGGGTAAATTTGTCCAGATTATTGTCTGTTCTTTCGTTTATTTCTTCTATAGTAAAGTATAGTAAAGGTGTTTACATGGCTGAGTTTTTCAATATTGAACATAATAAATTCTAAAGAACTTTCATATTCATTTTATAAATTGTGTGCTAAGTATGCAGAGAACACTGACTGACTTTGGAATGCTGTGATCAGGAAGTAGGACTGTCTTCTAATGCTGTATTGAGAAGTATGAGAGCATATTGATTTTGACAAATTAGTGAAAGATTTGAGCTGAGTATCATTGGAGCCTCAGGTGTGTGAGGCTATTTCTTTACAGATATGTAAATGTGAAGTTGTATAGCAGTTTTTTGGTGGTGCTCTGAAAGATAGACAAAATTTAGTTTGGGGTGAGTATTTCAGAATGGAAAAGTTGAAGCACTGTTTGGATGCTCATGGGATATATGGGAAGAGGGGAATTAGTTGATAAATCTGCATGAAAGACACTTTTTAAAAGTTTTTAATAGTAGCACATGCTTGTAATCCCAGAGCTCTCAAGTTCAATGGCAGAAGGATCGGTATTTCAAAGCTGCTCTTGGCTATGTACTGAGTTCAGTGATAGCCTGTGCTACATGAGAGTCTGAAGAAACAATGAAAGTGCCTCCTTTAAGAAAAAAGTTGTTATGGGTCACTCAAAATAAATTTTTGAGTTACCAATGGATAGTTATTAAACTTTATTAAGCAGAGCAGTACCATCATGAAAATTACTACCATGTAAAGAAAATTAATCTAGGAAAGTGTTGATTACTGTTTGGAACAAGGCCAAAGTCTAAAGTCTGTAGTGCTGGCGAGCACTATAGAAACAAAAGGCATAAATCTGTAGCAGTATTTTGAACAAAGAGGCGAGAATTAAGAAAAACTGTATATTATGCTATATTATAAAGCTATCATAAACACAATTAAAACTTAATGATTGTTCATATTTGATATTGTTCTTTAATATAATGAAAGATTGGTCTATCACAATTAGGATAGCATAGGAAAACAGACTTTAATTTGGGTCATTCTGAGTTGTTCACTCAATAATGTGATCACTGTTGATCATAAATAGCAAAGGTAAAGAGATGGACGTCATGCCACTTTAGACTGCACAAATTAAGTGCAAAGAAAGTTTGTTGTAATGCATAACTGTGACACCCTTTCTTCAGTACTATTGATTGTCCATACAATGCTTTATTGCTTATGTTCAGCACTTTTCTGATTAAAGCTGCATAAAACTATTATATAAAACAATGTTTTTGCTTGCTCATCCATTCATATGGAAACCACTTGAAAGGCCAGCAGTTACTTTCTGATGGATGTAAGAAATTTCTTCTTCGTCACACTTTTAATTCCAGAATTGGGGAGGTAGAGGCAGAGGCAGCAGTTCTTTGTGATTTGGAGGCCTGGCCCTGGAGGTCAGTCTGGGCTGTGTAGAGAACCCTATCTACTGAAGAGATGGCTCAGGGGTGGAGAGCACTGGTAGTTCTTCAGAGGACCTGAATTCAGTTCCCAGCACCCACATGGCAGCCTACAACCGTCTATAACTCCTGTTCTAGGAAATCTTATACAAATATACATGCAAACAAAACATCAATGTATATAAAAATAAATGAATAAATTATTAAAATAAAGGAATTTCTTTTTTAATGATTAGATTTCATTTACTTTCAGATTATAAAATTTTTGTTGTCATTGATAGCTGTTACACAGATGTGTGAACTTTCAGAATTTGTATGTGTTGTATGTTACAGAGACTTTCTTGGCACTGTAATAAAGATAATAGTCTATCTCACATTCAACCTGCTTTATAATAAATTTAGTGACAAATCTTATTTTTTATTATTATTTGTGACCCAGTATGTAATTAGTTATTATTTTCAAGTGTTTTTAATTGTAGTCCTCTTCTCTTTCAAAGGCCACATTCTGCAATCTCCATCAGCCAACGTGCTTCCAACCCTTCCTTTCCACGTTCTTCGCAGCTTGTTTAGTGCTACTCCCTTGACAACTGATGACGGTGTGCTTCTGCGGCGGATGGCATTGGAAATCGGAGCATTGCACCTAATTCTTGTCTGTCTCTCAGCTCTGAGCCACCATGCGCCACGAGTTCCAAACTCTAGCCTTAACCAGACTGAGGTAGGTTTCATTTGAATTTTTTAAGTTATGAAAAACTAAATTGGTAAGAGTAAAAAGTCACAGTTCAGAATTTGGGAGTTCTGTTTTATGTTTACTGTGGGACATCTGAAAGAGAAACTGTTACTTACTTTCTCTGCTAGCCTCAGAAAAAATTCACATGAACCTTCCCACTTGTCAGGATATGTTGATGTCCCTTTTTGTTTTTGTTTGTTTGTTTTTTAGCTTTAGAGAATCATATTACCTAGTGCTAAGTTATATAGAAAAGTAAGACCAAAAACAAAGCAAAGGGGGAGTGTCCCTATTTCAAGTTCATTTGCTTGTGTGTATATAAAAACCTGAAAATGATTTAGAATACAACATACAAGATTAGTATTCACATATTGTTTCCAGTGTTGGAGAGATGCCTCAACTAGTAAAGTCTTTGGGAGCTTAAAGACTGGAGTTTGGCTCTCCAGCACCCAAGTAAAAAGCTGGATGAGTTGGCATTCATCTTTACTCAGTAAGCGAGGCATTCTAGCCAAATTGAGTCCCAAGCTCAGCAGGGGGCCTTCTATCTAAAATAAGATGGATAACAACAGAAGATCTTTCATGTTCACTTCTGAACTCCTTGTGCAGTATTGTTCATATTTTGTGGTACACTGTAATGTTCCAATTCATACACTTCATCTGTTATAATCAGATCACAGTGATTAGCATGTTTATCTTAAATGGTTAATATTTCTTCATGGTTATTCAAACCTTCTTGGCTTTTTAAATATACATTATTTGCTAAAGATAGTTACTATACTGTGTAATAGGAACACTTTCTGTCCCACTGTAAAATCATACTTACTGACTGCCTTTCTTTATTTACCTTCCCATTTAAGAACTTTTTTTTTTTTAAATCAAAAACATTATTGGAATGCTCATCTGGTGGTTTATGCATATAATCCAGAGCTTAGGAGGCTGAGATAGAGGACTATTGTATGTTTAAAGCCAGCCTGGGCTAGACTGAGATCCTGTCTTAAAAATAAAACAAAAACCCATAAACAGATTTTAAAAACAATAACGAAATCTCAACAAAGAAAAGGACCTAATGAAATGGCTAAGGGGTAAAGGAGCTTGTCTTGGTGTGAGTTTGGTTCTCCGATTCCACATAGTAGAAGGAAGGAACCCACACATGCCATGGTCTGTGAATGAATGGATGGTTGAATGAGTGAATAATATAAAAATTAAAAATGAAACAACCAAAATTTTCAAAGAAAACAAGGAAACAGTGAAAACACAAGTCATATAATGAAACTATTATTGGATAGATCTGTAAAGAACTGAAATCCACATCTAAAGAGTTTCAAAAAGGCATTATCAGATATCCAACAGGAAATGATCAAAAAGCTTGAATAGGCACCTCATTAAAAGCTTTTAAGTATCTGATCATTCTAAAAAACTCAAATATGTTGTTACTAAAGTAAAATTTGGGCTTAGTGTTAGCTTTGTAGTGGAATTCAGCCTGAACGAGAGCAGTATATGTGGTACTGTGAGCTCATTCATTCTTTTTAATTTTCTCTTTTTGATTTTTCAAAACAGGCTTTCTCTGTGTAGCCCTGGCTGTCCTAGAACTTACTCTGTAGATCAGGATGGCCTTGAACCCAGAGATCTGCCTGCCTCTGCTGGGTATAAAGGCATGCACCATCACACCCAGCTTGGGATCTTATTCCAGATTAGCATGGTTAGATAGTGCTTGCATTGTAGATTGTCTCATTTCTTTGTTTTGTGTTCTTTCTGTATACGTATTACAGATCCCATTAAGGATTTGGGGGGGGGCGTTAATTTGATTTGTTTATGAGATGAGTTGTTGTTGTTCTTCTGCCCATCATGATCCAAAAATCCTAGGTTTAAGTATTCATTCTACCTTAGCCTCCCATGTACTACAGGTATGTGTTACAATTCCTGCTTGGATATCTGAGTGGAGTGGGGGGGTTTCCTACATGAATGTGTGTGTGAACTATGTGCATGCCTGGTGCTCATAGAGGTTAGAAGAGGGTACTAATCCCCTAGGACTGGTGTTAAGGATGGTTGTGAGCCACCATGTGTGTGCTAGGTTTTGAATGTGGGTCCTTTGCAAGAACAGTCCATGCTCTTAACCACTGACCCATCTCTCCAGCACTGTTTTTGTTTCTTAGTATTAAATATCTAGCATTATTCATCTATAAGTGATTATTTTAGTTATTGTTTAAAAGCAAGGAAATTTTTTTTGTTATTTTTGAGACAGGGTCTCATTGTGTCATCCTGGCTGGCTTGGAATTTACTATGTAGACCAGACTGGCTTCAGACTCACAGATCTGCCTGTCTCTGCCTGCACCAGCATACCTGGCTATAGCAATGAAATCTTAAAGGCCTGTTTAATTGACTGTCTTTCAAGAAGTGAGAGAATGTTTTAGTTACGAATCCACAGTGTTATAGATACCAATTTATAGAAACACTATTTCTAATATTTTCTCTTAGAAAATATTTCCACTGAAATCAACAACCACATATGTCCTTTGTGAATTACCTTTGAATGGTAATTGTAAATGCTTTCAGGGTATTTGTTCTGTTTAATTTAAACAGTAACCTTACAATTCACATAAATAATAATAATTAACCTGCATAGTTAAGATTATGTTACTAAATTAGTCATTTTTCTGTTTTTATACAATTCTCATTTTTAATACTTGAGATATTTATCTTCATATTTTTTAATAAAAAATCATGTATGTGTGTATGTAGGTCAAGTGATAGCTTGAGATCAAACTCGGATGGGCAGGCTTGTCAGCAAGTGTCTTTAGCCACTGATCAATCTCATTAGATGTTTATACAGATTTTTTTAAAATATAAAAATCAGTTTATTATCAGGTAGTGATGGCAGTGGCAGTAGCAGCAGCAGCAGCAGCAATAGCACTAAATGCCTCTAATCCTAGCACATGGGAGACAGAGGCAGGCAGATCTCTGAGTTCAAGACCAGCCTGGTATACACAGTAAGGTCCAGGACAGCCAGAGCCACACTGAGAAACCCTGTCTCAAAAAAAACCAAAACAGTAAAAATTTTAAAAATGTACACAACTAACTAATATCGCTATTCAGACAAATATTTGCCCAGTCCAAACTGTATATCTCAGTGAACTTCTGTTCTGTTAGAATAATCATTCTGAGCCAAAGAGCTTTGCTTAGTGTTTTAGACTTTTAGTATCAATTATATTTTAATGCACTTATCCACCACAAAAAGAAAAAGAAAAATCTATGACAGGATTAAAACTAGAAAAACCATTAACTTTCTATCTCTTATGTGTCTTGTATCTGTTAACTACATGCCATGCTTCCTCCTCATGTATTAGTGCCTTCCCTTTTTCTTCTGAGTGTTAGACTATAGCCATATATCTATTTGTTTACATAAATACATGCATATATTTTAAACTAGAATTATGTGAAGAGAGGAGGCACATGGTTTTGGTTTTGGTTTTTTGTTTTGTTTTGTGTTTTTTGTTTTGTCCTTTTTGTGACTGGGCTTCCCATGTTCTAATCATTTTGACAAACAACAGCAAAAAAACTTTTGAGGGGTGTTCCTTCTAGAAATAGAAGTACTCTGCATATCTTGATTGAGAATGTCATTTTAGTGTTTTTGATGGAATCTCCTGAGGTAGTTTTTCACTGGAGTCCTAAAATGATGACTTAAAATGCTTTCCCTTTCTGTATTTTCTGTGTTTGGTTTTGAGTTGTTGGTTTGTTGAGCCTTAGATAGTTTTCCCTTTCTTTTCCTAATTGTACACACACATAACACCCCCCGCCGCCCCAGTCTTCTTTCACTTAGCATTTAATATATTCTAGGCTTATTCGTGTAGCATGCATTAGTATACCTTTTGCAGATAAATAGTATTCCCTTGGGTCACTTCATATATTCATTCGTTGGTAGGCATTTGAAATCTTTCTGTCCTTGGGTTGTGGTGAACATTGCTGCTGTGAACATGTGTGCATAAATGTTTATTTTAGCACCAGTTTTTATTTCACTTGGGTGTATGCCTAGGAGTATTATAGTCATTAGTTGTTAATTTTTTGATGAATGGCCAAATTGATTTTTACATTGTTAATCTGTTGGACAGTCCTGATAATATTTTTTTTTTGATGATAAATAAAATCATGCACTAGTAATTTTTTTTTTTTTTTCTTAAAGCCACAGGTGTCAAATTCTCATAACCCTACATCAACAGAAGAGCAGCAGTTATACTGGGCCAAAGGGACTGGCTTTGGTACAGGTTCCACAGCATCAGGATGGGATGTGGAGCAAGCCTTAACCAAACAGAGGCTAGAAGAGGAACATGTAACCTGTCTTCTGCAGGTGTGTTTGTGAATTTGTTATGTTAGTGGTAATCATTAAATTATTCTATGTTTTTTAAATATTGTTGACTTAATTCATTCTCAAGTATTTTTTCTTCTTTTGTTGAGATATTTTATGTAATCTAGTCTGGCCTTGAACTCTTGATCCTCCTTTCTTCACCTTCAAAGTGCAATCATGACAGGTATGTTCCAGCATTCTTACCTACTTCACGCTCAATTTTGTTTTCTTCTCCAAATACATTATAAAAGCCATAGATTAAAGAATAGTCTTCTGTGCCTATAATTCTAAATAACTTATCACCTGAGAGGAAAGTGAGGGGATACAATTATCCCATGACTTCAGGATGCTATCCACCTGCTCGTCACCCCTTCATTTTAACATAGAGCCTCTGCCCACCTGTGTTAAAAGTTACCATTCATGTTCCATTCTGCACTGAAGACTGAACAGAAGACTTTACACCTGCTAAGCTTATACTTACCTATAGCTCACTTTTAGTTCTCTTTTTCAAATTGCTCTGTAGTGTTTACAGACTCAAGCAAGTTGAGAGAATGTCTTTATATCATAGAAACAAGAAGCAACTAACTTAAATTGATGCCATTTTGAAATGTCATTTTCCACAGTTCTAGAATGGTATGCTCAGTCTAGTACAGAATTCTAATATTATTACAGCACTCTGAAACTAAACCCATTTAATGAAACTCATCAGTATGTAACTGATGTAGAATACATACTCTACTGAGTATGTACTCAGTAGAATGTTTGCCTAGCGTTCATGGAGCTCCTTGATTCAGTCCTGAGTACTGCATAAAATTGAGAAGTGTAGCACATTCCTATAATCCAGCCCTGAGGAAATGGAAGCAGGAAGGTCAGAAGTTCAAGGTCATTCTCAACTACATAGCAAAGTGGAGGTCAGAAGAACTACTTGAGTCCCTCAAAAAGGGAAAGAAAGCCAAAGAAAATGATCAATAATGTTTGATTTACTGGCAGTCAGCTGGTGTACTTCTTTAGGCAAGTTGCTTCTCTTATAGTTACTTTATCAAAGCACCTGTCCTGTGTAAGCAACAGTTCCTTCTCTTCTGAAAAGTTAACCTGAAATGTCCTTTTTAAGCCAAGTTTGATGTCTCAAGCCTGTAATCCCAGCTCTCAAAGTTGAGAGGCGTAAGGATCACTGAAAAATCCAAGGCCACCTGGTGGAAAACCCAAGTTTGAGGTTTGCCAGGGCCACACAGGATAAAACTGTCCCCAAAATAAAAAGTATGCAGTCTGAATATATTGTATGAAAAAAAAAATATTTTCAGGTTTTTTTTTTTTAAGTCTTCTATTCAAACATAAGAGTGTCAGACATGAATTAAATAGAAAATATATTCTTGAGTGTGCTGAGATTAAGAGCCTAATTCTGAAACGTATTATTGAAGTATACAAAGCTGAACTTCAACTTTTCTTCAACAATTTAGGTTCTTGCGAGTTATATAAACCCCATGAGCGGTGCTGTAAATGGCGAAGCCCAGTCGTCGCATGAGAGCCGAGGACAGAACAGCAGTGCTCTGCCCTCTGTGCTTCTGGAGCTTCTCAGTCAGTCTTGCCTCATCCCAGCCATGTCCTCCTACCTACGAAATGACTCTGGTAAGTCATTATGTGTAATGGACTGACAATATTCATGAAGATATTATGGTGTAATTATTGTGGAATTTTGTGCATTCCATTTTATACCTTCTCAAGAAGAAGCAACTAACTTAAATTGATGCCATTTTGAAATGTCATTTTTCCACAGTTCTAGAATGTTCTTCTAAAGAAGATGGTATAAAATTATATACAGTGGTAATTTTAAAGTAAGTTAATGAAAAATTGAATCCATGATACTTGCTAATAAGGGGATAAAGTTTTTGAAAGTAGATAAAAAAGTACCATAAAAACTTATTTTGCCCATATTCAACTGACTAAAGACTGTTTCATAATGGGCTTCAGTGTGACATACATGAATCTATGAGCTTTCATGTTGTTCACCTCCCTCTCTTGTCTCATTCCTATCTCCCTCAGTCTGCTCCCAATAGTTCCCAAGTAGTTCCTCTTCTACCTCCATGTCTTTTTTCCATCTACTCAAAAAATTTAAAGATTTTTTTTTTTACTTCATTCATGTGTGTGTGTGTGTGTATGTGTGTGTGTATGTGTACACATGTGTTCACAAAAGCACATACATGCCAAGGTGCACATGTGGAAGTCAGATCAGGAGTCAGTTCTTTCCATCATGTAGGTCTCGGGTATTCAGCCTCAGGTTTTCAGTGCCTTACTCATCTTCCTTTGTAGTCTTTGGAATCTATTTCAGTATAGTTTTAATTTGTATTTCCTTGATGGCTAATTATGATGAAAATTGTGGCATGTGTTTATTGGCTATTTGTGCCTCTTGTTTGAAAGTTCAGTTCATTTGTCTATTCGTTGGCTTGTCTTTGACTTTTTGGAGTTTAACTGTGTCAGTTCTTTATATATTCTTGGTATTAACCTTATGTCAGAAGAATAGCTGAGATAGTGATCCTGCTGTTAGAGGTAGCCACTGTTAAATTTGATGTTATAATGATTGAATAATAATTGAACCACTCTGTTGTTTTTACTTGTATACTAGATATACTGTTGTTTACCCAACTTAATTTTAGATTTTAACTTTTATTTAAGAAATTTAAGGTTAATAAATGCTTTAAAAATATGGAGATTTATGCAGAGTTGGTTTGTTCAGATAAATCCTGAACAGTTCATACTCTTTAGCAGGAATGTTTAATGAATTAATTGTTTTCCTAATAGAGTCCTTTAAGTTGGCCTGTTTTATAGACCCGAGGTGGGTGTAAAGGAAAATTTATTTTTATTATATATAAGTGGAAACAAGTTCAGTGTTTAGTTTCTGGACATCTCAGCATCAAATATAAGTCACCATATTTAACTAATCTCACTTGAGATGATAGATCATTCGTTTTGTTTTTCCCTTGATAATCACTGATACTGAGGCTATTTATTTATTTATGCTCAGAATATGGTTTATTTTGATATTGAGTTTTAAAGATATGTATTGGCCCTTTTATATCTCCTTTTAAGAAATGTCTGTTCAGATCAGTTTTTTTAATTGGATTTTTCAGATTTTTGTTCCCATTGAATTTAAGTATTATAGATATTAAATGGTTTGCACAAATTGTCACTTTCTGTAATTTACTTCTTGACTTTTTGGTAGTTTCTTTTGCTGTGAATAGGCCTCTTAGAATGATGTATAGTACCATCATTATGTAGTCTTATATGTGAGGGAGTGGAGAGATGACTCTGCAGTTAAAAGCATTAGTTGCTCTTGCAAACCATTCAGTTTTGCAAAGCACTCAGGTTCGGCTCTTAACATCCACATGGTGGCTTATAGCACCTGTAACTCCTAATTCTAGGGTGTCTGACACCCTCTTCAGTCTGCCAAAGGCACCAGACATGCATGTGGTATGTATACATATATGCAAACAAGCATTCATACACACAAAATAAGAAATCTAAATTTTTAAAAATTTTATAAGGAATTACTGCATAATGCAGAAATCTCACTATTAGTGTACATCCAAAGGAAATAGATCAAAAAGAAATCTGTATGCTTATTTTTTCTTGGCACTATTTTTGTTTGTTTGTTCTTTGTTTTTTTCAAGGCAGGGTTTCTCTGTTGTAACTTTGGCTGTTCTGGAACCCACTCTGTAGACTAGGCTGGCCTCAAACTCATAGAGATCCGCCTGCCTCTGACTCCCGAGTGCTGAAATTAAAGGCGTGCGCCACCACTGGCTGGCCACCTCTTAGTACTGTTTACAATAGCCAAGATACAGCTTTATTATTTTCGTTGATAGATGAATTTTTTTTAAGTGGCACATGTAATAATGGACTATCATTCAGCCACAAGAAGAATGAAATCCTGTCATTTGCACATTGGGAGAAATGGAGAACACTTTTTAATTTAAATAATCTAGGAACATAAAAAAAATAAATTCTGCATAATTATGTGCCTCATTTGTGGATGTTAAAAAAGTTGAGCACTCAGTGCTGGAGAGATGGCTTAGTGGTTAAGAGCATTATCTGTTCTTTCAGAGGACCTGGGTTCAATTCCCAGCACTCTTATGGCTACTCAAAACCATCTGTTACTCTAGTTCCAGGGGATCTGATACCCTCTACTGGCCTGGCATCCATATTTGGTCTGGGAGAGTTGTTTTATAATACTAGACAAGCCTAGTCTGCAGCAGTTAAATTATGAATTTCAAACCAAACAGAATTTGAAGGATCCCAACGTGTATAGGTGTTGCATTTTTTGGAGATATGAATGCTAATTACTCAGCCAGTGAGATGGTTCAGTGGGCAAAGACATGCTGCCAACCTGGAAGAGCCAAGTGTAAATCCCTGGAACTTACAGGTAGAAGAAGAAAACTGACTTCTACTTGTTGCTCTCTGACCTCCAAGCACATGCTTTCCCTTTCTCCAAATAAATAGATAGATAGGTAATGTAGTTGTTTCTGCTGTTTTTCTTTAAAAAGGAGGAAGAACTAATCATTTTGATTTTTGTCACTATATATTGTATGTACTTATTTAATTATAATACTGTATGTAGTAAATGGGAGGATCATATGCTAATAAAAAGGAATGATAAAAATCCGATAAAGAGCTAGAGGTAGTGGTGTATGCCTATAATCCCAGCACTTGGGAGGCAGAAGCAGGCAAATCTCTGTGAATTCGAGGCCAGCCTGACAGCAGAATGAGTTCCAGGAAGCCAGAGTTACAACAGAGAAACCGTGTCTGGAAAAAACAAAAACAAACAAAACCAACATTTGATAAAGAGAAAAAGCAGTTGTTTTTACTAATTTTTAGGTAGATAGGAGACTCTTGTATGAAGAATGTGTTCATGTTAACGTAAGGATTTTATACAATGCCAAAATACGTGTTTTTTTAGACAGTTTACAGTCATTTTAACAGTAAGCCTGCAGTTACTCCGCTTGCCACTAGATGGAGGTATGGTGTCATTTTAGGAATTTCGCATGTAAAACATTTACAAACAGGTTCTCTTTTCTTAGGCTTACCCTCATTTTGAAAAACAATACTTTTGTCATGTCCCCCCTTCTCCTGAAAATAATATAGTAGTTATGTCACATTAGATTATTTGACATTCACTTAGTGGGGCATGCCAACAACCTTTAAAATATTAAGTCATTTAACAGTCATTTTAACAATAAGCCTGCAGTTACCCCGCCAGCCACCAGATGGAGAGGGAGATATGGTGTCATTTTTAGAAAAGTCTTTACTTTTTAGTGCTTGCTGGTGTTGCTTTCAAAGCATGAAAATATCTTTTTGAAAAGTTGAAAGAAAAATTAGGATTATTCTAATAGGCATTTGTGTTGGTGGCCAAGAAACTTGAAAGAGAGCCATGCTAGGAGCCACAGAGTATGGGATAATCTCATGTAAAAAGTTGTAAAGGAATTTAAGGAATTCATTGGTCTTTTGTTATGACATACATCTATCTACCTATCTATCTATCTACCTATCTATTTATTTATTTAATGGCTGCTATCTCAGTGTGTAGGCCAGCCAGTCTCAGGCTCATGCTCCTCCTGTTTTAGTCTTTTTGTTATGGCACACATTTATTTATTCATTCATTCATTTATTTATTAACTTATTTATTTATTTATCGGCTGCTGTCTCAATGTGTAGGCCAGCCAGTCTCAGGCTCATGCTCCTCCTGTTTTAGTCTTCTTCATTCTGAGCCAGCAGAATGTGCAAACATCTAG
Source organism: Cricetomys ansorgei (assembly GCA_026225945.1). Taxonomy (NCBI): domain Eukaryota; kingdom Metazoa; phylum Chordata; class Mammalia; order Rodentia; family Nesomyidae; genus Cricetomys; species Cricetomys ansorgei. Next base: position 19,958,635 of record JAMJFZ010001264.1, on the reverse strand, counting down.
GCTCTGTGTGCATGTGAATGAGGTTTGAGGTTTTACTAAACCTGAGCCTAACCCTCAGCTGCACATACACAACACAGACAATGAAATACAGCAGATTTGAGAATTAAATTGTGATAAAAGCTAGACTTTAATATAACTAGGCTTCGTTGTTGTTTTTGCTTTGATTTTAACCTTACAGTAGTGTTAGAACACTTTCAGGCAGTTCAATCATACCCATCCACCATCTTCCCAGGAATGCTACCATCTTTCATAGCTATAGCAAGTTATCAAAATGAACAAGTTAATAGTAGCTTAGTGATTAACCTATAGACTACTACTCATCTCTCTCTCTCTCTCTCTCTCTCTCTTTTTCAAAGTCTGATTTCTGTCTTGGTATCCAATCTAGGACAGCCTGTTGCTTCTAGTCATCACATCTTCAGTAATTGTAATGTCCTAGTATTTTTTTGTTTATTGTGATCCTCATACTTTCTAAGAGATTTGGTTACTTTCTTCTAAGACTTTCCAGTTTGGAGAAGTTTTAAATCTTTACTAGACTAGGGTTATGGGTTTGAGTAGAAAATACGAGAAAAATGGAAGTTACACATCCACAGAAAAATGAATTCTCCTCCCCGGCAGCCAACATTGCCAGTAGCTTCTTAGCAGGGTAAAGTATTACTGGCCCTCCTATATAAATGCTGGAATATTGAGTGGCTTTATCTTGTGCAGGTAACCATACCTGTTGTGAATTCCTGAATACAATGACCACATCATCTCAAGAAGAAGCTCATAAGTTCCTCCCATCTCCTGGCTCTTATACCATTTCCTTCCCCTCTTTCATGATATGCCCTAAGCCTTGGGATAGTTAATGAAGATGTCTCGTTCAGAGCATTCACTTATTTTCAGCATTTTGGCTAGTTATAAATCTTTACCTTGACTGCTGCCCACTACAAAAAGAAGCTTCTCTGACCAAGATTGAAAGCAGCACTAATCTATGAATAAGTTTTTACCAGATAGTCTGATAATATGTCTGGTTAGCAAAATATCAGTAGTCCCTTTTACAGGGCCTATGACCTCCCACTCTAGATTTTGACCAACTTTATAGTTGTTATATAGTTATATTTATATATAGCTGTATAATATAGTTATATTCTGGCACAAATCCTCCCCTATGGAACAGGCTTCAAATCCAATTAAAAACTAATTGGTTGGGACCTGGAAGAGATGGCTCAGTAGGTAAGAACATTGGCTGCTCTTCCAGAGGTCCTGAGTTCAATTCCTAGCAACCACATGGTGGCTCACAACCATCTATAATGGGATCAAATGCCCTCCTCTGGCATGCAGATGTATATGAAGATAGAACACTCATAAATAAAATAAATTAAAAAAGAAAACAAACAAAACTAGTGGGTTACCCCCTTAGCCATCATGCTACTATTGCACCCACAGGCATGTTGTCTTGCCTGGCAGGGTCTACTGCAGGTTAAGTGCACTGATTTTTCTTCCCCAGCAACCTGCATAATAGTGCCTTTTGGCTCTCTGAAAACTGGGAGGAAGTTTTCAAGTCAGTTCCAGATTGATTTCTCTATGTCATGCAACCTAATTTTGTTCTGTCTTCAGCAATAGCTATGGTGGGGCAGCCAAGAAAATCGCCTTTGTAGTTTTGGGGGGAATCTTGGATCTCTCTGACCAGTAACTCCAGAAGAGGTATTTTATGCCTGGCATTGGGATTTTCATTTAATAATTCATGTCTTCTGGGTGAAGTATTGTTCACCCGTGTAGGGTACTGTGTTCAAACACCCCTTTTAAACTTGTTATTTTTGTTGTTTATTACTATTCTATTTTTAAAACTAGCTTACAAAATAATGTGTTTCTATAAGGTTTTTTCATGCATCTTTAGTGTTTGTTATCCCATTGGATACCCTTCTCTTCTCGTTCCCCCATTTCCATTCCTGCTTAAGCCTTTAGTCCCCAGTATTCACATTTACATCCACATCCACTATGAATTCTAGTTTTCAAGGAGAAAATCAGTTTTCAAAAAAGGGAGACATTTGTCTTTTCATGTGTTTTTTGGGATACAGAGCAAATTTCAGATAAACAAAGAGCAGTGGTCAAACTTTGCTACTTCTCATCACTGTGTGTAAAATGATGGTTCATTTCCCCATTGCTGTTTTCCCCCTCCTATAAACAGCAGTATCTCCTATAACCTAGCTGGTCTTGAGCTCACCATGTAGCTTTGAACACCCGGTCTTCCTACCACTACCCTCCAGTGCCGGTATATACCATTACATCCCACTATCTATTAATTTTATTTACTTACTTATTTACGTGCTCTACTCCCCCACCCCTTGTACCCCATTGGTATATTGGGGTGTGTGTGTGTGTGTGTGTGTTATGCTTATGTGCATTTATACTATAGCTTGTGTCAGAGGATAGCCTTATGGAGTTGGTTCTCTCCTTCAACATTTACATCAGTTTCTGGGTATTAACTTGGATCATCAGGCTTGTATCATCAGCAAGTGCCTTTCTCAGTGGCCCTTCAAAAGAGGTTTCTCTGACCTGGAAATGCACTATCCATTAGAACTATAAGCATCGTTCTAAGTAGCCTCTATTATCACCCCATCAGAACTGACATCCATCCAGCTGTTTTTCCTCTACCATAATTACCACAGGAAGACCAGGATTCTGGATGATGGTGCCTTATGCTCCTATCACGCTCGTGCCCTGTGTAGAAACTGAAGAATTTCCTATCCAATTTCTAGTTCCACGGTTCTCTGTTGTACTTTAATTTTCTGTGTAAGACTGAGACTACTAGTGTCTCAAAATATTGTGACTGATTGGTCTTTGTGTAGAATCATGGGGTTAGGAACTTTTTGTCTTTACCTTTGCTGTGTTCCCAACCTGACTAGCATTGTGGTTCTAAAAATTCTTATAGAATGGCTGTTCAATAATTGTTGTTGGGGAAAAGTTACCTCAGGAGGCCTAGAAGTGCTGGAATAGGCCATTAAATTTAACAACTAATAAAAAGTCTTAAAAGTAAGAATTCTATTCCTTAGTACTTCACATTTTAAGAAAAAATTCATTTGACTTGTAGCTAGTAATTAAAAATGTGGTTTTTTTGCTAACTAGAATGTTCATTTGCTGGAAGTTTATAGTCTTGTGATTGTTACGTACATACTATGAGATGACTTCCTTGTTTCAACTTAAACAATGTAATTGTTCTCATACTGTACTACCATAACATATTATCTGGGCTACTTAATCATTTTGTATATAACATAACAAGATAGTAATAGCACCATACCTATTACCCCTACTCTTTATCTTCCTCATTTTACGGCAGTGCAATGGTGCCTCATAAACGTATGTTACCAACCATTAACCTTAGATCAGGTCAGTACAGTATTGCTGGTGATGCTGTTTATATGACATATGTTCTCATTTTATGCTTTCTCCCTTTCTCTGTGTAGTTCTGGATATGGCAAGACATGTGCCACTCTACCGGGCTCTGCTAGAATTGCTCCGGGCCATTGCTTCTTGCACATCTATGGTGCCGCTGTTGTTGCCTCTTTCTACAGAGAATGGTGAAGAAGAAGAAGAACAGTCAGAATGTCAGACTTCTGTTGGTACACTATTGGCCAAAATGAAGACCTGTGTTGATACCTACACCAATCGCTTAAGGTACAGCACCATGTTTTTATCTTTCGACTTTGCCTTTAAACAATGTTATAAAGATAGTTCTGTGGATTTTTTAGCTTTTCTTCATTGATACATACTATTTAAACATACATACCTACACATAAATGTGTACAAGCAGTGTATCAACATAAAGGAAATGTATCCATCCATATTTTATTCCTATTCACCTTTATCACAGTAGCGTATCAGACAAGCTCTTGAGTGATATTATAGGTATAGGTAATGGGTTTTATTAAATGTACCACAGTGTATTAATTGTACAAAGGACGTTAATTTCCCTAAGTACTGATGTCAGAGAAACCTTTCAGTGCCAATAAATGACACTCCAATGGTACTGTTCTTATTTCTAATTCTGCATTAAAGATACTGTGTTTTACTTTGCTAATTATTAATGGGTATTTAGGTCATTTTGTTATAACCACCTCATGAATCTCTTTTTGAAGTTTATATAAACCTGTATAGGTAGAATTTTACTGTCCAATATATGTGTGTATACATTACTTTTGTCATTTAAATAGAAGTTGGAAAATCTGTCATTATTTGTTGGAGTTATTGTGAAACTAACTGCTTATGGAACCGTGGTATCTTTAATTCACTTTTGGTAAAAGTTTATATTTGGAGATGATGAGTTATGTTATTAAAAAATATATAATCTAGAAAACCTTTCCTTTCAGAGTCAGTTTTCCTTAAAGATGGCTTGGTTCTGGTTTTTAAGGCATTTATAATATTGATGGAAGTTTATTTATTTTTCCTTTGGTCAGTGGGCTTCTAAGTCAATGGATAATCTTTCCTATCTTCGTACTGTATTTCCTTTGTACTCAGTTGTTTTGTAAGAACAATTTAGATGTTACAGGTTTGAATAATGCCACTAAGTTGATCGCCAAAAGAATAGTTTTAAGAACTTTAAAGATTTTTCTGGGTTGGCTCAATGTGCTCTCTGTCAGTTGGGCAAATATCACATAGTGGAAGAAATTAGAAGGGCTACTTGGTAAAGATAGAAAAAGCTATAGGTTCAGTCAGGAGTAGTGGCATGTGTAGGCTAAAGCAGAAAGATGACTTGAAGCAAACTTGGGCAACAAAGAAAGACCTTTTTGTTTCTGTTTTTCTTGTTGTTAAAGATGAGGATTTATGCTACTCTGTTATTCTTAAAGAAGTTGTAAAGGTCCATTTTTGCTGATAATTTTCTGTTGTATAGAAGAAAATAATGTTTTGGTCCCATTGTTTCCTCTTTCTAGTTTTTCTGACTAGTGTCTAGGAAGCCATTGTAGTTCTGTAAAAATAGTGTGGTGCCACCGTTGAAGCAAAACATCAAATTGTCAGTTGAAGTGGTCTCCTTAATTAAACATCTTGTGGTCTGTATTATAATTAGTGTCTCTAGCTCCTGTACTCCAAACATACAGCTCTTGACTATATGTCTCTTAATACCAAGATGGGGATCTGCCTTGTATTTCTTTACCATATTTTATGTTTGGGATAACTATGTTTGTTTATGACTAAACAGTAAAAATATATACTCTGGGCCAGGTGTGGTGGTTCTGCGTGCTTTTAATCCTATCACACAAAGAAGTGGATCTCTGAGTTCAAAATATTGTTAAAAATATTTTTCTTGCCTGGCAGTGGTGGTGTTTGCCTTTAATCCCAGCACTCGGGAGGCAGATTTCTGTGAGTTTGAAGCCAACCTGGTCTACAGAATATGTTCCAGGACAGCCAGACTTAGAACAGAAAAAACTCTTTCTTGGGAAAACAAAAACAAAAAAGTATCTTTAACTATGTATATCCTTATTCTCTATCTGGTAGATTCTATAAAGAACCTATGACAAGGAATTCTAAGCTATTTGGGAATACAGTTTTGTTGTTGTTGTTGTTTGTTTTTATACAGTGAATTGTAGTTAGATACCCCTTTGCTTTTTTTATTCCTGTTCATACATGTGTTATATAATTTTTTAATGGATTTTTTTATTCTCTGCAAAATGTATTATTTCACGAAGAAACACTTTCAGATGAAGAATAACTACGTTTGTTTTTCAGTTAATTATCTGGAAAAGGAACTCAACTAAAAAACAGATCATTCAGATTTAAGACTAATATAACAACAAAACATAGATGTGAAAACACAATAACTTTCTACAGAGCTTGTTTCAGAGACCGATGTAGTGATTGTTCTTAGTAACTCTCCTTTCCTGAGATGTTTGTGTTAAGACTTGTGAATGTTGCTTGCTAGAGGTCCCTGTAGTTTCTGTGTCTTTGTGTTTGAGGGGTTGTGCATGGGGGGGGGGGGTTGTACTGTTAGAGAAGACAGTCAAGACTTAGTGTCACTCTATCCCTATTTCCCATTCAAGATTTTATACCAAGTTCAGTTTCATTTTCACACAGAGTAAAATCCATTCTTTTTATTTTGCCAAGAATTTGCTTATTTTTTGTGTGATATTTGGAATTTTTATTTTCAATTGGGGAATGAGAAAAGTTGAAATAATTGAGGAGCTTCCTATTATGTTGAAATAACCTAATTGAGGTCATCCTATTTTAATACCAATGGTTAAGCTTAACTTCAATCTGAGAGTCAAAGAATGAAGGAGATTCTGTGGGTATGTTCCCAATCCTAAAACTTTTTATAAAGAAGATACGGAAATTTTTAACCATGAACCTAGAAAGGCAAGTCATTAATGTCTAATTTGTGCATTAGGATATCATGATGATTGTAGTAAGATAGGTTATATCTGGCCTACTCAGAAAAACAATTCTGATTCGTTCTAGAGATTTTATTGAAGATTTGTGATGCCTAACAAAAAAATTGGGACCTTTTCCTAAGGGGCTGATATATATAGCCAGGCAATTTTAATAATATTGTACACAGTATGTAGGCATATAGTACACTGCAAGAGAACTAGTTTGAACTTAAGAGGAAGTAGGAATTGTCATTGAGGACATAGCTCAGGGACACACATAAGCCTAACGTGTAATGTTCAGCATTACAACCACTCACACTCTCATAAAAGTTTTAAAAAGTAGGTATTGGGTAAGTAAAGAATAGTATTTGTATTCCTCACTGTGTTAAAAAAAAAAAAAATTCACCCTGAAAAAAAGTATTTCATATGCAAGGAAGTTTGATGTGCCATTAAATATATTGAGAGATAAAACTAGAGAGAAATCAAGGGTAGATGATGAAGGGTCACAGATTACTTATCTTTAAAAATAGTGATAAGGGCTGGCAAGGTGGGTCCAGAAATTAAGGTACTTGTTGATATGTCTGCTGACCTGAGTTTGATCCCTAGGATGACCCACATGGTGGAAGGAAAGAACCAACTCCTACAGGTTGTCATCTGTCCTCCACACACATACCAAGGCGTGTGTATGCCTCCCTCAAATAAAATGTAATAAAAAAGCAATTTCTTTAGCAATCTAGTCTGATTTGTGTTATAGATAGATGATCTCTGAATGTAGTTGGAATAAGAGGTGGAATAAGACTAAATGGCCATAAAAGAACTTTTCATCTCAGCAGTTGTGATCAAAGAATTGTAGCTTAGAAATTTGGTATTCAGTAGCATTCTTGCTGTTATATCATGGACTTGATAAAAAGTTAGTTCCTAGAAATATGTCTCATGTTCAAGACATTTGACTTAAAAAACAATCACAGGGCTGGAGAGATGGTTCAGCAGCTAAGAGTACTTGATGTTCTTGCAGAGGACCCAGATTCAGTTCCCGTCACTCACATAAAGGCTAACAAAAGTATGCAACTCCAGTTGTATGCCCTCTTCTGACCTACATAGGTATGCATGTGGTACACATAAGTACGTGCAAACGAAATACATGTAATAAAAATAAGTCTGAAAAAAAAATACTCTTTTGCCAAGTGGTGGTGGCCCATGCCTTTAATCCCAGCACTTGGGAGGCAGAGGCAGGCAGATTTCTGTGAGTTCAGGCCAATCTAGTCTATAAAGTGAGTTCCAGGACAGCCAGAGTTACAATACAGAAACCTGTCTCGGAAAAAAAAAAAAAGTATATTTTTTTAATTTAATAAAAGCAGTAATGTTCTTCAAGTTTGCTAATGCATCATCGTTCTGCAAAATGCCAGGGAAACTAATAATCTCAGGTAGACGATCAGAAAGGGATCCTACTGCTTAGGTAGGAAGGCTTGAGGCCTAGTCATTTGAGACATTGTGTTAAGTAAGGTCTGTGAGTATAAAAGAGGAAGGATGAAAAAGAGAATATGTACAAGTTGGAATGTGCATCAAGTTATTTGTGGATGTAGGAAACTCAATGGAACAGCTAGTAAGTTTAAGGGGGAACACTTTTATTCTGAAGTTCTGTATGTATATTATTTTGTAATATCTCATCACAAAGTGAGCTTGTGTGAGAATGGAATTTTACTGACATAATCAGATCAGATAATTTTTGTTACTGAAAACTAAAGATAAATTTTTTTAGTGGAAATTCTTTGTCAGACTCCAGAGCTCCTGATAAATGAAGAAGAGTTTGGATCTTAAACATACATGCTTAAAATTTGTCTTAGTCTTTAGCAGTTGTGTTGCATGTCTTTAATCCTGCACTGGGGAGGCAGAGGCAGGTGGGTGGATTTCTTTTGAGTTCTAGGCCAGCCTGTTCTACAGAGTGAATTCCAGGACAGCTAAAGTTACAATAGAGAAACCCTGTCTCAAAAAAAAAAAAAACAATTATAATAATAATAAAATTTGTCTTTATCAAGTAGGATTTTTAGGAAATATTCAAGTTTTATTTAAAGAAAACATTGGGTCATAAACAGTGACATTTGTCATAAGTGGAAGATTAGTATTAAGCTAACCTGAGTAAAATAGTTTATTCTAAAAACTGTGTTAGCCCATATTCTCAAAGAAGTACAATCATTTTCCTTTTTGAAAATTTTATTTTTATTTTATGTGCCTGCATGCATGTGAGTGCGCCACATGTGTATAGTGCCCACAAGATGTCAGAGATGGTGTTGGATCCCCTGAATCTGCAGTTAATAGATGGCTTTTAACTGATATATGGGTGTTGGGAACTGAATCTAGTTCCTCTTCAAGAGCTGTAAGTCTTCTTAACTACAGAGACATCTCTAGCCCCATTCTCATTGTTTTTAAAAATTGAAAAATGGGAAAAGCAAGATTCATATACATCAGCAGAGGATTATTTAAACAAAAGTGTGTTCATGGATGTGAAATCATACAACAGTGTTTGGAATTAATAAAGGTGTGGGTCTGAATTTGTTTTTAGACATAGAAAGAACTCTGAAACAGTTTGTTTTTCAAAAGGTTTGGAAGTTTGATATTGTAAATACAGTGTGGTACAATTGTTTATTTTTAATAAGTTTGCAATTATTGGATGAGTTTTATCTTTTCTCTTGGTGGTGTGCAGTTCTGTGAACTCTAATGCATGTTAATATTCCTTTAATCTCAGCCATAAACAAGTCATGTAACAGTTTTATCACTTAAAATTTCCACAATTTGCAGGTAAACCTTCATCCAATCTGTAATGCCTGGGATCCCCTGACATATTTTCCATTACTGTTTTGACTCTTCTGAAGATATTTATTAAAAAATTTAAAACCACAAATGGCCAATATGTCTTTAAAAGTGTTCAAAATCTTTAGCTATCAGGGAAAAGTAAACAACCTTTGTGATTCCATCCCACTGCAGTTAAAATAGTATCCTTACAAAAACGAAACTAGCAAGCTGGGTGACACACACGCTTTTGATCCTCACACATGGGAGGCAGAGGCAGGTGAATCTCTGCATTCAAGGCCAGCCTGGTCTACAGAGTTAGTTCCAGGACAGCTAGGGCCACACAGAAAAACCCTGTCTCCAAAAAAAAAAAAAAATCAAAACATGGCAACAAATTTAGTTAGAATATGGAGACAAAAGAATCCTGATTCACTCCTGGTGAGAGTGTAAAGTGATACACTATTTTGGGAATCGGTATGAGGGCTCTTAAACAAACAAAAGTAGAACTATCAGCTGTGCTACTCCAGGGCATATACCTAAGGGACTTTATAGACTCCTATAGAGGTGCTGGCACATCTGTGTGTATTGCTGCATTATTCATAATAGCAGGGAAATTGAACCAGCCATATTAATGGATAATAAAAATGTATATACAGTGGAATTCAATTTTACTCTTAAAAAAAACAAGTAAAGTTGTGAAATTTGCAGGAATAAATGATTGGATTTGGGAAGTATTATAATAAGTAAGTTGGTCAGATTTAGAAAGACAAAAATCTTGTGATTTCCCTCATGTATTTTAGTGTTTAAAATTTGTATATGTAGAAGGTGGATGTAGTCTATGAAACAAGGTAAGACACCTGTTATGTAACAAAACTTTTCTTGGGGAGATGAAACACACACATCTTCTCACCCTAGTTAGGAAGCCCACAACATACCACCAAAGCCCAGTTTTGGTGAACCATGTGTTTTATTGGGTGTGGGGTTACTTACAGGAACAGAAATGGTTCAAAGACAGCTGCATCACCAAAGCCCACCCTAGCATAGGTGACAGCTCATAAGGCAGGGAAACCTGGAACACACTGCAGGCAGCTCAGCAGGTTCCAGTGTTCTTTCCAGTTGCCTCAGTTCTAAACCTCCTCCAGGCAGCTGGTCTGACCTGAGTCATCTTTGCAGTTTGGCTTGTCTGGGAGTCTTCTTTGCAGATCAGCTCCCCTCTTCTGAGGTGGACTCAGCATTTATTGCTTACTCTGGCTGGGTGGGACCTAGTAAATCTGGTCAGTTTCAGGGACTTCCTAACGCTATTCTGAGTTGTTTACCTTCCTGCATAAGGAGAAGATGGAATGTTTCAATCTCAGAGGAAACTGTTGTAGAAGACTACAGGACCGGGAAAAGAAATGCTGAGAAAGGGGAGTGTTGAAGTAAAATGACAACACATTACATAAAAGTGGAAAAAGTGAAAATAAAATGGAAATAAATAGAAGTAGTGTCCGATGCTATTGCTGTGTATTTTAAACAGAGAGATTTAAGAAACTAAAGAATTAACTCAGGCTTTACCAAGATCTTTTACTTTAGTGCAGTTTCCTCTCTGTGATTAATTTAATACACGTCTTACCACCACTCGTAGTCTTGCTTTGCCTTGTTGAGACAGAGTCTGGAACTCACTTTGTAGACCCAAGACGGAAGATAGTCTTGCCTCTCCCTCCTTAGTGCTGGCATTCAAGATGTGCCAACATGCCCAGCACCACGCATAATCTTTCTCCTCTTTGGAACATACTAATTAATAAGCTAGTTCTAATTTAACACAGAAGAGTTAAACTCTTTTGTAGAATGTAGAAATATTTTACAAATAAACTAAAAAATGTAAGGAGAAGCGAAGGGAAGATGTCTGTTACCTGTCTTACTCTGCTTTTTTGTTTCCTTCTCTGAGCTTAAAAAGAAGAAGAGAAGTTAACAATGACACAAATATTTTAATGCAGCTACAATTGAGAGTTCGTTTGTACATTGGTTTTATTTTTAAATGCAACTACAATTGAGAGTTGATTTGTGCTTCTCTTGAGAACCTTAAGAGTTGTATGATGAAGCTGGTGGTAGTGGTACTCATCTTTTATCGCAGCACTTGGAAGACAGAGGCAGGCAGATCTCTGTAAGTTCAAGGACAGACTGGTCTACACATCAAGTTCCAGGACAGCCTAGACTACATAGGAAACACTGTCTCAACAAACACACACACAAAAGAGTTGTATGACATGGCTTGACTTTTAAAATGACATGCTGCTTACCCTCTTGAATTTCAGAGTATTTCCATAACAGGGATTAATATAATTTGCAAAAATTAAAGAATGGCACTTTAATCTTTCAAGGGGCACTTGGGGGCAAGCCAATGAGTTTATTGGATTTACTTACAGAGCATAGGTGAGAGACTAGTTACAAGAGTATGGATGATGCTGAAACAAAAGTTTCACCCCATAATGAATAACAATCTACTAGAAACTGCATTATGTTTACATTTACTTTATACTTCCTATATACTCTAGCATCCCCAGATCCCTTACAACTGGGGAACCAGAGGGAATAATGACTGGATTCCTAGGTAAAGGTTCTGTGGCTCTTCTCTCCATCCCTCCTCTCCTGCCCAGGAGTGCCAGCAACTCCATTATTATCACTATAGACCTATCTACTTCTATAATACTCTGCTCAGCTAGTTGCCATGGTTACTAGGCCATGGCAGTAATAGTCCCCAGGTTGGGGAAAGGGGAGGAGGCTATACTACAACAGCTATATCTACTTCCACTTTGAAAATTGTTTGTATGGGTTGGTTTTTGTTTTGTTTGTCAGTTTAAGTAATGAAATTAGGGGAAGTCTGCTAAGAAGGGAGAGAGATCAGAATTAACAAAGAATATGTAAACATGTCTGGGTGGTTGTATAAAACCTGAGATTACATTTTTATTGCTGTACAAGTCCAGGGCCACTGTACTGAACTTCATACCAATCATAGAGGATCAGAAACAGAAATTTGTGAACATGAATTCTCATAACTGTTTGTTGGTGCTTTCCTTTTTTTCCCTGCCAGTTTAAATTAATTTTGGTTAGTGTAACATCTGCTTCAGCCTCATGCTTGTAAGTTTCTTGAGTGCAAGCCAGGCTTCATGACTGGAGTTGAGTTCTAGTATACCATTGCATTTATCACATAATACAATGTAGTGGCTACTAGTACAGCCTTAAAGACAGAGTCTTACTATGTAGCCCTGAGCCACCTGGAACTTGCCATGGAAACCAGACTGACCTTGGAATTAAAGGCATTTGCCACCATGCTTGAATCAACCTTAACTTATATAAGATTTACAGTTTTAAAATTGCATAAAAATGGGTATGATTGCACATGTATGTAATCCCAGCACAAATGAGGCAGAGGCAGGAGGAGGATCATAGAAGTTTTGGGCTAGGTAGGGCTACAAAGTGAAACCCTGCCTCAAAAACAAACAAAAAATAATTACAATCACCTAGATGTATGTTATTTTTGTTGTTTTATCTAGTAGACAGAAAAATAATTTATTTGGCAAATAACAAAACTGAGAGCTTAAGTCAATAGTTAACATCTGGGCATGGTGTAGGACAGCCTTTTTCTACATGTTGAGTTCCAGGATAGCCAGGGCTTCATAACAGAATGCTCTTTTTTTCTTTTCTTCTTAAGGTAACAAGGCTAGGATTTAGTTGAGCATCTCCTGATTCCCATGAAGTACAGAAATATTACTAAAAATAGTATGAATGAAGAAAAGTAAGTTAAGTGACTCAATCTAGATACTTCAATATTTATGCACCACCATAACCAAATAATTTGTTGATCATTTGGCTTCATTTCAGACTTGTATATGGTTAGGTTTGAGCTGTAACTGGTTCCTCAATGACTGTCTGGTAAAATTGAATATAACTTATTATATTAACTGATAAAACTTAGAAATTGGGCTAGAAAGGTGTTCAGTGGTTAAGAACACTGGGCATTCTTCCAGAGGACCCAGGTTTAGTTCCCAGCACCCACATGGAAGCTTACTGCCTGCAACTTCAGTTCCAGGTAATCTAACATCTGGGCACTAGGAATGGACATGGTGCACAGACATACATGCAACCCAAGCACCCATACACACAAAGCTATACACACACTCACACACTTAAAAATCATTGTCCTATTATTTCTACCTCAGTAATAAACATTTATGTAAAATGGTCATTTTGTTTTTTTTTTTAAATCAAATTGCATTACATTAGTTTTCTATTATCTCAGACAAAATAAGGACCGAGGGATGGCTCAGTCCTTAAGAGCACTGGCTGCAAAAATATGCGTTAACACTGTTTCTCAAGTAGTTTTAATTCTGAATTTGAATCTATTGCTCTTAATTTATAGCACATTTCTAGACACATCACAATACATAACTTGTTTCTCTTATCTAGAGATTGTCAGGAACTCTGAAATTGTGCTTGCCACCTTTTCCAAATTAGTAACGGAGGTCCGTATAAATTGTGACTTGAAGTGTTACAGTCAGGATTGTGCGCTCCTGATACTGCGACCAGTGTATTCACTAAATTAATCTTAGCCTTCAAAGACCTGTTATGTTTGTTATCATACTAGTTCAAAATGGTAGTGGGAGGGTACACTAGATTTTAGGTCAGACATTTATAGTAAATAAAAATAATACTGGTAATGAATTTAAAATTATTTTTATAATTTTTCAATAAAGATTTATAAGATCTGAAGAGAAGCCCAAGAATTAATTTATAAAGCATTTTCTGGGCCAGTGAAATAACTGCACACACATGACTTCATTCACTCACATATACATCATACATGTAAACATATACAATAAATAAAATAAAAATCTGAGGGGGAAAAAGCCCCCTATTCTATTGATACTCTTTGGAAGCACATAAAATAACACAGATTTTATAGTTTTCCTGATATTTTCTGTTATATTCATTGATTCATTTTTCATTCCCTGAAGATTTTACAAATTTGAACTATGAGAGGGCATTAAAAGGCAATATATTTCCATCAGTGTGCATTCTAATTATACCTTATCGTGATTAGTAGTACCAAACTATTTTTAATAGTTAATATTTCGGGGCTGGAGATCTATCCCAATGGTTAAGAGCATTTATTGCTCTTGCAGAGGACCAAAATTCAGTTCTTAGCACACACACACGTTATCTCACAGCTGTCTATAACTTTAGCTCTGGGAGATTTGACACACTCCTCTGGCCTCTGGACACCAAGAACAAATATGGTGCACATTCATATATGTGGGCAAAGCATTCATACACATAAAATAAATAAAAATGTAGAAAAGAAGAAGAGCCAGATGTTAATGATGCATTCTCCTAGCTCCTGGGAAGCTGAGTCAGGAGGTTTTTAAGTTCAAGGACAGCATTAGCAACATAATGATAGATTCCACCACCTCACCACCACTCCTCAAAAAGAAGATACTCTGACCTTTTAATGAGAAGATTTGTAGTGTGAATAATAGTACATTATGCTTTTTTGAACATATTATTTCCACTTGAATGAAAATGTAACTGTCTAGTGTGAAGATTCATTCTGTTACTTAGAAAATGTTTACACTGTGAATATATCTTAGATCTCTTTGTTTTCTACACACCGGCCTGGGTGAGTTTTCTGCTGGTCACTACAGCCTGCCTCGTCTCCTAGTAGAGTCGGAGTGTAACTGTGACCCTCTGGTTCTCCTTTTGAGTAAATGTGAACCTTTCAGCACTTGTTGAGAGGCAGAAGCAAAGTTTTTATCTCTGTGCAGATATTAACTATTGGACTCCAGTAGCCAAATGATCATATTTTACAGTATTCATGGTTTCACCAAAAATTTGAGAAACAGACTTGCTGCTAATCAAAATTAGACTTAATTGCTAGAACAGAATACAAGTGACCTTCAGTGTAAGGTGTTCTGAATGTAAAGCTTTTATTTGGCATTCCCCAAGTAAGCAATCTTTATCTCCATCCTTCTTAACAATCTCACAGAGTCTTCTTGGTGAAAAGAAACCATTCTACTTAAATAAATTTCTGTTAGACATATTCTATTTCCTTAAAAAAGAAAATCAACTGAAGTTACTGTGAGATTATTTGACCTGTTCTCAGAGTGAGGGAAAATCCTATTCTCTTATTTTAAGCTCCCTTAACATTGACCTTGTAAAAGTTCAATCACAGCTTTTTCCATCCCCTACCCCCTGCTCCAGTTTCTATTGAGGAAACTATTCTGATTTCTCTTTTTGTGCCTCTGCCTTGTTTACATACAACATGAAAGTTATATGTAAGAAAATGTTTTCTTAATCAAGAATCATTTGACAAAGCCATGCCTTCAGATATTCCTTTTTAAAATGACTTTAAGCAGGTCCAGTTTTCTGTTAACCACCTTTTAAAAACAAAAACAAAAAACAAAACAAAGCCAGGCCTTGGTGGCACATGTCTAATCCCAGCACCCAGGAGGCAGAGGCAGGCGGATCTCTGAGTTCAAGGCCAACCTGGTCTACAGAGTAAGTTCCAGGACAGCCAGAGTCTTGTCTCAAAAAACCAAAAAATTGAATTTATAAATATATATATATATATATATATATATATATATAACCAAAAACCAAGGTTTCACTATGTAGCTCTCACTGGCCTGGAACTCACTTTGTAGACCAGGCTGACCTAGAACTCACAGAGATCTATCTGGTTCTGTCAACCATTTTAGTTGGTGTTATAAAACTATGAAGCTGGTGTTTATCTCACCACCCTCCCCAAACGAGGACTGAACCCAGAGCCTTTGATTCCACTGAGCTAAACCCCCCAACTCCAATATTTCTTTTTGGTTAGGTTGGGTTGGCCCTTAGTAAACTGGTGATGTATGTTATTTGTGGTACCTCCATTTTTGCAGTCACACACAGTACTGTTACTGTATCTGGTGGTGTTCAGGACCTGATATTTTGGAGCTAAAATGACTAGTGTAGAAACCAAGAAAGACTCCTTGTACCTGTGTTTTAAGTGCTTCCCAGTGGTGCTCATTTATTCTTCCCAGGGCGTAGAAGCTCCCCCTCCCTTCATTTAAATCATTAAAAATTAAGCTGGCACTTAAGGTAGAGAGAATTTAAGTAAAACTAAAAAAGAAGTATTGTTAAAACCCGGGCTTTAAATTAATCATGGGACATACATACCTTACAGAGGTTCTTTCCCTTATTTGTGGGCATGTTTTACTAACTACTTTGCTGCTTTCTGGAGACGTTGATAGCAAACAGTTCTCTACAGTATTTTTTTTTAATCATCTTATTTACAAAAAGAAATCTTAGCCTAGTGTTGCTGGTGCATGCCTTTAATCCAAGCATTTCGGAGGCAGAGGCAGGCAGATCTCTGTTCCAGGACAACTTGGGGTCTACAGATTGAGTTCCAGGGTAGCCAGGGCTATATAGAGAAATCCTGTCTTTAAAAAAAAAAAAGAAAAGGAAAAAAAACTTACTTTCACAGCAACAGTTAGTAACTGTTGCATGGGTAAATGTAGGTACTAGATTCCAATAGTTACGAATTTATACTTCTTAGGCAACTTCTTCACATGGCTGCACTTTCTAAATGCTTATTTCAGCTGTAGTACTTTGGGCTTTAGAAATGAGAGTTTAGGGGATTGAAGAAGGTTTTTCCTTTTGCACTACTGAGAAAATAGATGTTTGAAGTTGTGTTCTATTCTGATTTATAATTCTAATTCTGTTCTGAATTATAAAGCTACATCATTCTGATATAGTATATTCAGAAGTATTATATCTGATTTAATTTTGGCAGTAGTGTTAGTAGAGGCCATTAATATAACAATGTTGAGGTCTGTTATGTTTAGGTGTGTGTGTATATACATACATACATGTATATACACATATACATATATAACATTTTTATTTTGTTATTGTGAGTGTGCATGTGCCATGGTAAATATATGGCAGTCCAAGGATGATTTGCTGGAGGGAGTTGATTCTTTACTTCCACCATGTGAATCCCCACTGTGCAACTCAGGTTACCAGGCTCAAGCCTTTATCAACCGAGCCATCTTACTGGCCCCAAACTTTTTTTTGATTTTGTTTCTGGTTTTTTGTTTTGTTTTGTTTTTTTTATCTTTTTGTTGAGACAGACTTGCCCATTTTGCTCACATCCTAGTTCAGATTTTATTCATGGGGCCAAATTTTACTTTATTAGCTATTTAGTTGGAATTCACAGCATAGAGGAAATGTGTACAGATAAATTTTTTTTTGCAATAGTAGAAACTTCAGTTGCTTCCTCGTATTTCTTCAGGGCAGTGATCACAACCAGATTCAACGTATGCACAAAGCAGCGGATACCATGGTAGCGGCCGTCGCTGATTGCTTTTACCATGTTGGATCCATTGTCAGTCTCAGAGACCTACTTCCAGCTAGGTGCCTTGAACTCAAATAGCTTTTCACACAGACTTCAGGATGTGAGCTAAGGTATGGCCTTTTTTCATGAGCTGGCCCTACATATGGGTTGACAGTAACCTGCAACTTTTATAGACAAGGGACTTCTGTCAGACATTTGAGTAGCCACAATCACTGATAGGCAGGTAGTATTTATCCTTCCTATATTTGAAAATTCCATCACCATTTGAAATTATTCTTTTTTCTGTATGTTTTGACAAAGCAACTATCCAAGAAAAATTCTTTGATAACTTGTGTAAAAATATACCTGCTTTGTGATTCTAACATTATCTTCAATGTAAAATAATTGTTTTTATGAACTTGGTATAAATTTTCTTAAATTTCTAGATTCTTGAACTGCTTTTTAAAACTTAATTTTGGTTTAGAAGAAAACAGAAAACTTACTATCTTGCTATTGTACTCTCATAATAGCGTATCAGTAATCTTCCTTTTAAAATTGCAATTGAGTAAGCAGTATCCATGCTTAGGAGTGGAAATTAAAAATTAGTGGTTTTCTCAGTATAACATTTATGTCGTGCTGGTAACTACAATAAAGCGTTTAATTGCATTAACGCAGTTCACTCTCCACACTGACGGCTTTGTTTCCTCAAAGAGAATATATGTTTCTGGAGGGGAGAAAATGAACTTTACTTTCATGTCTTCCTTCTTAGCTTTGTGAATAAGTTCATTAGTGTGAAATCTTTTCTAAGAGTGCACTAGATCAGCCGCTTGAGGCTTCGGGCATCATCAAAATTTTTTTTAAACTACAAACGTAAATGTTTTTCAAATAACTTCCTGCTTCTGTATTATAATCCACTGCCCTAGTAGTTCACCATTTTTTAAGTTTAATGGTAATCACTTATAATTGGGAAGGGGAAATCCTTGTAAATCAGGAGTAGTTATTGTAAAGGAAGAACTTTTGTACTTTTCTTGATCCTCAGTGTTTGAAATTGGTTATAACTCTAGATAGATACAGTTGACAAGCTATTTGAGCTTTTCCACAGAATCATTTCTTCATTAAGAAGTGGCCAGTCTCCCTATTGAGCTGTAGGCTAATTTTACTTCAGAATTACAAAAAACACCATGTCTTGGTTGACTCTAGAAGGAAAAGTATCTGATATTTCAATTTTAAAACATTGCCTATTCTCTGCTTGTAGATAAACGCAAATGTGTTAACACACACACACATTCAGGTTGATGGTGGAGTAACATACAGTATCAGCATATGCTAAGTTGTTTTCTGGGTGGCAAAGGAAAGTAACCATTTGTTTTTTGTGACGTCTCACATCTAAGGGAAGATAAGGACAATAATCCAACGTGCCTTTTCAGTTAAATTGTTTTGCCGGGTGAGAGATAGTAGACACCATTTCTTAGATTAATCTGTGGATATTGGTGGTTTTGACACATTGGAACCAAGTACAGAGCACAAGCCTCAATGCTGTATTCATTTGCTGCTGCTTACCATGTGAGTGGCTTCTTAGTGTACTTTTCCCTGTAGTTAAGCAAGGAATTACTTTTGAGCAGATTTGTCTTTGTAATAAGGTTCATTTTTGTATGTAGATGGCACATTATTTTGTTAGATTCAATATTCTGCTAACTTTAAAAATTGATTCTCAGTCAGGCATATTGGTGTATGTCTTCAATCTCAGCACTAGGGAGACAGAAGCAGGCAGATCTCTGAGTTTAAGGCTAGCCTGGTCTGCAGCGCAAGTTTAGAGCAGCCAGGGCTACACAGAGAAACCCTGTCTCAAAACAACATCAACAGCAAAGATTCTCTATGCCTCCATTGCCTACTTTGTGAAATATTTTAATATAATGGTAAAGTCTTTTTGTTGGTAGATATTCATATAGAAAAAAAGTAAGTGCTATGTAGTTTAGATTGTGGTTTAGAAAGAGTCCATACTTCATTTATTTGTTCTTATTCTGAAACCTCTCTTGAATTAGCAAAGACAAATTATTTTGAAGATCTAAACAGTAAAGGTTATTAAGTGAATAACATTTGTCAAGAGTTGCAATAGAAGAAAAATACTTAGTTGTGATATTTAGTGAATCTTATATTAAACTGATACTGTGTCCTGTACACTGAAGCCTTGCTGTCACACATACTCTTGTGATAATTTGGTACAATGTAGGGTTATTTTAGGTCCTGAAAAGAATAGAGTGATGCTTTGAAGTGATTCTATACTAATACTTGACGTTAAAGATGTGTGCAGCTGCCCATTGTGTCTTGTAAGAGACCCATTTGTAAGCCTGTTCTTTACTCTGATATTAAATTCTTTTGTTCTCAGCAATTAACACATTCAGGAAATACAAATATTACTTTTAAATTGCCATGTAAATTTTGATTTCATGGTTTTATAAGAGACTGATAATTTACCCCAAGAGTGGAAATGATTCCTTTACCTCTGGGTACTTAGAGTTAAGTGTTTCTTAGTATGGTCTAGGACATAGGAAGAAGCATTTAGTTGTTTAGCTTGATATTTATGTAATGTTTATTTTTTGTCTTTTAACTAGACAAGAACAATCTACCCATAACTTTGTTATCCTAGGCATCAATTTATGGCTTCAAAAACATAAATGAATCTGACTTGAACTCCCTATTCATCACACGTGACAAGTGTAGTGCATACTCCGTCATTTTTAATCACTGTTACTGAATTGAAGTATTTTTATTTGCAGTCCTGAAACTTAGTTTTCCATGCATTTCTTTCCATGTTTAAAAATAATTTAGATCTAAAAGGGAAAATGTTAAAACAGGAGTCAAACCAGACGCACCTGATCAAGAACCAGAGGGACTTACTCTTCTGGTCCCAGACATCCAGAGGACCGCGGAGATAGTTCATGCAGCCACCACCAGTCTGCGGCAAGCAAATCAAGGCCAGTAGTGTCTTATGTGGTTTTTTTTTGTTTTTCATTTGTATAAAACATGTTTTATTTAGCAAGTGAGAATTGCCTGTTTTTTTTCTTTTTCCCATCTCCAGGTAAGTTCTTATACTCACAAGTTTGTTCTTTGTCAGGTTTTAGGTAAGGATATTTTCTTGTTGTAAAATATTCATCTTGCCCAGGTGTAGCGGCACACGTCTTTAATCCCAGCTTGGAAGACAAAACCAGGCAGATCTCTGTGCGTTTGAGGCCAGCTAATAGCAAGTTCTGGGCTAGCCAGGGCAATATAATGAGACTCTGTCTTTAAAAAAAAAAAAAACACTAAATTAAAAACCTTATCTCTTCTACTTATTCTAAATATAGTAGCTCTAGAACATGCATATTAATTTTTTTCTTCTCATTGAAAGTCATGGAATTGGAAACCACCATTTTGTTAGGGAGTAGTAAATTGAGATTGCTGCATATAGTGGCAAATATCTATAATCTTAGCACTTAGCATCACAAATTCAAGGCCACCCTCTGCTAAGTCTCAACTTATCTCTTGTTCTCCAGATGTGGGAGATTGAATGAGAGCTTTCATGACAAATGTGTTAATGACAAAAGAAAACAATGAGCTTGCGTCTGTTGCTTCATAATTCTGCTTATTAAAAAGTTAGGGCCTTTTGCCCTTTGTTATGTTTATGAAATAGAAAAGTAATTTTATTTCCCCAAAGTGATAAAATGGGAAGGTAGTTGTGAAAAGTTTGGTAGAAATTTGGAATTCAAAACCTGAATGTAAGCTGGGTGGTGGCAGCGCACACCTTTAATCCCAACACTGGGAACTCAGGAGGCAGAAGCAGGCGGATCTCTGTGAGTTTGAGGCCAGAGTGAGTTCCAGGACAGCCAGAGTTACAACAGAGAAACACTGTCTTGAAAAACAAAACAGTGAATGTAGAGGTGAATTGTTTTTTAATGTCACACAGAAGGAATAGATGGGGCCTGGTTGAGAAGAAAGGGAATCCCTGGAGTGGGAGGAGCACAAGAGGGTAATGGAATGTGACCAGAATACACTATTGTACATGGATGAAACCCATTATTATATAATTCAAACATGCTGATAACATTTTTAATGTATGCTTACATTATTTATCTTGAAATATTAAATTACAGAAAAAAAACTGGGTGAATACTCAAAAAAGGTGACTATGAAACCCAAGCCTCTCTCAGTATTAAAATCACTTGAAGAAAAATATGTGGCTGTCATGAAGAAACTGCAGTTTGGTAAGTTGAAATTTGTCATCTGCCAAGGTGTCCTCTTCACCCTCCCAGCAGTGCTACTAATGTGTGTGCAAGCAAACGGGAGACTTCTAGACTGGAGCGCAGCAAGGTGGCACTCACCTGTAATTCTACCACACTGGTTGCGGAGGCAGAATTGATTTTTTTTTTTTTTTTAGGCTAACCTGTGTCATATTGAGACGTTGCCTCAAAAACTGCTCATCTGTGTGTGTTTGTGTATGTATGTGTGTACACTTAAATTTTTGATTGTGAGGGATTTTTTTGTGTAACACATGAAAGCTTCTGCCATCCTTGCCTTGAGATCTCTGTGTTGAGTCACAGCATTCTCGTGCTGATTCCAGGAGATGCACTAGAGCTCCTCTGCAGAGCATTCAGAAAATAGACTTTCACATAGTGCTTTCACATAGTGCTTTCACATAGTGCTGGGGATTGAGCCCAAGACCTCATGCAAGCTAGGGATGTGCTCTGGCACTAAGCTACACCCCTACCCTGTGACATTCTTTAGCCTTTCATTAGGGTGGAAGAAGAGACTAGTGACTTCTTTGTGACATTTGTATCCTTTAACAACTGTTTTCCATACTGGTTCTCCACTTTGGTGTTCTGTCTCCTTTTAGATACATTTGAAATGGTTTCTGAAGATGATGATGGGAAACTGGGTTTTAAAGTAAATTACCACTACATGTCTCAGGTGAAAAATGCCAGTGATGCCAACAGTGCTGCCAGAGCCCGCCGTCTGGCCCAGGAAGCGGTGACACTTTCAACCTCACTGCCTTTGTCATCGTCTTCCAGTGTCTTTGTACGCTGTGATGAGGAGCGACTTGACATCATGAAGGTAGAAAGCAGCTTTGTCCCCACCCTTCCTGGTCAGCTACTCAAGTATTCTTGATGAGCATTAAAGAATAACCTGGTTTTTAAATTTCAACAAAATTCAAAATTTAAATCAAAATTCGGTGAGCATTTGGGATGGCAATAAAAGAAGCTGTATTCTAGTGTTAGTTCAGGGTGTCAGATGAGACTGCTTATGAAGACTTAGAGAAAATACCAGAAGAGATGCCTTCTTGTGTTATACTCTCGAAGTGTTGAGGCATAGTATCAAAGGACTTAATGCTGTGGAGGAGGAAATAGTTGCAGGATAAAGTCATCCTAGGTGCTGCACCCATTCCTCTTTTATAGAACCAATTATCAGAAAATGTCTTTTTCATTTATGAGCAATTTTTGGTTTTGAATATCTAAGTTTTATGAATAAAGCAATAACAGTATAGCACAATCTATACTTTACTGTGATCTGTCTAATATCAAAGTCTATGAGAAAACTGCCTTAAGAAAAACTAAGATTTGATAACATAGTGAAAATTTTTTATATTTATGATGTAATTCATAGGTTAACTGGTCTGTCTTCCTCAGACAGCTAAAATACCCACCTGTTGACTTCTCTGAGATATTTTTTTTCTTTGCTTTGATTTTTCTGGATAATTTTTCTGAAGGAAAGTAATAGATTTTGCCTGTTTGGCTACATCTTACTCCTTTTACAAACAGTAGAATGTTTTTAGGGTTACTGCCTAGAAAAGCATCTGACTATGTCATGGACCACATAGCTTCGCACTTGTGTTTTCCCATGGAGCTCTGTGCTATTCATGTAAGGTCCCCAACCTGGAGCCTCTAGAGTGAATCAGTTATAGTGGGTAGCTCTCACATGCAGCTCTTTTTTTTTTTTTTAAGTTTCACAATTAAAAAATTTCTTCTCTCATGAAGTATATCCCAACACCCTTCCTCCCCACCCTACATGCAGCTCTTAACTACAGATGGCATTGTATCTGTTACAGTACAGTGTAACAGAGGAAATTCATTGATTTTTATATTTGATTGTTGGTTCTTCTGCTGCTTTTCTCTAAACCTTGTCATAATACATTAGAGTACCTTTAAAAAATTCCTATTTTTTCCTTCTTATCAGATTCAGAAGAAATACATATCTTCATGCCTTTATTTCAGTTGTCAACAAACCCTTAAAGCTCTCAGAAAAAAGTTCTTACATTTTAAAAGATGTTTGAGATTCAGCTAAACTTTCTTGATACTAATAAGTATCCATTTTTACCAAAACCATGGCACTGTGATTCTAATCAGAAACCTTTTCCTAGTTCTGTGTTTAAGTTCTGATTCCACTCTTTTCTCAGGGTTGTGCACTGACTGTGAGGAGGCAGCTCTTACAGTGTTCTCTAAGGTAGTGATGAGGATGATTCTTATGAGTCTCTCTGTTTATGTGCATACCAGGTTCTGATAACCGGGCCAGCGGACACGCCCTATGCAAATGGCTGCTTTGAGTTTGATGTGTATTTTCCTCAAGATTATCCTAGCTCACCTCCTCTTGTGAACCTAGAAACAACTGGGGGTCATAGTGTGCGCTTCAATCCCAACCTTTACAATGATGGCAAGGTAATGCCTTTGCAGTCTTATTTCTAAGGCCACACTGATCTGAAGGTTCTTTGTGATTCAAACAAAAGTTGGTGTGGTTATCTTTTTTTTTTTTTTTCCATTCTTATCTTCCTCTGTATGTACAGATAGATCAGCTTGAAAATAAGAGAGAAGAAACCGAAAAGGTTTCTGAAACTGAAAAGGGTGAAACACTACAGTTAATTAACATCTCCTATAAACCAGTCTGGCTCAGAATACAGCAGAACCAGTGTCTGTCTTGGCCGATTCTCTTTACTTTTGTATCTTCATTTCTAGTCATCTTTTCATGACTGAGCAGCAAAGCTGTTGTCAGGGCTGCACCACCTCTGTTCCTCTTTGCATTTCACAGCTACATCTTTTATCTTAAACCCCTTATCCATGAAACACAGAATTAGGAACTTGTTTTAGTCTTAATATTTTCACATTTTTTTTTATTAAAAATAGAATGATTCATTCTCACTAGAAAAGAAGATCTGACAAAGAGATATAATAAAAAAGTATTTCTGGGCCTGGGGAACCCAACTCTGTGGTAGATGTTTGCCTACCGTGGTCAGAGACCTGGGCTCAGTTCCAAACACTGGAAAGAAAAAAAGTCAGAAGACATATTCTGAAAATAAAAAGTTTTATTTAAAACAAAAATCATTTCCTATGACTAAAAACTTTTTAAAGTAAACTTCAAAAGAATAATTTTCACTTTGCACAGTTTAATAGAATTCTAATTGTAAATTCCATGCTGAGCATTACTGCTTTAAAAACCCTGAAAAGGTAAAAAGAAATGTATAGGGGCTGGAGAGATGGCTCAGCAGCTAGAAGCGCTGGCTACTTTCCAGAGGACCTGATGCTTCCTTCTGGCCTCCATGTGCACCAGGCATACACATAAGCGGAACCCCCTGTCTCGAAACTCCCTTTCCAAAAAAGTATTATTTTTTCATTAAGATGCATATTATGTAGGGCTAGTGATGTAGTCCAGTTGATAGTGTGCCTGATTAACATACACAACGTGTTGGTTTCAATCCCCAGTGCTGTATAAACTGGATAATGTGGTGTATTCCTGTTATCCTAGCACTAGAGCTGTGAAGGCAAGAGGATTAGAAACTGTAGGCCATCCTTTACAAAGCTAGTCAAAGGCCAACCTGAGCTATATAAATAACCTTGTATCAAACAATAAAAATGATACATGTGTTTTATGCAGATATAGATGTAATAGGTGCTGAGTTTTCCTTATGAAGAAATTGTGATGCTGCATGGATCACATTTGGATCACATTTGAAGGTGCAGTGTGCTTTCACAAACTTAGATACACTTTGACATGAGGATCATGGTTTTATTTCTAGTTGGGACAGTTTGCTATTAAACACTCCTTTAAAATCTATTTCTGCCTTTCCTCCTTCAGGTCTGTTTAAGCATCCTGAATACGTGGCATGGAAGACCAGAAGAGAAGTGGAATCCTCAGACCTCAAGCTTTTTGCAAGTAAACAAAATTCCTCTGACAGATTTTCTTATACTCTTAAGAACTGTGTATGTTTCAGGGGAAATTAGTGACCAAAAATAAACATAAAAAATTGTCCAAAAGGCTAAAAGGCGGGAAATACTAAACAGCTAGTATAGTAGTCTTTTGGGAAGTTTCAAGTCTCAAGTTAGGGTATAGCTTGTCCAAACCAAGTTATTTCATAAATTCTTAAAGATGGCTCACGGGGCTAGAGAGATGGCTCAGTGGTTAAGACCACTGGCTGCTCCCCAGAGGACAAAGGTTCAATTCCCAGCACTCACATGGCAGCTCACAACTGTCTATAACTCCAGTGCCAGGAGATCTGACACCCTCACACAGATACACATGTAGGCAAAACACCAATGCACTTTTTTTTTTTAAATAAAATAATAAAAAAAAAGCACTTAGCAGTAAGATGATATAGGCACGTCACCTGTCTGGGAGTACAATTTATCCACTTCTTAGGTACAATGTGGTACTACCTTGAATTCTTTCTTACCTGGTGTTCAAAATGAATGTCATGGAGTTCATGAATTTTAAGAGTTGTAGTTGTTCAGAGCACTTGACATGTAAGAGTTAATAATCTTCAAAGTTTGCATTTCTGTAAGTCAGTTAAGCACATAAGATCCATTGTTTAATATCTCATTTGTGCTAATGTTTTTACTTTATAATAACTCACACTCTTAGCCCACAGGTAGAGTGGTAAGCATATTGAGATATGTGTTCACTATAATGCTTGTTTATTTAGGAAGCAGAGACATGATGGTTATATAATATTTTAAACTCAGGTGTACAGTGTAGTTTAATGTTTAAAAAAAGGCAACCAGAAATTATCACCAGGTTAGTCTACCAAAAGTTCCTAAAAGATTATTCTCCTTAATGCTAGTTTGTGTTAGATGAGAGATGTGAAAATAAATTCCTTTAGTGAACTTACCTATTTTAAACTGAATAGGCTTGGAATTCAAAGCTTCTGCTGCCTTTATTTATTGATTGATTGATTGATTTGTTTTGTGACTGGGTCACACTGGCTGGCCTCAAACTCAAGAGGTCTGCCTGCCTCACCTTTTGGGTATTGGGACTAAAAGCATGCGCCACACACCTGTCTGAAGTACTTTGGAACTTAGATTTGGGACTACAACATCTCATCTAAAAACTTTTCTAAAAATAGGTTAGGTAAGTAAAAAAGGAAAAGTACTTTAAAATTGCAAATGTGGTATTATACTTTCAAAACTATATTTGTCTTCTTTCACGATTACTCAGGTTAAGGTTTTGTCATTGTTGTTTCTCCAGTAGTTAGCAGTGGCCTTAGTAACACTTCACTCCATATCGGTTGTAACCAGATCTACTGTTGGGTCAGATGTTTCAGGTTCAGATGTTCATTTTTTCTGTCCTGTTTATTGATTTATTTCTTTTTATTTTTATTTTTATTTTTGCTTGTGTTTTTTGGAGACAGGGTTTCTCTGCTGTAACTCTGGCTGTCCTGATACTCACTCCTGTAGACCGAGCTGGCCTCGAATTCACAGAGATCCTCCTGCCTCTGCCTCCCAAGAGCTAGGATTAAAGGCGTGTGCCACTGCTGCCCAGTTCTGTCCCATTTATTTAATATAAAATTTATACAAGTGTGAAGCCAGACACAGTGGCACACACCTTTAATTCCAGCACTTGGAGGCAGAAGCAGACGGATCTCTGTGAATTTGAGGCCAGCCTGGTCTACAGAGTGAGTTCCAGGACAGCCAGATCTTTGTAGTGAAACCCTGTATCAATAACCAAAAATAAACAAATACATTTAAGAATGAGGGGCCACGGAGGTAGTCTTAGAGCCATGAGTCCATCTCACCATGAAGAATGTATAGTACTGATGTTTTATGATACTCTGGCAGTTAATTTCTTGTAATAAAAATTAAAATTGCCTTATGAAGTTTTTTTTATGAGTTAGTAAGGCTTGGCTAGTTTAATGCTCTACAAGAGTAAGGCCAATTTTAGCAGAACATTTAACAGAAGATATATAAGTATTGTTAGAGGCAGAGGCACGATCTTTGTGAGTTCAAAGCCAGCTTGGTCTACTTAGCTTGTTCCGGGCCAGCCAGGGTAACACAGTGAGACTCTGTCCATAACAAGTAAGTAAGTAAGTAAATAAATAAATAAATAAATATTACATAAGGTTTTAGTAGCTAACTTAAATTTGTAGGGTTTTTGTTGTTGTTGTTGTTGTATTGTTTTGTTTTTTAAGACAGGGTCTCGCACTTTAACCCAGGCCATCGTGGAATTCACTATGTAGCCTAGATTGACCTTGAGCTTACTGTGATATTCATCACTCAACTGAGATCATGTGTATGAATGTGTTGCCTGCATATATGTATGTATGAGTACCACATAAATACATGCTGAGAATTATGCACAGGTGCTCTAGAAGAACAGCTAAACTGCTGAGCCATCTCTCTAGCTTTCAATACCAATTTTGTTTTGTTTTTTAATGCCAGAAATATGTGGAAACATGCTAATAGAGACTCTTTAGAGATGAAGCAGGATAATAGTTTATTGAAAGTAAAATGTCTCTTAATGACTATTTTCTATTTCCTCTGTTCCTCAGGTGTTGGTTTCTGTCCAGTCCCTTATATTAGTAGCTGAGCCTTACTTTAATGAACCAGGATATGAACGGTCTAGAGGCACTCCCAGTGGCACACAGAGTTCTCGTGAATATGATGGAAACATCCGACAAGCAACGGTTAAATGGGCAATGCTAGAACAAATCAGAAATCCTTCACCATGCTTTAAAGAAGTATGTTGGATAAAGTTAAATACTTAAAGACATTTGAAAATAGTTTAGTAATATTATATACTCTAAATTTACAGTATCTGATGTACTAATCTTTATTTCTTAATAACTAATAATTAGAAAATTACTAATAATAAAGTGTAGGTAAGGTTTAAAATATATATCCTGAAAGACACCGGACTTTATCTTGAGAACTTTTATTTAATTTTTACTTTTGCATGGTTGTGTGCAGGTACACATTTTGTGTGTAAAGGTAAGAAGACAGCTTTGGTTTTGATGCTCACGATGTTATACATTTTTTTCTGAGACAGGGTCTATAGCTGGTCATCAGCTCACTGGGTGAGCCTGTGGACCTACTTGTCTCTGCTTCTCCAAAGCTGGCAGTCCGAGCTTGCACCACCACATTTGCTCTGTTTGCTTTGCTTGTTTGTTTGTTTTATTTTGTTTTGTTTTTTTAATGGGCTCTGGTGTACTTCACCAAGTGACTATCTTTCTAGTTTAAGACTTCATGTTTGATATTTTTCATTCTTTTATCCAACTATTCAAACATTACTGAAATATTCCTCATTGGATATTACTTATTACTAAAAAGTCAATTAATTTCTAAATTTTTCGTGGAAATACAAATTTTGTCCTTATACTAATGTACATGTGTGATTGGTAACGAAAGAAAATAGATAGCACCACTCTCCTGAAACACCTCTGAAGTTTTTCAAGAGATTTGGCTTTGCTATTTCCTGGTGACTCGGTGCTCCATGTCTGTCTACATCCAGTTCTCATTGTCTCCTCTGTGTCCCAAGATTGTTTTCTTTCTCAAAGTTGTTTCCCAGGTCATCAGTTTCTTAGATTTTCCTGGAATTGCAACATTTTAGAATGAAGTCTTCATATTTACCTAATAGACTGTCCATATTTATTAGGGTTAAGCAATTGTTATTCATGAGTACTGTGAAGCATGTAACTATTACCCAAGGTAGAGCTCAAGAGTGTGCTCCGAAGGAATGTAAAAGGAACATTTCTTCTTTTGTTACTAACTACATATGTTTACATGTCAGTATGCACACATATTCAAAGGCTTGCCTTTTATCTTAAAAGGCTGTAGTAGTTAGTATAGTTAGTACATAGCTTGTGCATGCTTATGTACGTGTGTACATGTGAGTCTGTTTACTCATACACTAGCCTTTAGATGCAGTCTTTGTTTAATAGGCTTGGGTTGCTCATATTAAGATAATTCACTGTGCCAACTCACTGGAAAAAAAAGTCAAGAATAAATGCAACTCTCTTGGAGAACCTGTATTTGTTCCCTTTGCATCATACATGAATTCTTCAGTGCCCTGGGTCTTGAGGTGTCGAACCTCCTTGTGTATAAGGATCAATCTTGATTCTTCTTTTACCTCTGCAAATTACTCCACTTCAGATGTAGACAAAAATAGCTTAGGAGCAAGTCGTCAGGATAAGGATTAGAGCTGTAACTTAGTGGTAGAATGCTTGTGAGTATGTGTGAGTCCCAGATTTAGTCCCAACTATGTGCATAGGGGAGGCAGAGTGGTGAGAGGAAATCAGGAGTTCTGGCAGGTCTGATGTGTTGCCATGTACTATGTAGAGGTTACATTGGTATGTGCTCTGATGAGAAATTCATTTGGACACAAAATGTTTTTTTACACTTAACGTTAATCTTCTCTGAAAATGTATTTAAAATACTCACTGAAATATACTGATTTATGTCTAGATTCCCACCGTCTTGAATAAACACAGGGGACTCAGTAAGAGAATGACTTATTAAAACTGAATACATAAAATTTGAAACAATAATTCTGTCATCTCTTAGAACTTATTGAAGTTGGCATTCCTTGCCACTGGATACTTTAAACTTTCTTTTTTTCTCTGTGTGTGTGTGTGTGTGTGTGTGTGTGTGTGTGTGTGTGTGTGTGTTTGTATGTGTGTTTTCAAGACAGAGTCTATTGTAACTCTAGCTGTCCTGGAACTCACTCTAAACCAGGCTGGCTTCAAGCTCAGAGATTCACCTGCTTCTACCTCCCAAGTGCTGCGACTATAGGTGTACTCCACCACTGCCTGGTGATGAGGATAATCTTAATCTTAATAGACATGTGCCCCCATTATGTGACGGTGGGGCTAAAACCCAAGGTCTCATGCATACTGTGCAGGTCCTGCCAACTGGACTGTCCCCCACCTTGTTTTTTTCTTTCAAGTGTCTTTTCCCTGGTTTACTCATCTTCAGTCTGGTTCTGAGCTTATCATGGTTTTTCTTGTTTTTTGAGTCTTTGTAAGCTTCAACTTCAAAAACTGCTCAATGTAACATAGGATTACAATAGTGTTTTACTTCAGTTCTTATGCCTTTATAATGTTATCTAGCTATAGGAAGAGAACCCCCCCCTTAGACAGTATAGAAACTGAACCAGAATTCATGTTTGTTTTCTAATTTAAATTTCTCAAGAAGAGATTCCTAGTGCTTGTATATCAAACATTTTTAGAGTTAGAAATTTTTAAACTTCCAAATTAGATGCATGGTTTCTATAAGGAGGTGTAGCTCTGTAAGTAAATCCATCCATAAATTAACCAGAAAATACAATTGAGAGTTTTAGGTTGTGTGTGTGTGTGTGTGTGTGTGTGTGTGTGTGTGTGTGTGTGAGAGAGAGAGAGAGAGAGAGAGAGAGAGAGAGAGTGAGAGAGAGAGAGACAGAGAGAAGAGCTTGTGTAAGCTAGTGTGACTGTTTATGTGTACCTGCAAGAATGCTGCCCTCAAAGGGCAAGAGGGGATCAGAATCTCTGGAACTGGAGTTACAGATGGTTGTGAACCTCCGTGGCTGGGAAACAGACCCAGTTTCTCTTCAAGAGCAGCAAGTACAGCTGTGTAGTGGTGGCGCATACCTTAAATTCCAGCACTCAGGAGGCAGAGGCAGGCAGATCTCTGAGTTTGAGGCCAGCCTGGTCTACAGAGCTAGTTCCAGAACACCAGGACTACATAGAGAAACTGTCTTAACCTCCCACTCCTACCTCCCCAACAAAAGCAGCAAGTACTCTTAACTGCTGAACCATCTCTCCAGCCCCAGAAGATACAGTTTAATGAGTAAGGACATGTAGCAGCTAGGGCTTCATTTTGATTTTTATATGATTGACTTAAGAGTTTCGTTACTTGTGCTGTCTGGCTAACTGGCTCAATGGGTAAAGGACCTTTCAATGTCAGAGACAACCTACATAGTAAAAAGAGAACTGATGCCTTTGATCTCCATGTGTGTGCTGGCACACATGCATACCCACAATAAATAAATTAATTTAAAAATTTTGAAAAATCCCTTTACTTATGTAGATGTTCTTTTAAATCTCTTTAAAGATTTGCCTTTTTAATTTTATGTGGAGTGGGGTGTGTACACATAAGTGTAAATGCCTAGAGCCCTCAGAGTCCATGTTAACAGTTGGTTTTGAGCCTCCTGGCATGGGTGCTGGGAAGTAAACAGAGGTCGTTTGTAAGAACAGTGAACTCTGAGCCATCTCTTCTCTTCCTTCTTAAGACAGATGACACTTCCTGCTGCTTGTGTGTTGAAATCTTTTTCTTTTTGCTGTTTTATTTCCATTTGCCTTATGTTGCTTAATGCATGTCCTGTGCTCTTTAGATGGGATTTGTGTTAGCCATATTGAGCCTGGTTCTTTCTTGGTAGTGATCTAGAACACATGAAACCAGATTTTGTGAACAGAAAAAAACATTGCAGTGTCTAAAATTTTAATTTTTGTAATGCCACAAACTTTGTCTTTTAAAGTGTGTAGACATGCTCTGTTCTTTTATTTTTGTTTTCAAGGTTATACACAAACATTTTTACTTGAAAAGAATTGAGATCATGGCCCAGTGTGAGGAGTGGATTGCAGACATCCAGCAGTACAGCAGTGATAAGCGAGTGGGTAGGACCATGTCTCACCATGCAGCAGCTCTCAAGGTAAGTTGTGAATTCATCAACTAAGCTGTTCCCTCCTGAAGATTAAGGGCAGAAGGGAACCAAAGAAACAAGTTGTTACAGAAAGTGTGTAGAAAGAGTGCAATAGCTTTGACAGGACTAGTAATTCTTCAAGTTAAAAGTGGCTACAGGACCCAAGATGTTATCAGAACGTGGGTCCATGGATTTTGTCTTTAATCTTTTAGCCTTGCCTTATGCCTCTTACCTTTCCATAATTTTATTACTTGGTACGATGAAGAAGGTATGAAATGGAGGGTCTCTAATAGCTGATAGGTAATAGCTGTGAGAGGAGCCTGTTCTGTGGGAGGCGGGCAGTTGTTTTTAACTTGAGCATTCACAGATGGAAATGGAAGATACAGAGGCTTTGCCGAATTTTCCCATACATGGGAATCTTTCCTTGTACAATCACCCATTTTGTTGCTTCGAAATCACCATTTTATTCTTCTGTCCTTCCATCCTCTGCCAAGTATCTTTCCTCTTCCTGCACACAGTGTTTTCCATCCCTACTGGCTCTCTTCCTCTTTGTTTTTGAATCCTCATGGAAAAGCTGTAGATGGCCAAGCGAGGTGACTCATGCCTTTAATCTCAGGACGACCAGTGCTGCCCAGTGAGACCCTCTGAAAACAAATGAAACAAGTAGCTGATAATAAGAATGCTAGTTTTTCAGGTGTGATTTTTTTTTTCCCCCCAGTACAGGAATATTTATGAATGGCAAGTCATATGATGTTTGGTATTTGCTTCAGAATAAGAAGAAAAATGAATAGATGAAATCAGACTAGCCAGGAATTGGTAGGTGTTGGAGCTAGGGACTGGGTACATGTGCATTTATTTTCCTATTCTACCCACTTTCGTGTACTACTGAAATTTTACGTTACAAAGACCCTAGAGCCAGGGTGATCATGCATACTCATAATCATAGAAATGAGCATCTCAACACAGGAAGATGAGAATTCAAGGCCGCCCTTGACTAATGAGGCTGGGTAAGGAATTTGCTTGCTCCATGCTAGCTCTGTTTTGTCCAGTACTGGAAAACAATTTGTGTCTCTCTCAATCAAGAGCAAGGATCTCTACATCAAGGTTTGCTGTCTCTTCTCCTCCCTCTTTATGCCATCTCTTATCTACTTTTCAGCTACAGTCTCACTTCTGGAATCCTCCCTTGACCATTTTTGTAGTAAACTCTGACATGCACACTGTAGGATACTCATTAACACACCTACCACTTAGCTAATGTTTCCCTTTTCTATTCATAAATTGTCCTTTTTCTCCCCTTTCCTCGTTTATTCTTTTTTTCCTCTTCTTTCCTAAGAGTCAGTTTATCCTCATCCCTTTCTCGTGTGGTCTCTGGGCTTCTAATGTTGGACATTTACTCTTTAAAAATGACTTGTAAAACAAAACCAAAAGTCATGGATTTAAGAAAGGGATTGATAGGGATGGGTAAGGTTTCACAGGGACAGGAGAGAGATAAAGGAGAGAGAAATGGAAAGAATCAAATTATATACCTGTATGAAGTTGACAAAAAACAAAATCAATTAAAAAATGTCTCTTGGAACTTGTGTTTCCTTCGGGCTCTTCTGACTTATGTTACTAATGGTTTTTCCTAGATGCTTTCATTAACCATCAAGAGCAGGACTGGTATCTTCCTTCAGATGGGTTCTTCTGGCTTTCTACACTTAATTTCCAGACTGTTCTTTTCCCTCAGATCTGTAGATATTGCTTAACTCTTTTCATCTAGTTCATGTGCTTAGAAGGAGATTCCTTCAGACTTCTCCTCAGAAGGGACTTGCTCTACTGGCTAATCATCTTCAGTATGTACCACAGACTCCCCCTTTGATTTTTTTCTGTGGTGCACAACCAGATTGAGCATCTGTGCTTGCATACATTCTCAGAGCCTGCAGTCTAGCTGCTGCTGCTGCTCTGTTCTGTTATCTTAGTGTTTGCTTTCACCTGAAATTATTTTATATATTATGTTGAGGGTTGTTTTTGTTTGTTACTTTTGCTTTTTGAGACAAGGTCTCATTCTGTATCTGTGGCTGGCCTGAATCTATGTAGACCAGGCTGCCTTTAAACTCAGGTCTGCCTTCCTCTGCGTCCCCATTGTTGGACTTTTTAAAAAGACTTGAGCTACCATGCCAGACTATTATATTATTTTTTTGTGTCACCCTGCCTTGGAAATCCTTCATTTCCAAATTGGTGAAGATTTTTATCCCTTTTTTTTTGTTTGTTTTTTGAGACAGGGTTTCTCTGTGTGGTCCTGGCTGACCTGGAACTCTTCTGCCTACCCCCAAGTAACTGGAACTAAAGATGTGTACCACCACCACCTGCTGATTTTTATCCTTTCAACTACATTTTTGCTGAAGAATGCTATCCTAGAGAGTGTGTATACTTTTCAGCTTAAAGCAATTCAATGTGGTATTTTCATTTATGAGCAATCAATCACTCTCTTAGCATCTTGAATTTAAGTTATTTACTTTCTAGATATTCTTTTTTATTTGTTCAAATTTTTAAAATTCTAATGATAAAATTATTTCTCATGTTTCTTCTGAGTTGAGTGAAACGATGTGGAAGGCCCTGCAATTGAAACACACCAGTTTTCATTCATCAGTGCGTTTGTGGTGTGCATTTTGTATGTAGGTTAGGTTTTTGTTTGGTGGTTGTGTACATGTGCCTTCCCCTCCCCCCAGTACTAGAACTTGAACACAGAGCCTTGCACATGCCAGACAAATGAAAATTATGACAAATTGTGATAAATCCCAGTCTGTGTTTATTTAATTTGTGCACTTGTCCTTTTCAGAGTTGACAGATATGACAGCACAATGGATTATTGTCTTTAATTTAAAAGAATACACATATCAAACAAAATGTTGTTTATAGATCATTGGTGAGCTGCTCCTGTGGCTTGGGTTGAGTTGGGGCACATGTACACTCTGAAACTATACTATGCTTTTATGGAGGTGGGGTTTACTTCTTTACCTGTACAGAATGTTACTCAGGGCTTTTCAGCATCAGGAATTGATTCTTAAGAGTTTTGTTTACTGTGTGTTTTAAATATGTGATGCACTGGCTAGCATAAGAAGATACTGAGTATATATTTGTGCACTTGATACTGATGCATGTTAAAACCAAGTTCTTGTCTCAGTGATATGCTAGAATCATAGTGCTCACACTTCTGATATTAGCAATTTTCTCCATCTAGCGCCACACTGCTCAGCTCCGAGAAGAGCTATTGAAACTTCCCTGCCCCGAAGGCTTAGATCCAGACATTGAGGATACCTCCCAGGTGTGCAGGGCCACAGCCGGTGCTGAAGAGACTCTAACACACGACCATGTCAAACCCAGCAGCAGCAAAGACCTCCCCAGTGACTTCCAATTATGAGCTGCATTGATGTGGATTTCATAGACACAAAGGCTTCGAAGCACAAGCCAAATATGTCAATATTTGTATGTAAGAAACTAATTATGTAATAGGTAATGAAACTGAAACTATACTATGCCCTTAAGGAGATCCAGTTTAATTCAAGGTGATCTTTGATTTACCTGTACAAGAGTGTAAACTTTTTTGTGCTTTTATTTTTCAATTGTGAGAACCACTGATTGGTATGTTCAACAAATTTGTGTATACAAAGAAATGGATAAATCACTGATCTATAAGGGAAACTACCTTAGGAAAGAATGTTTACTGAATGTTTATTCTTTTTTTTTTTTTTTTTTTACTGTAGAGTGAGAGGTTGTTAACAAAGGATATATATTGGTCATTCTTACAACTACTATTTAAAGTCAGCAACTTTTCACTGAATTTGATAGATTTTATGTTTGGCCATATCTTCATGCTCATATTTGATTTCTGAAGACCTACATACACTTTAATAAAAGTTAAATGGACATAGCCCCTCTTTTGATTTACTGGTACATTTTTAAGTAATAAATCTGCCATAAAATGCACTATAGCTGGAGAATTGCACTTGTATGGATGAATTTAGTACATTCAACATATTTAATTTTATGCCTTCTAAGATGCAGAAAAAAATAAATGAACATGATTTTATTCTATGCCAAACATTTGGGCCTCTGAATGTATCCATTATTTGAATTTAAGTATGGAAAGGTATGGTCAATTGGAAAAGTCACTTTAAACTGTTTTCCTCAAGGGCTCCTCTTTCCTGGACTGTGTGGTTTTGTTCCTGGAGTCACATGTATGTATCAACACGGAGGCTCTGTAGAGGAGAGAGGCTGGGCCTCTCTGGTGCTGTTACAGTACATTCTGTACCTGCCATACAGGCTCATTTTCATGCAAATTCTTCCTAGAGCCAATAAATAAAAACTTAGGTGAATTAGTACGTCTTGTTTCTAAAATAGTTGCCATGGTGGTGTGAAATGGTATTTCTACAAAGTGAGTGCTTTTGAGACCTGAGCATGGGGGGAGACAAGGATGTCTTGTAAGACTAGTCATAATAACGAAAAAAGCTGGAAGCTGGGTAAGGCGGTACATGCTTTTAGGCCCAGAAAGGGCATTCTAATCTCTACATTTCAAGTTCCAGGACATCCAGGGCTACATAGAGAGATCCTGTCTCAAAACAGAAAGAGAAAAAAAGAAAAAGCTGAAGTGACTGTAAATAATACTTATAAAGTGGTGATTGTCTATTTGACTCTGAAGAAAAAGTGGCAGCCTAGCACAGTTCCTTATACTGTAATCCCTGCATTGGGTAACTGAGGCATAGGGTTATGCTCAGAGCCTACAGTATGAGACCCTACCTCAAAAAGGGGGAAAGAGTCACAAATTTAGTTATTGGGGCATGGAGAAAAGGGAAAGTGGAGTCAAGGGGCATGATATCCCTTCATATATGAGGCTTCAAACTCTTTAAGCATAACAAACAGAAAGTAACCAGGAAAGCAGAGCTTCTGAAGCACAGTAGTTTTAGATATGGTGTGTAGTAAGTTGCACCAAAATGACAAGATGGTGGTAAAGCCAGTTTATGACAAGAAAAACCTCAATCACCATGTGCAGACATGCTGAATAGAATCCATGTCTAAAACTATCAGCACTGGAAGATGGCTCGGTGGATAGAAAGCAGCTGCTGAGCTAGGCTGGTAACCTGAGTTCATATCCCGGGAATCCACATAACTGAAGGGGTGTGGGTGAATGGTGACATGTCTTAGCAGGCAAAGCTACTTGTGGCCAAGCCTGATGAACTAAGTTCGGTACCAGGACCAATATGGTAGAAAGGAAAGAGCCGATTCATTCATGCAAGCTGTCCTCTAACCTCCACCCCACACAAATAAGTAAAAATTATTAAAATACAAGCTTTAGAAAAAACAAAGCTGGATACAATAGCCTGCATCTGTTATCCCAGGGCTCCTGTGGCAAGATGGGAGGTAGAGAGAGAATCACCCAGACGATGGCTGGTGTGTGTGATGAGGCTGCAGAAATAATAGAGATCCTACCTTTAAAAAAGGATGAGAACTGCCTCTGACCCCTACATGGTGTGTGCTCATGGGACACACAGGAAGTAAAAGGACAGTCATCAATTCTCCTTGTGTGTGTTTGGTTTTTCCTTTGGTCAGGATCCTGTTCTAATTGGGCATGAATGATAAAAGCTACTGTCACGTACATTTTTTCTTCACACCTCACTGTTAAGTATGGAAAAGTGTTAGAAAGCAACAATGCCATAATCAGAATCAATAAATGATTTACAAAAGCTAAAAGGCAGGGCAGCAGGTGAGATGTCTCAGTGGGTGAAAGTGCTTGCTGCCAAGCCTGAAAACCTGAGTTTGAATTCTAGGACCCACATGATGGATGGAGAGAACCAACTCTTGCATACACTCCATGGCTTGAGCACGCACACAGAATGTTTAAGAAATTTGAGATGGGTTGCATCGAAATGGATCCATATGGATCCACCCTAGCCCAGGAACATTTAAGTGTTCACTTTATGTAAGATTCCTACACTCAAAGAGTGAGTGAACAACAGGTGCTAAAAACATGACAGTGCAGTATGGTAAGTAGAGCATGATTCACAAGATTCTGTTGGGAACACGGAGGAGAGTCACTTAGGAATACTACTAGTGGGTATTGAAGTGATGTGAGCAAGAAAGGCTTCCCAGAGGAAGATATCCTGAGTGATGAAGAAACTGGGCATGGAGGCCTAGTAGCTGCTGTTAGGCCAGTGAAGGCCTTGTTTCTCCTGCTACAGACCTTCAGCATCCTGAATGACTCGGAAAGCTCTCAGCCAGCTTAGGAAGAACCAGGTCCTAGCATTCTGCCAACCACTGTGACTCCAGAGTGGACTATCGCCCGGGGCAGTCGAAGAGTATACCGAAGGAGGCACTTGGCAGAGCTTGGAGAAATGCATGTTTGTTGCTGGGAGAATGAATTCCATGTTTTCAAGCTGAGAAACTAGGATAGAAGGGCAGAGCAAAACAATAAACCATCTGGCTCCAAGACTGTATAGAACTTGGAGCATTATGTATGGCAGTAAGTTAATGTGGCGTACTCAAGATCTGAAACTCTCTCTTAGGAGTTGAGTCCTGCCAGGTGGTGGTGCTGCATATCTTTAATCCAGGCACCTGGGAGGCAGAATAGGTGGATCTCTGTGAGTTCCAGGACAGCCAGAGTTACAACAGGAAACCCTGTCCCGAGAAACCAAAAAGAAAAAAAAATTGAGTCCTCTATTATGCAGCCCACTCACCCTCCTTAGTGCCCATTCTGAGCCAGTGCTCTACTACTGAGCTACATCCCAGCCCCAAAGGAGTAGTCCGTTCTTTTGTTATTTTTATTTTTTAAAGGCAAGAAAGAAAGTTTATCAAGAAGTAAAGTAACAGCTGCCTGTAGTTGACTTGCCCGTTTTGCTTTAAAATATTTAAAGTCCAGCCAGGCAGTGGTGGCACACACCTCTAACCCCAGCACTTGGGAGGCAGAGGCAGGTGGATCTCTTGAGTTTGAGGCCAACCTTAGGCTGGCCTAGAACTCACAGATCCACCTGCTTCTGCCTCTCCCCTTTGGTGGGATTAAAGGCCTGAACCACCACTGCCAGGTTTAGGCTAATAATTTTTAAGAGGCAGTAAAATGTAGCTAACTGTCAGTGGTAGAGAGCCTTTAGCATATACAAGGCCCAGCAATGCTACCAACAAAGAGTTATCTTCTTTGTGAATTTACTTCACTGCAAATTGGCAGCAAGCTGTGAACCATGATTTGGATAGTGCTCACTTAAAGGTTGTTTGGTCTGAGACTGGATCTATTTCCTGAACTAATGCTAATTGTTTAACAGGTAAATTTCTGCAGATACTTTGATTTACCATTCTATATGCCTTGCCCAAATTAAAAAATAAGGCTCTAGGGGGCTGGAGAAATGCTTCATTGGTTAAGAACGCCTGCTCTCCTTCTAGAAGACCTCACTTCGGTTCCCAGCAATCACAAGTGGTTCACACCTGTAACTCCGGTTCCATGGTATCTCACACTGTTATGGTCTCCATGTGCACCCCACGCGTGGCATACACATACATACACAAAAATCAGTCTTAAAAGAATACTCTGGTTTGTAGTTACATGGGTAGGCAGTGGCTACAGTGTACCTTCCGTTTACAAAAATGCTAGCCAAACCACTGTGCTCCTGCCAGTCCAGGAGACATTCAGTATAATTGCTGTATTTTGTCAAACTTCCAGATTATGTTATGCATATTTTTATCATTAAATGTCTGGTTAATATGGATGTTCTTAAACAACTTAGGTCTTTTTATTAGCATTTTTTAAATTTTTTCTTTTCTTATACAATACATTCCAACACCCTCCCTTCCCTTCACTCCTCCCAGCTCCCCCCTCCATCTTCTGTATCCCCCAGATCTACCCCCTATCCTCTCACTCCTACCCCCTCCTCTCCCCAAGAAGGAGCAGGGTTACTGCTCAAACATGACACAACAAGATGGAACAATGTCAGGCACAGTTCCCTACTTTAATGTTGGACTAGACAACCCAGTAGGGGGATGAGATACTCAAGGGTGGGGAAGAGGTTCAGGGACACACACCCCTATTCCAGTCTGTATGAGTTCTGTAAGAGGACCAGGCCAGGCAACCTCAAGACATATTTGGGGGACCCAATAGGTTCCATGTCGCTGCTTCAGGCTCTGTAAGCCACTAAGGGTGCTGGTCCATGGGATTTGTTCTGGTGTCCTGGAACCCTCTGGTCCCAGCAATGCCTCCTCCACTTCTTCCGTGGTGTTCCCCGAGCTCTGCATTTTGGCCCCAGGCCTCTGCATCTGCTCCCTTCAGCTGCTTAGGGAGCCTTCTTTTGAGGATTGTGCTAGGCATCAATCTTCTGGTGGCTCAATTTAGGTCTTTTTTTAAGATTTATTATGTGTTTGTGTGTCTAGGATCGGAGTGTGCACACGCATGCATGTGCCTTCAGAACCAGAAGAGGGCATCAGGTCCCCTGAAGTTGTAGTTGCAGCAGTTGTGGGCTGCCTAAAGTGGGTGCTGAGGACCCAATCCTGCAAGAGCGACAAGTACACTTAACTAATGAACTCTCTCTCTCCATGCCCCAGACAGTAAAAATTATAAATTCTAAATCTGACACTTTAATTATCAAACATGTTTTATTCTTTCTGTCCACATTCTTTATGAAGCTCTTGAAATTTTGCTTCTCTCAGAAGTTTGTATGCTTTACCTGTTTTGTTTACCATCTCAGTGTGTGGAAAATAAGCACAAGTTGCTTGTGTACTGGAGTGTTCATTTTTCATCATAACTGTATGCATCTTGCTCAGAAAGGCTTAATTGGTTATGTCGTAGAGTTTTACCTTATAAAATTATCCATTGAAATTATCAATTGACTTTTTTTTTTACTTACTTCCTTTGTGATTTTTAATTGCTTAATATTTTTGATGAGTTTCCTAGTGCAGAGGAATCGTGTATTTTCTAACTGGTATTAGTTTGGGTATTTGTGTAGGCTTATGTGAAGCTGAACTAAAGCAAGCTGGAACCACTTATGTGCTCCCATTCTCTCAACGCCAATCCTTCTCCCTTCCCCCCCACCCCTGTGCCCTATATGGATGATGGGAAGAATGCAGAAATACAGGTAGACAGGACATCCAGGCCAGGTGGAAAGGAAGCTCAACCTTTCTTTCTCAGCTTCTACTCTTTGGATACTTAAAGCTGTAGAAGCTGTCCTGAGTCCCCTGAACCACCACCATCTCCTGGACAGAAGTTGCTTCCCTTGGGTCTCTCCATGCATTAACTCCTGAATGTGGTCATGAAGTGCTCCGTGGACTTCAGTGTTGCCTGTTTTCCTTTCATAGGTGCCTGTCTTCAGATGTGTGGGAAGAGTGTATGATGTCACCACTGTCTTTTATTCACTTGTCACTTCTCTATGGAAGAAATATCCAGCAAAGCCATGCCAGTTCAAGGCTTTCTGGGCTACTTTCTGGGATTCAAATAGTCCCAAAACAAATAAGCTCTTCTGTGCAGTGGGGTCTCCAGATTACTGCCCCAAACCCTGCCTCTCCCCCCCTCCCCTGTGGTTTCTCTCTATTCTGAGGTCACAAGGTTAGCTGTGGATTTTCCTCATCTTCAGCCTTGTGCCTTCTGTTCCTCAGCCATTGTCCTACAGGTTGTGCCCTTTGAATTAACCCCATCTCATCTCACCTTGCCATCTACAAAGCCAGCAAACACAGCAACCACAGAGTGCCTCCCACCTCTTTTGCAGATTAGAAGATTCAGCTATTATCACATCTGTGCCCCATGCCTGCTACCCTTATCTCCTCTAGCCACTTGAAGATG
Organism: Cricetomys ansorgei; assembly: GCA_026225945.1. Classification (NCBI taxonomy): domain Eukaryota; kingdom Metazoa; phylum Chordata; class Mammalia; order Rodentia; family Nesomyidae; genus Cricetomys; species Cricetomys ansorgei. The sequence goes on along the minus strand of JAMJFZ010001264.1, from coordinate 19,916,457 downwards.
AAAGGTCCTAAGCAAGTATCTATTCTGTTGTTTTTTTGTTTTAAATATAACTTCACAAATGGAACACATTGTTTTTTTCAAGCCCTAGATCCATCACACCAATGTGATGTAAAAATCCGTCTTCACCAAGGAAAGGACATACCAATTTGTTCTGATAATTTTATTGGATATTCTAGTACTTTGGACCAATCTTTCAGGATGTGGACTAGTTGATAAAATGTCATGAAGCTGCCTCTTCCAGAAGCTCCAAGTCTAAGGATAGGGAAAGGTCCATTAAAACCCATCCTTTAGGGGGAGCTGATTTATCCAGCTGGGTTCTTAAGAAGTCTACTTGGCAAGTTCTTTCTGAGCCTATCTGAGGCTGTAAGCCAGAAAGGTCAACTTTGGTTCTGAGGCTGAGGGACAGTTTTTACCTATGCTTTCTGCAGCTAAGGGACCTGACTACTGCTTACAGTGGGAAGCCATAGGCTCTTCTGCCTCAGAAGAAGCCTCCAACTCCCACTGGTAACTGTTGTCAATTCTTGGCATCTATGTCCTGGACCCTGTGCCTGCTCCTTTATAACAGCTCATGGTTACTTGATCTCATGACAGCGGGATAGCTGCCAGGGAGAAAGGGATCAAAGCTGTTGGTTTGTACCTCCTGTCTGCCTCCCTTGATTCTGTGGGTGCTCTCCCCTTACACTATGCTCTCATCTTTGCCTGCTCACTGAGATCCCCATCAACTGTGTTTCTTCTACCTCTACTGAGGCAGCTGAAAATTTAGTGCCAAACAAAGCTTTCCTCGGTTCTGAATTAGTGAAATCATAGATTGGTTGGTTTTAATTGTCAACTTGACACCAACTAGCATTTCTGGAAAGGGAGGCTCAGCCAGAGATTGTTTAGATATGCTTTGGCCTGTGGGCATGTCTATAGGGATTATATTAATGGAGGAGAAAAGATTCAATCATTGTGGGGAACACCCCTCCCCAGTATCCTCCCCACTTAGTGTTGCTCCCCTCTTAGCAACATCAAACATTCATGTGGTTCACTGTTCTCTGATCTTGACTGTGGAGGGAATGTGACCGAGTGCTTTCAAGTTCCTGCCATCTTGACTTCTCAGCCTCGATGATAGGCCTGGAACTGTGAGCCAAACAAATCCTTTTTCCTTAAATTGCCTTTGTAAGTGCACTTTATCACAGCAACAGGAAATGAAACTAGGAACTGTAGGAGGCTGGGAAAGTGACTCTCTAATACCAGGTCATGTCTGGATGGTAGGTAGGAAGACAGGAACTGTTTGACACCAGAGCTTCCACGAATTTGCTTATTGGCCAATCCCAGCAGCTCCAATATTCTTGCATCATCCATGTTTAGAAATAGCCTGAGGGGGAAAAATGTGAGGCTTTGTCTATCTTGCCTCTAATCAAACACTATACATAGTTGGAAATCTTCCAATAATGAATTTTAAGCATCTGTAGGGATAGTGGTTGTGGTGGGAACACAACACACTGTTCTAAAATCTTGCTCACAGCTGTCCTTAAAAATGCACTTCTTAGCTAGTAGGGTTGTGGCACATGCCTTTAATCCCAGCACTTGGAAGGCAGAGGTAGGAGGATCTCTGAGTTTGGGGTTAGCCTGGTCTACATAGTGAGTTCCAGGACAGTCAGGACTATACAGAGAAACCCTGTCTTGAGGGAGGGGGGGGGATCACTTCTTTAAATGGACAAGCATAGAATATCTGATTATCCTTCTTTGCATAGAGTTGGCTGAGTTTGCCTAGAGTTCAGATCAGGCATAGTCAAGTTTCATTTGTATATGTATATATGTATGTCTGTGCATCTTGTGCATGCAGTGTTCACAGAATCCAGAAGAAGGCGTTAGTTACCCTGGAACTGGAGTTACACATGGCTGTGAGTCCATGTAGGTGTTGGGAACTGAACCTAGGTCCTTTGTAAGACCAGTCATTGCTCTTAACTGTTGACCCATCTCTCCAGTACCCATAGCCAAGTTTCAAAGTTCCCTCTGGTCAAACACTTACCAATTCAACCCTATTTAGAAAAATTATGAGAAATTTGCATCTTTTATGTGATCCAAATTGCTGTTTACAGCATTTTTCAACAGACTTGAAAAAAGGATTCCTTTCTATTTAATGGGCAAGTAGACAAGTGTCATGAAATTTTTTTAAAAAGTGGAATTTTTTGTTGAGCCACTCTGAAACACTGCTTAGTTTTGGGTTCAAGCTGGACAGACAGTGCCTCCATTTGTTTGATCTTTGTGTACCCTTGGACATGAGCCACATTAATGTAATGATGTTGATGGATTGCTTTGCAGAGATGCTCAGAGGAGTCATGGACAGGTGTCTGGAGTGGACCTGCCCTTGTTCAACAGGCCATGTGGAACTTGTTCAGGACTGTATTCTGCCACTTCCCTGGGCGTATGGTAGATATCTGTCCCTCTCAAACTCTGTAATGTTGATGAACATTTGAGGAACTTATTAATATGTAGATTTCTTAAAACCAGGGAGGACATAGGAGCATGTATTTTAGTGGCTGCTTAGGAAATGCCTATTCTTTTTTTTATGTTTTTATTATATGTAATGGACTTAATTATGGCATTTCATAGCTGTTTTTGTATTTGGCCATATTCATTCCTGTTACCCTCTGTTGTCCTCTCTGGTCCCTTCCCACTCTTGATGATCCATTTCTTCTTGCCAACTACTCTTCTTCCTTCTCTCTCTCCCTCTCCCCCTCTTGTTTTTATTGATTGATTTTTTGTTGTTGTTGTTAGTTTTAGTTTTTGGTTTTTGGTTTTTCAAGACAGGGTTTCTCTGTTGTAACTCTGGCTGTCCTGGAACTCACTCTGTAGACCAGGCTGGCTTCAAACTCACAGAGATCTCCTGCCTCTGACTCCTGAATGCTGGGACTAAAGGTGTGTGCTGCCACCACCACCACCTAGTTTCTTTCATGTTTTTAGCATGTGTGTCCCAGTGAATTTAATTGAGGTTGATTATGTAAGCATGGATAACTTACCTGTGGCCAAACTACCAAAGAAATGTCTCTCTCTTCCCAAGTATAGATGGAAATATTGTTATATCTTGACCGGGTTCAACAAAGAACAGAAGGACAATTCTCTGAAACGCAGGCATGAATGACTTAGGCACAGGATCTAGCCTCTGATGAACTGAACCCTGAGCATATGGTCTTCCGAAGTTTTGGGTTTTTTTGTTTTTTTTTTTTTTTTGAGGAAGGGCATCACCCACCGACACAAATTCTTAATTGCTTAACGAATAGAACTTCCACAGTTCAACAACCCCTGATTGCTAGCCTGCTGTTTAATGGGCAAGATCAAGACCCCCAGGCAGGGTAAGCCTTGTCCAGTGTTTAGGCTGAGGGAGAAGACTATAAAAAGTTCCTCCATTAGCAATAATACAATCAAATGCTTTCAACATTAAGATCTCAGTGGGCAAATTGAATTTGAATAATAATTGTTCCATCCATGGTATTGAAGAGCCAATTACAGGTTTGCTAGACTAACATTCTTTCTCCGTTCAAGAAAGCTGCAGCCCATCCACACCCAGAAAGCTGGTTCTAACAGCTAAGGAAGGTGACCTTCTTCCCACAGCTCCTGCTAACTGATAAAGCAGCTGTTCATATTACTGCACAGAAGTACATGTAGCTTTACGTTTTTGAGAATAAGTTCAGATATTCCACTACACTCAACACGTATTCATTGCCTACAGAACCTCAAGGAATATGGAACCTTTTAACTTCGCTCTCCTGGCTTATTCAACTGTGTGGCTCAGGTGGTCTTGAATTCCAGGATTTGGAGCAATCCTCCTGCTTCAGCTTCCTGAATGACTATTCCATTGGTCGGCCCCCACTCCCACATGTGGTAATTCTGATGCTAATGATCTCTGGGGTTTGAGGAATACTGATACATGGGGCAGAAAGAATGAAAGAGGGCTTAGTGTCTTACTGACATATTTGGATTCCAGTTCTGTCATTTATTTGATTATCTACCAGGAACTCTTTTCTTTGCCTTTAAAACAGTGGTTGGTTCTCAACCTGTGAGTTGCAACCCCTTTAGGGTCAAACAACCCTTTTACAGGGGTCACCTAAGTAATATGTATATTAGATATTTATATTACGATTCATAACAGTAACAAAATTACAGTTATGAAATAGCAAGGAAAGCAATTTTATGGTTGGGGGTCACCACAACATGAGGAACTGTATTAAGGGGTCGCAGCGTTAGGAAGATTGAGAACCAATGATCTAGATTAAGGCCTCAGGATTATAGCATTAAATAACATATCAAATGAAAAGCGCTGACACGCAGCTAAGACTTTTCTTGGAGCAAGATCAGCGACAGCTGGATTTTATTACTTGGGTTTTCCCCTTACCTTTTGTGTTGAAGCCGTTTGGTACACTTTCAAACAAAAATTCCCTCTTCTGTTCATGTTTGTTATTCACAACCATGGGAATGGAAACATTCCCCTGGTCAAAGTCGTGCACAGACCCTGGTCCTCTCCGTGGGGCCTCCTGAGTGTGTCAGCCCCTCCTCCCACAACATGAGCAGAGCACACTGATGTATTGCAGAGTGCTTCATCACACTGCCCAGGCTGATACTGTGTGATATATTGTCTCAGGATGACAAGACCCCTATTTAGTACCTGAAAGAAGAACTGAATTTATTGCTTACTGTAGGAAAGGAAAATTACATAGGTCTATTGCAATCTCTATTGCATGGCTTACTGCTAATCATACATAAGATTTGGAGTTTAAGTATTGGTAAATTTAGAGGCAGCATTTAACATCATCTGTAAAAGGGCTTTCCTTGGGTTGGGCTATGGCAAATTGACTGGCATTCAGGGCCATGTGGAGCCCAGGGAGTCTGTCCTGAGTTTTAAGCAATGAGCTTCAAAAAAACATGTTCACTTCTGGCTATTACTCATTGAGTGAACAGCTCTAAAACCTGCTCTGGTGGCTACTTGTCACTATGTTACAGAGCAATGGGTCTTTCCCAAGTTGATCTGAATGTTTGTTTATTTTGGTTTTTAGATTTTTATCTTTGTGCTGGAGAGATGGCTCAGCCATTAAAGGCTAAGGTTCACAATCATCAAGACAAGGTTTTAGTTTTGTATTTTTAATTATGTGTATGTGTGTGCCCCTGTGTGTGTGTGTGTGTGTGTGTGTGTGCAACACGTAAGTGTAGAAGCCCACAGAGGCTGGAAGAGGGTATCAGATGCCCTGGAGCTGGAGTTACAGGCAGTTATGAGAAACCTGGTGTGGGTGCTGGAACAGAACTCAGGTCCTCTGCAAGAGCAGTGCGTGTTCTTAACTGCTGAGCCATCTCTCCAGCCCCCTAACATTAACCATCAAAATGTATTAAAAGCCGTAAGAAGGACAGGACTTTAGAAACATGTGGTTGACTCTACCTTAGATATGTTTTTGCCTATGAGAGCTGAATTTCAATGTATGTGTTGAGTAGCTCAATTAATCTGATTTTGTCTCCAGTCATTTATTGAATCCTCTAGCAGAACACTTGTGTGGAAGGACTGAAGATTCTGGACAGCAGACATCAAATAATGTGAAACAAACAAATCTAGAAGAATCTCAAGAGACCAGAAGGAAGACACACTGCACACGTCCAGGTTTAATCAGGAAAACAAGATGTGGTGACTCCCCGTGTCTACTTTATACAGCCAATTTGCTATGTGGTATAAATTTAGGCACAGCATGAAATGTTAGCAGTGTCCCAGATCCCTTCCTTGTTGGCCCGAAGGAGAATGAAGGGTATTTATTATCCATATGCTACTCATTAGTCTGTTACCCATAAATCCTTGTGTTAGGAAATTTAAACTTTTTTAATGTCCCCAGGGCTAGTCTATCCTATTCACTGCGTCAGCCAACATGAAGAAATACTTTTTTGATGACCACTCCAGTTATTTAGCTTGTATCTTAGGGACATTTTCCTTAGAGTCGTTCACCAGAAATGGTTACAGGCTTTGTAATCTTTGTAAGGGGATATGGGCCATTGGGCTGTCACCGTCTTGGAATGGTCTAATCATCCTACATAACAGTTCGTTCTGGCTTGGTGTTGGTATTAAGAGTCTTATTTTCACCTAAGAGAAGTGTTCTAGGGACAATGCAGGAGACGTGACCAGTCCCAGTGCAGCTGCAGGAATGCTTTCCCTTGATGACGTGGCAAAGAGTTAAATGCTCCACATGGCTAGATTCCCATGTCTGCCACAAGGGATGTATGTATATATGTACGCACACGCTATCTGAAGGATGGTGCTGTGGATTAAACCCAGAACTTTGCTTATTCTGCATATGCACTCTACCACTAAACCTTACTCTGAGGCCATATTATTTGCAGATATTCATTTATAGGGTTAGGGATATAGCTCAGTGGTAGAGCACTTGCCTGGCATGTAAAAGGCCCCAAATTCAACCCTCAATTCTGCAAAAAGACAAAAAGATTTTACTTTCTTGTTATATAATCTCCCACAGCTGTATCCACAATGGCCTGAGAGAACTTAGAGATGATAGTGAGAACCACGGCTGGGGAAGGCTGGATTTAGAGAAGTGGTGATTCTTTCCGGATGAGAACACGAGGCCATGCAGCAGCCATCCCTGCTCTATTTTTATTTATTACATTGATTTATTTTTATTTATTGTTTTTTTTTAAAACATACAGCTGGAAAGCTTATTAGTTCTTTTATGCAGCCCAACATGAAATGTGACATTAAGGGAAGAGAAGTCATGTCTACTTCCTTCTCCCACCTCTAAAATGTGCTGTAGTTGAACCAGCTGAAACATATTATTAAGGTGTTGGAGAGATGGCCCAGTGGTCAAGAGCACTTGATGCTCTTCCAGAGGACCTGAGTTCAGTTCCTACCTTGGGCAGCTCACAACCTCCTGTGACTCCAGCTTCAGAGGATCCAGTAGCCCCCTTTGGTCTTCACAGGAGCCAGTACACACATGGCAGACACTCACAGACACATATATGCAAACATAAAACTTCTAAAAAAAAAGTATTATGAAGGGCTAGACAGCTTGCTCAGTGGGTAAAGGTGCCTGCTGGAAAGCCTACTAATCTGAGTTCCTTCTCTGGGACCCACATGGTTCCAGAAACTGACTCCTGGAAGTTGTCCTCTGTGACATGTGTGTGTGTACATTTCCTATTCCATTGGGTGGGTCTACCACAGTTTACTTATTCAACCATGGATGAAAATTTGGATTATTCTCAGTTTTGGACTATGGCTATGACAATACTGCCAAAAACATTTGCAAACTTTTTGTTGTTGTTGCCAGTGCCTCATGTAGCCCAGGCTGGCCTTGTATTCATTATGTAGCCCAAGCTTCTCTCGAATACCTGATCTTCTTGCTTCTGCATTCTGTGTGGGGAAACAGTGATACATCTGGCTTGCAAACATTTTAAAAATGATTCTTTTTGTTCCTCTCTCTGTCTCTCTCCCCCCCTCTCTCTCTGTTTTTTTTTTGGGGGGGGAGTGTGTGTGATTTTTAAGACAGGGTCTTTTTACATAGCCCTGGCTGTCCTAGAACTCACTATGTAGAACAGGCTGATCTTGAACTCATAGAGATCCACCTGCCTCTGCTTCTCAAGTGCTCAGATTAAAGGCATGAGCCACCACCACCCAGCCTAAAAATGATTATTCTTAAACACGAAGTCTGTTAATGAACATGAAGGGAGTCAGAAATCCTGCAGTGCATTGGTAACCCTGGTTTTGTTATTAGTGGCTGCAGTCTGAGCCAGGTGTTCCAGGCTCTTGACCTCTTATTGAAAGGACTAAAATAAGAGCTCACACAGATGAGCAATGAATCACAATTTTCATTCATTCATTCATTCTTTTCTCCCCTTTCTTTCTTTTCTTTTCTTTTTTTGGGGGTTTTTCAAGACAGGGTTTCTCTGTTATAACTCTGGCTGGCTGTCCTGGAACTCATTCTGTAGATCGGGCTGGTCTCTTGAACTCACAGCAATCTGCCTGCCTCTGCCTCCCCAGTGCTGGGAATAAGGGCATGTGCCACCACTGCCTGGCAGAATCATAACTTTCTTCAAGGCAAACTGGTAAAACAGATAAGAAAGGCATATACTATCAGGACAGACAATGAGCCATGGGGGTGAAGGTACTTAGTGGTTCCAGTTAGTTTGAGGCTTCAAGAGAAGGAGTTTGGTTGCTAAGGAGGTGGGTAGTTTGGATAGGTCTCTACTTTGATTGGCAGATTAAGTTTTATAACCAGTTCTTTACTGTGCATGCCCTGTCCCATAATATATTTTATTTTAATCATATTCAAACCTAATTATGAATAAGTATAAGATAGCAAATAGAGAATTTTCCTAAAAGTTTACTTTGAAGACACAGTATGCCTTATTGTGCACGTTCCCTAAGCCAGTTCAGGCTGTTCCCAGATGTACTAAGAATACCTGTGAAGAGAATCTGTTTAAGTTGGAGGATCGTTAAGGGAGGAGAAACAAACCTGTTTTTTTTTTTTTTTTTTTTCAGAGAGGGTATGTGTGAAGCTCACTGCAGGTGGTCCTAGGTTGCTAACAAGTTGTTAGGTGTATTATTTGGGGAGGAGTGTGTACTTGTATTATATGTGCAGGTAAGTGTCTCAGGATGCCAAGTAAAAGGTTAGAAGAGGGGTTTGTGCATAGCCGAAACCAAGTGGAGTCGCTAAACTATCACCTATACTTGCCCGATTCATTCAGCAGTCTGGAGGAACCATAGATTCTGACAAAGGAGGCAAAAAGAATTACAAACAAGTAGAATCAGTTAATTAATTAAAAAAAGCATTGTCTTCCTCTTTGCAGCTGGATACTGTGTCAATTTTTTATTTATTTATTTTTTTGGACAGCACTTATTTCTTCCAAGAATCTCTGTGTGTAGTTGCTGGCCTGAGATGCCTCTTAGATCTTGGATACAACATCCCATCCACTTCAGGTGTGTCAGGCTGCAGGGCCATCCATGCCCAGTCCTAGTCCTTGCTCACAGAGCTTTAATCTTCTCTCCAAAGTGCTGATGCGATAGTCAAAGGACTTTTGAAGGAAGCATCAGGTTAGAAGCTCCCTGGCTTCCTACCTGCTGCAGCTCTGGCTGCTGAGCACCAGTGCCCTCAGATCTAGGTGCGCCAAATTCTCACAGAGAAACCGGAATTCACAGAGGAACCTGGATGGACTACAAAGGAGAGTGGTATTGGAACGGTGGGAGTTAGCGATTTTGCACAGGAAGCTTGGAGAGGTGCTTACTGTAGTCTGCCTCAAGTTGGGACAAAATTGAAAAAAAAAAAAAGTTGAGTTTGGTGCTTTGGAGAGGGTGAAGGCTGCCAGTGAACTCCACTCTGCTGTCAGGAGAGGGAACTGAAGTCAATGAAGCACTTGCAAAATCCCAGGCTTCCTTAACAGATCTTTTTATGAAGATGGTTGGCAGATCAGGATGACTAGAGAGACCCTTCAAACTGGATGAATCTAAGAGTGAAGGAAGACGCATATGAGAAAGATGTGAAATCCATCCAGCAGTGAACATGGCACCCCCTTGATTCCCCCCAACCCCAAGTAAAACAGTAGGAGGCAACCTGCTCCAGCAAGGTTGTCTTAGAGGGGGAAAGAAGACTTGAAGTGACTTTAGGTAATACTGATGGAAAAGAAGCTATTCTCAACAGTGTTACTGAAGAAAGTTTCCCAACTTCCTAATGGGTGCGGATAAATACAATGTGTATATTTTTATAAAACCCTCGGCTAAGTATTTAGACTAGGGGCTAAGTTCTGGTGGTCAGAATTCATGAGATTACCTATGGTAAAAAGTTATGAAGCTAGGTTTGGTGAGGAACCATCCTTTAATCCTAGCACTCCAACAGAAGGATCTCTGTTAGTTCGAGGCCAGCCTGGTTCACATAGCAAGTTTCAGGTCACCAAGTGAGACCCTACCTAAAAAAATCGTGATTATAAAATGTATTTCATGACAGTGATGTTGTCTCGCATAATGTTGTAACACACCCATATCTATCTCTGGATCTTGGTCAAAATAACGCATCTTCTCATTAGAAATGCCCAGGGGCATAGGGGAGAGTCATACAATGCCAGATGAAGGACGGTACCATATTAATTTTACCGCGGGCTCCACTGGCTGCTATTGTTTTTCCACAGTAAAGCAGTGTCTTTGCAGCATACTGGGAAACAAATAAAACATTTATCCTCTTAAAAAGAAAAAAAGAAAAAAAAAAAAAAAAAAAAAAAAGGGAAACAGCAAACTCTATGCTCCCCAGCCGCCATGCTGGCTGGAGAATGTATTTCCTTGCACTGCGCCACCCCCTACCCGTCCTTGACCGAAGTGTTCTGGGTTCTACTGATTGGCCTGCAAATATTTCCAGGCCCTGGCACCTTGCCAAGTTTATGTGATGGCCATATCAAAGCAGACCTTTTACCTCCTTTAAAGAAATTATCTTTATTTTATGTGTTCGGATGTTTGCCTGCATGTACGTATGTGTACCACTTGCATGCCCGTTGCCTAGAAAGCCACAGGAGGGCAAATGGTTATCTGGAATTACAGGTGGTTATGAGCCGCCTGATGTGGGTGCTGGAAACAGAACTTTGTCCTCTGTTGAGCCATCTCTCCAGGAGCTCTGCCACTGCCCCCTTTGGAATAGGGGCACGCATACTCTTAGATGGGGCTCGCTTGGCGCTCATGGTGAAGCTCAGGCTGGCCTCGGAAGTTGCAGCCATCCTTCTGCCTTATCCTCAGTGCTGAGATTAACTTCCCGCTTGGTGGTTTTCTTGCCCTTTCAATCATCCAAGGGATAGGCTATGCTGAGGAAGTTCTAAGTTCTAGTCTGGGGCGCACGGGCTCCACTTGAAAAGGTCAGTAACTTCTTGAGCCTGCGCCCGTCTGTTGGGAGAACAGGCTCTGTGCATTAACCTCCAAGGACTTGGTTTAGTCGAGTGTTCCCACGCAGAATTTGCTCAAACTCTATCTCCTCTAGAAACGCCCCCAGTCATTAGGACCAACACCAACCCAAGTTCACCCGTTTCCAAAACTCGTCAGGGTCAGTCCCGACCGGAGCCTCTGAGCATGCTCACAACCGAGCCTCCGGTTGGTCGCCTAGGAGGAAGCTGATGCGGCCTGTTTTCCCAGGATGCCGTGCGGTGCTGTCATGGCTGCTCCCATGAACCTGTATCCTCACATGGGAGTCTAGTCGTGTGGGTGTCTTTACGTACCTCTGGCCACTAGACGCCGGCGACTTAGGACCCTCCTTCTCCTTTTGCTTACCTCCTTTCCCGTGAGACCCTCGTGGAGCCCCGTTTTGGGTACAGCGATGGCGGGGGTGATGTGGGCTCCAGAGCTGGCGCTTCTGAGAGGCTTCCCCACCGAGGCGGAGCGGCTGTTCTGGAAGCAGGAGGGCATCTGTGGCTCAGGTGGGTGAGCTGCAGGGAGTTAGGCTAGCTCCGGAGCTCTGAGGACAAGCCCTGGATACGTAGAAGGTGTCAGGAGGGAGGACGTTTTTCTTGATGGTCTGAGACCTGGTGGTCTGGGAAAGGTCCTGAAAGACAGACGAGCTGAGTTTTAAATTTAGACTGATAAATTAAAGTTTGGGAGGGGAAAAAAAAATCGCAGTTGTAAGTGTTGAGACAGACATGTTCCTGGGGAATATGAGGGAATCCTGTGAACCAGTATGTTTGGATTGGCTTCCCAGGGAAGAATATTGACGGTAGAACCCCAGCAAAAGAAACTTCTCTGTGTGTAATCTCTGCATTTCCCGAAGAAGGTAATACGCCTATTGTTGTCATTATTAGTTCTGCATGTGACCTCCACTTTGCTGCTCATAGTGTAGTGATCTGTAATTATAGGAGAGGTGGGTTGATAGAATGAAGATTTTCTCAGTGCGTTGTGATTAATGTGCAGCCAGCCTTCTTAAGTTTATACTTTTGTACATATTAAAATATTTATGGAATGGATTATCATTTTCACTTAAAGGTTTCTGTTGGCTCACTGGACTATTTTTTAATATTACAGGTGTTGGAGTTTTCTTTGACTTGCTGTTAGAAGGGAGCTATGAGGCCATGTTTTCACATTCAGTGACCCAAAATATTTTAAATTCAACAATGATGGCTGAAGAAAAGATTGACAGCTACCTGGAGAAGCAGATAGTAAATTTCCTGGATTGTTCTATGGATTTGGAAGAAATTGAAAGGTAGAATTTTATTTGAAATTTCCACAGAGAAACACACTTTTATGGGGAGGAGGGACTGGAGAGATGTTTCAGTGGTTAAGAGCACTTACTGTTATTTCAGAGGACCTTGGTTCCTCTGACCCAGTGACTCACAACTGTACAATTCCAATTCCAGGGATCCCGCACCCTTTTCTGACACCCATGGACACCAGGCATAAATGTAGTGCACATATATACTCTCAGGCAAAACGTTTAAATACATCAAAAACTTAAATAAATAAATGCCCGTATGGCACCTTGACCCTGAATGGTACTGCTATTTAGCAGTTGTTGAGAATCCCAGGCTCATGATGTGTCAAGTGATCTACAGAAGGGCTCTGTCCCAGTACATCTTCCAGAATGGAAAAAGAAAGTGGTGTAGGATCAAAATGAGTTTTGTACATGAGAGTGGCAACATAGTGATCGCTGCTAAACTTCTAAGAGCTTAGGTCTGGTAAATGTTAGCTATCAGCTTGTTTCCTTTTATGTTCCTTTTTTATTGTTATTTTTTTTGTTTGTTTTTTTTTGAGACAGTCTCACTATATGGGCTTGTCCTAGAACTCACTTTGTAGACCAGGCTGGTCATGAACTCACAGAGATCCACCTGCCTCTGCCTCCCCAGTGCTGGGATTAAAGGCATGTGACACTACCACCCGGCTTATTTTTCAAGCTAATAAAATTCTCTTTAATCTTTTCTAATTTCTGATAGTGTCTTGTTTTTGTTGTTGTTGATGGTTGTGACCATGTTATACTGTATTACACATTTTGCCTAGGGCTTACAGTAAATCCCAGGCTGGCCTCAAGCACATAATCCCTTTGCCTTAGCTTCCCAAATTTGGGGATTAGAGGTATATACTACCATGCCTAGTTCATTTTTGATTCTTCTTTTTGTTTTTCCTTTGTTACTGGGGATTGAATCTAGGGCTTCTCACTTACTAGGCACATATTCTACCACCGAGCTGTATCCTAGCCGTTTTTCATACATTCTTGATTCTTATTTGTTTGCTGATGTGTTTGTACTATAGCCAAGTTAGCCTGTGGTGCCCTTCCCTTCCCTTTCTCCCCCCATACCACATGCACACACACAAATGCACTATTCAGGGATGGACCAGAATCCTAGTTTGAAAAGAGGCACTTTGTTTGACATATTTTAGGACACACTCTCTAAGATAATATTTTGATGCTGGGTATATTTGTCTCTTGGGGTCAGTATGATAGTCATTTCCCATGCTTGGCCATTAAACACTTGAAATATGGATACTGTGACTAGGGTCTACATTTTAAATTTAAGTGAAATTAGATTTACATTTATATCAACTTAAATTTTTTTGTATAGATCTATTTTTATTTTATACACAGGGGTATTTTGTCTACACCTATGGCTGCGCTCCATGTACCATGTGCATGTAGTACATGTGCAGACCAGAAGAGGGCAGCAGATCCTCAGGAACTGGAGTTAGACAGCAACCATGTGGGTGCTGGAAATAGAACCTGGGTCCTCTGGAAGGCAGCTAGTGCCCTTAACCACGGAGCCACCTCTACAGCCCTAGATTAAATTCAGTTTAAAAGTCACATGTGGTTCATGTATTTAGTGAATATTGCAGATATAAACTGATTCAGCTATTGATATTTTTTCTTAATTAAACTGAAGTAGCGTGGATACAAGTGTATGGTGGTGGTGGTGGTTGGTATTTGTTTCTTTTCTGTGCTGGTTGTTTTTTGTCAACTTGACACAAATCTAGACATCTTAATCTTTTTTTTTGAGACATGGTTTCTCTGTTGTAGCCCTGGCTGTCCTGGAACTCACTCTGTAGACCAGGCTGGCCTTAAACCCACAGAGATCTGCCTGCCTCTGTCTCCTGAGTGCAGGGATTAAAGGTGGGCGCCACCACCGCCCAGCCTAGACATCTTAATCAAGGAAATGTCTCTATAAGATTGGCCTAGGCAAGTCTGTGGGGCATTTTCCGATCAATGATTGATGTGGGAGGGCACAGCTCGGCACAGCTCGGCACAGACAGTGCCACCCCTGAGTGGATAGTCCTGAGTGGTTTTAGAAAGCAGGCTGAGAAAAAACATGGAGAACAAACAAGTAAGCAGCAGTCCTCCATGGCCTCTACTTTAATTCCTGCCTCCAGGTTCCTGTCTCGAGTTCCTGTCCTGATTTATTTCAGGGATGAAGAAAGTGTGACCTGAGGATTGTAAGCTGAACTAAACCCTTTTCATCCCAACACGCTTTTGGTTATGGTATTTTTTTATCATCGCAACAGAAACCCTAAGATATTTATCTTCCTTGTTTGTAGACAGCAGCTGGTATTCCTACTTGGTGTGAGCAGCTTACAGCTTTTTGTTCAGAGTAACTGGACTGGGCCTCTTGTGGACTTGCACCCTCAGGATTTCTTGCCATCTGTTCTTCTTGAGCAGTTCAGTGAGGTATGCTTCTTAGAAATATTGTGTGTGTGTGTGTGTGTGTATGTAAATTTTTTAAGTATGATTCTTTTCAAATAAGTGTTTATAAATTAGGATTAACAGTGAATAGGAAAACGATGACGTTGTGATTTGCACAAACTACTAAGAATGCTTGTTCACTGATCTTCTGACCTCTACACATATGCTTTGGCATTTTCATGCCCACGCTCATATCAACTCACACGTATGTACATGGACACTTTATAACATATGCCTATCACATGCATGCACATTTGAATGCACACACACACACACACACACACACACACACACACACACAGTCTCCTCTGTACTTAGCACCTAGTTGAGAGAGTAGACATCATTGTCATAGAGTGGAGCTTCTAATGGCTTTTCCTAGATGTTGATCCCTATCCTGATTCTGTGGTTATGTGGACCTGGACCTGAGAGGTCCTTTCAACTTTTTTTGGGGGGTTTGCCTGTTTAGTTCTATCAACAATAGTATCCTCTTTTCTATTTTAATAGTACTGGGAATTGAACCCATGGCTCAGCATGTTAGGCAAGTATTCTACCGCGTTAAACTCCCAGTCCTGACACCATCTTTTTCTTGTGCTCTAATCTCAAAAAGCCTGGGCATTCTGCATTAGAAAGCCCCATGTGCATCCTGATAGCATCCTCTGACTTGCTGCTTGCCTGAACCACTCTAAACAATTGTTTTTTCTTTGTCATTCCATGCTTTTCTTCATAGCAGCTGTGTGTGAGTCTTAAGGAAATGTACTGTTTATTGCCATGCTGCCTGGTTTTGGCCCGTAAGTAAATGAAGCTATGTATAGATTATTTTTTGACTTCTTTTATCCAATGGTGTGTTTGAAATTATACTCATCATTATTACTAATTCATTAATTAATTTTTGAAGCAGGCTCTCACCATGTAGCCATGGCTGGCCTGGAACTCACTATGTAGACGACGTTCACCTTGAACTCATAGAGATCCTCCTGCCTATGTCTCTCAAGTGCTGGGATTAAAGTTATGTGCCACTACATCTTGCCTTGTTATTTTTTAAAAAAGAAGTTTGTATATGTGTTTGTTTGTATATGTGAATGAGGGTGCATGTGTGCATATGGAGATAAGAAGACGACCTTGGGTGTTGGTCCTTGCCTTTCACCTTGTGTGAGACAGGTGATCTCTTGTGGTTTGCACTGTGTGTACCACACTAGCTAGCCTTTGAGCTTCCCAGAGTTCTCCTCTCTCTCTCTCTCTCTCTCTCCCTCCCTCTCTCTGTCTCTCTCCCTCTCTCTCGTCTTGCTGTAGGAATTCTGGGATTACAGATACTTGCTACTGCATCCAGCTTTATACGGATTCTGGAATCCAAATTCAGGTCCTCTGGCTTGTTCAGCAAGTGCTTTATCTGCTAAGTGGTGTTCCCAGCAGGGATTGAAACTTTACCTGGGGGCCAGTGCATCAGTATTTTTCTTGTCATTTGCCTGTGACTTGTCCTTGTTAGTTTTTAATGTGTAAATATTTGCAAATATGATTTGCACATATGGAATATAGTTACCAAAGCAAAATTAATTTTCCCTGCTTTCACCTATGACCTTGGTATTTGTGGAACTGTTTTTCAGCCACTCATGGGTGCTAACCAGCCATAGAGGAACAGCACTGAAAGCCTATGTCAGACCAACAGGTCACCCTCACATGGAAGGCCTCCTCCTCATGTAATCTGGCTTTATATTAAGTTTGCCTCAGGCTTCCAGATGTTGCATTTTCTGTATTTTCTACGTCTTTTGCTTGCTTGCCTGGGGAATTATTTTTAGGGAGTTTTTACCCTTGCTTCATCTACTTTGTTGAAAATACTTTATTTTAATAAAAATTTATAAATGGGCCATTTCCCCTGCTCTGTAAGCATATTTAGAACCCTGCTATGAAGTGTGTTGTGTACAGGGAACTCCTTCCTTCCTCTCCCCCTCCATCCCTCCCTCCCTCCCTCCCTCCCTTTCTCTTTTGACACAGGGTCTTACTGTGTTGCTGAAGTTTGCTATCAACCTCTTACCTTAATATCTAACCATGACTTTTTCCCCTTTCACAAGTATAGAAGAAGCCCTGGACCTAATGGTATGCACAGACCAATTTGAACTTCTGGATTCAAGTGATTCTCTTGTCCCAGCCTCTTGGGTATTCAGAAATACTGATGCACCCATGTATTCAATCAATTAAACTTTTTAAAAAACATTTTTGATTGGATTCCTGTTCCTCTGAATTGAGAGCATTTGTGTGATTGTCTGACAGGGTAGGATGGGTATGTAGGTCTCTAGTGACATTTGTAATGTTATGATTGTGTCTGGTGTCTATTGCTGTATAATTACTGTACAGTCTTACTTCAAAGCTGAATTAATTGAAATATCTGTATGTGATTATGATATATAACAGTGTATGTTTTGTTAAGTTGTGTAATCTTACCTTTTTCAGGTCAAAGGATTAGATGCTATTATTCTGGGCCTACTCATTCTAGATGGTGAATCAGTCTACAGCCTGACCTCAAAGCCCATACTGCTGTTAATAGCACGAATTATTCTAGTGAACGTCAGACATAAATTGACAGCTCTCCAGGTAAGGCAAGGGAAGGCTCTGTAAGCACTCCACACAGGTCCCTTCTGTGCCTGTTAGCATCAGACCGTGGGTGTGGTGTTGACAGTGTCTTAGTTTATCTTGTTTCCTATATCTTCTTAGAGAGACTTCGTTTTAAAAGTCTCATGAAAATAAGGAACAATGTTTTATTCTCTGGTGAGATTAATTTTGTCTAAGATGAGATTGTATTGAGCTTCTTTAATAGGAGAGTCTCTCTTTTTCTCTGTGTGTGTGTGTGTATGTGTATGTGTGTGTTCATTCTTTGAGTAAAGCTTCAAAAGCACCATCCATGGTCTGTTACAAATTTGAGCTAATGACAGTAGCAGTGAGAATGGAAGGGATCTGAATTACTGGGTTAATTACTGGATTTCATTATTTGTGTTGAATGTAGTAGAGCATTTGTTGACTATCTGTTTTGTGGTTTCTTTGGGTCTCACACATCGGTGAGGAGATATAGTCATACAGGAAGTTGATAGGCACTAGGACTAACACACTGGAAATGCAAAGGTCTCTGAGGTTTAGGTGGAGTGTGTCGTTTGTGTGGTTACTCCTTAGCTCTATACTGTGTGGTAGTTTGGGAGCAGCCACAGTCTGTCAACAGATGGGTTGAGTTGTATTCCAATAAAGCTTTATTTGTGGCTGGGCATGATGGTGCACACCTTTTAATCCCAGCACTCAGGAGGCAGAGGCAGGTGAATTTCTGAGTTTGAGGCCAGCCTGGTCTACAGAGTAAGTTCCAGGACAGCTAAGGCTATACAGAAAAACCCTGTCTTGAAAAACCAAAAACCAAAAACAAACAAAAAATTGTGTATGTTTATGTGTATGGATATTTTGTCTACCTTCATGTCTGTCCCATGTGCATGACTGGTGTGTTGGAGCCCTGAGATTGGAGTACACATGCAGAAAAGCTAGGGTAGGCGGATGGACTCTGATGGAGAAGCTGCAGTGTGGGTGTGTGGGAAACTACCGTGGACATTTTCTGCACATAGTATCAACATCCCCACATGGACTGTGGAATCTTTGCCGTTTCCCTGAGCCTCACCTGAGTAAGGTTTTCCCATTTCCCTGAGTCTCATCCAGAGAGGTCTTGCCATATGTCTAAGGAACTAGGGTCCCTGGCGTGGCCGTGTCCGTGCCAAACAACACACATTCACTCAGGACTTCACATGCTCCCTATATGGGTATGTACCACATCATGCCTGGTACCTGCAGAGGCCAGAAGAGGGTTCCCCTTGGACTTAAAATGGTTCTTAGTCACAATATGAGTGCTGGGAATCAAACCCAGGTCCTCTGGAAGAGCAGCTACTTCTCTTACTTATGGAGCCATCTCTCCTACCCCCCTCTCCCTTGGTGGCATGATGAGTATTTACCATACCTCCTCTTTTTATAGATTTGCTTTAATTATGTGTATGTGTGTGTTTCTGTGTGGGTTGTGCATGTGAACGCACATGCCAGAGGAGGCCAGAGATTACATGTGGTCGTAAGCCGTGTGATATGGGTGCTGAGAATCACGCTTGAGTGCTTTGTAAGAGCAGCAGGGACTCTTAACCAGTGTGCCGTCTCTGCAGCCCCTGTACAGTTCTCTCAGTGATGCTGTTAAATGCTTCTCTGCTAAATGGTAAAGCGGCATATACACTTAGGCAAGTTAATTCCAATCTTTTAACTGATTTCAGTGATGAGGCACAAGTCTGCCCATCAGCCCCATTTTAAATTAGTTTTTGAATGGATCAGCTCCTTAAAGAAATGTATCCTGGTGTGTACTGTGATATATGTGGGTCTGTATAAAAGACACACACTCCCCCACACCACCCCTCCCTCCCTGCTCAGTCTATAGACTAGAAATGAGAACATGTACCTGTCGAGTAAGTCTCAGCTCTCTCGCTGTCTCGCCTCAGCTGTGTGAACTTAGGCCAGGTAATTTCTCTAACAATCCTTTATTGTAAAACAGAATGAGACACTGGGGTATAGCTTAGCAGTAGAGCATTTGTGAGGTGTGGTGGGGCTCGGGTCAGTGCTCAGTACTGGAGAAAGGTAACCTTAGAGTGAGTTCCTCACACATTTATTGCCTTCTGACTACTGGCCCTGCCATGGAGAAGGTTCCTGACTAGTTGACCTCTCAGTCAGACTGTTCTGTGGTAAGTGCCTTAACAGGAGGCAAGGTCAAGAAAAATCATCCGCAGTAAGGCGGTCAGTTCTTTTCTAACAGCACCTCAGCTTATCTGTTACATACTTCTTAGCCAACAAAAAAGCCTCTGTACTTCCCAGTTGAGCTGAGAAGAAAGCTTTCGATTGGTTCTACATTTCTCCTATTAAGACCTTTGCTTCAGAGTTAAATCATAGAACTGATTTTAAAGAGCTCAGCGCCTTATGTCGTATTTTCCTAACAGGGCCGTCCTTTTGACTGGAGGCAACTGAATTCCCTTGTCTAGAGAAGAGTAAGCAGCCAAGTCTGACTTACTCGTCCTGACGGCAGATGAGGGGAGGTAGTGAAATGTACACTGGTTTCCCCAGCCTCAGTGATAGGAAGATGCAAGTGGGGCAACAGCCCAGGGAATTCAGTTAGAATGATTTGGACCTTCCTCTTAGGAAATTCTGCTTTCCTTCTGGGACTGAAGGACAGCTTTAGTAATCAGGAAGGCTTTCATCGTGCAGTCAAATCCATTTGTGGCTTCAGTTATACCTGTTGTGTGTGGCTGAGCGGAAGAGGACCCTTCCTGCTCCTGTGGTACTGAGGATTGAACCTGGGCCTGGAACGTGCTAGGCAAGTGCTCTAGACAGCTCTACCTGGAGCCCTCTCACAGAATTGTCCAGGCTGGCCTTGAACTCACTCTGTAGTCCAGGCAGGCTTTGAACTTTGATCCTTCTGTTTCAGTTTCTCAAGTAGCTGAGAGTTCAGACCTGTTCCATCAGGCCTGTGAGTAGGGCACTCCTTAACCAAAAGAGATATTAAGTTCAAGTAAAAAATGCCGTACATAACAAAGCATAATCTATTAGTAGCAATTGCTACTAAAAAAGAAAAATTAGTTAATTTTTTTTTTTTGATTTTTGAGATGGGCTCAAAATGTAACCAAGGCTGACCTGAGCTTGTGATTCTCCTGCTTCTGTCTCCTGAGTGCCGAGCTTGTGGGTGTGAGCCACCATGCCTGACTAACTTTTATTTAGATGGCTCAATACATACTCATACTTGATATATTAATAACTTCTTTAAGATATGTCTTATTACTTGTGCATGTATATTAATATGGACATGAATATGTGCAGAAAATATCTAGATTATTAATCTTGTTGTAGAAGATGGGATTGGGACTGTAAAAGAGATACTCTGTTGCTACGTGGGTGCTGGTACTTGAACCTGCGTCCTCTGGAAGAGCAGCTAGTGCTGTTAACTGCTGAGCATTCTCTCCAGCCCCACGTGTGTGTGTGTGTGTGTGTGTGTGTGTGTGTGTGTGTGTGTGTGTGTGTGTATGTGTTTAATGTGGGTAATGGTGATTTGAACTCTCAGGTCCTTATGTCTGTGCAGCAATTGCTCTTACCTGCAGTCTTCTCCCTGGCCCTTGTTCTCTCTTCTTATAAGGATGTGTTGATCAAGCATGAATAAGCATAAGTGAATTAAAGAAAAAGCTGCTATGTGCTGAGAGTGTACCTCAGTCAAGTTGTTGGTACTTGGGCTGTGAGGGGGATGGAGTGCATGGCAGAGTAGGGTGCTTGTCTTAGTCTCTGTACGGGAGATGGTAAGTCTGAAGTGACCTTGGAAGGTGTGTGGCTATGAAGACATGGCAGCAGGTTTTGATCCTGTTGAGAGCATAGCGTGGATGACTAAGCTTACCTAGGAATAAGCTTCACGAGTGTGAAGATATTACAAAAATTAGTCTCAGTGTATAGTGTTTTTCCTAAGTGGCCCTTAACTTCAGCTTCCACGGTGCTTTTTTTCTAGAGCTTGCCGTGGTGGACTTTGAGATATGTGAATATTCACCAACAGTTGCTTGAGGAACGCTCGCCTCAGCTTTTTGCTCTTGCTGAAAACTGTATTGATCAAGGTATGTGGCAAATTATTTATTTATTATTGTACACACATGCAGACACGCGTAAGCATGTGGCGTGTGTGGAGGTAAGAGGACAGCGTTGGAGTAGACACTCTAATTCCACCTTTTGTGGAAGTTGGGAGTCAAACTCAGGCTGCTGGGCTCCCACAGTGAGCACCTTTACCTGCTGAGCTTTCCTGCTGGCCTGGTTGGTTGTTTTTCTGCGGAGACCTGGCTGGCCTAGAATTCACTGTGTAATCCTAGGCTGGCTTCAAACGCATAATCTCCCTGCTTCAGTGAGCAGTACAGGTAATGGCTACTGTGCCCAGCTTAGAAAATTTTTGTTTGATATGCATATGTATCCCAATCTAATATCTTGTCTGAGATGTTTCATTTTAATGCATTCTTTGACTAATAATTATGGCTTCTTGTTTGAAGTTGTTTCTTTTTCTTCTGTATGGGTACTTTCACCATTTACTAGGTGCCTGAGTACTGAATCAATTCTTTTTGTTTTTTGTGGTATTGGAGACCAAGCCCAGGGCCTCGCACATGTAGTGGGTTGTTAATAATTGTCCATTCTTGTTCGTAATAAAATTATTTTTTAACACATTATATTACCAATCTCAGGGGTCCAATACCCAGGCGGCTTAGGCAGAGAGCTCACTCCAAGGCTTCCTCACCCCATGCTCTCCCCTTGGTTCTCCCTCTAATTCTGCTCATACTCCTGCTCTGCCTCCTCTGTGCTAGTCCTTGCTCCACCCCTCACTCCCCCAGGTGTTTTTCTTCTTGTTTTCACACAGACCCTCAATAAACAAATAATAGGAACCTCCTGCGGGGGGTGGGGTTGGGGGATGGAAGCTGGGGCTGGCACAGAGGTGTAAACAAGTAAAAGAGGAATCTTAACTAAAATATTATCCATAACTAAAACATCCCACAACGGTGGGTGCTTTACCTCAAAGCAGCATCTCTTGCTCATCTCTTTTGTCTTTTGAGTTTTGAAAAACAAGGTCATGCCATTCTTCCTGGTACACAGCTTTAATCCCAGCACTAAGTAGCAGAGGCAGGGGGATATCTGAGTTTAAAAGCAGTCTGGTCTGCATGGTGAGTTTTAGGGCAGCCATGGCTACATAGTTGTTAGACCCTGTCTTAAAAAGAAAAAAAAGATGATCAGTTTTGTTTCTATTACCTGTTTAGAAAGATGAAGTACACTGTGTAGGTCATTATCATTAATTTATTTATTTATTAGAGAAAAGGTCTCACTGTATAGACCAGGCTATCTTCAAACTTTACAGAGCTGCCAACCTCTGCCTCCTGAGTATTGTAACTAAAGCAGTATACCATCATGCCCAGGTAGGTTACTACTATTTCCATCACAACTTACTTAAAGATATTTTTAATATTTTCTTGTGTTTTAGTATAAGAAATTGTGTTAGGAACAAACATAAAGCTCACTTATCAAATTTTTAAAAGGCTTAACTGGAGCTGGACTAAATTGAACTAAATTATATTCAGATTAGGAAAGTATTCTGTTTCCTGTGGAGAACCAGAAGAAAAACCTAATTTTAAAAACATTTGATACAACTGAGAATTTTTACTGAGGATTTTACCCAGGATGACAGCAGGAAGCAGTTTTGTCTTATGGCTTTATTTATTTATTTTTTCCTTATTTTTTCATAGTTTATAACATTAAACAGAAATTCTCCTAAAACACAAACAGGAGCTTTCCCAGTCGTAAAGCAGATGTGCTTGTCAGTGCTTCCCTTTGCCCTTGATGTCGGCTCCTCGTGTTTCCTAGGAAAGCCTTTGGGCACCTTGGCACTTGCTTCCAGGCTCCCTTTGCTTGTAGAATGGTTTTTCTTGCAAAAATTGCCAAACAGCTGGAGAGATGGGCCAGTGGTTAAGAGCACTGACTGCTCTTGCAAAGGTCCTGGACTCACAGGAGATTTAATATTCTTTTCTGGTCTGCTGCAGTGATGTGCATATATTCACATACATTTATGTGTAATTAAAGTGAAAAATAAAATCTTAAAAAAAATTGACAAGTGAAAACAAACCTCTTAGTTTGAAGGAGTATTTGGATACAGTTGAACTTAGGAATGAATTTCTGATTTACTGCAGTTTGATTTTAGCCATGCCTGGTTCCAACGCCCTTTTCTTTAATATCCCTAATATAGTGCTGATGTGAATGTGTTTAGTAGGGAGTCGGGAGTGGTGGTTGTCATAGCTTTGGTGGGGATGCAGTGATCTGTGTGTGATGGAGGCAGCATATTCGTGAAGACATGTATCATAATTGCAGGAATCTCCTAGAATTTTTTTTTTTTGTAGTCTTCAAGGATTTATCTGTGTATTAGTAAGCTAGGCCAGCATATAGGGGGAAGGATTGTTGTGTACATAGTAATTTTGATGATTTCCCAACTTTTGTTTTATTCTAGGACAGAATACATAAGCATATGCTAATTTAGGTAAAATGGACATTTATACATGATTTAAAAAGGAAATAAGGGAATACATTCAATCGTTATAAAAATTGATTCGTTTTTATGCTTGTACCAAGTTTATGTTTTTTGAGGATTTTAGGTAATGTCAGCGTGTGGAACAAGTGAGAAAATACTGAACCACAAGAGCTTATGTGTTGTATATATATCAACAACTATTCTGCCCTGGGCTATACCTGACTTGAGATAGCAGGTTAATATAGTGATGTGGACCTGTAGTCCCAGCAGTTTGTGGGTTGAGCCAAGATAGTCTTTTGAGCCCAAAAGTTCTATCCTAACTTGGGCACCATAGTGAGACCTTGCCTTCAAAACAAAATAACAAAAATAAAACTAATTAATTTACTTTTCTGTACAATAGTACATATTTAAATGTATCCAATTTATTTTTAAAGTTTATTTTGTTTTACTTTTTATGTGTGAGAGTTTTGCCTACATGTATGTATGTGCACCACGTGTGTGCAGTGTCTTCAATTGCCAGAAGAGGGTGTTAGATACCCTGGAACTGGAGCTAGATGGTTGTTAGTTGCCATGTGGGTACTGGGAATCCCTTGGACCTTGGAAGGGAAGCCAGTGCTCTTAACTACTAAGCCATTTCTCTAACTCTGACATTAATGTTTTTCTAAGTAACAAAGTGACAAGTTATTTATTTATTTATTCTTTTTTAGTACTGGGCTTAGAGTAAAGTAGTGCTTTTGAATAACATGGAATGCCAGCAGCAAACACCTACAGATTTAGCAGCTAGGAAGTTTGGAGGGAGAAGTAGTGATGTTGACATCTGGGAACAACTGTCTTCCGTCTCCATAAAGATTTCTGAGTTAATTGAATCATAGAAGTTACAGGAAATTGGATCCTACATTATTGCTGTATGACCTTGGAAGCTTCTCAAAAGTGTTTGGGAGTGACACTCTCTTCAGAGTGGAGGAGGAGATGGAGCTTGGAAAAAATGAGGACACAATGCCTATTTAGCAGACAATGTCTTGTCTTCAAGCTTCAGCAAGTGAAAACTGTGTGAACTTGGTCCTTCCCTGTTCATGCCATCCTGTGTTTTTGAAGTGAAGTGTGGTTACTCTGTGAAGGAACAGTGCAAGGGAGCAGTCTTGTAGTTCATGAAGCTGGGGTACATTGAATATCATTGATGGTAATGGGGAGCAAAGTTGATTTTCCCAGAAGACAAGGAAAACATTGGGAAGAGAATGCTCCCAAATAGAGGACCCAGTGCACTCTTTAATTTTATAAAATGGCAGTTGCATTGTACTCCAAAGGCTATCATATAATTTCTTACACTTCACTACACTTTTGTGGAAAATTGGTTATTGAAAAGAAATGCCAGGTGTTGTTAGTGGAAGTTTTTGTATTTAAAACAAGCCTAATATATATATAGTATATATATTAGTATGTTGTTTATGAAGTTACATTTGTCCCCGTCCATGTTGTCCTATATTATATGCACCTGTATTTATCACCACCTCTTTACCATATCTTAGTGACTAATCTTTGTGAGGATGACCCTTCATTACTAAGGAAAAAAATCTTTTTAAAAGATTGGAACCATATGGTTTGCTTTAGGGGGAGTTAATTTTTTTCTAGAAGTTAAAATTCAGTTCAAAAGCAGGAATGGTTAACTGAGAAAATTGGAAACTTGACTCTAGGTGACTCATCCCCCCCAGTGGCCTCTGGTGTTTTTGCAGCGGGTTTGAGCACATCATTTGCTGTGCCCTGCAACCAAGACTTTTTATGTCTCTCTTCTAGGCTAATCAACATTTTTCACTTTATCTAGTCACAAATTGATGGCTAGACATAATTAGACATTTTGAGTCTTTCTAAATAGGTCTGTAATATTTCATAAGTAATTTTATTAAAAAAAATTGTTCTGGGATCTGACCCAAATGTCGACCAGTTAGTTACAACTGAGATACCATTCATTGTCCAGAGGAGAAGATTATATTTGAAATATTGCCCTTGAAGGATCATCAAAAACTTGGCAAGGATTTTTTGAGCTTGTGGGACATAAGCAAAGGATTTTATGAACAGCTGAGGTCTTCTTACTCTTGTCCAGGAATGTAGCATCAGTGTACTGCAGTGAAATAGAGCCTATCACAGAGTCAGCATAACTTGGCTGGACCTATCACATTTATGAAAGGAGAGATTAGAATCTTGAAAAATATG
Organism: Cricetomys ansorgei; assembly: GCA_026225945.1. Taxonomy (NCBI): domain Eukaryota; kingdom Metazoa; phylum Chordata; class Mammalia; order Rodentia; family Nesomyidae; genus Cricetomys; species Cricetomys ansorgei. The sequence continues at coordinate 19,890,519 of JAMJFZ010001264.1, read as the reverse complement.
TTTCTGAGCACAGCGTGAGGCATTTTTTGGGTTGTACTAAATGGAACTACAGTTCTGTAGGGACCTGTGGGCATAGCAGTCAGATACTGAAAATGCATGAGGTAGGGTATTGCAGTTTGAAGTTGAACTCGTGAAGTCACCATCTAAGAAGAAACAGGTGAAGATATTTTGTGAGTGAGTTCTGTAGTGTCTTCTCCCCACAGCTGTGTGACCTGGGGTTAGATTGTTCTCACAGCTGAAAACTGGTATATTCAGTGATTGAAAATAAAATGAAAGTTTTGATATTTTGGAATGAGTGTTATTAAATATACCACTTTAACGCAGCATTAAAAAAAATCTCATGGGAAGAGATTTTGGTTTTAGCTCATGTTTTAAGTTTACTGGTTGACATTTTGTCAGGAAGGTCATGAATATGAATTTCTATGGATAACTTACATATTATTAAAATAGTAAATGTATATCTGTTGGATCAGCATGCTTCTCTTTTATTTAAAGTCGTCCTGAAATCCTTTTTCACAGTTGACTCAGCGTCTTGCTTAGTCTGCATATCTAGCCAGTTCTTCAGTCTTGTTAATTCTTCCCCAAGGGTTCCAGATCTATCTCCTCTCCATTCCTTCAGCAGTTATCCCTGTCTGAAATCTTTGGCTTGGAAAGCTCTGTAGAGATCATCTTGACTAGCTAATTCATTTGACATAGTCAAGATTCAGGGAAGTTGACCAAGCAACAGAAAGATAGCTTGTACTTTCCAGTCTCAAACCCTCTTTCTGTTCCCACTGCTTTAAGAAAATCTAGTCCGAATTTTAGTAGCCAGTAATAGTACAATTAACATTTCTCTAAGTGCATCATACCGAGCACAGCTCCAAGTGGTGGTGTTGGTCAGAGTCACCCTCCCAGCTCTGTGAGGTAGAGCTGAAGATCTTATACCAGTGGGTATAGAATAAGTGGATTTTAAAATAAAATTAAAGATCTTGCATTGTAGTTAAGACTGGCCTCAAACTTACTGTATAGATTAGGCTGGCCCAGAACCCTCTGTGATCCTTTTGTCTCAGCCTCCTGAGTGCTGCTGGGCTTATGGGCTCAAAACACTGTGCCTTGCATGTAAGAGCTTTTTTTTGAAATAGTATTTTTGAAGTCCAGTTGACCTGCAGAGTAAAGTCATCAGTCAAGAGAATTGGCAGGGCTTTTTTTTTTTTTTTTTTGAGACAGGGTTTCTCTGTTTTAACTCTGGCTGTCCTGGAACTCACTCTGTAGACCAGGGTAGCCTGAACTCACAGAGATCCACCTGCCTCTGCTTCTGCCTCTGCCTCCCGAGTGCTGGGATTAAAGGCGTGTGCCACCACCGCCCAGTTTAGGGCATAATATTTTTAAGCCTGGTCATTCCTTCCCTCTTGTTACTGACATGATGATCATTTCTGACTTCTAAGCCAGTGTTTCCCTCCTTGTAAAATGATCTGTTAGTCCTTTACACATTTAGTCCTATACACTTCTATCCAGGACCTGACTCACACAGGGCTTCCTCCTTTTCCTACACCTGCTCAGCATTCTAAGTGATTGCTAGGGATCTAAGTTCCAGTCGTCCCCTGCTCATGGCTGATTCACTTCTATAAATCCTTGTTCGTATTTTCCAACTTTTTGTTTCTTTCATTTCTTGAAGCCTATTAAACATTTGAGGTATGTAGTAATCTGTGTCATTTACTAATCTTTCTAGGGTCATAAAAGGTTAAATTTTTGACAGTAATGGCTTAAACACTCAGGAATGATGGGCAGAACAACAGGGAAGAAAACTAAAGAAAAGAGGCCCCCATTAAGAGCAATCAGGATGATGAGGTCCAGCCTTTGGAGGCACTGGTGTGCATGGGTGAAGTGTTCTGAGCGAGAACTTCCTGTTTGGATGCCAGTGCGCCCCCTGGGGCAAGGAAGAACATCCTGACTCACTCACGCTATCTCTCTCCAGTCTCTCAGAAGGGCTGGCACTAAGTAAAAAAAACTTGTTGGTTTTCCAGACCCACTTTAATTCCAGTTCACAGCAACACAAAGGCAGATCTTGTTTCTCAGCTGTAAAGATTGTGATAGGCAGATATGTAGGCTTCTGTCACATCACCTCTGCGCCTTTGTCCCTCTCCCACCTATGCCTGCTCTTTTCTCCTACGTGTAACAGCTGGGGTGATGGGTCAGTCAGTGAGCTGTCTGAGCTGTGTGTTGTTTTGCTTTGTGGTGCTGGAAGTGAACTTAGGGCCTCACATATGCTGGACAGGTGCCCTACCATGGAGTTGTGTTCTCAGCCCTGAGCTCAGTGTTGTGATAAGTTAAGTGGAGATAACTTCTTCCTCAAAGGTAGCCTTGTGACAACTAATGAACATATCGAAAATACCTAAGCAAAATAGCCGATTAGTAGATAGAACTTCTCTCTCCGCTTGAATGCTGGAAAATCATCACCAGTGTTAGGTCATTTGAGGTTTATTTCCCACCCTTTCATTTGACATCCATTCTTATAGACTGCTTTTCGAAATGCCAATGAAGCCATTACTAAAAATAGTTTAAAGAATAGCTTGTCAGGGATGTTGTAGTAAAGAATTCTGTTTTGGGGAACCAGTAGGATGAACGTCCTATTATATGAGAAACCCTGAACCCTGGTATATGTGATAGAACCTATGCTCTTTAGTTTATATATTTAATTTTGATAATCATTTTATCAAATGATTTATCATTTATCATTTATCAAGTGATAAAATGATTTTGTTTTGTTGCTAGGTTATCCTCGTTTTATTTTAAAATAAAAAATTACATTAATTTGTTTGAGTGTGTACGTGTGTGTGAGTGTGTGTGTGTGTGTGTGTAGGTTAGAGAACAACTTTTAGGGATTGTTTATCTTCTTCCATCTCAGGTCATCAGGTTTGGTGGGAAGCACCTTTGCCCACTGAGCCATCTCACTGGCCCCATATTTTACTCTAGTAGTTAGAGAAATAAATTAGAATCTGACTGCTAAGCCCATTGTTTATTATCTATTTAATATTCATTTTTATACACACACACACACTTTTTTTTAACTTTCCGTTCTTAAGGGAGAAATTCTATATTTTTAAAAAATTAATTCAGGTAATCTCCTATTCCTCAGATTTTCCATGGTGTTTAATTTACAGATTGAGTTGGTACTTTGTATCAACATCTTAATGTTTCCGTATTTCTGGCCTTGTTTTCATAGGATGATTAGGACAGGCACCTACGATGGATCAGTGCTGTGAATAGCATTTCCTAGGACGGATTGTGTGGGTGCAGAAAGAGCAATGTACACAAAGTCTGAACTATGTATTTGGAGCATATAAATCCTAAGAGAATGCTAGCTGCTAACTATTGTTGTATTGTAAATCTCACCGGTCATGACTAAGACCATCACCACAATTGAACCAAATTTGAAGCAAGCTTTCATTAAATTAATTAAATACATGCCAAGTCATGTGGAACAGATGCTAAAAAAGGCAGACCCCCATAAAGCTACGCATTTCCCACCAGGTCCAATCAGCAGCAAGCATCTATCCTGATGTATTTCCTGTGTGGGTTGTCTTCCACCTACAAGTGACTAAGTACATCTGGTGTACTTGGATTAACCAAATGGAATCTACATAGTCTCCACCCAACATTCCGGAAGATTATCTGTCCTTGGGTGAGTGGGATTACAGGATTATGTCTTTCTGTATCTCACATGAACAGCCCCATCCAGCTCTCCAGGAAGTTATGTTTTTGTTCTATAGATCTCTTAGGCACAGTAGTTAACATTTAAAATATAACTTTTGCTCTTACAGTATTTGTGTTCCTTTTTGTATTTACAGTTCTTCAAAACTTTAATTTAAACCATGCAATGTATACTTTAATATTTGACGCTCTACATTTCATTTATCTTAATTTTTAATGTTTCATGTTTTGTCTCACAGTGATGAAACTGGAGAATTTATTTGAAGGTGATTCAGGTCGGCTTTTGGCTATTCAATTCCATCTGGAATGTGCACATGTTTTTTTATATTATTATGAATATAAAAAAGCAAAAGACCAGATCAGTATTGCTAAAGACATCAGCAAGTTACAGATTGATCTGACAGGTAAGACTTTACTTTTTATGGATAATTGATTTAATTTTACAATAAAGCTAGTATGTATGTTGGCAGTTTGTATTGTATTTGGGATTTGATCTTTTTTGTCCTTTTGGTTGTGAGCCATAGCCTTTATTGGATGAACCAGCCCTTTTGATCTTTTTAAAATGTAGAGCTAAACTGATCACAGGATAAAAAGCAAACTTGTTAGGCTGCATTTATAAAATTTTTCATTTTCCAGATTTTCTTTAGGTAGCCTAGGCAGGCCTTGAACTCATGATACTCTTGTCTTATTCTCCTTAGTGTTGGAATTTGGGATGCCTTGTCTAGTATTTAAGTTTTAGAACCTACCTTTTTTTAATTTCACAATACATTTAAAAGATTTTATTTAAAAGTTCATATTTTAGAACAACATGGAATGACATGTTTTTTTTTTCATAGAGTCCATTCCTTGTTCTAAGCTAGGTAAATATTTGGTAGTAGTAACAGCCAGGTAGTACATAAATGGGCCTTGCACCGTTTGGTCCTGGTATCCTCCAAAGACCTCTCCTGACTCTCCAGTTTAGTCCTCCCCTATACATTGCCTAGTCTTGTAAATGCCTCCTGTTTCCATCCTGCTTTGTTTCATTCCTTATTGTATTTCTTAGGAACATTTCTTAGGTGTATCTTCAGTGCTTGAGGTTACCATCTGAACCTTACATGGTGTTGCACATCTTTAATCCCAGCACTTGGAGGCAGAGGCAAGTGGATCTCTGAGTTGGGATCCAGCCTGGTCTACAGAACAAGTTCTAGGGCAACACAGAGAAACTGTCCCAAAAAACCAGAGAGAGGGGGTGGGGGGGAAATACCATCTGAAGTTCTGAGTGAATGTGTATTGATTGACAAAGGCATGACCATGTCAGGGACCAATGCCTCAGCCCCATGGGGGTGGCAGAGTCTTCCCTCAGTGAGGCTCAGCGCAATGGCAAAGTCTTCCTGAGGTCCTGATGTGACTGTCAACAGTGTTTCTAAAAAATGTCCACGGTAGCTTTCTCTACCTAGATGTTTATAGCTCCCACTTCTCCCCTACAAAGCCTGTGCCTACCCAGATTAGCTAAGGCTGCCTCCTTGTCCATCTGTGTGTAACAACCCCGCCTCCCTGTCCATCTGTGTGTAACAACCCCGCCTCCCTGTCCATCTGTGTGTAACAACCCCGCCTCCCTGTCCATCTGTGTGTAACAACCCCGCCTCCCTGTCCATCTGTGTGTAACAACCCCGCCTCCCTGTCCATCTGTGTGTAACAACCCCGCCTCCCTGTCCATCTGTGTGTAACAACCCCGCCTCCCTGTCCATCTGTGTGTAACAACCCCGCCTCCCTGTTCAACTGCGTATAATAAACATGCTTCTGAGGTGCTGTGGCTTCTGCATCCTAGAGCCCAGATCATCTGATCCCAGCTTTTCTGTCCATGTGTCGATGTGTCTGTTATTTTCTTTGTCTCCCCTCCTCTCCATAGTTAGGTCAGTCTCTGAAGCTGTGCAGGATGTGCTCCGTGTGTGTATGTTGAAAAAATGAATGAGTTACAATATCTCCTAAATCCTCTGGTCACTTCTGAGTCCAAGTAAGAAACACTACTTTGTACCCCTGATCTGTTACAGTATAGTTGAGTTCAGTATGAATGAATTAATGAGAGCCAGACATCACTTGCTTGTGGGTTTGGGCTGAGCATCCCAGGATGTTACACCTGCCTGTGTGTCCGCTGAATGAGAAGGTTGTCCCATGAAAGGCCTAGATCATCTGTTCTCAGACCCAGTATTCTGTGCATCTTATTAAGTCAGTGTTAACCAATAAAATCCTTTAGCTGCATCATGAGTCAAATATGACTATATGGGATCTTTGCCATCTTTTATTATAGTGTTTGTATGGGAAAAGTTATTTAATCTCTAGTTTATAGTTTTTGGAACAATGCCATGAATAACCTGGAGTCTTGTCTGTATTTGAAAATATAGTTATATGTAATAATCTTGTGAAGTTCATTTCAGAGGTTTTTTTCAAATATTTTTGTTCTAGGAGAGTTTTGAGGGATTATTTAAATATTAGTGACACAGTGCTTTGTATATTCAGCTTTTACTGGTAGTATATTTAATAGATGTTACAGTTTTATAATTTTTCCCAATGTTGAGGTGAAGAACTTAAAAATACAATTGTGCTCACAAATAAGAAATGAGAACCAGATTGATTCCCCTCCCCCCCATTCAGCTATAGACTTACTATAAAAAAGTAAGTGTTAGCTGTTAAGCCACTTCAGTGGCCATCTTGAGCATGGCTGATGGGAACTCAGAGCCAGAGTCATCTCAGAATAGGAAGCAGATTTCTTTCGCTGGTCTTTGTAATCCCACATTTCCCAGAGAATGGGTGTTGAAACTTCTGTTTCTCTTCAAAGAGGTCTGAAAATAGCTCTTGGGCAGCATATTATTCAGAGACATAAAGAAAAAATGTTGGTATTATATGAAACCAGATGGAGTCCTGGCCTGGGACTTAGAAGCTGAGGCCCCTGTCTAAGTGCTGGCTTTAGTGATCCTGTGATCAACCTCTACTTTCCATGTATGTTAAACATATACACATATTACACGGACAGAATATGTATGTGCACACATATAAATTCTATCTGTACTACTTAATAAGTTATGTTTTCAGAAAATAAAAATAAACAAAAATGGGGATTGAGAATCTAGCGTCAGAAATTCTGTTTGAACCTTGGCACCATAGCTCAGTGGCTTTGGATTATCTGGAGTCATTTTAACTTCACTGGGCCCTAGGTTCTCATATGTGGATGGAGAAAACACTTTAGAACTCTGAAAATATTAATCATTATGATCATATTATAAATCTGACAGACAAATCCAAAGGTAAGATTTTGTTTTAATTTTCAGGTGCTTTGGGAAAAAGGACACGATTCCAGGAAAATTATGTGGCACAGCTGATTCTAGATGTCAGGAGGGAGGAGGACATTCCTTCCAGACATGAGTTCAGCCCAGCACCCACTCCCCAGGAGTATTTAACAAAGGTAAGTTGGACTCTGAGTTACTTAGTTGAATACCAAAGTTTCAGAACGCGAGTGTCATAGAAACTGAATGGATGAGAAGAGACTACGTGAGAATCCTTGTTAAATTCTTTCCCTCCCTCCCTTCCTTCCTTTCTTCTTTTTACCTAAAAAAGGTCATAATCAATATTATTCTTTTATAAGTTTTTAGAGGAAGGAAGGATTTATTCTGGCTTAGAGTTTGAAGGGATACACTCTATCATGGTGGGGGTCCAGCTGCCACATCGCATCCACAATCAGAAAGCAGAGCTTCCTTCCAGTGTAGTAGTGCTGTTGTAATGCCCCTTGACGTATAAAAGGCAGACAGAGTAAGAGACTAGCTGCTGCCATATTTGTTTACCCTTTTGTTTTTTAGCCTTTTGAAGCAGGGTCTGGCTGTGTAGCCAAGGTTGGCCTTCAGCTCTGCCCCTCCTGCTTTAGCCTCCTAAGTGCTAGTATGCCACAATCCAAGTGGCTTGGGTCTTGGAACTCTGACTAAGGGGTGTTGAGGAAATGAAGAAAGGACAGATACACAGACACACATAAGTGAAGCTGGAGTCAGGTAGGAGTCTGCTACCTCTGTAACTGGAACTGCAGTGTATTTGTTAGGTACAGCATTGGGTTGGGGAGGGCTTAGCTAGTTGGGGTAGGAAGTCTTGAGGCTGTGAATATCCAGGAACAGAAAACTGCAGTTGCTAATCTCTGCACACACTGATCAATCCTCCATTAACATTTATACTTGTTCTCCTGAGGTAAGCTTTGCCAATTCTTTTGGGCTTGGCCCATATTGCTAATTTCCTGTGGGTCTGAGTCCTTAGAGTTCTTGGCATGCCTGTGCACAAGTAGCAATCCTTAGGACTTCACTCACTCAGGGCTTCCTCTACTCCCTACGCTGGGATTGCGGGTATGTACCACCATACCCACTTTGTATTAGCCTCTTACTTTTGCATTCTGCAGATATTTTTTTTTTAACATTCAGAGACTTGACATTTTTTGTAGAGTTTATTTTTAGTTGTGTTTAAAACATTGTTTTGTGCACTGTTGGGTGAGGGGCTGACTAGATCTTGGCATTTTTGTATTGTCTGCAGATGTTGGATTTATGTAGGGGTTGTTTGATTGGTCATGATCTGCATGTGCAGATCAGTAGAACACCTGAGGAGTTCTGTATCAATAAAAACACCTGAGCTGAGACACTCAGGGTTCCACTGTCCAGTATGATGCTTGCTATGATGTTGGTTCTCTCTGCTGAGGTTTGGCAGGGCTTCCATGTATGAAAATACCTTCTGGGCTGAGCCACCACAGCAGCATAACTATGACAAATGGCACCCAATATGGTAGGCAGAAAGTAAAGATGGCCAGGACATCACGCCAGGTAATCCAGAGTAGAGACAAGGAAAAAGAGAAAGAAACTCCAGACTTTGGAGAGTCCAGTAAAGTACACTCAGAGCAGTTCCCAGAGGACAAGAGAGTCAGGTATTAATAAAAGGAAATCTCTATAAGAGAGAGTTGTAAATGAGGAAGGAGCCATGTTTTGGACAAATGTTTTGGATGAATTTTCATGGTAAAAACAGAGTTCAGTTGGAAGCCAGAAAGAAGCAAGGTTCTAATTGTTTTTCTTGATCATGGATCCAGTGTTTCCTCCTGCTGTTGTTGCCAGCGGTAGCCAGGGCACGGGAAACAGAAATCAGAGTGTATTTTTCTATAAACTGAGTTTGTTGATGACTTTTTGTGTACATGAAGCCCAAGTGGGTCTTGTGTTTGAGGTCTATGAAGAAGGGTGTATATTTACCCGTAGCGGTGGTGAAAAAGAGTGACCAACTGTTTCAACTGGAGATCCTTCTCACAGGCTAAGGGACCCCCTGCTGTTCTGGAGCCATAGCTTAGAACCAAAAAGCCTCTTAGTTAAACTGAACAAGTTTTTTTTTTTTTTTTTTCAAACCTGTCTACAAGCAGTCCAACTGTCTATATCACCAGTCCAACTGGTGATGGTGATGAGAACTCCACCTATCGGGGACCCTTCCTGCAGATAAAGTGACCAGTTATTTTACAGCAAACCAGACTCTATCTTAAAATCTGGAAAGTGTTTCCTCAGGGTCAGCACACAGAAGCTGTCTTCCAGAACTGGCCAAGGTTGGATCTCGTGCTGGTAGCTGAACTTGGTATGGTAAGAGTCACCCAGGTGGACTAGTTTTGAAGGCATGAAGGGGTCATTGGAGAGCAGCTGAGGCTTGGCACTGTGAGAGCCCAGGAGAGGATATTAGTGAGGGTGCCGTCTCCATAGTAATTGAAGGCCCAGATTGAAGAGGTCATGTAAAGGAGTTGAGCTTGGCACCATGAAGAGAGCCCATGAGAGGCTATTGGTCAAAGTGCAGCCTAGTTGCAGCAAGGGGCCCCAGTGTTTTGAAGATGCCAGTACCATGGGATGACCACCAAGAACAGCAGCAGCTGTGGAGTGGAGCCACTGGAGGACAAACTGTCATTTCTTCTAAATACATAAGCCAACAACCAGAATTCTTTTTCTCTCATTTGATAACCTGCCTTCTACTCTGTCGCTGGCGAGTTGGTTCCTGCTTCAGTATACTTTGTGACATGGGTAATGAATTCTTTTCTAGTGGCTTGAATTTAAGACTATTGGGTGGTTGTCATAGACCTGTGTAACTGCTTCCATGGAGGCTATGAACATAGATTGATTTTCCAGAGATTCCCACACCTACACTTTTATATATTAATTACTTTTTTTAAAGATTTATTTTTATAGTATGTGTATGGGTGTTTTGCCTGTACATATACCTATGTACCACATGTGTGTAGTGATCACAGAAACCACTAGAGGGAATTGGATCCCCTGGAACTAGAGTTACAGAGTGTTGTTACCTGCCAAGTGGGCATTGGGAATTGAACCTGGCTCCTTTGGAAGAGCAGCCTGTGCTCTTTACTGTTGTGCCACCCTGCCAGCTCCACGTTTATGTTTTTTGATTGTCCTTTTATTGATTTTAATGTCTTTAGCGACCATGCTTGCTATGAAGCTTGATATGCTTCAGTTTAGAACCTAAAAGCAAATTTACCTTAAGAACACTGAATACCAAATTTCTATTCTGTTCTGAGGGTAATACCAAGTGGAGGGGCTAGGGCTGAGGGAGAAGTTCATTCTGAGGAGGGTCTCTGATAAGATTGCTGGGTGTTCCAAGTTCACTGCTGCTTTTATGTTAACTTTAGCAAGGGGCAGCTATTGATTTTAGAAAAGGGAATAAAGGAGAGAGGGCTGGAGAAATGTAGGATCTGACTTTATTTCCTCAAGGATGTGGAGCTGGGACTGAGGAAGCGTGTGCTGATGTGATTAACGCTAGTCAAAGAATGTATAGTAGGTGCTTTCATCCTGAATTTCCTGCTCTCATTCTCTGTCCTGTTCCAGCCCCTCACTAAGCTTTAGGTTGTCCACTGAAATCTGATTGTTATGCCATGGAACAGTGTCTTTGAAAAGAGATTTAATTCTCAAGTCTAAGCACACAAAAGTTAAATCTTTCATGCGTGTATGTGTGTGTCTTTGTGTATGTGAGCAGACTGTGTGTATGATGTGTCTGGTGTGTATGTGGTGTGTGTGTGTGTGAGAAAGAGAGAGAGAGAGACAGAGACAGAGACGAGAGAGAGAAAGAGAGAGCAGACTGTGTGTGAAGGTCAGCAGACAACTCTAGTATCTTTGTTCTAGTTCTCTAAAGAAACAGAACTATTACATTGAAATTTTTTTTTTTTTAAATATATACCAAAAGGGGTTTTATTAGAATGGCTCACAGGCTGAGCTACATTGCTTCTCATTCTGGTTTCTTCAGGACGTTTATCATGAGTGGACATTCTCCGAACTTTGCTGAAGGCCTTCTTGCTCCTGTTGAGATTCTCCGTGTGATTTCTGTCATTAAGTCTCTTCCTGTGTTGCATAACGTATGTTTGATACTATGTGACTTTCCCTAGGAAGACGTGAACTCCTGTTCACCTCAGATAGCACAAAGAGGAAAGACAAAAGAAACTACTCCACCCAAGGCTAGCCTTGGAACCAATTAATATATTGGGGAAACTTACAGGAGTAGGCCAGGGTTACTTGAGGGCCATGGATGATCAGAGGCATCTGCGCCACTGGAAAGCCCACCACAGCAGGGTGATGCTCACCACATCCCAGGGCTCGCTGTGACACTTGTAGGTTGCTTGGCTTGTTGGAGAATCTCTTCGTCTCCAGCAATTGTGACTGCTTGTATAACCTTGGGATTCGCCATGTGAGTCCCAAGAATTGAATTAGCCTGTTTTACCTGCTGAGCCATCTTGCTAGTCCTTGTTAAGGACATTTTGTATGTTTATTGGTTGTTTATAGACCTTCTTTTATGAAGTATCTGCATACATTTTTGGTCCACTTTTCATTTTGGTTGTCTAAGAGCTTTCCATATTCTGAACATTAATCCCCCCCCCCCTTTTTTTTTTTTAAGATATTTGCCTTATTTAAAAAAATAGACCATCTTATAGATTCATTACTGAAAGGTACTTTACAAAAGTAACATCTTTTGCCCTAAAATAATTTAGCTGACTCTGAGCAAGTGACAGTAATGGCTCTGCTGCTGAGGACAGGAGGGTGTAGCCCAACTCCAGTTATTCAGAAGGGCTGGTGTTGTATTGGCAGCTTCATATTCTAGGCCTCAGTTTGAGTGACAAGGGAGATAGACAGGCCATGACACCTGGGCAGCTGGGCTGATCTCATGATGTGGTCAGAACCACGATCACAGGGATATATACCTCCAGTGATAGGAGGTAGAGTATAAAGAGGGTCAGGTAATAGGGATAGGAAGTAAAAGAGAAAGGTATAAGTAGGTGGGGGGGGGTGAAGGATCAGGGAGTTTTATTTGAGTCACTTGGAAGTTGAATCCATTATATTATTTTGAACACCAGCTATTCCTTAGTGTCTAAGGTCAGCATTTTATTCCTGGCTTCTGTTAAAATAAATTGTGTGTGTGTGTGTATGTGTGTGTGCGCGTGCACGCGCACCTGTGAGTGTGGGTAACTGTGGAGGTCAGAAGTATTGGGATCCCCTGGAGCTGGAGTAACAGGGGATTGTGAATCTCCTGATGTAGCTGCTGAGAATCAAACTTTGGTCTCTTATAGCCTCTTAACTGTTGAGCTGTCTTTCCAGTCCTGCCTTTTCTTTTTTTCTGGTAATTTTGCTTTTTGAGACAGGGTGTCAGTGTGTATGTAGCTGGGATCACTGACCTTGGATTCAGAGAGATTTGTTTGCTCTGTCTCCCTAGTCTAGTGCTGGGATTAAGGGCATGCACCACCATGCCCTGCACAAGCCCCTTCTCAGATACCTGTTCCTCAGCATAGCCTTTGGATCTGTCGCTTGACCTTCATCTTTTTAACAATGTTTTCCAAGAGCAGATAGTTGTAATATTATAGTTTTATATGTTGTTTTTCTCTAATTACTTCTGTGATTTGTTTGTTTGTTTAGTCTAAATGAGGGGATTTCTATCTATCTCAAGGTTGCCAAGATTTTCTCTGATGATTTTCTTTAGAAGTGTTTTTAGTAGTATTTTCAACTTTAAAGTCTGTTCATTATTATTATAAGGATGAGCAAGAGATTGTATGAGAATTATATTAGCAGAGGTCAGTAGTGATTGCTGTCATTCTCCACACATGGCAAACATTTTCCACAAGATATGGATTCACAAGAAATAGTATATTGACTGTATTTAGACATTAAATAGTCTTTAAAAAAATGAGGTTTTTTTTTTTTTTTCCTTTTTCTTTTTTTAGGTTTTTTGAGGCAGGGTTTCTTTGTTGTAACTCTGGCTGTCCTGGAACTCAGTCTGTAGACCAGGCTGGCCCGGAGCTCACAGAGATCGGCCTGCCTCTGCCTCCCAAGTGCTGGGATAAAAGACGTGCACCACTACTGCCCAGAATAATCTTAGTACTGAGAAGGCTGAGTACTGGATTTTTGTGAATTTGAGGCTAGCTTGTTCTACCTAATAAGCCCAGGCCAGCCAGGGCTATATAGTGAGACCCTGTCTTAAAAAAAAAAAAAAACAACAACAACAAAGCACCAAACCAAACTAAACCAAACAAAAACAAAAAACAAAAATACCTCAACTTCCCTCCAAAAAAATTCTCCTAAATCAGTATCACCTCCTTTAGCCATTTATTGAATAAATGAATGAAATGTAATTTTTGGTCTAAATGTTTTCTTCCATGTCCCACCAGAATCTTGAGCTCAATGATGATACTGTTCTGAATGAAATAAAGTTAGCAGATAGTGAACAGTTTCAGATGCCTGACCTGTGTGCTGAAGAGCTTGCTGTTATCCTTGGAGTCTGGTACGTTGATGGCTAATTTGGCTGTGTTGAACACCTTGACTACTCCTCTGAGTTCCTCTGAGTTTGGGAAGATTTCCTGTACCATAGGAATTTTGTACTGCTTATGGAAGGTAGAGAGTTCTTGGGCAGCCAATTAAAGGGTTAGAGATTCAGAATCTATTGAGTTGTAGCTCATTTTTCTCTTTCCTTTACAAGCAAAATGTCTTTGGTTACCTTTAGCTGTAGATTTTTAATATTAAATATAGGTGAGAAGGACTGTGTGTATGAGATGCATGTAGACGCTAGAGGTGGTCCTTGGGTATTTCCACCATAGCTCTCCACCTTATCTTTTTTGAGACAACCTGCTGCTCACTTATTCACTGCCCACTGAGCTCTGGGGATCCTGTCTCTGTTCCCCTGGACCAGGGTTATAGATGCACATGAGCACAACTGGCTTTATGTGGGTGCTATGTATCTGAACTCAGGCCTTATGCTTGCAAGGCCAGCACTGGTTTTGATTACACCACTTCTCCAGCTGAGAATGACTATTTTGAATTTCAAGAATATGTACATTTTAAAGTAGTTTTATTTTTAATAGCATAGAATCTTTTGCTGATCAGTGGAAATAATTTTCTTTTTAAATTAAAAAAAAATTGTTTATTTATATATGTGAGTACTTTGTCTGCACGTACACCTGCATGCCAGAAGAGGGCATCAGACCCCCAGCACCGATGGTCGTGAGGCACCATGTGGGTGCTGGGAATTGAGCCTTTAGAAAAGCAGCCAGTGCTCTTAACCACTGAGTCACCTCTCCAACCCTCCTTTTTTCTTCTTAAAATATGACTGTGTTATTGTTCTGTTTGGTTCTTACTGTTTTTCATCTTGAAATGAGCCTCTGACATTTCTCTTCATCTGTGTACTTTACCTACTCTACGATTAGAAGTTTTACAGAAGATCAGTGGACACTGATCCATTTTGTGTGAGGTTCTTTTCTTGTCTTATGACTTTTTAGTGCTTCCGTTAATTCATCGACACAATTGTTTTAGGATGGGAAGGAAGGACTTGAGCTAATTGGATCATCTTACTGCTTGATGCTTAAGAGAGAGAGAACATGCTTGTTTTTGTTTTAAATATTTCTTAGTTCTTTCCCCATTTATTTTGTTTTGTTGTCACCAATAATAAAAACAGGTGCAGGCCAGGTGTATGGCACATTTCCCAGAGTTTCAAGGCCAGCTTAGACTACATAGTGAATTCTAGATCATCTAGGGTTACATATTGAGACCCTGCCTCAAACAAAGGGGAAGGGAGGACTGGAGAGATGACTCAGTGGTTAAGAGCGCTGGCTGCTCTTCCAGAGAACCTGGGTTCAATTCCCAGCACCCACACTGCAGCTTACTGTCTGTACCTCCAGTCCAGGGGAATCTGACATCCTCACACCAATGAACATAAAAATAAAATAAAATACATTATTTAAAAAAAAGTTGGAGGCTGGAAAGATGGCTCAGTGGTTAAGAACACTTGGCGCTTTTTTAGAGGATCCAAGTTCAGTTCTTGGCACCCACAGTAGGTGGCTCACAACTGTCTGTAGCTTCGGTTTCCTGGGATCCATGCTTCTGTGTCCTTGGACACCTGCACTCATATGCACATACCCACATAATTAAAACACACACAGATAATTAAAAATAACAGAAATAAATCTTCATAGGTTCAGTTAGAAGTTATTATATAAACATTTTATGCTCATAAAGTCTTTAAATAATATTGGAAATTATAAGGAATTATTACTATTTTATAGGATTATGTTTTCATTCTTTTTAAATTTTAATTTTAGATTGATTTTATAGCTCTTTTGCTTATGTATATGTATCAAATACACACCTTATACCCATAGAGGTCAGAAGAGGGTATGAGATTCCCTAGATCTGTAGTTACAGATGGTTGTGAGGCACCATGTGGGTTCTGGGAACAGAACCTGGGTCCTCTGCAAGAGCAACAGGTGCTCTTAGCCACTGAGCTAGCTCTCCAGCCCTTTAAAGAAAATCCTTTCTGAGACAGGGTCTTATGCTGTAGCCCAGGCTGGCCTCAGACTTGTGGCAGTCTTTCAGTGTCATCCGCCTGAGTGCTGGGTGAGCCCTGCTTCTAGCTGTTGTCATTCCCACTGTGTAGAATGTTTACATGCAAAGGAATTTCTGTAATATGGGAATTTAAGTTACATGTTTAGTAATAAAGTGGAAGTGGTGAACATGGCAAGTTCAACCTGTGCATTTCCCCCCCGTCTCTCTCTGCTCTCCTCAGAGAAAATGCTATCCTAAGCTTTGTGTTTGTCATTTCTGGCCTTAAAACATACGTTTACTCTTATGTCTTGTATCCCCAGGCTGAGGGCATTTGCTTGCTTTCATGCTTTCTGCAGTTCGCTGTGATTTATTTCTCTTCTCTTTATTGTGTTTCTGTGGTTTCTGTTTTAATCTGTAGCTGCAATTTAATTTGTAGGGAAGCCTTTCCCAGGGTGGGTATGTCACAATTTGTCATTTTCCATTTGGATGTTTTGATTATTTTCAGAGTTTTCCTATTACTGTGAACAGTTATGTGTGTCATTTCTGGTCACTCTTTCACTGATTTTTCAGGGCTCTACAATCTAGGATGGAATTACTGAGTTGGGGGATATGTGAATGTTTACCTAAATTCAAAATTTTGTCAGAAGTTTGTGGTAGTCAGACTCTGTTATCAGCATCTAAGAATGCCTGTTGTTCTACCTCTTTGGTGGTTAGAGCAGCATTGGTTTGTGGTAGAAGTTTAGTAAATGGGAGTTAGTTCTTTCCATTGTCTTTGGTGAGTGGTGTGGCTTGGATTTCTTTTTTGCTTTCACCATTTATTTTTGGAGGTACGTGTCAGGGCAAGCACCGTTACCTGTTGAATCATCTTACAGCCTCTGGATTTCTTCTTCCTCTGTTTCCTAATAAGATAAATTATTTTGACACCAAACATTTTATTTTCAATGTATTTTTATAATTGTCTTTGAAAACTTGTTTCTGTACCTGTATATATTGCATAGCATTATAATATATGAGTTAAAATATGTACTATAAGAGATAACTATAAAAGATAACTCTCTTTAAGAGTTATTTTTCATTAGCTACAATA
The DNA here is from genome assembly GCA_026225945.1 of Cricetomys ansorgei. Taxonomy (NCBI): domain Eukaryota; kingdom Metazoa; phylum Chordata; class Mammalia; order Rodentia; family Nesomyidae; genus Cricetomys; species Cricetomys ansorgei. The sequence continues at coordinate 19,873,908 of JAMJFZ010001264.1, read as the reverse complement.
CGTATTTTAGGATTAATTTGACTTTTTTTTGGAATCCATAGCACAGATTTCCAGAAGAACAACCCAGTTCATAAGCTGACGGAGGAGGAGCTGCTGGCCTTCACATCAGTGAGTAATAGTGTCTCCCTCTCCAGTTCCTTCGTTTTCTTTTAACCTTTTGCCTCTGGTGTGTTCTTGCTCAAGCTGAAACACTGCTGGCTAAGGTATTCATCCTGTCAGTTTTCAAGCTACACGTTTTTTGCTGCTCCCTTAAGCAGATCTGTTTTTCTTTGTACTTGCTTAGATTTGAAGACAGTGACCAGATTCTCTGTGATTGTGCACATAATAGATACTCAGTAACTGTTGACTGAGAGCCCAAGAGTTCACAAGTCTTATGCATAAAAGTGAGGGCCCATTTTGATGCCCACATGGATGTCTTGACAGAGTTGTGAGCAGGGGCAGGAGAGCTGTGGTCAGGGAAGGAGACAGTGTCGGGGACGTGGGGCACTTGTCAGCATTCCATAGGATTGGATACCCAGGACAGAAGGGCGGACAGAGAAGTGGCTGGGGTTTGCCAGGGTGTGCTGCTGACCTGGAGCATGTGTTTGAGTGAATTGTCTGCATAGTCACATCATTACAGTGGACTAAAGAGGGAAGATGGCAGATAAGGACCCAGGCTGGAGAAGAACACCAGCAAAAGGGAAAGATGGGGGAGTAGATGTTGGAAGTTTTGAGATCAAAGAAGAGAGAAGTGTGTCTCAGAGGAGAGAGCGACTCACTGTGGTTTTGGTTTTGTGAGTTTTAAATTTTCTTTAATTTAAACCGGGTCCCTCTGTATAGTTCTGGCTGTTCTGTAACTTCCCATGTAGACCAGGCTGGCTTCAAAGTCCTAGAGATCCATCCTCCCTCCTACCATTGCCTATGAATGCTGGGATCAAAGTTGTGTGCCACCATGCTGGTATACATTTTCTTGAATGAATCTAATTTCTCTTGACTATTCCAAAGGCACCTTTATTATCAGAGAATTCAGAATTCTACTTTCTTCCTTTGCCATTTTTTCAGGTAAGACAAAAGAAATAACTTTTAACTGGCAGAAAGAAAAGCTGACTTGTTTGTGCTATAATAGGAGCTTTGCAAATTACTCTTTGCTACTCTCTTGACTGTATTAGATGCTAGTTGCTGAAGTCCTCGGGGCATCTATTTTATCTTCCTACTCTTCCTGTTCTTCAGCATCTTGTACCATTATATTGTGGACTTTAGCTGACTTTGTGGAAATGCCTTATTTATTTATGACATGTGCTATAAAGAATTTGGCAAGCAAAGTGGCAAAATTATTTTCATAGAACATAAAATAACTTGTGTACCTTTCTTTGATTCCGCTAGTAACTATGAAATATTTACCATACACAGGTATTATGATCCTCATTGGGGATACAACATTGAACAACATGTATTTTGTTCTAGAGTTCGAATTAGTTTACATTTCTTCAGGGGAAATACACAAAGAGAGAAATAAATACTTAATTGAAGTGCTAAGGAGGGCTGTAAAGCAGGGATGGGTGTTGTTTATCAAGGTCGCCTGGAATATCTCAGTTGGAGGGTGATACTGAGCACAGATCCCCCTGAAGCGGCACCGGGGTAGGACGTGGAGGCTCTGGCGTGGCCGTGAGCTCGAGTGAGTGGAGGAAGCACAGTGCTGAGAGAAGACATGTCTAGACAGCAGATGACTGAGGAAAGCAGGGATGTGGTAGATGCCAGGGAATGTCCTTGCTGGGCTCCATGGTGGGGTGATCATCATCTTGGGTTGGTCTAATAAGCAGCTCGTTGTCCTGTGTATGTCCTCCCCAGTTACTGTACAGACACTACATCAAACTTTGTTAAAGGCATGGCTCTTGTGAGTGGGGGAAAGGTTTGTTCTATTCTTCAGATTATAGTCTTCTTTATCTGTCCTCATTCCTCTGTGTCGTGAGGCACTTGTAAGCTAATTAACTGGTGGTTCTGATGTGGGTAACTCATCCCTCCCAGCTTGCAGTGAAGGTCATAAATTCATGTTTCTTACTTTGCCCACAAGGGCTTTTTGCTGAATACTTTGTTCTGCTCTCTTCTCTGGCTCTCCTCCCAGTCAGCATTGGCTCGAGTGCTGATCGCTTTGGGCGAAAGCTTTGTGACTGCAGAGACTCAAGTGCCAGATCTAACTTCTTCTAAGGAGACTTCTTTGTTAGCTTCCAAGAAATACTGCAGTGGGCTGGGGACGCAGCTCAGTTGGTAGAAGGTTTACCTAGTATGCACAAAGCCCTATGCTCAATTCCGGGAATGCATAAACTGGCTCTAAAGGTGCATGCCTGTAATCCTGAAATTCTGGAGATAGAGTCAGGCGGATCAAAAGTTCAAGGTCATGCTTAGTTACAAACTGCATTTGAGGCCAGCTTGGAACACATGAGCCCATCTCCACTGAAACCCAAACAGCCAACCAACCACTAAGAAGTACTGCAAAGATCACAGGCACATGGAGGGCTTGAGGAGCTTCACGAGGAGTGTGGGCTCTGTGTTGTCCTTGTCCCTTTCTTTCTCATCTGAAGCATACACAGTACACCATTTGCCTGTCCTTCCTCTTGCCTCTTTTTGTACTTGATTCTGGAGTCAATAGCATGATGAATCAGGAGTGGCTTTGGACTTTAAGGAAGAGGGTTTATTTATATTGCTGGTCTTTTATATCAGTAGCTTTTGCACCCAGATCCAACAAACCAGGATTTAAAATATCTGAAAAAAGTATGTGTGCATTGCCTATGTTTGGGCCTTTCCTAAATAATACAGAATAACAACAAGCCATGTAGCAGTTATTTGGGTTTGGGCTTTATAGTAACCTAGAGGTGATTTAAAGTACAAGGGAGAATGTGTGTCGTAGCCTGTATGCAAATATCAACTCAGTTCACGGAACGAACTTCTTTGGTGTCGTCTATGGCACCGGGACCCAACCCTCACAGATTCTGAGGGACAGATGTTTCTGTGTGACTCCAGATTTATCTGAGACAAGATGAGTGAGCGCTTTTAGACACTATCCCACTTCTGAACAATTGACATTGTACCTGTGCCTCTTTTAGCTGGGGTCATTTTTGGCTTATATGGCCCCTTAATCGTGCTTCACTAGTCTTTAAACTCCTATTTTGGTCTTTTATAAGATTGAGAAGAGGCGTCGATGCCTTAGTCCTAGTTGTTCTTCAGTAAGTGTCTGTGGAGTAAGAGAATTCATGGAGTGCACTGCAGCCTGGGCGTTGGGTGATGTCTGTCTTGACACTGTTCCGCCTCTCTCCTTAATTCGGGTAGCACTCCGTGACAGTAGGGATAGCGACATTTTCCCATCTTCCCTCACTGAAGCCTTGCTTTCAAGCTCGGAATGTGTGTAAAAGTGCTCCCAGTAAGTAAAAGCTGGTGTTCCGAACATTCAGCAATGAGCCAGGCTTGCCGGCTCTTGCTTTGGAGGAGGGCATGTTTATTTCTGAGCAGCCTAATGAGAGAAGACATGTTTAGAATTGCCTGCAGAGGTGGAAGAGAAGAGAACAGCAAGACAGGAACAGTGGTGTCTTGCTGAATATCTCTTCCTCTGCTATGGTGACCTGGCATGGAGGTTGTAAACTCTCTGGGGCATGAGATTCTTTGTTGATGTAAGAGCAATTCAATATAAACTTTACTGTCTCCCCCCCCCCCAAAAAAAAAAATTGGAAGTCGTTAGAGAGAAAGTGACCATGGGTGTTTGGCTTTTGGTGAACACACACACACACACACACACACACACACGGCGTGGCTTTTTGAGGTAGGATGTAGTTGTGTGTTCCAGGCTGGCCTCGCTCTCTCATTCCTTCCTCAGCCTCTAGTCCTGGGATACTCCTTAGTTCCTAGAAATTAAGGAGTTTTTTAAAACTAAAATTTTTTTAGTTTTTTTTTTTTTAAACTAAAATTAAAAAAAGGTTATCAATATTTACTGATGATTCTCAACGAAACAGTTGGCTTAGTTTGGGTCTGTATATTACTAAGGTTTAATGAACTAAAGTTTTCCAAAATAAGGGTAAGATCTCTTTTTGTGAAGAAATTTTTACCAATGTTTCCATGTTGGTGCAACATGATGAAATATATGTGAGATATTAGCTTATTTTTAAACTATAATATTTTAATAAGCATACAAACTGACAGGTTTCCTATGGCATTTTCATACATACTTGAATATTTTAATTCAGCAAGCTAGAACTTGTCCTGAAAGCTATAGCTCTCCTCGTTTAAGGCAGTTATGTGGTGCCATTCTTGAGACAGCATAGCTACACATTTCAGAAAAACTGAATCATAGTAAAAATAACCTATATTGTTTTAGAGAACTATTTATGTTATATTGGCTTGATAATTTCAAATTAGCTGTGATAACTGTGCTATTTCCTTTCAGATGAGCCAAGTCAGTGACATTTGTAATGTTTTTAATTTCCTTTCATTGTTGAAAATAGGAACAGTTTAGTTCATACAGGTGTTTGAGTTTTCATTGGCAGCGGTTTTGTTCAAGTGTGAATTGATACTGGCAGCTTGCCTTCTGACTGTCTGCTTGCAGTTCCAAGGTCTCCATGAAAGAGGGAAAAAGTCCTTTTGGAAGTTTCACATTATAATTTATGTATTTTTTCTTTCTGATATTGATCTACACCCCTTCCCTCCCCTCCCCTCTCCTCCTCTCAGTTTTGTTTGAGATGAAGTCTTTGTTTGGCTTTTGAAACAAGGTCTGAAACCCTGCACAGACTGGAGTTCACTGACCGTAATGTGGACAGCATCATGGGGTGTTTAAGGAAAAAAGGTATAAACAATTTCTGTTCCTTATTAGACTTTTGTGGTTTTGGAAGGAAATTGTAACTTACAGAAATAATTTGAAAAATAAGCTATAGAATTAAAAGCTGGTTAATCCATGCTCTGCCACATCACTGAGGGTGGCATCAGGAAGCTGTATATCACAGATGCGCCAGACAGTCCATTTCTAGGATGCCAGCGTGAAGCTCTTCCCTCTGTGTCTGTGGACACATACAGGAGCGTTTAAGAGCTGCACAAGTTTGTGGTGGCCAAAAGCTGGAAGCAGACACTGTTGACAGGAGGATAGATATCTAAATTGTGACTTTGTCATGCTTATAAAACACCATGCCAGTAGTAAGTTTACAGATGTGGTAGACTAAAAGCTGGTTCTAAATACTTGGGTTTGCATTGTATACTCTGTAACTTAGGTTTGCTTACTTTGAACTTCTGTATGCAGTGTGGGAGAGATGAATGAGCAAGGGGTCTTAACTTCATGAAATTTTAAATTTAGTCCAGATCAAATAAATTCACAAATTTAGTTGCCAATACAAGACACTTTGAATATTATGCAAATTGATAGTACAGATAAACAAAGCACTTAGTTGCTGAGAAAGGAAGAAAATATTTAGGACTGAGCTATCAAAAAGGCTTTGTGCTGTGTAGTGGTGGCACAGGCCTTTAATCTCAGCACTTGGGGAACAGAGGCAGGAGGATCTCTGTGAGTTCAAGGCCAGCTTGATCTACAGAATGAGTTCCAGGGCAGCCAGAGCTACACAGAGAAAAACCCTGTCTTGAAAAAACAGAAAAACCAAAAACCAAAAACCAAACCAAAACAAAACAAAAAAAGGCTTGTTCTCTGGGGAGACTTTGAGGATGGCCTTGAAAGGCAGATAGGGTTTTGATGACACCATATGGCAGAGACAAAGGGCGGGATGGGTAAGTGTAAGTTCAAGTACAATCCTTCAGCCACGTTGGCAGACTCAGCGAGGGCACCCGGTGAGTCGAAAGGAAAAACAGGCCCAGGACAGATTTGAAGTGTTCTACACAGCAAAGATAGAGGGTTTGGACTGCTGTTCCATTTTCCCTGTGGATAGTTTACAGCTTAATCTAGGAATTTTAAACTTACTGTCTTTTGGTACTAACTTAAATACTCTTTTAAGCAGATCCTTTAAAGCAGGGAGATAATTCTGCTTTTTATAGCATTTCTTTGTTCTTTGCTCTCATGGTCAGCCTGACCTGGGTGGGCATCACCCCTTTCGGCGTACTGTGGCCAAACAGTCATGGACCCAACAAGGAGAGCTCAGAGCTGGCTTTGATTTACCTGTGGGAAAAGCAGCTGTCTGAAAGCTCCTTTGTGTTCAAAGGACTAGACTGCTTGTCTGTTGAATAAAGATCCTAGTGATTTTTGAAAGATTATTCAAAATGTGGAGTTAGAAGAGAGAAAAAGAATCTTATTTTTAATAGAAACATACTGCAGATCCTCTCTGATGGTGTTACAAATTCTTGTTGCTTATCTCAGGCATGAGGGGAATAATGGTCAGGTGGGAGGAAATTGTTAGCCAAATAAAATAAGCATATAGACATCGCATACATGTATAAGGACAGCTTGCTTTGTGGTGTGAGTTAAAGTGCTCACTGGCTTTTTAAAAGTTTAATTATATTATTGTTATTATTATTACTATTATTATCATGTGTGTGTGGGTGCATGTGCGGAGGTCAGAGGACAACTCTCAGGAGTCAGTTCTCTCCTTCCACTGTGGGTTCTGGGGATTGACCTCAGGCTGTCAGGCTCCCACAGATGTCCCTTTTATGTGTGGAACCATCTCTCCTGCCTCTTACTGACTTTTTCATTTGAAACTTTTGGAGTTTGATCAGATGGTCCAGAGTCTGCGCATTGGCTCAGGTGGCATACCTGGACGGGAATAGCACTGTAGCTGGGAAAAAAATCAACTCCATCATCCGTAATGAGTGCCTCCCTTCTGTTCTCACTTCTTATCAAAGATTGCTGAAGTGGGTTTGTTCTTTCATTTATAAACCATTTTGACTAGTAATAGCTAGAGAACTTGCCTACCATGTGAGACCCAGGATCTGGGCTTTAGCATACCCCCATAAAACACAAACAAAAACCACATTGTAAACACAAATAAAAGAAATCACTAGCATTTATTTCAATATTCACAAAAATAAAACTATTAAGAGCTTCCGAAGAATAATATACATGCTAAAGTCTTTTAGTCCAGTAAATCACTTTTTGAAGATTTTTGTCAGTGTAAGTTAAGAATGAGAGAATGTGTCTGTCTTAAAATAACATTCACATGTTATTCCCATATAAGCGGTTTCTGTTCTCTTTTTATAAGCAAAAGTGGTAAAAATCCCATCTCATATACAAGTACAGGGTTGCAGTCCTACTAAGGTTTGTTTGTAGATGTGCCCTAATTCATTCTAAAAGTGTGACTTGTTGGATACAAAATTTCTTAATTTGTTTCAAGCCGCATTTGGATTTTTAGTCAACACTAGTAATTTAATGAGACAGTATGCTATCAAGTTGTTAGAGTAAGATTTATTTTTACACTCCTATCTTTTTCCAAGGTAACATTTGCAGTTACTTGAATCTGCTTGCCTTGGTACCAAGAGTAGTCAGGTTCATAGGGACAAGAATTAGAATGCTGGTTTCTCTGCCTTAGCTGAGGGAGGAAATGGAGAGCTGCTGTTTAATGGTGTAGACTAGAGTTGCAGGTGAAAAAAAAATACTGGAGGTTGGTTGCACAACAAAGTGAATGTTAAAATGAATATACTTAATATTACTGAACTGTGTGTTTAAAAGCTGGTTTGGTGATGATTTCATATTCCATGTATTTTTACCTAATAATGTCAACCATTCATATTCCTAGAGATATACCTACCGAAAGATCAATATGATTTCAGTGCTAAAAATCTACAGAACATTACTGAGAAAGTAATGAAGAGGTACACATTTGTTCCTGGGTGATTCAGTATTTAATGATTCAGATTTCCAGGACTCTTCTAAATTAGCCTATGTTAATCAGTGTAGTTCCTGACAAAATTCCATTTGGTTTTGCTGGTGTTTTGTGGTAGAACTAAAGATGACTTTTTGAAAAGCTGATTTTAATTCATGCAACAACGAGGAATTTCTTAGGCAGTCGAGAAGAGAGCTGGGAGACGGCGGCTTATGAAGCTGTCTTGACTGAGGCAGTGCTGATGAAAGCATGGCCCTTGAGCGGAACTGGAGCAGCAGCTGCAAGCCTGGAGAAGTGGAGTCTTCCTGCTCTACCCCGAACCAGACTGATGAGCTCTGGGGCCGAGGCCAACGAGTCTGAGTTTCAGCATGCCCTCTGGTTGTTTTTATGCACTTTAAAGTCTGGGAAACACTGAATTAAGATGTTTGGACACAAGGAGATACAAAGCAGGCAGTGGGGCAGATGGTCCTGAACAGAGCTGTTCAGATGCCGTTCACCAGATTTATGAGAGGAGGCATTACAGCACAGTAGACTTTCCAATCAGTGGCCTGGATAATTTATATGTCCATATGGAGAACAAGTATCTAACCCCCAGATGATTACCACATAAAAAAAATCAATTCAGACAGATATACTGTATAAAAATAGAAGGCCAAACTATAAAGCCAGAGAGGTAAAATGTAGGAAACCTTAAGAGAGCTGAGCTGGCTAATAAAGTTCAAAACATAAAAACGATAAACTGGATTATATAATAACGAGCACTGTTTCAGTACTAGGGATTGAACCCAAGCCACTGAGCTCCACTCCCCGACTCTGGGTCAGTTCAGAATTGTCAAATCCTTATCTTTACCATTTTGGGCATCTGAGCAAGTAGCTTTTCTCAGCTACTTCCTACCTGCCACTTCCACTGAACAGTGAAGAACTCTGCGAGATACTCAATAAATATAAAACTTTAAATATCTGAATTCAACTTACTTCAAGATACAAATAACTAAAATTCAACAAAGGAAAGCATGGGTTCATGATGTTATTGGGATTTTGAAAGTGGCATAAGCATAAAGTCGGCTAAATACTATCCATTTTTTTCCTCCTTATGAGTAAGACATCTTTGTCTTTGATTCCACTTATTCTCGGGTACATAAGCAATGACTTGTAAAGCAGCAGGACTCAGGCTGTTCCAGGAAAGGATTTGTTTTTGAGACAGAGTCTCAGGTAACCCAGCTGGTCTTGAACTCCTAAACTTTCCACTGCCTCCTAAGTGCTAGGATTACAGGTGTGTGCCATTACTCTTTATGTGGCGCTGGAGCTCAGACTTCAGCACCATGGATGCTAAGCCAGCACTCTACCAACCTCCCTTTACAACGTATCTTAAATTATTTGGAGTCTTTCTATATTGTCATTTGCCACAGGACAAAAGGAATTTTATAAAGACATTTTTCAGGGCTGAAAGCATTCTCAGATCAACTCCTTATCATTTAGATGAGAAAAATCAGGTCTAAAAGTGGCAGACATCTTTCTCAAGGGAGCTAATGGCAGAATTTGGACTGATATCTCTGTTTATTTCACTACGTTTTCCTGCTTTGTGCCAGTTCAGGATAGATTTATTTTCAAATAGCTTGTAAGGTTTTATGTGGCATTTGGAACTTACTGTCTTAAAGAAAAATGTGTTTAAATTTCTGGGCTACTCCACAATGCTCGTTTAAGCTACAGATGGTCTGATTTATAGTAATAAGTGTCTTTCACAATAGCTACTTGTCATTACGTACTGTGTCCTTGAGAGAGAATATCCCTGATGTTACCTAGGGAATGCTATAAAAACATTTGTGAGTTTTAAATTTAGTTTTAATTTTATTCCACTTCTGAGGATTTAATTTAGGGCCTAAGATACAGTAGGCAAATATCTACTGCTGAGAAATACCCCCACAATCTGGTGGGATTTTTGTTTGTTTGTTGTTGGTAGTAAATTTTTTTTTTGAGAATTCCAAATGTAAATACTGTATATCATTTATGCCCTCTCTCCCCATTCCAACTCTTCCTATGTCCCCCACTCCCTATCAAATTTATTATCTCTTTATTATTGTTTCATATTTGTATACACACATACACCATGTACAACCTACTGAGTCTGTTGAGTGTTCTTATGTGTGTGTGTTTAGGGTGACTACTTGGTATGGGATAACCTGTAAGGGTTCGTCCGTGGAGAAACCTGATTCTCTTTCTTGAGGCAGCCCATTGATTGCTTATAGCTCTTCATCTAGGGGTGAAGTCTTGTGAAACTTGCACTATTTGTGTTTACATGTCAGCTTGTATGGCCATCATGTAGGGCTTGTTTATGTAACCACATTGTTGCGAGTTCATGGGTTTAGCATCCCTGTCATATTTAGAAGACACTATCTCACAGCTGGCTAGTGTCCTGGTTCTCTGGCTCTAAGAATTCTTTCATCCCCTTTTCTATTTCTTGAGCCTTAGGGTAGTGTTGTAGATGTTCCAGTTGGGGCTAGTGTCTCCGTGGTCATTCCTTGCATTTTGACCAGTCGTGAATCTCTGTAGTAGTCTTACCTGCTGCAAAAATGAAACTTCTTTGGTGAGGTTAAGAGCTACACTTGTGTGTGGGTATAAAGATAAGTTTTTAGAATACAGTTAGAAACTATATTGTGTTGCAGTATGTCTATTGTGTCACTCAGCAAGGAAGACAAGGAGGTATATTTCATACGTGTAAACTCTGCCAGACCTCAGCAGATGGAACCACCATTATGGCCAGTGCCATCCTTGATAGTGGAACTTCGAGCACCTGAGCTCAGGTGGTTTTATTGATTCAGAACTCCTCAGATCATAAGCAATCAAACATTCTCCACAGAAATCTAACATCTTCAGACAATACAAAACACCAAGACCTAGGCAGACCCTCACTCAACAGCACATAGAAAAATATTTTATACATAACCAAAAATAAACTTATACATTTCAAAACCCTTTTCTGTATAAGCCAACCCCCTCCCCCCCAAAAAAAAATGCTTTATCTCTACAACACAATTTAACACTACACCAGCAAAACAATTTACAAGAGGAACAATTACAAGGGTTGCTAATGCAAAGGACCAAATGAACCAAACACCTATCATGCTTTTCGCAATGTCTTTGGGCAGCAGAAAAACATTATCAATGTTCAATTATCTGGAATTCACTCATGATCTTCTGAGCTCCTCCAAAGGGCTTGGATCTGGCTCTGCCCTGTGCAGCACACACAGCTTGTCTTCCAGGTTCCAGCTGGCTCCACTCCACTGCTGCTGCTGCTCTTGGTGGTCGTCCCATGGTACTGGCATCTTCAAAACACTGGCGTCTCTTGCTGCAACTGGGCTGCACTTTCACCAATAGCCTCTCATAGGCTCTCTTCATGGTGCCAAGCTCAACTCCTTTACATGACCTCTTCAGTCTGGGCCTTCAACTACTATGGAGGCTGCACTCTCACCAATAAGCCTCTCCTGGGCTCTCACAGTGCCAAGCCTCAGCTGCTCTCCAGTGACCCCGTCATGCCTTCAAAACTAGTTCACCTGGGTGACTCTTACCGTACCAAGTACAGCTATCAGCATGAGATCCAACCTTGGCCAGTTCTGGAAGACAGCTTCTGTGTGCTGACCTTGAGGAAACACTTTCCAGATTTTAAGATAGAGTCTGGTTTGCAGGAAAAACAATATCAGTTTAGGAAAATGGCAGAGCAAGTTTTCTAGGGTCTGTGACCTCTCCAGGTACCTTTAGTTGGCTAGATTTACAGTATCAGACATAAGTTCCTACCTATTGAGTTGGCTTTAGTTTTTATAAACACCACCATTGCTAAATTAAATCTATGTATACTTCACCCCCTGCCAAAGAACAAAGAAGGCAAATGATAGGCTCTGTCTCTTCCTTTACCCTTCCTTGTGTACCTGTAGTGAGCCAGGCAGTCTGCAGGCCTCAGATGAGTCAGATAACTCAGGTTCTGCTCTGAGCCAAACTGCATACAGCCACGGAGAGTCCCTGTGTGAAGATGGAGTCACTTAGATAAGATGATCCAGACTGAATGCGCTAACTAGGTAGCTGTTAAACATGTAGACAGTGGGGTCATCTCTTCCAAGGTTCTAAATGCAGTGGGATTGCTTAGCAGTGATCCTGTTGGGATGAAGACAGAATCACTTCTCCCCTTATGTATGTGTAGATTTGGGCTTGGTTTCTAAGCAGTGGGTACTATTTCCTGCCACTTAGGAAGTGGATTGTTTGTACTGTTGGCCTCGATGTTAGAAGTGTAAATGTAATCCTCCGCACAGGTCAGTAGAGCGTGTGTGCCATTCCTGTTGGGCTTTCTTTTTCTTTATCTAATGCTACAAATTAGGATTGATTCTCACTTCGTGACAGTATGTCCTGCAGCATACTAACTCCAGTGCACAGTTTCCTCCTCGGAGGATAATTGCCTTTTTCAGTGAGACTGTTATTTGGTCCATTCCTTTTTCAAAGCCTTTAAAATATCTGCTTGTCAGGTAGCATTTTGCTTTCGTGTTTAGTGGGAATGTTTTTCTTGACACCCACATAACAGTCCAAGGCAGACCTCCTGTTCTCAGGCCTGCGTAGGAAACTGTCTGACTTGGTTACTTTTTTGAGGCAAAAGATTCCTCCCTTTGGTGTGTAAACCATTGAGAGTTGGTGCATCCCTGAGCCTCTCTGTTCTGCAAACATTGTTCTTGTTGGCAGACTGATGGAGCAGTTAGGAGGTGCACACAGTTGGGAAGTGAGAGCTGTCACCGCTGCCCCATGGTGACTTTCTGCACATGCGCTAAGAGCATTGGAAGGGAGGTCTTAGAGGCCTAGAAGTACATCAGGGGCTGCCCTCCTGAGTTTCCTAAGCCCCACCTGCTTGTATTTATTTCATGTCCACATTTCTGAGAAGTGAGGAGGGCTCTTCAAATTTTAGAAAGGAGAGAACAACTTCCCAGGGCCAAATAGCTAGTAGATGAGAGCTGGGATCCTAATCCAACCCTGGCTGACTTGGGAAACTCTTCCTACTGTGTGTACAGTGCTGATTCCTGGCTCTCTTTTGTCTTGTTTCCGTGAGCTTACAGATAGGAATCTCAGTGATAGGATGAAAAGGAAGTAAGTTTGCGGTGCCGCTGAGTGTAGGTAGTGTAGACAGGTGTACCGAGAAAACGTCTTTCCGCTGAAAATTCCCAAGAGCCCATTTAATAATAAATTCTTCTGTCAAGTAGTGATGTTCACTGAATGTAGCTCAGTGGTAAAATGCTTGCAGTGCATACATAAGGCGCAGAGTTCAATCCTCAGCACTGTCTCATGTTGGAAATTCATTCTCAAATGTTTTATCATTCATGTTGTTATAGTGATAAGCATTCCTGTTCATGTTGGCAAATGCACTCTTTTTGTAGGAATGTTAATGGAAGCTAACAAGAGAAGGTTATACATTTTTTTTCTAAACTGTATTTCAAGCAATATATAAAATATTTTAATTACAAAAACTCATTTAGAAGAAAATAACTGAAACATTGCATTAGGACATACACAAGCTTTCTGGGTGTAGAGACTTGTCTGTCTTGCTTGCTGCTGTGGCCCTGTGTCCCAGTGGACTGTCCTGCACAAAGTAGGTGCATTCTCTCAGGTTCTTTTGTGAGTTTTTTTTTAATGTTATCCTACTCTTTAATTCTTACTTGGTAGTATCATCACTTTCTGAATGGTAATTATCTTTATTTATTCACTTAAATGTACATAATTTCATTTGGAAAAATGAAGATGGGACAAAATGCTACTATCAATATCTTCATTTTGTTTTTTGATTTTTTTTTTTTTTTTTTTTTTTTCCTGAGACAGGGCTTCTCTTTTGTAACTCTAGCTGTCCTGGAACTTATTCTATAGACCACACTGGTCTCGAACTCACAGAGATCCGCCTGCCTCTGCCTCCTGAGTGCTGGGATTAAAGGTGTGTGCCACCACCGCCTGGCTACCTTCATTTTCTTAACTGTAGGAGTTTGGTTTGGATTTAGGGTTAAAAATGCAGGTGTCTTGAAATTAAAAAGGGGAGCATGAGAAGGGAGGCAGAGCTCTTTAGGGAGGGGGAGAGGGTGATGAGATACCTGTGGTAAGAAGGCACAATGTCTTGGGGAAGGAAGGGACATAATTGGAGAAGGGCGGGGCTGTAGGGGAGAGTGGTGGGCAGCAGTCAAGGAGAGTAAACTATAATTGCACATGTGTGTGGAAACACTCTGGTGAAACCCATCGTTTGTTGCTAACCTAAAATGTTATTTTAAATGAAAGGAAATAAAGGGCAAAGCAATTTATGGGCAGGGGTGAGTGGAGAGAGCAGATGCCAATGGAAGCAGGCAGGCAGTGTGAGTGAGGAAAGTGAGCTGGGCCTGGGACAGGGAGGCAGGAGTGCTAGGAACTTTGGTGTAATTAATATTTCGTTGAAGATCTTCTTGTCAGCCTTCAGTGAACATTGAGAGTTAAGAATAAATTTGACCAGAGACAAGCTTGTGTTATTTTAACCTAATAGTCCTTAAAGTTTGTTGCGTTTAAGCATTACCTATGAAGTACTTTAAAAAAAAAATATGGGTGCCCAGATCCTCTTCTTGGAAATCTATTTACTTTTAAAATTCTAACAGCTTCCAAGGTGGCTTTTAATGAGCAGTGAGGCTATGAATGACTAATTGGATTCTGATGAGGGTGCTTTCTACACCTGACTTTTAGAGACAAGCAAATGCTTGTTTAGGAACAGCCTACACACAAGGATGGTGTCAGCTTTCAGACAGATAAACAAGCCCCTGAAGGCTGTTGTTGGGATGACCACCAGGGGACAGTTCTGCATTCCCCATCGCCATCCGCGAGATCTTAAAGTGCCCATTATGCCAAGCAGCCCCTTTTACCACCATACACTTTGTTTCCCTCAAAACTTTAACTTTGTTTGCTAGCCCGGCTGGTTCTGTTTAAAGTTTCTGCCTGGGTTCTGTTTGAGGGCTGGCCTGGCTTTCTCTGGGGTTAGGTTTCAGTATGTGCATATTTTAAGTGTCAGTGTAGGTGAGTTTTTCTTAGCATTTTGTCTGAAATTCGGGCATTGGGGACTCCCTACTCTAACCACAGCGAAAAGAATGTTTTGCATTTAAAAATAATGTTATATAATGTGAGTTGGAAAAAAAAAAAAGAGCCCCTCCTCCCCTTTTGTTTGCTTAGGTTGTCAAATCTGCATTTAGCTGTATTGTGATTTTGGGGGGCAACTCTAAGAGCTGCTTCTTTGGCTTACCTCTTCTTTCTCTGCTCTCTCCCTTCCATCAGTGTTTACTTTCCCAACCAAAGTTCTGGGCCATTCAGACATCAGCTTTGATCCTCCGGACAAAACTTGAGAGAGGGAGCACACGGCGAGTGGAACGGGCGATGAGGCAGACACAGGTAAGGTGGTGGCACTCTCTCCCTCTATTGCTGCAGTAAGTGTGTACATGTGACACCTGCAAGAATGAGGTGGCTCGTAGTTCACTCACGTTTTGCTATTATTTAGGTTACAGGATCTAGAATTTGATTTGACCGCAAAGCTTGGCTTTGTCACTTTACTTCATAGCTCTATGACCTCAACATTTAACCTCTGTAATCCTGAGTCTCATCATGTATCTGTGCTGGCCTTGAACTTATGACACAGCCGTGAACTCCTGATCCTCCTACTTCCACCTTCCAAGTGCAGGGATTGCATGGGCTACCATGGCCAGCCTGGAATTTTAATATTATGATTTTGGTGTCAGATGATGAGAACGTGCTTTGAGGGGGGAGCATAGATTTAAAAGCAGAGTGACTTTACCCTGTTGCAGGTCTGTTCTTTTGTAGGCCTTTCTGTATTTGGGGTCTCCTCATCTTCTCATCCTGTGCCATGCTATTACGAGATATGTGTATTTCTACTTGAGGAACAGAATTAGAGAGCTGTTATTTCTGTGTCTTTAGGGCAGTACTTCAGGGGAAAAAATCTTTTTATTTCTCCAACTCCCAAATTTTGGAAATTAGCTAGATCGTGTGACAGGATAAATCCCTGGTTTGTCTAGTTTTCTGTCTTTGTTGAGCCACTTAGGGTATACTTTGAACTTTTGCCAGCTCCTCTGACTCAGAGTGTGTTACTTCAGTGTTTGGTGAAATTACTACATCCCTCAAGAGTAAGGAAATGATTTAAAATAACAAATGTATATATAAAATAATCATTTGTTTGTTTTTTTATAAAAAAGTTTTAATTTCTTTAAAAATTGGTTTCCTTCCTGGGCTGTATAGTGCTAAATGATGAGCTGTTAAAGTTGAGCTGTTAAAGTTACAGAAGGGGCTGCGAGGGAAAAGCTCAATCATGTCCTATTCCTGTTGAAGGAATACAGGTGTGCTGAAGCCAGGCGATTTGTCCAGATTTGTCTGGCCAGGGATTGGCAATCTGTGTGGGCTGTAACTTAGTTCTAGGCAGTTACATTGAGGGCTCCAATGACAGGTCCTAAATCATGGTGAACTTTTAAATGACATATGCCAAAATTAAGAAGAAAATGTTGCATCATACTTGAAGGTAAATAACCAAAGATTCTAAAAGCTACAGAGAGAAGGAATTACAAATCCAGGACAGGCCATTAAAAACACTCCATCCCATGAAATCATCTAGGCTGGGTTCTGTAAGTATCGTTGCCCATTCAGATTAAGAGTGTAGGTAAGGATCAAGACAGTGCTGTAGAAGCCCCTGTTCACTGTAATGCCTGTGGTTTTAAGCTGAGTATATTAAAGTAGAATCGTAACTGACAGTACCTCTGGTGGTTTGAATAAGAATGACCCTCATAGACTCATATATTTGAAGGCTTAGTCACCAGGGAGAGGTACTATTTGAAAAGATTAGAAGGATTAAGAGCCATAACCTTATTGGAGGAAGTGTCACTGGGGGTGGGCTTTGAGGTTTCAAAAGCCCATGTAAAGCCAGAGTATGTCTCCCGCCCCCCACTCTCTGAATCAGCTACTGCTCCAGCATCTGCCTACATGTTGCTATGCTTCCTGCCATGATAATGGGCTAAACCTCTGATAGTAGAAGCAAGCCCTCAATTAAATGCTTTCTCTCATAATAGTTGCATTGGTCATGGCGTCTCTTCATAGCAAAAGAAAAGTAGAGGATAGTCTTTTCTATTGTCATTCAGTTTTCTCTTCCTCATCAGAATAAAAATTCTTGAGATATTTCATAGCTATTTTTATTTCTTCTTTTGAAAACTCTATTTAGATTCAAGTCCATTTTTTGAATAGGTTGTTTGCTTTTTTAAATTCTTTATATATTCAGGATATTAATTCTCTGTCAGATGGTAGCTGGCAAAGATTTTCTCCCTCTCTTATGGGCTTCTTCTTTGCTTGGTTGATTGTTTCTTTATTTGTGCAGAAAATTTTTAGATTTATGAAGTCCCATTTGTCAGTTGTTGGCCTCAGTTCCGGGGTAAATGGAGCCCTAATCAGAAAATTCCTTCCTATACCTATATCCTGTAGGGACCGCCTGTCTTTTCCTCCAGCAGTTTCAGTGTTTCAGGTTTCCTGCTTAGGTCTTTGACCCATTTTGAGTTAGTTTTTGTACACGGTGATCATTTGTGGAAGATTCTGTGTTTTCATTGCTAGTTTTTGGCATCTTTGTCAAGTAGTTAACAAGCACTCATGTATGGGTCTTAAATCTTGTTCCATCTAGTTTAATTTGGTAGCTGTTGAGTGATTATAACACATGGAAACAAAATTCCCTTATAGTCCCTCAGAAATTTTGCAGGTTTAGAGGACCTGAAGTCAAAAGGAGTACTGGCCAAGGAAGGGGATGTCACTGCTGTCACCTGGCTTCCTCTCGGCTTCCTCTCTGTTCGTTTGTCTTCACTGTGGAAGCCTGAAGGAGAGCTCTCCTGGTTCCCACTAACAATAGATCCTGAGCATGCTGCTGACTGTGGCAGGTCCTGAGTCCTGTGTTGCAGGATCTGAGTGCAATAAAGAATGGTTAAATGTAGTTCTCAGTGTCTCTCCCTCGGAGATAAGGCTTGGAAGAAGCTGCTGGGTCAGCTTGCCTGCCCCACAGTCCGAGGGCTTCGACCTGTCCTTTCATTTCTCACAGGTGCCATTCGCTAATTGTTATGTAATACTGACTTAGGATAGATTTAAGGATGTTGTTGATACTTAGTAGATTTAATTCTAATTCTCCTCATGGGGAATTTTATTATCCTTCAGCGTTTGAAGTTGCAGTCTACTTGACTGCTTGATTTGTAAATCACTGTCTACCTCAGGTCCTGTCAAAAAGAGCTGTTCCATTCACGACTGTTGATATATTTGGTTAAGCACCTATTTTTAAATTCTTTTAATAAGTCCTATCCTGCACACACAGACATAGGCAAAGATTGCCAACAAAGCAAATCAAAGGTGATCTGGCATGTGATCAGTCAGACCTTTTAGATTATCAGCTAGTCTCTATTTGGCACTTCAGAAAGTCCATAGACACTTTGATATCCTTCTAGTGAGAATGAATTGCTTTCCAAGAGAGGGAAGGCCCTTTGGGACCAGCTCTGCTCCTTTGAAGATATATGCCCATACTTTCAGCTGCAAGCACATGAAGTCTAAATCATACCAGACCTTGTTCAGAATTGTCCTTAATCACTAAATCATTCTCTCCGTGCTAACTTTAGATTTTAGTCTTGATCTTTTGTACATTTTTCTGGGAAGTTCTTTACTGAAAACAGCACCAAGAAAAAGAGCCATATCTTTGCATTCTGGGGTTTTATTCTTCTATACCCATTCCATAGAGACACCCTCTGACCCATGAGACTGTAGCTCCTGGAGATGTGGGCATTGTTATTGTGGAGGTGTTGGGACTCCATATGTACAAATACTTTGCTTTTAGAGGGAGTTTAGGAGAAATAACTTTAAAAGGAAGTATTAAAACTTGAGAACAAGGCAGACACAGTAGTATGTATCTGTAGTCCCAGCATTTGGGAAGGCTGAGTCCAGAGGATTTTGGGAAGTTTGAGATCTGCCAGAGTTACCTGTGAAGGGAGGAACACCCCATTTTCTTGACACCTGGATTTGCTCTCAGTGAATATACATGATACTTGTGATTACTGACTGATGGCTAAAAATTAACCAATTTATCTTTAATGTCTGAAGTAAAACAAAGCTCTCAGGGGCTGATGATATGACTCAGTGATTAAGAGCACTTGTTGCTCTTACAGAGGACCTGGGTTCATTTTGTTGCACCCACATGGTGGTTTACAACCCATCTATAACCCCAGTTCCAGGGCAATTGATGCCTTCTGAGTTCTGATGCCTTATGCAGCACACAGTGGTGCACATGAATGCATGAAAGGAAAACACTCTTATACATAAGTAAAATAAATAAAGCTACAAAACTCCCAAACCTTTTTTTGAAAGCCATCCTTATAAATTTGCTGAAGTGCAAGAGTTGTTTTAAAAATCCTTTCATGGATAAATACCACTAATCCCTTCTTTGTGGATAGACCTGGAAGAGAAGCCAGGTCATTGTAAATGTCAGTCCTACTTTTCCTTTTGACTTTGCCTGTGAGGATTCCAGTTTGTTTGAATATGGTAGCGTTATTTCAGAACTTACTAGAAATTAACTTGCTCTGAAAAACCTAGTAATCCACTGCTGCCAGCCAGGGCCCTTGGCTCAGAGACTCCACACCCTCCACTTGCAATATCACCAGCTGGAGACCAAGTGTTCAAACATATGAGCCTGGGGGCCTTTCACATCAAACCACGGCAGGATTTTGTTAGGATGTGTTAGTAAATTAGCAAATAAAAAGAGAGTACTTTGAATTCAATGGGGAGACCAGCAGTGTATCACCAACGTGTTTTGTTTTTTTTTTTTTTTTTGTCTATAAGTTTAATGCCCTTAGTTTTATTGGTAGCTAAACCTTACCTAGGTGATTGTCATAGATAGAAAGAGTATATTCTGTGTAGGAGAGAAGTAGGTACATGTTAAACTAAACTTTATCACATGCGTAGCTAATTATCTCTTGTAAGGAGCTTACACCTGCTAGAAAATGTGATGTGTGTTGACTCTGCTCTATCTTGTGGTCTCTGCTGTTTCACAGAGTATCTGAGTACATCAGACACAGATACTTATAGGTCATCCAGAAGTATATGAAGTGCACAAAAAATTGATTATTAATAAGCCAAGAACTACTGATACTTAATGTTACCTAGTCATATCATCAAACAATGTGAAATTTGTTTCAAAATAAAATTTTATATGTAACTAGGACTTGGTAAATTGTATGATATTACTTTAAAATTTTAGGTTATTAAGTAAAAGTTTTTTTCTTTTTGAAAAATTGATATGTTGTTTTTTTTTGAGAAAAGCCTTTGTTTTCATGAAGAAATTCTGTGTTCTTTATTTCTGCATTGTGACCATATGTCTTTAGCCAGAAATTGCTATTCTTTGCCTGCCTTCCCTCCCTCAGTGAAACAGCCCTGGGTAGAGGCATGCAACCTTTTTGTTATTAAGTTTCTGTGAAGCAAGGCCAGGAAGCTTTGTCCAAGATGGTTGAGGAGTGTGGTTATGTCTCAATTTGTCCTGACTGACTTTGAAGGAATAGAATCTTGGGCTGTCCAAGAAGTGATGTGTACCACTGAGTTTGTTCTGACATGTAAACTCAGTCTGAGATACTGAACTAACATGTGGATCTCCTCCCTAGCACAAGGCAAGAACCACACACAGTTTCAGAGCTGTCGTGCTTAGGAGCTGGCCTTTTGCGTTCAGCTCTGTGGTACTTAGTGTCCTCATCCCTGTAACGCAACACCTGACAAAAGCAGGGAAGGTGTGGCGAGAGCAGTTTAGTCCACGTTGGTGGGAGTGTGAGGCAGCATGGCTGTTCACACTGGCCAGCCGAGAAGCAGAGAGCTCTAGATCAGAACTGGAGGCAGGTATAACCTCCAGAAAGTCATTCCTGGTCACCCACTCCTGCCTGCTAGCACCCTTGGCTCGGGATCTGCAGCCTCCCAGTATTGCACTCTGGTGCTGGGGACCACGTGTCAAACACACAAGCCTTTGGGGGTCATTTCACATCAAACCTTGACTGGATTTTGTTAGGATGTGTTAGATTCCTGCCCTTATCTTTCTTCTGGGGACATTTATTCTTGATTCTTAAATTTATTTTTAATTTTTAAGTTTATTTGAAACAGCTTGAAAGAAGACACAAGTATCCTGACGTGTGTGTTGTCACATGGTGCTTTGCCACCCTCAGAAAAGGCATCCTACAGAACAGCTGTGTGTGTTAGAATCAGAAGATTTAGAAAGACATGCTAATAATAATTTGACCATTGTGGGGAAAAGGTAACAATAATTCACAGTTAAATCTGATACCAACCCGGTCCTGGTGGTGCACACTTTTATCCCAGGACTCAGGAGGTAGAAGCACATGGATCTCTGCGTTCAAGGCTATTCTAGTCTACAGAGTTCCAAGACAGCCAAGGACACACAGAGAGACCCTGTCTAACCTCCTCCCTCCAAAAGCAAGTCTGATACCAGAAAAAACCAAACCAAACCGTGTAATTAATACAAACCTAATGACAAATCAAGAGGCGGGAAGATGACTGTGGTAATGGGGCTGCTGTCCATGTGTTTGTCTAGGGTTCTAGACTATGTCTGTATTCAAGTTGACATTTTATATGTGAACTTTTGATGACCAGTCAGTTGATTACAGTGCCAGCCTTTGGACTCTGCAGTTGGCCTGGGCTTCTGTTTGCAGAGAGCCATCTTGGTCATCTCATCTGTTTCTTGATGTATTCTCTGGGGACTGTTTTTCATTACCAGGTTGAGAGTTTCGGGACATCACAGGAATTCTTCAGATACATAGCTTCTGGCCACCTGCTGCATCGCACAGACGGTCTTGCATGGATGGATGCCCACCCTTCGGCTCTTGTGCTGAGGGATGAGAATGCGTGTTTGTAAATTGGATAGACCTGCTTTTTCTCATTACTTAATTCCTGAGGAAAAAATCCCAAGCTCTTATAGTTACTCTCTCATTGACCTTGGACAGTGACGTTGTCAAAATGGTATCATTTTGGGGATAAATACAATGAAGAACAATTTTTCTTAGGAAAATGAAAAAAAAGATTAGCAATGAGGCAAGGTTTTTGAAATATTTATTATAGGAAACTTAGCTTAAAACTTTTCTTGGTATATATTTAAATATGCATGTTTATAGAAATATTAATTAAATTTCAAGTTTTTTAAATACCTAAATGCAAAAGAAACTTCATATATCTCCTTTAATTTTGACAAAATGACTTGAATTCTTTGTAACTTATATGTGCATTTGAATAATTTTTATAATAGGAATTTTGTTTACATTGACAATTATGCATACAGATTGTGATTATTATATGTGTTCTTTAGGCTCTCGCAGACCAATTTGAAGATAAAGCTACATCTGTACTGGAACGTCTGAAGATTTTCTATTGTTGTCAGGTACCGCCGCACTGGGCTGTTCAGGTATTCCTGTTTGTCTTTGATATGAATCCTTTGACATGAATGTAAATATGATATGCATAATACTCTGAATTAGGAAAGAAAATACATTAGAAAGGGATGACTTAAATGAATTTTTCAAATTTTTAAATATTTCAGTTAAAATAATAAAAGCAGTCGGGGATTGCCAACTGTTTCAAATTACTGTTTTGATTAAAGTGGTAGTATATTTAAAAACATTTTGGACTGATTTTAAATTGGTAATAAGTAAAATCCTAGAAATTTAAGATAGGAGAATCACAAGCGCTTTTGTTTTCTTTTTAATGAGTTGGAGTTTACTAAGAAAAAGTTTTAACATAGATTTAATCTTAGGTATTGGGAGAGAGAGAAAGAGAGGGAATAGAGAAGAGAATGTGTTAGTTAAGAAAAGAATGGATTTAGGCCTCTCGGGAGAGTCGCCTGCCTGCTTTCAGTTTCAAAAGGACATTTTATATTAGCTTTTTAAAGATTTATTTTTTTATTAGGTATCGGTATATGGGTGTGTGTGTGTGTGTGAGAGAGTATGCGTTTATTTATGAGTATGTGTGTGTGTGTGCGCGCGCGCATGCTGTGTGTGTACAGGTGACCCTGGAGGACAGAAGAGAGGGTCCAGGAACTGGAGTTGTAGGTGGTTGTGAACCATCAACATGATGCAGGGAACTGAACTTTGGCCTTGGAAGAGTAGGAAGTGCTCCTAACTGTTGAGCCATCTCTTGAGCCCCAACATTGTGTATTTAAGTGTCTTTAAGGACATTCTACCAAACAATAAATCTTTGAACCCTTTAACGATGTTGTTTACAAAAAAAAAAAAAAGTGAAGAAAAAAAAAGCTTAATTGGGCATTTTATGTTTTGAGATATGCCTGACTGCTCCCTACTTTCAGGGGTGCAGGTACATGGGTGACTGGGTAGCTCTTCAAGCCCCACATGGAGTTAGCCTATGTCCCTGTTCTTCTCCTGGATTATAGATATACTCCCCCTAGTTGTTTCTTAACTTTATGGAGAAGGAATCGAGCCCCAGTGCAGTGAACTTTGCACATGAACTAGCTCCCAGTGTCTTGACATTTAGTCTAGTTTACCTTCTCTTACTGTTTTTCCCATTTTGAGACTTGAGTCTTATTATGTAGCCCTGGCAGGCCTGAAACTCACAGAGCTCTGCCTGCTTCTGTCTTCCAAGTGCTGGGATTAAAGGTGTGCTTGGTAGGATGCATACATTTTGTTCTACAGTTTCCACATTACTTTATTTTATCACATGAATTTTATGTGTCCTAGATTTTACAGGTGGGGCACTGTGGCACATAGATGAAATGATGTTAGCCTGAGGTTTCTAGATGATGTAGTGACTTGGTATTTTAATCAACTTCCTGTCTTATCACTTGTGTATTATACACACAGGTAGAAATTTAGAGTTAGAAAAGCTGTCTACTGTTCAGTGGGCTAGAAGCTCCGTTATGAGAGTCCTCAGAGGAAGTCTTGAAATAAGAGATTCATTTATTATACTTTGGATGCCACCTTACATACTGAAGAAAATACAGGCATAATAAAGGAGCAGCTTCTTCATTGAGAGGAGTTAGCAGCTAGAGCCTTTGGTACACATTGAGCCCGATCTGTGGAATTTATTAAATGCCTTGTCCTGTGTTGCTTGGGGCTGACCAGCAGTTAATATTCTGAGCTATTGTTATAAGAAAACACATCTGTTGAATATGTGGCTTCTGTCCTCTGGTTGTTAGCCTGAACCCTCTCTCCAGTCCAGAATGTAGCTGTTTTTGTTTCTGAACATGTAACTGTTAGACTGCTGTGGTAGCTCAGGATGGAAGACATGGAGGCATTTCATAGGTGCAAACTCTGCCAGACCTCAGCGGAGGGAGTCACCGTTATGGCCAGCACCATGCTGGACAGTGGAACCATGAGCATCTGATCTCAGATGTTTTTATTGATTCAGAACTCCTCAGGTGCAGATCATAAGCAATCAAACATCCCCCATAGAAATCCAACACCTGCAGACAATACAAAACACCAAGGCCTATACATCCCTTTTTCCAACAGTGCACAAAACAATTATTTTAAACACAACTAAAAATAAACTTCCACAACATGAACAGACCATCAGGAAACCTATATATTGTCCAAATAGAATTTATACAATTGGTTGTCTGCTTTGGAAGCTATGGTTTTAGAGTCCTTAGACAGTTTGATAAAATGTAGATCATTTTTCATTAAATTAAAATGGCCTTTTTTCCTTTCATCATAGTGATTAACCATATCTTTATGTAGTATTTGAAAGATAGATGCTAACGGCAATTTACGTTAAAAAAAAAAAGTCTTTACCACTGGCCAGCTATATCATCTTGGGTAATTTTCTTTACCTTTTAATTAAAAATATCAAAGTACTTCCTGCATGAGCAGCAAGATGTGTCTATAGCCTATATTTAGTTTTGGAAAAGATTCATGATCTGAAATTGCCAAATTCTCCTATATTTTGTGGTACATAGAAATATAGTTAAGCTCTGTCCCCTTTTATTTTTGGGACAAGGTCTCCCTGTATATCCCTGGCTAGCCTGGAACTCACTATGTAGACCAGGTTGGCCTCCAACACACAGAGATCCACTTGAGTCTGCCTCCTAGTATTGAGATTAAAGGCGCACTCCTCCATGCCTAGCTTCCATTAGCTTTTTTTGTTTGCTTTTGTTTTTAGAGACAGAATTTCTCAGGGTAGCCCTGACTGTCCTAGAACTCACTCTGTAGACCAGGCTGGCTTTGAACTCAGAGATCCGCCTGTGCCTGCCTCCTGAGTGTTGGGATTAAAGGCATGTGCCACCACCAGCTGGCCTCCCATTAGCTTCTTAATACTTAAATGTGAGCTGAATTTTCAAAGAATGGTAAAGATGTATTCAAAAGAGAAAACAATGCCCTATTCATCAATGTGAAGCCAGAACCTTATTCAAAAACATCATTTCCTTTTCTCACCAATATTTTGTTCAATTCCTTAAAACATACTCTATTTATTGTTGAGTGTGTTTTTTCACTGGCCTTAAAAAAGGAAATAATTGATTTCGGGTTTTTTTTGTTTTTTGTTTTTTTTGGTTGTTGTTCTGATTTCTTAACAAATTGGATGGATTGAGTATTTTGATCAGTTTCTATTTTGATTTTGGTCCTACATCCCCTGCACAAAAAAGCTTACTGAAGTAAGTATGGTTCTCACAAATTCCTAGATAGTAGGGGTTGAATTCCATAGATGATATATGTGTTATCGTAAGCATCCCTTTAAAAGACAGGTTAGAGATACTGGAAAGTAAATGGGGCTTGCTTCATATCAAGGCATGTTGATGACTCTCATTTGTTCTCTAGCGCCAGCTTGCAGGTCTGCTCTTTGAGTTGGGATGCACTACTTCAGCCCTTCAGATATATGAGAAGCTGGAGATGTGGGAAGACGTGGTCATTTGTTACGAAAGGGCTGGGCAACATGGGAAGGTACGTAATCGTCACATCATGTGTATTGGTGAGAGCACTCCCATACTTCTCCCTGGCTCTTTAGAAAGCCCACTTTGACAGTATTTACTTACATTCCTTGTTTGACTTAAGACTTTTTAGTGTTTTCTCTGATTTATGTTGGGTAGCTTATTTTATGTGTCCATAAAAGAAAAGCAGCCTGGAGTTGATATGATACTTGGCATTTAAGAAAGAATAATAAAAGCTTTGAAGGCACTGTATGTTTTGATCTATTTTCCTATTGATTCTTCTATAGGATAGCTTTGAAGTACAATCTCAGGAATTTATTTTAATTATTGTTGGGGTACCTGATGATTAGAGGCTGTGGACGTAAGGGAGATTATCTAGGAGACTGAATCTGTGCAAGAAGGTCTCTGTGACCCCACTGAAGCCCAAGCATTATCAAGTGTGTGATGCATATTTAATTCCACTCTTAAATTGGGTCAAGAGAGAAAATGTTGTAATATTTGCATCTGTTATTAATCTGTTGTTTCTTCTCATATGTGAACCATATTTTAAGACTGTGTCTCTACATTGTGAATAGCCATAAAACTGGACACATTGAAATTATATGTTAATTAAAATAATTTTTGCATATATGTGTGTATGTATTTGTATGTGTATGTATATGTGTATATGTGCACTGTGTGTGTGCCTGGTGCCCACGAAGGCCAGAAAGAGTGTCAGATCCTTGGAACTGGAGTTACAGATGGTTGTGAGCCCATGTGGGTACTGGGAACTGAACTGATAGCTGCAAGAGCAGCATGTGTTTTTAATTGATTGGTCAGCTCTGTAGCCCCTGCTTGTTAATTCTAATTGTACTTTACATGAGTAAATAGAGCAACAGAGCAAAATTCTTAAGTTGGTCTTTAATTTACTTTAATTTACTTTCACCTTTATCCTTTCCCATTGTTATGAAGATGAGAAACAGTGGTTCAGACACACTTTTTTTTTTGGTATAAAATATATTGTCCTTAGTGTGTGTATTAGAAGAATGGGGACAGTTATGTGTCTTTCATGAATTGGACAATGATAGTTGACAGCTCTTTGAGTTGTCCAGTGTAGGGAGAAACCGGCAGTGTCACCAGGAGATTCAAGTTTCCTTTCATAGGTTTTTTATTTTGCAGATAAAAGAATTTAAGATGGAATTGGCACACTGGCTCTGCAGGTAAAAACACTTGCCATGCAAGCCTGCCAACATGAGTTCTATCCCTGTACCCATGGAAGATTGTTGGAGAGAGCTAACTCCGAAAAGTTGTCCTTTGACCCCCCCCATGCATCCCCCAGGCATACATGTAAAATAAATAACAAAGAATTTGAAACAGACCCAGAGGAATACTCAAGGACAATTTTATTGGAATTTGAGAATTAAAAACAGGAGAGGAAAACTGGAGATCTCAGCAGGTGTTGGGGAAGATATAAAAGAGAAAACCTTAGGCTTTTTGAGTCAAGAGGGCAAGAAAACGGACTGGCTCAGGAATGGAGGCCTGCTAGCAGTAGCAGATGGCGTGGTGCGTGTGTGTGGGGTGTGTTCAGAGAGAGTCAGAATGCCTGCGGGTCAGGAAGAGCAGGATTGGAATTTTGGCCACTGTTTGAAAGGGAAATAGAAGGGAAAGAAAAAGTTATACATTGTAAGTTAGAACTCAGAACAGTCTCAGTGTTAGCTGGGAGTCGGCAAGCAACCACATTGTTGGTGGTGGTATGTGTGTGTGTGTGGTGGGGTATACACGTCATTACCTCATTAAGGACATAGTTCTCTCATCGTGCCAGTATTCCTTCAGGTGTATTATATTTGTTCTCATCTTGACTTCAGACCATCCTCCTGAGCTTTATAAAGCAGCATTTTCTCCCTAGAAGCCAAAGGGAAAATCCTATTGTCTACCTCAAAAGTATCAACCACTGGGTAAACCTTTTGTGAAGGGGCCTGCGGACTAGGGACTGTGGTATTGTGTCAGATTGTCACCATGTTTGACCTCGTGGCTCAAGGGTCTCCAAACATGAAGAAAATCACTATTGTGTTGCTGCAGTACATTTGGATAGGAAGCTGACAGAGATCTGCATTATGTCCCAACTGGTGCCTGTGAAGCAGCTAGCTGCAAGTGGCCCTTTCTATTATTACCCTTCCCCAGCACAGCCTTTCCCAACAGGACTCAGGAGTTTCTGTAAAGATAGCATAATACTTGATCTTGGAAAAGAGTGCCATTGCTATCTACTCATTCCCTCCTTTTCTACGTCAGCAGAAGATGCCCTTGCCTTACGAGTCACCTCAGATCCCAAAGCCTGTCCCTTGTTACTTAAGAGGCAGCATGACATGATGGTTAGGGACATCTTCTCTGTACACCTGCCTGAATTCAGGTGCTCACTTCGTTACTTTACCTACCACATCCCAGTTTCCTCGTCTAGAAGCACATAATCTACTTGGCATCTAGGTTTTCACATGGTAACATATACATGTAAGGTGCTTACCTTGTCATGTGACATGAGTGTTTGCTGTGGTTCTAAGACACAGATCTGTTCATTTTCGGTATCTTTGAAGTGGGAACATTACCTAATAGTCTGCAATGTCTTCTAGTTTCAGTCAGGTGACCCATACTTGTTTCTGTGCAGGCTGGTTGTAATGTTCTCCATGTCATTATTTCAACAGTGTTAGCATGGTGTTTGTTGAATTTATTGCCATTTAAAATGAAAAGAAAATCTTAGTATAATTTGGCATTATATTAAAAAAAAGCATGTAACTAAAGTAGCGAAATGAATTTGGAATTCATGAAATAAACCTTTGCTGTTGGTGAAATTGTCATAATGTCACTAACATTTCTTTAAAGGTAACAACCAAGTGCTTTGTGAGATCCAAAAGGGGAAGATATTCAAAAGTAGATGAAGGCCAGGTGTGTGGTGCATGCCTTTAATCCCAGCGCTCAGGAAGCAAAGGCAGGTGGATCTCTGAGAGTTCAAGGTCAGGAGACTGGGGCAGGTGGATCTCTGAGAGTTCGAGGCTAGCCTGGGCTATACAGAGCCTGTTTCAGACAAAACAAAACAAAAATCAAAAGTTGATAAAGCTTTGTTTTGTACTAAACTGTATGTCTTAGTTAGGAATTTTATTTCTGAGACACCATGACCATAGCAACACTTATAAAGGAAACCATTTAATTGGGGCTGGCTTACAGTTCAGAGGTTTAGTTCATTATTGTCATGGTAGCAAGCAGGCAGACATGGTGCTGGAGAGGGAGCTGAGAGTTCTGCATCTGGGTTGTCAGGCAGCAGGAAGACTGTGTGAGCGACTAGGTCTGTCTTGAGCTTCTGAAACCTCAAAGCCCTCCCCCAGTGACATACTTCCTCCAATAAGGTTACACCTCCTAGTAGTGCTTATGAGCCAATGAGGTCATTTTCATTCAAACCAGCATACTATATAAAGAGAGATTTCTATAGAAACTGTCCAACAATTTCCTGAAGGCAGAAGGAATTGTCAAACTTTATTATTCATGATAGCGTGACTAATCCAAAGCATGAGGTGATGATTAAAGCATTTTCCTCTTTCATTGAGAATTTGTCTTATAGCGCCTCAAATTTGATGAAATATAGAACTGTGTTTCTTCAAAAATATAAGTTTTTTTAGCATCTATTGTCTCAAATGTTTGTTTAAAGAAGGAATGAATGGAAAAATGAATATCTTAGTTTTCAATCTCATCATTCCTTACTGTGTAATTCTTTTACATTGGTTAATAGATAAATAATGGCTATTGGAAATATGGTCAGTTTTGAAATAGTAGGTTTTTAAAATTTTTTAAAATTTATTTTGTGTGAATGGATGTTTTGCCTGCATGTATATCTGTGTACCATGTGCATACCTGGAGTCTGTAGAGGCCAGAAGAGGGTGATAGATCCCCTGGAACTGGAGTTAGAGACACAAATAAGCCGCCATGTGGGTACTGGGAATCAAACCCAGGCTTTCTGAAACAGCAGCCAGTGCTTTTAACCACCGAGCCAAATCTCCAGCTGCTAAAGTAGTGGTTTTTTTTTTTTTTTAGAGAAACTTTTTTTTTTTTTTTGAGTTTTTTAGAACATTAAGTAAGTTGATAAATAACAAATACCCAAGGCATGCTTTGGAATATTAATTTAGTTCAGAAAGTATGTATGCTGAGATGCCCTCATGGAAAGAAAAGCAAATAGTGTGTCCACACACTTCAGAGAAGGAGTTGACGTTCCCTTACAATTTTATTATTTTCCAGGATTTGTACACGATCTTATAAGAATTATCTGAGCATAATGACAAATGCCTCTGTTTCTAAAATCCTAGGAAATGTACATATTTTATTTTTAGAAATGTGGTTATTTATTTTGTTGTAAATTTTTGTGAATTATAGCCCCCAAACCCCTTTAAAAGTTGATCTTTATTAATCCCAACAATTGGGAGGCAGAGGCAGGTGGATCTCTGTGAGTTTGAGGCCAGCCTGGTCTACAGAGTGAGTTCCAGGACAGCCAGAGTTACAACAGAGAAACCCTGTCTCGAAAAAAACGAAACAAACAAAACAACAAAAGTTTATTTTTAACATTTTGTCTCATAGAAGCCCTCTTTCCTTTTTCAAAAAAGATTTATTTACTTTTGTTTTATGTGAATGCATATTTTGCCTGCATGAATATATATGTAGTGTGTTGTGTGCCTGGTCTCCATGGAGCCAGAAGAACTGGTGTTCCAGATTTTTATGAGCCTCTTTGTGGGTGTTGGGCACCAAACCTGTGTCCTCTGCAAGTACTGCAATTGCCCTTAACTGCTAAGCCATCTCTTCACCTCCCAGTCCCCACTTTTCTGTATTATATCTTCAGATAATTTAAACCATAGACTCTGAAAAGTATTGCTTCAAGTAGGAAGCAAATGTTTTATTTTTGGAACAGCTGAGCTTCTAGTACTTGGTCATGTGCCAGTGATTTTCACTGTGTTTGGATTTCAGTAGATGTTTGAAATTTTAATCCTTGCATTTTATGCTTAATGGAATAATTTATTTTTAAAAGGCTAGTTTAGAGAAATGCCGGAGTCTAATGATGTTGTGATGCTAATGTTTATACCTTGCCCTTGCAGGCGCTTAGACTTTCTAGTTTAGAATACTGCTTGCAGACATTCTTGTTATTTAATGGCCATTGGCAAAACATCTAAGATTAATTTTGTTTGACCCTGGGGTCAGAACTGGTTCTCATCTGTTAGCATTAATTTTTCACTTATTTGGCTCGCTTGTCAGAGTTTCCTGTAGTTGATGGCAAAATCTCATTTTGTTGAGCAAACCTAATTTGGACTCTAAGTAAGCAACAAAGACTGAGCTGGCATCAGCTCAGCCAGAGGTGAGAATAGAAGGTGAAGTGTGGGGAGAAATAAGGATTGTCCTCCTTTCTTTATAGGAAGCCAGCTTTGCCTGAGATTACACAGCTATATCTTGATTATGCTACATTTTCAAACTACTGTAACCATGGTTTCCTATCATTTCAACTTTCATGTAAATGAGTTACTTTAAAAAAGCTGAGGGTTTTTAGTAGTCAGTTTAGTTTTTTTCAAGATAAAAATTCCTTTATGTGATTTGTGAGGTTTCTTGTAAGTTCTTTGATCACATTCATGCTAGCGCAACCATTCTGGAGCAGCAAGACAATCCCACCCATCAGTAACTTCCCTTTTGTCTTCAGGATGGAGAGTGAATGGTTGCAGGTGCTTCATGATCTGGTTGTTGTACATGGCTTCATCCCTCACGTTTTCTTGTCCATGGTACTCACAAGGTTTCAGGATTATGAAGCTCTCTAGTTACCTGGCTTGGTGGCATGGCCTCAGCTCAAGGCCCATGGTCATGCTCTTGTGTCTAGAATGCTTGGCCTCCTTAGCTAATTCTTGCTTATTTTTTGGGTCTCCTTCCATGTTTACAGACTGTGTGGCCTCTGTATTGCTCTTCTGTCAACTCTTCAGTACCCAGGACTACTCTGATAACCCATTTGCTGTCTCATTTCCCCTGTGCTATTTAATCTGTCTATGTTACTTAGAGCTGTGACCCCAGACACCATGGGCCCCACGTAACAAATTATTGAAAATGTACTAGGAAGCAAATCCCTGAGTAGAACCCTCCTTATGGATAACTGAACAAACATATGGCAAAACACTTGGCTACCATTCTGTTTTGTTCTCAGTAGTGAGATTCCCGCCCCCACTTCCATTTTAACTTTCGATATAGGAATAGGAGCCTTTTATAGGAATTCTGACTTCACACAGTAATGATAAGGACCCCATAGCCTGTTGTTAGATAATACAGTTCCTAGGTTCTTCTAATGGAGCATCCTTTACCTACTAAGTTCATAATCATTATATGCTACACCTGGTTATATGCTACACCAGGTTAGTTTGTAATCATTACATGCTACTCATAAGAAACTACAAAATATGAATAGTTTTTTGTCTTTTTGCTAACAGTAAGTGGCAGATTTGTCTTCCAAGAGCCGACTTCATTCCCTTTAAAGCTTATCCTTTCCCCACACCTGCCTGCCTTCATGGTGACTATTACTTCTTTAAAAATTGGAGATTTTTAAGTTAAACCTGGTGGAGGCAAAATTGAATATGTTCCACAGCTGGATAATGCAAATAGGAGGTGGCCAGCTAATCGGATAACTAGACCTGTTTTAAATTACTCTGTTTTATCTTGGATCTGGAATGTTTGTGTTGGCAAGTACTCTTTGAAAAAGCAAGCCAGAGCCTGGTGTTGTCACACACATAAATGTAAGAAGCAATTAGTGAGGAGCTGGCCCTGAGCACGTGGCTGGGAAAAGCCTCACACAGGTCGTGAGGCTGGGAGGGTCCAGTTGGCATGGAACCTTTGCACTTTTCATCTTTTGGTTATTGCTTCTGGAACATGAATTTGTACCAGGAGGAAACTGTCCTGCTAGGAGCATTATCCCTGGTGAGAGGAGAAGGTGCTTTGGTGCTATCCAAGCTCAGCCCTAGGCATCCTTCCTCCTAGTATCATGGGTGGTACCTTCCCAGCAGTCAGTACCCATCTCTGAGAACTAATCTGTACACAGTGAGCTCAATCCATGTTTATTCTAGGATTCAGGGGAGAAGATTGGAGTTAGAGGTGAGTTCCTGCACATGTACACTGTTATACTCAAACCTATTGCCAGAAAGCCAAGTCTTTTTATTTTATATTATTATTATCATTATTGTTATTATTACTATTATTTTGGTTTTTTGAGACAGGGTTTCTCTGTGTGGCCCTGGCTGTCGTGGAACTCATTCTGTAGACCAGACTAGCCTTGAACTCAGAGATCTGCCTGCCTCTGCCTCCCGAGTCCTGGGATTAAAGGCATGCACCACCACACAGCTTTTATTTTACTTTTTAATTGTTAAAAAATTATGCTCATATATGTGTATCTGGTGTGTTCATGTGTATGCTCATATGGACATGTATGGAGGCCAGAATCCCCTGAGGTTACAGGCAGTTGTGAGCTGCCTAGCGTGGGTACTAGGAACCATGCTAGTCTTCTACAAGAACAAGTGATCTTTTTTCTTCCATAATATTTTTATTAATACCTGAGTATCACACAATGTATCTCAATCACACCCTCTTCCCATTCCTCCCTGGTCCACTCTCCCACCTCTGTGGCCTCAAAAGACAAAAAACAAAAAAACAAAACAAAACAAAAAACCCAAACCCATAATAACTATAAAATTGAGTTCAGCTTGTGTGATGGGATCACAGACATCACCATGTTTCCTGCATATATCAGGCCACTCCAGTCATGAACATTCACCTGGCCCACACCAGCCCTAGATAAACATGACCAAGTTCAACCCAAAGTTGGACCCTACTGCCCAGACACACAGGCACCCGGATAGGTGCCCAGACATCCTGCAGGCACCAGGGCATCCCTCAGGCACCAGCGCATCCCACATGTACTGGACATCAACAGGCACCAGGTCATCCCTTAGACATCTGGACTTCCCACAGGCACTCAGACATCATGTGGGCACCAGGATATCATGTAAACACATGATTATCACACAAGCACCTGAATTTCACACGGTACCTTGACATGACACAGGCACCCAGCCCTCACACAGGCACTTGGGCATCCCACAGGCACCTGAACATCCAACAGGCACCCAGATATCCCTCAGGCAAAGAGCAAGTGATCTTTTTTTGTTTATTTTTATTCTTTCATATAATATATCCCAATACCCCTCCTCCCTTCCCTCTACTCTTCCCAGCTTCTCCCATCTCCCTTCTCCCCCAGATCTATCCCCCACCCCCACCCTCACACCAACCCCACCTCTCCCCAGATAAGAGTAGTCCTTCTTGGGTTACTGCTCAAACTGAGCACGAAGATTGAACAGGGATGGGCACTAATTTTTACATCAAGGGAAGATGAGGCAACCCAACAGGAGGAAAAGGGTCCCAAGTGCAGGCAAAAAAGTTAGAGAACCCCCCCCAACACACACACTCTAGCCGTAGTTATGCAAGAACACCAGGCCAGACAACTTCAGGACATATTTGGGGGACCCTGCAGATTCCATGTCTGATGCTTTAGGCTCTGTGAGCCTCTAAGAATGATGGTCAGTTGACTCCCTGGAGCTTGTTCTTCTGGTATCCTTGATCCCTCTGGTCCCCATAATCCCTCTTCCCCTTCTTCTGCAGGGTTCCCTGAGCTCTGCACAATGTTTGGCCCTGGACCTCTGCATCTGCTCCCATCAGCTGCCAGAGGAAGCCTCTCTGATGATGATTGGGCTAGGCACTGATACATGAATAGTGCAGGATATCATTAGAAATCATCTCGTGGCTATCCAGTCTCAGTTCCTGGCCTGCCCTGCAGTATCAGGCATGGTCCCTGCTTTGGCACTGGGTTCTGCCCTCTCTTTTTTCCCAGTGGATCCTGTAGGGAGGATAGGTTATAGGTGGAAGGTTATAGGTTATAGGTTATTTTGTGGCTGGGATGGTGTCCCAGTCTCACCACTGGAGGCCTTGCCTGTTTACAGGAGATGACTTCTTCAAGCTTCTTATTCCCCATTACTAGAGGTCCTTGCTAGGGTTTCTCTCGTAGATTCCTGTGAGTCTACTTCTACACTTAGTCCCTTCTCTTCTATTCCCATTCTCCCCCAGCCTACCTGTGCCATCTATTCTATTTCTCCTTTACCAGGGAGATCCCTATAGAGCAAGTGATCTTAACTGAGCCAACTCTCCAGCTCCCTGGTAGCCCATTGTAAATTTCTGACCTGTCTCTTTTCCACTCCCTTCAAGTGAACTTATTTACTTGTTAGGCCTAAGTCTGTGATTTCAATAGTTAGGTGCTCTTCAGGATTCACAACCAATCTGGTCTAGACTTGTCTCTTTCTCATCATTTTTTGCTGGGAGGACTTCCCATAGTTGTTTGTCTGCCAGCTTTTTTTCCTTGCATGCTGACCAGATGCAAGGCCAGATGAGGGCTGCTCTTAATGCACATTTTTGGAGTTTTACTTCCTTCCATCAGTCCACAATAATCAACATACAACTCACAGCCAAGAACAGCAGTTTGTTTGAGAACTACTTCTGACTAATGTATAGAGGGTTTTCCTCAGGTTTTTCATATTTTTTTCCATTGGAGATTGAATCTTCCTTTCACTCATGTTGCTTATTCCAAACTCAAGGCCTGTCAGAGTGCTGTCTAGGAGGAAAGAGGTAGGGTCAGGTCTCTCTCCCTCCAGTCCTAGATTTCCCATTTAACAGCTGAGAGCAACATACTGTTAGGAGTGTAAATAACACTGAGGACTCCAGTCATGTGCCCGCCTGAACTACACAGGGAATGTAGGATTGGGTCCCACAAAGTACTGGGAGTTTATGCTCTGAATTTGAAATTGCAGGTTTACAGTTTGTGTGTTAATGTAGGCCAGCAAGGCATTTTGTTCGTCTTTCACAGTGTTTGAAAAAAAATTTAGAGTAAGATTTTTCAGATTTCATATTTTAAAAACTCTAGATGTCTTGGCTTCTCCTAGAGATACAAAAGATGAGAACAAAACAAAAACCCCAAACAACTCCCGAACCAAGAGCCGAACCAAAACCAACAACCAAAATTAAAACCAGGCCCAAATCCTATGTTGTTCTAAGTTGCTAATGCGGTACAGAGGGCTCCTTGCGATGGAGGTCGTGTCACAGTCCCCTCCTTTCACTCAACGCGGCCAAGTCTCTAGGCCTTACTTCACAGTGCCCCTCGGCTAAGCAATACGCTTTCCCTGTATTATTTGAACTGGAACTGTGGGTTCCACTAAGGCTCTGGCTCTAAGTTTATGCTGGGATTCACTATTCATAGGTAAGTTCATTAAGAATAGTAATTGTGTGGGATTGCAAAAATAAGATACATTAATAAATATCCATTGCATATCTTGGAATACAGTTTTACTTTATTTAATAGACATTTAAGTGACAGGTTTTCTTGTATCTTTATAAAAATTTATATCCAAGCTGTGCATCATCCCAGTATTTAGGAGGCTGAGGCAGGAGGAGGCTAGCTGTGAGTCTGAGGAAAGCCTGGGCTGCAGAATGAGACCCTGTTTCACCCCCGCCCCCCAGTAAACTAACCCTCCATTTGTATTTTCCCAAAGGGAATAGTAACATGTAACTATCAACGTGTAGCTAGCTAGAAAGCTTCTGTGCTCCGAAGGTTCCTAGTGGATCACATTTTGTTATTGCAAAGTGATGTTGCAGGAGCTATCCATGGTTCCCTAATATTGCATTCATGTACACTGGGTGAATCTTCTGTAGTTCTTTTTGTAAGTAATAAATTATGTAAATTTAGTGGATGAGTGGAGGAGGAAGGATAAAATTGGGACATGTTGGAGAGAATGAAAAAGACCAAGGAATGCAGTATGACTAGTTAAAAAAAGGAAATATATTGCCTTCGAGCACTGCCCTGGAGAGAGAAGTCTGTTGGCAGGAGAATTAGGTGTAAGATCTCAAGGAGAAAGAATTAACTTATCCAACACAAAAATGCGCAGCGTTAATTTGTGGGAAGAGGTCAATCCAGACCAGGCAGGGCCTCTGCTCTGGTGTCCCTCCCCTTCTCTGGGAAGCGGCTTCATTTCGATCCTCCACACCCATCTCCAGTTGATGGAGTTTGGCAGTGACAACTTACATGCCACCCACCGTGCTTCTGTTTCTTAAACAGTTTCTGTGGCTGGGACTTGGAGGCTGAAGCAAGCTATCAAGGTGAAATCCTTGACCCTGCACATTTCTCAGTATGAGCATTTTTCTGGGTTGTGCTCACTCTGTGTTTTGTATATTTGTTTTGTCTCCTTTGCAAAGGTTGGAAATGCTGAGTCTTGGACTCTAGCAAATCTTCAAGTCTATAATGCAGTGAGTGTAGTCATAAATAGAATGTATTTTTGTAGAATCATGTTTTTTAATCAAATATATACTGTTAGGGTATGATTTGATGTTCTGAGCTTTGGATCCCACTTTAATGTGGAGTATCTGTAGAGAATCTTTTACTAGCTTTGGTATTTCTGTAAGGTTAATAACAGTATCTCCTCATTCATTTATCTTTTTTTTTAAACCTTTTAAAAAGGTTTTTGTGTCCGTGAAGTACAAGTGCACAGGTGTGCGTCTGTGTGGAGGCCTGTATCTCACTCAGTTTCTTGCTACCCTGTTTTCTGAGGCAAGCTCTGTTGAACTGGAAGCCCATGGATTCTGACTGTCTAGCTACAGTAGCCAGCTTGCTCCGGGAATCCTGGCTCCACCTCTAAGTGCCAGGATTACAGCAGCCTGTCTTTCACTTGGGTTCTGGGGATCCGAACTCTGGTTGACGCACTTGTATGTCAAATGTTTTACTAACTTGAACCATCTCCCTAGCCCTCAGTTCTAGTTTAGTGATTTGATTCTTCAGAACCATCTTTTGGTCCCGTGCTTTTCTGTCCTCTGCCTCTTGTATTTGCATCCTGGTCTTTGTTATTTCCTTCTTTCTGCATGCTATGGGTTTAGCTTGCTCTTCTTTTCTACTTGTGGTGGAAGATGAGGTTATTGGTTGATCATTTTTTCTTTTTCAACATAGGCATCTAGAGCCATAAATTTTCCTCTGTGCATACTTTCTTCATGTCCTGTAGGTTCTGGAGTGTTCCTCTTTTCCTTCATCTCAACGTGTTTTTAGTTTTGCTGTAATTTCCTCTTTGACTCATTGCTGCTCAGGAGGGTGTGTTTAACTCTTGCGTGGTTGTGATTCCTTTAATCCCATTCACTGATGACTGGAGTCCTTTCAGATTTGTTGGGGCTTGTATCATGAGCCACCACTTAGTACTTCCTGCAGAATGTATGTGCATACTTGAGAAGAACGTACAGTCTGTTCCTACTGGGTGGAGTATTCTTTTAAGCACCTTTTTGGTCAGTGTGTCTATAATATTACTCATGTCTTCGTTTCCATCTGCCATGTAGTTTTCTGTCCATTATTGCAAACTAGACATGAAGTTTCCATATATCATTGCTACGTTGCCCATTGCTACGTTTCTCTTGCCTGTACTGTCAGTTTCTGCCTTGTTTAATTTGGGGATGTGTTGTAGTTACACACATTTATGACTGTTACATCTACGTGATGGATTGAGCATTCTATCTACCCCAAAAAAAATTAACTGTTTTTTTTTTTTTTTTTTCTGGAGGTCTATTTTGTCTGATTCGTATAGCTGTCCTAGCTGTCTTGGTTACTGATGCATCCCCTCCTCAACCCTTGTACTTTTAACCTGTTTGCATGCTTGGATCTAAAGTGTGTCTCCTGTAGATGGCATCCTTGTTGGATAAGTTTCTATCTTTTTATCCGTTTCTGCCTTTGATTGGAGTATTTAGTTCCTTTATATTTA
Source organism: Cricetomys ansorgei (assembly GCA_026225945.1). Classification (NCBI taxonomy): domain Eukaryota; kingdom Metazoa; phylum Chordata; class Mammalia; order Rodentia; family Nesomyidae; genus Cricetomys; species Cricetomys ansorgei. Next base: position 19,835,299 of record JAMJFZ010001264.1, on the reverse strand, counting down.
ATCATTGATAATACAGGTTTATGACAGTCATTTTTTAGTGTCATATCTTCTCTTCTGTTTTGTTGTTACTCTGTCATTCATTACCTTAGGCGGCTGTGAAATTTATCACTTACCTCGAATTGTTTTCTGAGGCTTTTATCTGAGCAAGCTCAGAGTTGGTTGATATGCAAGTGGGCTCTCCAGGCCTTCATCAGGTGGGTGGATAATATCACATTTTTGAGAACAAAGCTTTAAGGAAGCTCCAAGCCCACTGGGCTCCCTCTGGTGGCTGCCAGAACAGTTCTCACTAGGGCTGTAGGCTGTTAGTTTTCAAGGCTACTACAGATTTGGAGGAGAGGGCATAGGCATGGTCCAGGTTACAGTGCCACAAAGCTGGGCTGTTTGCATCAAGATTTAGCCATTTCTTTTGAGTGGATGTGCTTATATCATTTCATGTTTGTACTTGGTAACTTTGAGAGCACTAAAAAAGCTGGTTCTCTTTCTGGTTGCTTTTATAGTAGATTTTCAGATGTTCTTGCCACCCTCCCCCCCACCCATTGTCAACCCATGGAATAGTATGAAGCCAGGAGAGGGGTTTTTCTCTTATCAGCTTTGTAGCTTTTGGTTGGAGACCCACCACTTGGTTAAAATCTAAGTTTTAACTTTGTCTCATGTGGTTAATGCCTACTTCTCACAATTGTGATAGGGCTGAGGTAATGCATTTATCCACTGATGAATTGGCTAAAAATGAACCTAGGAGTCACCATTTAATGGGGAGGATACAAAAGGTAAAGGTGACATTGATATAAAAGGTAGAAATGGCAACAAGGTTGTACCCCCTGGCTTGCTTGATTTATGGAAGTAGGTGCTTTGAATCCTCTGGGAATAAGAAGTTTCCTGGAGCTTGGGCTTGGATAAATATAAGAAATTCTAGGAAAATTCGGTTGTGAAGTGAGAATCAGTGGATAGGGAAAGGGTCTTTCAGCAGGCCGTGCAAAGCATTGACACAGACAAGTAGCCAGCCATGAAGGGAAATCTGAGAAGCCAGGACTCCTGCCATTGAAATGAGACTGTGGAGGGATGCTTGAACTGAAGTCTGGAAATCTCTGGGGAGTTTGTAGCTAGCAGCACTGTGAGCTCAATGGGAGATTCTCACAGAGGGTCTGGAGCTGCTTTGATCAGCAGTGCTCACAGCTAGAAAGATCAGCCACACACACAAGGCAGGGGCCAGCTGGGCGCTCCATACTGGGCTGGGTCTTGCCTGGCACTGTATTTGCCCATGACCGTGTTGGCATGCAGAGACTATTGATTTATTCTGCCTTGCAGTTCCCCAGCAGGTTCCCCTCTGGCCAGTTCTAACATGGAAGCAGAATTAAAGAGGATTTTAGGAAGTCTCATTTCTAGGTTAAAAATGTTGACATGATATAAATGCCCAGGTAAGGGCTTAGTTGGCCCTTTAACTTGGTAGTTTTGTTATCTGAAAGACAGCAAACTACTAGCAGATATTTGTAGATTATCTTACACCATTAAAGAAGAGTTCTGATATAGGGAAACTTAAAAACAGTTATTGCTCTAATGGACTTTAGCGCGAATAAGATGAAGCATTTATTCCAGAAGTCTTCATCTTAATCACTTGGCATTATTGTGACCACAGTACCCAATAGAAGCAACTTGAGGGAGGAAAGATTTACTTTCACTCAACTTCAGGCCGTCCTGGTGGAGGTGTAGGGGGGCTTGGGCGGTCTGTGGGGGGTGATGGCGACTGAGGCCGGATGCCTCACTTGGTAGCAGAGTGATTCCCGAACTGGGCATCCCCTCCAAAGGCCATTACTTCTCACAGCAAGGCTCCATTTGCTAACGATTCTGAAATAGTGCTTTTGGCTGGGGACCACGTCTTAGAAACAAGAGCTCATGTGTAACAGTTTAGCTTAAATCCATAACCACTTGTTTTAGTTAATAGGTGACTTCTTTGGTGGTAATGAAGATAATTTTTATAAATTGAACATTTTCTTATAATAAACTATGGTTTAAAGCAGCTGATTTCCAATTGGTTTTTGGTTGACATTGACACCATTTCTTATCTTGGTTTCTGGAATTCTATCAGTATAGTATCATCAAGGCCATTGACTGATAAGGTCTGATGGGCTGATAAGACAATCAAAGCATAGAGTTCTTGTCGTTCTCAGGCAAGATAGGACAAGTGAGCCTTCACTGTGCTCTGATCTAACAGTATGTAGTTACTGGACCAAGAAAAGCATTTTTTTCTTTATCCATATCCATCTCTCAAAGGCCAGGGCTTCAAAGAAGACATCATGTCCTGGACAATAACTATAATTAGTATCACCCCTGTATTATTTATAATAATTCATGGACCCATGCATGTTCTCAGTTTAAATGGGTGGGTGAACTGTACCCAACACACTTAGTACTACACACTTTGAAGGTTTTGACAGAGCTCTCTGTGGCATATGTAGACATGCAATGCTGCTCAGGTTTATTCTTTTAAATGGAAAGTTGAAGCCTCAGGGACCATTGCTTGGCTCTCTATACTGTAGTAACATCTATGAGGGGTTCTGCTGGCTACTCATTATATCTAGCTTGCTGTGTGTTAAGGAATTAGGGAAGTAATCATTGGTGGGTTCAGAGACTTACTAGGCATACTTTGGAATGGACTCACTCCTACAAATTCTTTAGGTTCCAGAGAATTAGCACTAACCAAAAACTGAAAGAGGAGATATTGCCCTTTTCCCAGGATACAAATACCCACTAAATAGCTACTTTTATTTCTTTAAAGCTGAATAGAAGAAAATAATTCTGCTATGTACTTGGTACATTATCACATGGTCCTTTCTAAATGGTCTTTGTCTTCCTTTATTGTGTTGACTCAGTCTGTGAGGGTATTCAGGGATAAGAACTGGGTGGGAGATGGCGTCTTAGAGTAGAGACTTAGATACATATACTTTAAAAAATGTTGCATAGATCAAGATTGACCTTAGTTGGCTGCCAATCTGCTTTGGTTGTGATCAGTTGGCCACTACATACAATCCATGTTGGTCCAACTTCTCTAGCATGACCTTGGCTTGCTGTGTCTGTTGCAAATCATCATGCCCATTTTGCTCCCAGTGCAACTGGCAGATCTGTGTCTCCTTGCGTCTCATCATCATTGGAATCTGGAAGTTCATGACAGCAGTGATATTCACGAGCTTTCCCCTAGTACACGGGCATTTGTAATGATCCTTTCCAGTAATGCTTCTTCTCCCACGTGCTCTGAGTTTCTCAAAGCCAAGATGAAGGGAGCAGCCCCTGGGTCCTCTGGGTAACAAAGCTGGAACGGGTGAGCAGGTTGCAAATGATAAATTAACAAGTTTCTTCACTCTGAGTGTTGGATTCCTTCCTCCACATTATATGAGGAATTTCCGATATCTCAACTTTGCTTAGTTTTTTTGGCCACGTTTGAGTCCAAGTTTAGTCATGTAGTTGAGTACATTATTTAGAACCATCCCCAGCTGTTTGAATTAGCATTGTGAATCAAAAGTCTTCTAGGGGATCTAAATTCAACCTGATTTCAATTATGATCCCATTTGTTTCTGGTTTAACACCTCTAGAGTATTTTTGATCCCAGGGTTTTCTCTCTATAAATTACAATCTTTCAGTGCCTTCTATGTGTGAATTTATACATTTAGAGGCCGTGAGCTATAGAATGGTGCAGGCATCAGGCATAGTATCTGAAGGTGAGGTACCATCAATCTTGGATGGAGAGGACTGCTGCTTCTGCTGGCATAGGACTCAAATTAAGTTGGGGAGTCTCTATTGCTTGACTAATCCAAAAGATCTTGAGTCTGGTCCTTCATGATTACTGGCTTCTTCTGCGCCTTGACATGATAGAGTAACTGGTACTCTGCTTACTCTCCTGCATTTCCTAGTGCTATGCATGAGTTTGCCCAAAACATAGTGCCATAAGCCACTTAAGTCTCCACTTAAACCATTTGTTTCTCCTCTGTGTTCCTGTGGACAGGAGTTTAGGGGAGGCTTGCCTGGGCTTTGGGATTTCTGATGCAGTTACAATCAGGTGGTGGTGCAGTGGGCATTTCATGGAGCTTAGGACACTCATGCCAGCAGAAGCACTCCACACAGGATGGTTTGAGACCAGCTGGAATTCTTTTTCTTCATTTCAAGGCTTCTCTATGTGGTTTCTCCTTATGAGGGACAATGAGACTGCTTACATGGTAACACAGGGCTCCAACCCAGCATCCAGGAAAAGCTCCCAGCTTTGAAAGTCACTCAGTGTTATTTTTGCCACAGTCCCAAGTCCACTCAGAGCACTTGCTGAAGAATTAAAAAAAAAAAATGTTGTGTAGCTAAAAGTTCATTGAGAAACTAAAAACATGTTTGATTAGCTTTGACTCTCACACAGAACTAATGAGCTAGTCTGCCCTACCTGTGCTTCAGCAGTCCTGTAGGAGGCTCCAGCCTGACAGTACAGGGACAGCAGACCCTCTGAGGTCATCAGAGAAATTCCCTGGTTCTCTGCTTTGAGGTTTGAAAACTCTCGCTTGTGTTCCTGTCACTCAGTACACAATGCCCGGTACTTGTAGGTGTGTTAGTCTAAGGCACCAAGATGGCAATTCAAGAATTCTTCCATCACTGGGTGTCCTGGACTACCAGTATTTGTACCCTTCCTGATCATGGCATCTTCCAACTCAACCGATCATATGAAACCACAAATTTCCAGGGAGACAGAGCCTGTAATCACATCTGTACGAGTGACTCTGATGTTTTTTGCAGACCACAGACTCTGCTGTAACAGGATAGAACAGAAAGGAATTTGTTAAGTGAGTCAGCTTTGGAATTTCTGGAATGATGTGGTGCAAAGTTTAAACGCAGTCATCTCAAGAGAAATGCCTTGAAGCACACTCTAAGCTTATTTCACCAAAGATGGTGAAATCTGTTACCATATGAATTTTTGGTTAAATGTTGGTCTTTATGAGCTACAGAGTTTTGGTCAGATACTTTAATAACCATTGTATTATTTGCATATTGAAAACTTATATTCGAAAACATTGAATTACAAAAACATCATGTTTGTTTTGTCTTTTGAGGACTTATAATTATTTTTCCTTGGAAGCTGTTTAATAAATTTTGATTCCATGTCCAGAGTAGGCCTGCCAGTCTATATTTCCTGAACATATGCAAAAGTGCCAACATCCAAAGATACTTTGAGAAGTGCATCCCTTATTTAAAAGAGTTCACAAAAATTAGGCAACTTAATAACATACATTTAATTTAAACTAAATCTAAAATACAGACTTTCAGATTGCTGATTTATCAGAAGCAGGATGGCAGGCATGGGTGAGGTAAGTTGAGTATACATAGTAGTAATAAGTACAGACTTAAGCTTACATGACCAGGTACCCTTGCATTGTGGATATCAAGGGATGATACACACACTAAGCTTTGTATGAAGGGTGACTCAAAAATTATTTTTAAATATATTTTTCTTATCTTGTATAATACATCCTGACCCTCTTTCTTCCCTCCCTACCCTCCTCCCAGTTCCCCGCAGCTCCTCTCTCTCCCAGACCCCCCCCTCCCCCGAAAAGAGCAGTCCTCCCAGGGTTACCGCTTACACAGGGCATAACAAGATGGAACAAGGCTGGCATTAATCCCTACATCTAGGGTGGACTAGGCAACCTAGCAGGAGGAAAGGGGTCTGAAGGGTGATTTTTAAGTTCTGAAGTCCATGAGTTGACTGCCTGGAACCACGTGTGCCTGATGTTGGTGTCATCAGTCAGGCTAGGTACCTTTTGCTCCACCTGGATAGGAGTCATGGGTAAGCAAGGAGAACTTGGCTAAGTACTGGTCTTCGGCAAGCTCTTGTGTTGTTGAGCATTTGATAGTGTGAATAGGTAGACAGGTGTACCTGTTAGAGTTATGGCTCCAGCTGACACCTTGGGGGTCAGGCTCCCTGGCTCCATAGCTTTTTTAAGCTCAAAGAGTCAGGATTCCTTAGCTGGTTACAGCTCCTGGCCTTTGGACCTTACAATTAGGACTCAGATCCTTGGTTCTAAAGGACTGATAGCTTTCTGGAGCCTGTCTAGTGATTAGTGCCTGCTCTGTCTCTTCTGCCTCTGTATAACCAGCTTCTACCTCAATTCTCTGTCTTTCTACTTCCTTTGTCTCTTTCGCTACTGCCCTGTGCTCTCTTGAGCTATTTCCTTCTTCAGCTAGGCATCTCCAGGCATCTTGCTGCTTTAATGTCTTGGCCTCCTGATAGGCCAGCTCTGCCTCTTCAGGTGTCCAGCAGCTCCCTCCCGTGTGCTTTTGTATCTCGCCTGGCTGACTACTTAGCAGTTGCTGCCGCAGTCCTCTGCTACTTCTACTACTACTGCTGCCGTCTGTAGTCAGTGTACTTCTTTCTCTTGTTACCACCTCTGTCCGCACTATTAAAAGCAGGCAAGAGAAGACCAGTAAAGAATTTTTGGGGGTTTGGGGAGTGTTATGTTGCATCACGAAGCAGGCAACACAAGAGAGTATTTCTTAGCTGACCTACTGAGTCTACTGATGTAGACAGAGAAGGAGTTTTTTTGGACCAGTCACAGCACTCCTCACATAGAAATGAAGGCTTTTGTTTGCATCAGTCACAGACCTCCTGCTAGACTAGCAGAAGTGCCCCCATCTGGTCTTGGTGGACATGGTTACAGTGATCACCAAGCTTTATGAAAGCAAAAAGCCTGGTACAAAAGGGTCAAGCCTGGTTGAGGCCATACGTCTGGAGACAGAGCAGTGGGCTGGGACTGTTGTCCAGTTGTTCCAGGGTATCTTTGGAGTGCTCCAAATGGCAGCGAGAGAGTCTAGTGTAGATGGTGCCCCTCCTCCACCTTAGCTTATTTTCAATGAAATGACAGTAAGAAGGAGTGCTTTTGAAAGAACTCAAGGAAGTTGTCATTAACACCAACAGTGACTCCAGCAGACTTTCCAGGGCTAGCACCTGCTCAGAGGAGGCGGGGAGAGTGTTGCGGTATATTTGAACAAATCTCCAGATGTTATGCTGACGATAATAATTGTACTGCCTGCCCGAAGCCTGGCAGGATATGATTTCTATAGCTGAAATGTAAATAAAATGTAAATAAAAGTAAAATGTACATTAAAAACTACTCCTTCTTAGCTGAATGTAAAAAGAGGTCATTTGGATGCTCCACCAGACTGAGGCAGAAAAGGCGTGGCCTGGCCTCTTCTAATTGTCCTGTAATTACCCCACTATAAATGCGGACATGGCTCGGACAGGGTGTGGCCTGGCCCCTTTTGTGTTGGTGGCACTCCACTTTAAATGTGGACACATACCCTGATGACCAAAGGTTTGGGAGGAGTACCATTTTATTTCTTTGATCATGCAAATAGACTTTTATGAGAGAGCAAGGAGGGGCTTGTAAGATAGAAGTAAATGCTGGGACATTTTGCAGTTGGAGCTGGAAAATGGTGTGCTGTGCTCTCTGAGTTCTGTCAGGCTTGTACCTTTAAAACATGTCTCATGTGTTTTTATTAATATATCGCTGGACTTAATAAACGGCTAAAGGAGAGATGGCTTCTCTTTTAGTGGAAAGTTTCATCTATAAGGTGAGATGTGGCTTGGTTAAGAGGTAGATTTCTAGCATGCCTTTTACATTACATCTTGCTCTTAAATAAACATTCAACAACTTATATACAGAACACTTAAAAACCGACACAATTGTCTTCATGCTGTGGGGCAAGCAAAGCAGGGAATGAAGTGGAGTGGAGGGGTAGAGGGAAGGAGTGGATCTCCTGACAGGCAGGAGCCTCCCCAGTGCCTTGGGGACCCCAGGGCCTTAGAGCTGGCCTTGCCTCGCCTGGTTCTTTTTCCCTCGGGCACCCTGTGCTCTTGAGCCATGAGATGAGCAAGTAATTGAAAATACACAGACTATGAGATAAAAGTTGCACATGTGCTAAAAGTAGCATTAGTCACATTTAAGTGATTTTGCTATTTTTGTTGTTGTTCACAGGCAGAAGAAATCCTTAGGCGAGAACTGGAGAAAAAGGAAACACCAAGTTTATACTGCTTGCTTGGAGATGTCCTGCAAGTCCACTCCTGCTATGATAAGGCCTGGGAGCTGTCAGGACACCGCAGTGCACGTGCCCAGCGCTCCAAAGCCCTCCTTCATCTTCGGAACAAGGAGTTTTGGGAATGCGTGAAGTGCTTTGAACTTTCAGTGAAGATTAATCCCATGCAGGTTAGACTTCCTAAAGCCTCCCGTTCTTGGCTTGTGGGTTTTCTTTCCGTAAATGCAGTAACATCTAGAATGAATTATTGATCACTTAAGGAGATGGTGTCTAGATTATACAAACACAAATAAGTCAGAACACTTTAAATATACTTTCTGTACGTGTGCATGCAGGTGCATGTCTGTGGTGCACATGGAGGGCCAGGGCAGCTTTGGGTGTCAGTCCTCAGCAGCTGCCTACCTTGTTTTTTGAGATGGGGTCTCTCATTGATCAGAGTCACTAGCTAGGTTGTGTTGACTGTCCGTCGAACCTCTAGGGTCCTGCTGTCTGTGTTGCTAACAGTTGGGCTTTTTTACATAGGTTCCAGGATCAAACTCAGGCCCTTGTACTTGAATGCTTCACAGGTGGAGCCATCTCCCCAGCTCCATTTGAACAACTTTATAAGACTTAAAAGATTAATACAAAAGATTTCTAGATCCTTAACTTCATGATAAATCTGCTGGAGAGGACCTAGTCCTAAAGGAAGATGACCTTTATTGGTACATAGTGATAGTTAGTAAAATGCTTTTATTAGAGACTGTCTTTTTCTCTCTGTGTCAGACTTTATAATTGCTTCTCTTTTCACCAGTCATGGCTCCCACACACGCACTGACTCGGAATAATTCATCTGGTGAAAACTCGGGTTGCTTCCACCTCTTGCCTGTTACAGAGGATGCTGCAATGTAAAAGGGTGTGTGTAAACAGTGGACTTAGGAAGTGTCTTTTACACTGAAAAAAATCAGTTTGCTTAGAGCAGGGTGTGTGTGTGTTTGTGTGTGTATGTGTGTGAATCTTCTGATTGGTTCTTCAGGGTCATACTAGATAGGGAAGAATCATTTTACTCCACACATTAAATACATGAGCAGTAATGAAAGATTATGAGAAAAAGTCTGTGTACAGTTTTTCTGATGTTTGTTACTACCGATAAGCAGAAAAGCCCTCACATAGTAACCCTAATTATACGGTGCTCCTTCAGAGGGACTTTTAAGATCATTGAGCAGGCCCTAAGGTTATGATCACTAATAAAGAAAATGAACATATGTAGTAACAAACTTGGTTGATTTTATTTTATCATAAACATAATTAAAATTGTAAAAGCATAAAGCTAGTGGGTTATTTGACATTGCATTTGTCAAATGCAATCAGTATCTGGAATGATGGAAGCAGCTGCAGTTCTCAGAGAGCCCTCAAACTGCTCATTAGATAGCTTGGTTCTGATTTTATTCTCAGTGTGCTTTATTGAAAATAGTTGCTCTCATGGGCTGGAGAGTTGGCTCAACAGTTAAGAACACTTTGCTCTTGCAGAGTTCGGTTCCTAGCAACCATCCAGAGCTCCAGTTCCTGGGGATGGTACATCTTCTTCTGACCTCCACAGGCACGGGGCACACACAGGGCGTACATACATACAGGCAGGCAAACACTCATATACACAAAGTAAATACACCTAAAGAAAGTTTTATAAAACAGTTGCCTACAGATCTAGTTGCTGCCAAAATGTGATGACATGATAATGCATGATATTTTGTCTCAGCGAAGATCTGATCTGACCAGAGAAAAGTCTGGGAAAGACACATGATCGCATTGTTTTCTTGCAGCTGCATAGATTGCAGCGTTATGCATTCCATTTGAGGTTGGCATGCGATAGAGGTTTATGCAGCTGAAAATGGAGTTGTGAATATACCAAACTACTATTTTCATGGAAATCCTAAAGTCTGTTTTTAAATTCTGTGTCAAATTGAGAAGCAAGGCTACGCATTTTGTTCACAGGACAATATTTAGCCAGTGTGTCAAGGTGCATAAAATTGTTTCCCTTAATCTGAGTTTGCCAGAATTGCAGCTTGACACATTGGCTTTTACCTTGAAGAAACATGTTTAACTCATTTAAGTGAGTGATTAAATCCACTAAAAATGCTAAATCTATAAGCCAGATTTTGTTGTCAAGTTCTGGCATAACTTTTGATAACTATGACCAACATGATGACGTGTTGAAAATCATAAAATCTTTTTGATATTTGACCTTGATTTAGCCATCTTATTCCTGAAAAGTAATGATGTTACCATAGTTAGCCTACACATCTTCTTTTCTTGTCCCCTCCCCTCCCCTCTCCTTCCGTCCCCTCCTTTCCTCTCTTCTTTTCTAAAGATCCTGGACTGTTTTAAGAAATTCCTGTAATTGATGATGATTTAATCTCCTGTTTCTTATGAAATCCACAGTCTTGATAACAGTTTGCATGATGGGTTTGACCATACATTTTCTTGATGTACTGTGCAGTGATACTTCATTGAATGTGAGTTTCGGGCGGTGACTACAATATCTTCTTTTAATTTTATGAGATGTTGATTTTTTTACTCACCATCTCCAGGGGACCACTGAAGTTGATTTATGCCATGCTTTGTCTTCAGGGAAGGAACGGGATGTGCATGGAGGTAATTCAGGACCATTCAGTGTGCACACTGGCAGTGAGAAAGGCTAGATAGCCTGGGTGGGAAACTGTAGTAACAGGCTCCATTTCACAGGGCAGACATTAGACACTAGAGCAAAAGGAGGGCTTGGGGGAAGTTGCAAGGGAAGATTTGACAGGCTTAATGTCTTCATTATGCAATTTAGAACTAATTACAGAGACAAAAGAAATGACAGTTGCTCAAAGCAAAGTTGCAAAATAGATATTTTGTGAGGATCCTTTGCAGCCTGCCATATGTCTTCAATTAATGCAGACTGAAAACAAATGCCAAAATGCGCAGGCATTTGGTGCTCTAAGTTGTATAGAACATCTATAAGTCGTAACTCAAACACCACACACTGACTTACTAACTTGTGACCTAAGGTTGATGTCTCTGAAGAAAGACCTGTTATTATACCATGCTGTCTCCTTTAAGTGCCTCAAGACAGAGAAGCTAAAATTTTAAGAAAATACTGCCCACTATTTTTAGATCTGTCCAAAAGATTAGGTTTAATACGAAAGGTAAATGGAGAGAGATATCTGCAGAGCACTGGTATAAGAACAGTACCACTTGGCTTCATGTCAGGGATAGGCTGCAATACTAATCACTGTTTCTGGTGCATTTCTTAGTGCTTTTGAGATTGCTAGCTATCATCCGCTCATACCATACCCACCTGTTTCTCTCTCCATAAGACTCAAGAAACTAGTAAAATTTAATCTTAGACTCCTGGGACTTGAGGGTACTAAAAGCTGAAGAAAGGGAGAAATTTAACCAGTTCTCCAAGGTAGGGCTTGCTGACATACGGACCAATTTAAATCAGTTCTTATTCCTATTGTTAGTCATTCTTCCCATTGTCCTGACTTTTATGCAGAAAGTAAAAATGAATTGCTTAGATATCAAACCAGTATGTGTAGCATGGAAAAAGGAAAATGTTAATTTCTATCAAGTGTTCCAAACCAGCTCCACACATGTTTTTCCTTTTCTTTAGTCTATTCTTCTTCCTTTTGAAAAGCTTCTTTTCTCCTTAACTTTCCTCCTTGGTTAACTGACTCTTCTGTAAGGTCATGTGATGTTGCTGGCATATGGACCTGAGACTCCGATAATCAAGTTGATTGGAGAGGGTAGTAGTCGCCTTGCTGGATGGGTGAAGGGGAGCTTAGGGCTGGTGTGAGGCAGCAGATAGCTGTTGAATGAATGACAGGAAGTGCATAGATGGTTAGAGGGGAGCTGGCTTCTCAGGTGGGGAAAGAGCTGGAGGAAAAGCATGGATTCAAAAGTTCACATGGCTGTTCCAGTATATGGTTGCTATTTTGGAGGCCCATCCAGTAAGTATTTGTTTTTAATTCTTTAAGAGTTAAAATTGTTTTAATTCAAATCTACTTTGGGCTCAGGGAGCTAGGGGGAATGAGGGCAGGAAAAGAGAGAAGCTCACAACTGCCTATAACTCCAGATCCAGGTGATCCAGCGCCCTCTTCTGGCCTCCACAGCACATCTACTCATGTGCACAAACCCCTACTCAGACACACATACCCAGAATCTAAAAAATAAAAGTGAATCTTAAGAAAGAAAAGAAGGCTATATCCAAATGTAACTTGCAGCTGTGAGAGGTGAATTTTTGGTCATCCTTTAACACTTCACTTTTTATGTAGAACAAATGAGAATGAGCAAGGCTAGTTTTTCTTGTATGTATATGTGGTTTCTTATGTGTGTGTTTAGTTTTCCAGTGTGGTTATGAGAAATGAGGGCACACACTTAATGTACTAGCACTTTTAGTGAAAAGTCATTGATTAATTTCTTGTAATAGTTTAGTTTTTGATCTATTAATGTATTCTGGATAAAAAGTACTAGCAATTTCATTTCTCACAGGAAATATCTAACATTTCTAAATGCTGTTATAAATTCATGTAAGCTAAACAGACATTGAAGATAAAGTTACTTGTTTTAGAGGTCACAAATTATACATAATAAGGTACAATTTTGCTTTATGTATTTCCCAGTAAGTAGCTTCTATGTTGTTATTAACAGTAGTAGCAGTGGAAGTATTTTGAGATACTGTCTCACTTTGTAGTCTTAAGAATTCACAGTCCTCTTGCCTCAGCTTCCTGAGTCCTGGAATTATTAAGTGTGCATCAGGATACCTGATAATAATTTTATGGGTCCCATGACATGATAAAAACAACAGTTAGTCAGTAGTTGGTTAATAAATATGCTTTTAAAAATCATATATTTTAAATTGTTTTGGTATTCTTGGTTCTTTTGTAAGGATTATAGTTTGGACAGATTGTGGTGTGGTCACCTGACTAAACAGTATTGAGTGCCTTCCATGTGCCAGATGCAGATGTGGGATGCATTAGGCTGTGCAAATCTGTCAGCATAGAGCAAAGAGTTTGTGCTGGAAAATGGAAAAGGGAAAACCAGTTTGTGAACCACTTAAGGCCCTGCTTTAGGGTTATCTAATTTTTTGAATAGGGGACTCTCTTGTGATTTTGTGTAAACTACTGATACGTCACAACTGGTATTGTTGAAAATTAAAGAATGAATGTCACAGGTGAGTATCCATGACCTTAGCAGTAAGCGTGAGCAGGAATAGGTTGAGGTTTGTTAGAAAAGGAAACTTTTCTGAGTTTACTCTTGGGTTGGCAAGCCTTGGAATCAGTGTGGATGCCAGGCGTGTGTGTGTGTGTGTGTGTGTGTGTGTGTGTGTGTTATTGGAGATTGAACCCAGGTACTAGTATATGCTAGGTATATATTCTACCACTGAGCTGCATCCCCAGACTCAGATATATCTTAAATTAGCCATAGGAAGTTCAGGAAGAAAAAACCTTTTCAGTACAGGTGACGTGATTTTGGATGTTGAATATGAGTGATGAGCGATGGTGCTGTGTTTAAGCACAGATAGCTGGGAGTCCCCGAGAGCTAAGAGCCTGAGCCAGAGTGCAGCATGCAGATGGTGCTCTTTGGATGCGAGTTGAAACCACAATAGTAAATGAATTTCTTAGAGAACATTGTACCAGCTGAGAATATTAGGCTCCTGACTTTGGACATCTCTAGCAATTGGAGGAAGGTAGATAAAAGGACACTTCCAGAATACAAATCAAACAACACACTAGGGTCAACACAGCAGATTTGGCCAGAGGGAAAAGAAATTAAAGGAAGAACAAGCATCAGGGAACGATGCCAAATGTCACAATGTTTATAGAAGGCCAAGAAGAGGTTACTGATTTTGAAGCCCACTGGTAGCTTTCAGAAGCACTCTGGAAACTAATGAGTGAGTGGTAGGCGAGACAGCAGATTAGCATCAATAGACTGTTTACTTACAGTCCTGTCAAAGACATGAGGGTCAAAGTTAGTGTTGAACTCATAATGGAAGGGTTAAATAAAGCTTTTGAGAGATAAAGACCTAGAGGTCTTTATTTGGTTGTAGGCAGAAATGAAACACTCTGGTGTGTAGCTGTTAGGCTGCTGTGGTGTCTCACTAAAGAGACAAGGAGGCATTCTCATGTGTGCAAACTCTGTCAGACCTCAGCAGAGGGAACCACCATCATGACCAATGCCATACTAGACAGTGGAACCCCAAGTGTCTGAGCTCAGGTGTTTTTATTGATTCAGAACTCCTCAGGTGCTCTACTGAGAACACATGCAGATCATTAACAATCAAACATTCCCCACTAAATTCAACACCTGCAGACAATATAAAATAACAAGACATAGGCAGCCTCTTTCCCAAAACAATTACTTTATACATAACTGAAAATAAACTTCTACAACACTGGTGGACAAAGGTGGAGTGAAGCTTATGGCAAGGCTGAGTGGTAGAGGAGCCAGTCACTGGGAGACAGTGAGAAGAGATGAACTGTCAGCTCGAAAACAAGGAATAATGTTTTCTTAGGATTGGAGGGACATAGTTCCTGACTGATGATCAAAGCTATGTAAATACAGATTCTTTTTAGATGCAAAAGATTTTGTTAAGATGCAGACTTGCAACCCTTTGGTTTACATGTATTAAATGGAGAGGGAAGAGGTATGATTCTTGTATAACCAGTGGTAGAATAAGTGACAATGTGTTTTTGCTGCCTAGACGTAAATGAGGCTGTGATAGTCAGAAAAGCCCTGATGGAGAAGTGAGTATTGATGTGAACTTAAAGAGAGTGTTAAGGGCTGGACAGATGGCTCAGTGGTTAAGAGCACTTACATGGCAGCTCACAACTGTCTGTAATTCCAGTTCCAGGGGATCTGACACCCTCACACAGGCATACATTCAGGCAAAACACCAGTGTACATTAAAAAAAAAGAGAGAGACTGTTAAAATTTGGACAGAAGTGAAAACTGGGAACATGTATTCTGGGAATAACAGCCTGCATATTACATATGCATTACTGCATATGCAGTCATTTAGATAGCAATGATTCTTGGTGACTGTAGAGTTTTGGCTTTATTTTATTCTGTCATAATAGTAATATATTATATTACACTAGTAATATACTAGTATTATATGTAATATACCATAGTATATATTATAATAGTAATATACTAGTATTGTATATGATCATGTTTCAGGTACCATTCTTAAAGTACTCTGGGTGTCCTTATCCAACAGCATGATCACCGAGGTCCTTAATGTTTTTTCTCCTTTGTAGAGGAAGAAATATAAGTGTTAGCAGATTGTGCCAGCTCCTGCAGTCTGTGAGGACTGGAGCCTGGACATTCAGCCTGGACATTTGTTACAGCTCTTGAGGGAATCATGGTAGGACACAATGGCGTATTGGCCAGGACCAAGTTCTAGAGATCCCTGAACACCTTGAGCGGACATCTTAGAAGCTTTTTCCCTCTAGTGAAGAGTCACTGGGCTCTTGTCAGAAGCAAAATGAAATTATAAGATAGATTTTTGGGAACCGTCCAGCACAAGATACCTAGTGAATCTCTAGAGACCTCCCTGCCAGCCAGACCTTTGTAGCACCCTGCTGTGATTTTAATCATTCCGAGGCCTGTGCCACATTCGTCCTTCATTCATAGGGACAAGTGTTGTCAATCATTTTAGTGGTTTCTGAGTTTTGTTTTGAGACAGAATCTTGCTACATAGCCTAGGTTGGTTTTGAACCTGTCATTTTTCTGCCTTAGCCTCTCTAATATTTTATGGCCACGTGCCACTATTCCAGGCTCATTTTAGTTTTTGAAAGAAAAAAAATCTTTATTTGAAGCATCATCTGATACTTTCTGTCGTAAAGCTGGATGACCTGTGGTAGAAGATTCAAAGACGTTGGCACTCACTTTCCAGTGGGCAGAGGATGGACACATGAGAGTAATATGTACTGAAAAAGAGATTCTACCTTCTTTTTTCTTTCTCATATTGGTAAAGCAAGTAAAAGTACGCAACTCCTAAGGTCTAACTTGCTCAACTGCCAAGAGACATGAGCCCCGTGACAACACCTGGGCTATAACTGCGACTTAAGTACAATGTGGAGGGCAAAACTTCACTGCCTTAGACCTGGTTCTGAGTCCTAGGAACCCCAGGGAGCATGGCACAGGCCAGTCTGTTTGGCACGTTCATAAGGTGGAGATTCCAGTTTGCACATCACTCCATTGCTGGGAAAAACAGCCAGCATATGCAGGGGGTCTAGCAGAGTTCTGGTCCACAGTCAGCTCTCTATTAAACATGGGACTTTTCTCTCCTGCCTATTACACTGCATGAGTAATGGTAGCATGTCACTGTTACCTCGTTATCTGTAGCCCAACGTGAAGATAAACCTGCCAGGAGGGTCTCAGGTGCATGTGACTTAAACACACTGTAAGTTTTCT
Source organism: Cricetomys ansorgei (assembly GCA_026225945.1). Classification (NCBI taxonomy): domain Eukaryota; kingdom Metazoa; phylum Chordata; class Mammalia; order Rodentia; family Nesomyidae; genus Cricetomys; species Cricetomys ansorgei. The sequence goes on along the minus strand of JAMJFZ010001264.1, from coordinate 19,818,805 downwards.
GGAAAGAGTAGGCAAATAACAGAGGAGCTGTAACCACATCCAAACAAGAAGAGATACAGCATCAAACAGCAAATAGCCTGCAGTGAAGAAAAAAGCACTGAAATGGAGGAAGCTACCCTTTAGGGAGACAGTGAGACTGACAGGCTAAAGCTGTGCATCTTGAGTGAGGAGAATCAGAGATTTAGCAAATGAGCAGCTTGCTTATGAGCATGAAGCATCTCTTGGGGAAAGCTGCTACCAGACAGTGATTGTGATGATCTTGGGTTTGGCCCAGGGTGCTTCCTGTTGATGAGCTACATTCAACAGCTTGTTTGCGTTTGCAATGTGGGACTGAGGTAGACAGCAGAAGGATGGAGAGTGGGGTGTACTTTTAGGGATAGATGATGATAACCTTTAAAAGCACACATGACAGACAGATCTAGTGTGAACCTTGACTTTTCATGAGGAGAAACAAAGGAAGAGGGAAATCTGAAGAGCAAGTCAGAAAATTGTGACATCCAAGCCAGCAGTACCTCTCTGTTTACTTACTGTTGTAAAGGTTATCTTTTCAGTTATAAAGTAACTTCACTCGTTCTCTACTGGCGAGTACTCTGTATTAGCCCTTAGATGGCTAATTTCCATGTCAGGTATTGACGTTTACCAAGTACTGTAGTTGCTATCCTCATCACGCACACTGCACTCCAGAAACTCGTAATCTGAAGCTTTGAGAAAACTGTTTTCTCTGTAGGCCATCTTTTTGTCTTGGCTTCTTTCGAATTGATTTCTGCAACCTCTAATTGACTCTCCTTTTAACTCTTCAAACCTGCTGAATTTCAAGTTTGTATGACCAGTGTATTTATCCCACCACTAGATGGCATTAGCACGCCTCTGAACCCTGTGGCTTCTAGGGCGTTCCAGAGCCTTGGAATTTTAGCCTAGCTTAATGCAACCCTAACCCATCCAACACACACACCTTAACACACAGGAACTGATACTCAGAGGTTCAGTATTACAGCTGAAAACACACAGGTGCTCAGAATCAGCCATCTTCTCACTTCTGTTGTACTCTGTTGGTTTTAAGAGGGAAATTCAAGCAGATCATGTTCCCAAATATTCATGCTCTCCTTCATCATTCATCATTCATTTATTTGTTGATCCACCCATCCATTTATTATGTTTATGTGTCTGTGAGTGGCTGTGGGTCCCATGGAGGCCAGAAGTATGGTGCAATTACAGGCAGTAGAAAGCTGCCCAACATGGGTGCTGGGAACTGAACTCGGATCCTCTGGAAGAGCAGCAAGTGGCCTTAACTGCAGAACCATTGCTCCAGCTCCCATTCATGTTCTTTTTAAAAAAAATAATTTAAAACATTTAAACAACCATTATTTAAATACAGGCATCATTTCATGCAAAACAAACAGTTGTTCTGCTTTTGTGTTTTGGTATTGGCTCCCACACACTGGACTCTGGCTTCCATAGGTCATGGATAGCAGTAGCAATGGCTTCCTGACTTGGCCCAGATGTGTGAACGCCACAGAAATCTCAACAGAGACTCTCTGTCAAATGGTTATTTCTTTCCATTCTTGGCTAGATCCTTTTAGCCCTTCCCTCCATCTGAACATGCCCACTCCCTGTTGCTGCTTCTCTATCCATCTTGCATAGCCCTGTCAAGACAACCTTCGATAAAGGAGCTATGTGTGTTCTGAAGGTAAACAAACAATGAGCACATCTCTTGTGCGTTCCAGTACATGTTATCTGCACTATTTTTTTTCTTTTATTTACTGTGACAAGGGTGATATTGTCATAAACCGTGGCCCATTGTGGGTAGTATGATGTATTGGGAGGCAGTATGGGCAAGGGGAAAGGGTGTGGGCTTTGTCGTAATCCTGATGGTTGACTATTTCCTGCTCATTGAGCATTTCCTTAATGAGAGTGACATTCATTCCCTAGCAGGGTGTTTTGTTTGTTCATTTTGGTGGTATGCACCACCACTGCCCAGCACCTAGCAGAGTTTTTGTGAGGAATACATGGGTTACAAATGGAAAGTTCATAGTATCAGTGCCTGGCATGCTGCGTAGATGCTTGTTAAGTGAAAATTATTTTGGTGGCTAGAGAGAATGAACAGATGTGATTATAGTAAATGGAAGGTTGGATTGAAATGTAGCTAGGCAAAAGTGAAACATACTGCTGTTACCAGAAATTTGGGGAGTACTGCCAGAGTCACCATATAATACTGATGAAATTGGGGGTCCTCTCTTGAGGCTCTTAGTCCCATTAATAAAATAATTTAAGAATAGACTCAAATGGAAACTTGAGTACAGTTTTATTATCCTTCAAAGAAAGTTCCCAGGCAATTCGCAGTACAAGCAGCTCCCCAGAGGAGAATGGAGGAGAAAAGGAAAAAAGCCTTATCCTTTGAGTTAAGGTGGCATGGAGGTGAGACACATGGGTTCAGGCAGCCACATAGTGGGTTGGAGGTGGTGTGTAGGGAAGGAATAAGGAAGTCCAAAGTGCCAGAAAAAGCCATACTTAGGTTTGGCTGACACCCTAAAGAGACAAAAGAGAAAAGGGAAAAGTTGGACCTTTCTGTTTGGAAAGGTGGGCACACCTGCAGAACCTCATGGAGGCGCTTGATTACCTGGAAAGGAATTCAGTATCTCGTTGAAGGGTTCCTTGTTCCTTTAGCATGGTTTAAGGTGAGCCCGCCTTCCTGAGGGGTGGTCCTCAGGAAGGACCAAAACCAGGTCTTTGGCTTAACTCTTAAGAGGCAACACTGTACATCCTGGATACACACGGGATTTAAAAGACTTAGTAGGAAAAAGATGGATATAAAATATTACAAGCATTATATATATTAATAACATGTTGAAGCAATCTCATTTGGATATGTAGAAATAAATATTATTAAAATATATTTTTTAAAAAATGTAGCCACCAGAACATGGAATGAGGCTACATTCTTACCCACCTGACAGCTCTGGGCAAGATAATAGTGATTTTGGAGTTTAAAGAATTAAGCTGTATTTTGAGGACTTGTGTGAAAGTTTTGGAGGCCTCTTGATTTATTACATATATATTGTATTGGTGTGTGTGTGTGTGTGTCTGTGTGTCCGTGCACATGTATGTGTGACTAAGACAGCATGCACGTGGAGATCAGTGGACAACTCGCAGGAGTCAGTTTCCCCCTTTCATCTTGTTGTGGTCCAGTCTCTTAACTGCTGCTCTGAGCATTACAGGCTACCTAGCTTACAAGCTTCCGGTGCCTCTCATGGAGCGCTCAACTACAGATACGTGCCACTACATCTGACTTTTTTTTTTTTTTTTTTGACATGGATTCTGGCAGTCAGACTCAGGTTGTCAGGCTTGTGGACAAGGGCTGTTACTTGCGGAGCCATCCTACTGGCCCCACCAGTCATTACTAATATTGATAGTTTAAGTAATAGTTTAAAAATGCAGTAAAAGAGTGTTAAGGATTGTCCACATTTCTTCAGATTCTAAAGACCTCAACTGAGAAATAAAAACTACTAATGGTGCAGTGAGTCAGCCGTAATCAATTGGGAGACCAGAGTTTAAAAATGAGAACTTTGTGCAAGTCCGGGAACAGGGCGCTTAAAGATCTCTCCTTTCGTGGTCACCTGGTATTGAGAGATGCAAGCAGTAGTTAGCTGGTCTTGGAATTTTCATTCCATGAAAATTATTAAAACAACTGCAAAAAAAAAATAACCAAAGGACACAAGAACCATATTAAAACTTTATATTAGATTAAGTCATATGTCTGAATTTTCAATAAAAAAATTTAAAGGATTGAGTATAAAACATTAGCTGTTTTTTTTTAAACTTTAAAGTAAATAATAAACTTCATTTGACCAGTGTGAGTTTGAGCTGTATTATAAGTGCTGTTATTTGTAGTATTTGTTAATCCTTTCTGGTGGATTTAAAAATAAGGTTTTTCATTTATATCTTGATTTTTACCCAGCCTCCTTCTTTTCTTTTCTTTTTTCTTTTTTTTTTTTTTTTTTTTTTTTTTTTTGCTGTTGAGTCCCAGACATTTTGAGACCCTTGAGGGAAGTTTACAATTTTCCTAATTTAGTCCCAGAATTGGATGGGATAGTTCCCATTCCAAGTGACTTAGAATTCATTGCCTCTAGCCTGCCATCTTGGAAGGATCCTTGCATTATAGGTTCCATTTTGTATGGAAAAACTGCTGCTGGTAAAAGTCAGGAAGCCGATTGGGCTAACGTGTGTGTGCCTGTGACCCCAGCACCCGAGAGACTAGGACAGGAAGATCCATGAGTTTGAGGTTCGTTTGGCCTGCAGAATAGGACCTGTGTAGTAAGCCAGAGCCCAAGCCAAACAAACACACGAAAAACCAGACATATCTTTGTTTCAGCGATGTTAAAAACTAGAGTGTACCCTAGGGTTTTGAAAGGAGGTGGGGACTCGTTTTACATATTGTCACTTAAGTTAGGGTTGGACGTGGTTCCCTTTTAGATTGTGTCATGTTCTGGGAAATGTGTTTGGTGCCTTGAGTGGTTCTTTTCATTCGTTCTATAAATAGCCAGGTGAAAGCCAAGTGGTGAGCCATCGTTATGTTGAAGTCCCATAGTTCAGGGCAGGGAACTAGTTTCCATCAAATCTCTTTGCTCCTCCTCCCACTCTCCACAGCCTCTGTCTAGCTTCTACCAAACTCTGTTCTGTACAAAGACCCTTGCTGGTTATTTATAGCTTCCTGTGAATTCAGAGCAAAGTGTTAAACTGCCCGAGGATGTTTGCTTTGGAAATGTTATCTCTAATTATCAGCTAAAAATCTTTATCTGCTTAAAGAACTTTCAGGCCTCTGTCCACCATATGGAACAGGTTTCTGTGGGGCTGATGAGGGAGGAAAGATGTGGAGGTAGCTCCACTGCCAGGGAGGAAGGCGGGGACAGATGCAGAGTACGTCATTTCCCACTGCTCTCCCTGCCTTTGTGCTCAGTCCATAAGAAAGTAGGCTTGTATCAACTGCTGGCTTTGTGACTGAAAGGAAAACAGACCTAACTTATAATAGACGCACTTCTGACTAATGTCACTGAATTTTTACCAGCGATATCTCCTTTTGACAGGGTCTATTGAATTTTAAGGAAACTCTCTGATACAAAGAATGCTTTTGTAATTACCTGTTTTCCATTCTCAGCCAGACTCCAACCCTGTGTTTACAGGTCATTTCCAGACGTGCCTACACAGATACATGCCAGGGAGGTTGTTCGTGGATATACAATGGAGGTTGTCTGTGGGAATGGAGGATGAAGCTGAACTCTGCCCTTCTTATGTTTGTGGTGCATTTATGAGTTGCAGATCTGCTGATACTTTACTTTGTAAAGGTGTTTTATACCATTGATCTTAGGTTTAGAGTACCAGACTCAAATATAAAGGCTTGTAAACAAAGCTACCCGTTACCTTTAATCAACACCAAGCATGTTAATAATATTAATAATGCAGGTTTGAAAATTTCATAGGAGTTTTTATCTCCACTAAATTTTCTACATTTAAACTCAATACAAGGCAAATGTTATATAGTTCTAAATTCTGTATAGAAACGTATTCTTTGATAGTATCTTAAATGTGTTCAGATTGTGTCATCTAAAGTATGTATGTGTTTGAATAACTGACTTTTGATCTTTGCAGCTTGGGGTCTGGTTTTCTCTAGGCTGTGCCTACTTGGCCTTGGAAGACTATGTGGGCTCAGCGAAGGCGTTTCAGCGTTGTGTGACCCTAGAACCTGATGTAAGTTTGCTTGGCCTCCTTTCCTTATTTCAGCTTCTTTGTGTTTCTTTAAGTCATCTGAATTGTACTGCACAGTTTGGACCGGCGGCTGCTTTTGTAGTGGAAGTGCACATTTGATAAAAGATCACACTCAAGGTGCACGGTTTATCAGTCAAATACTTTTGGCGCTTCATTTAGTAGTTTTTTTTTTTTTTTTTTGGATAAACATTTTTTGAGTCAGGGGTGGAGAGGTGGCTTAGCAGTTAAGAGCACTGGCTGTTCTTCAGAGGACCCAGGTTCAAATCCCAGCACCCACATGGCAGTTCAAAACTTTGTTTGGGCAGATTACATGTTTCCACTTATCGGTTAGGGTTAGGGTTAGGTGACGTTTGGATCTTTTCTATTTTGATGTGCTTCAGAATCTCGTTATTAACATTTGTTTAAAAAGAAAAAGGAAGAAAGAAAGAAAACAACTACAAAAACATCCACTGCATGGTGGCGCACGCCTTTAACCCCAGCGCTCGGGGCAGAGGGGGGAGGAGGGTCTCTGTGAGCTTGGGGCCAGCCTGGGCTACAGAGTGAGTTTACCAGGACAGCCAGAGCTACAACAGAGAAGCCCTGCCTCGAAAAACAAAACAAACAAACAAACAAAAAAAGAAAGAAAGAAAGTATGGAAAAAGAAAAGAAAAAGAAAACGTTTGTTTACAAGTTTCTGGTGCACTCGTGTTTCCGTCTCTCCTGAGTATATGCTGCTGATAGCTGCTGGTCATGTGGTCAAACTTTAGAGGAGCTGACAGATTTTTCCAGAGCACATTTTTATATTCTTAGCAGCAATCCTTAGCAATAAGGATTCCAGTTTCTCAGTATCCTTGCTAACACGTCTACTCTCTCTTTTTACTTTAGCTGTCCTGGTGGGTCCTGTCTCAGGGTTTCAATTTGTGTTTCTTTGATGGCTAATTTGAATATCTTTGCATGTACTTATTGGCTATCTTCCTCAGGGAAATGTTTATTCACATCCTTTGCCTGTTTAAAAATTTGTTTTTTATTCTTGAGTTGTAAGAATTCTTTATATATTCTAAGTATAAGGCCCTTATGAATTATAGATAATGCATTCGCATTCTTGTGTTTTTACTTTTTTAAAAGACTTACTTTATGTATATAAATGCTTTGCCTACATATGTATACCATGTGTGTACCTGGTTCTTACATTAGAAGAGGGCATCAGATCCCTTGGACTGGAGTTGCAGATGGTTGTGAGCCACTGTGTGGGTGCTGGGAATCAAACCTACTTAGGTCCTCTGCAAGAGCAGCCAGTGCTCTGAACTGTTGAGCTGTCTCTCCAGTCCCCTTTAGCTCTCTTAATAGTGCCCTTTAAAGCACAAAACTTATAAGTTCATTCTTAAAATTTTAATTTATGTGTATGGGTGTTTTGCTTGCATGTAGTCTGTGTGTCATGTGCATGCCTAATGCCATGGAGGTCAGAAGAGGGCATCAGATCTCCTGGAACTGGCATTTCAAACAGTAGTGAGCTGCCATGTGGGTGTTGGAGATCAAACCCGGGTCCTCCGCAAGAGCAACAAGTGCTTTTAAATGGTGAGCCATCTCTCTTGCCCCTCTGTTATTTTGCTCTTAAGATTAATTTGTGGTGTGGTTGTATACCTACTGTGGCAGCTCATCAAGAGAGACATGGTGGCATTTTCATAGATGCAAACCCTGCCAGACCTCAGCAGAGGGATTCACTATAATGGCAAGCACCATCCTGTCAGTGGAACCACGAGCATCTGAACTCAGGTGTTTTATTGATTCAGAACTCCTTAGATGGTCTACTGATACCATGTGCAGATCATAAGCAATTAAACATCCCTCACAGAAATCCAACACCTGCAGACAATACAAAATGCCAAGGCCTAAGCATCCCCCTTTCCAACAGTGCACAAAAAGTTATTTTAAACACAACTAAAAATAAACTTCCACAACACACACGTACATGTGTGGTTTATATGAGTGCCACAACACCTGTATGGAGGTCAGATGGCAGTTCATTGAGGTCAGTTCCCTGCTTCCACCATGTCAGGCACATCAAATGCCTTTACTGGAAGAGACCTCTCTCTGGGCCCTCTCTGGTCCTTATTTTTATTATTATTTATTATCATGTATGTGCTGAGTGTGTGTGAATGCAGTACATGTGCGACGTGTTAAGATCAGAGAACAACTTTCTGGAGTTGGTTCTCTTCTTCTGTGGGTTCTGGGGCTCCAATCCAGGACCTCAGGCTTGTGCAGCAAGTGCTTTTACCCACTGAGTCATCTTACTGGCCCAAGAGTTTAAATTTCTTTGAATTTGTTTGGTTTAGATTTTTGGAGACCAGGTCTTTTTATTGTCTGTGCTGACCTGGATCTCAATATGCAGCCCACACTGGCTGGTCTTGAACTCATGATCCTGCTGAATGCTGGGATTACTGCACTGCCATGCCCAGTTATGACAGCTAACTCACTTGTTCTTTTTCCTTTGTTTCTAATCCATTGCCAAAGCTAAAATCCTGTTGTCTGAAACCCTCCATCCTTTTTTTTTTCTTTCTTTCATTATTGGAGATCGAACTTAGAGTTTTGTGCATGTTAGGCAAGTGCTCTGTCGTGAGCTATATACTCCCAACACGATTCCCACTTTTCCTTCAGAGAGTTTGTGTAGTTTCTGCTCTAGACTATCTTAAGTTTTTGTGTACAGCATAAAGAAGGGTTTCAATTTCATTCTTTTACATGTGGATGTCCAGTAGTACCGGAGTCACTTGTTTAAAAGACTATTTTTCCTCTTGGAATGGTCTTGCCATTCTGGTCAAAAGTCAGTTGGCCGTAAATAAGAGCTCAATTGGAGACTGTCAGTTAGATTTCATTAGCTATTGTCTCTGTGTGTGTTAGCACCACTGTTATTTACTGAAGCTTTGAAGTGAAATTTAAGAATGGTGAGTGTGAGCACTCAAACGGTTCTTTTTCACATTTGTTTTGGCTGTACAGGACTTCTTAATTTTTTTTTATGTTGAATTTTAACATCAACTTCTGTTTTTCTTTCTTTTCTTTTTTTTTTTTTAAAGGTATCCGAGGTGTTAATAAGGTGTCATTTAATCTGCACAGTATTACCACCGTGAGTGTGGAAAACCAAGAACCCGCTTTCTTTTCTCTTCTTTCTAAGACCAGCCAGCCTCCCTCAGTTTTTGTGTGTTGGGGGAGAATGTGCATGGCATGACATGCATGTGCAGGACAACCTGTGGGGTTGATCTTCTCCTTCTACCTTGTGGATCCCAGAGATTAAACTCAGGTTGTTAAGCCTGGCAGTGAGCACCGCGACCTGCTGAGGCATCGTGCTAGCCCCTGCTTCCCCACTCCCATCCCTCAAATACATGATGCAAATACTCTGACAGAACACTGTTTAGCTGCAATTTTATTGCATTAGAAATCAAACCCGAGCCCTTGTGCATCTGATCTTATTCCACTCCTTAGAGCTTTACTGTCAATATTCCACAAAAAAACTTCCATGGAAATTATGAACAAAAATTAAAGATTATGATGGCAGATGATGTTTCAGATGTTTGATACGATCCACAATGGACTCTGTTCTCCAGCTTTCTAAATCATCATGTTTATTCTTTTCAGTGTGCGTATCACTCTTTTAGTTGTTTCGATCACGGTGTGTGGGGGTTGGGGGCATTTACATGTATGAGTGTATATGTACCTGTGTGTATTTCCCTCAATCATTTTTCACCTTTTTTTTTTTTTTTTTGAGTCAGGGTCTCTCTCCAAGCCTGGAGCTCTGACTCACTTGGCTGGCTGGCCACCGGCTCTAGAGGCCCTCCTATTTCTGACTTGCAGTACAGGGGTTATGGACACATATCACCACAGGAGGCTTTTTGCATGGATTCTGGGATTCTGGATTCAGGTCCTCTTGCATGTATAGTGAGTCCTTTACCCACGGATCCATCTTGCAGCCCCTAGCTTTTATAAATATCAAAATTGCTAAAGTAACTTTTTTGGGTCTAATTAAAATGGCGAGGATCATATTGATAATAGGATTTGCTTAATGGACTCCTGATTTCAGAGTCTATCTTTCTTTTCAAATGCAGAGCAAACTGTATTTTTGAAATAGTAACCAAATGTCACCTACCTTTATTTTCCTTTCCCTCCTTTAAAGACTGCATACAATGCAAATGAACACTTTTGAAACAGAAGATGTCAAAACTCCATTGCCCCCAGAAGGCTCCCTTATACACACCCCCCCATCACAATGAACTCCCTCCCTCATGGGCCCTTAGTAGCGATGCTCTAAAGTTTCTCTCTATGCATTATTCCATATTTTCATATTAGTTAAATTGTACATTAGGAACTTATTGTTCAGATTTCTCTCTCTTGAGCTCTCTTTCCGGTTTTATGTACTGCTAGTTATAATAGCCTCATTTGTCTCTAAGGCTTTGTGGTATCTGTAATGCCTGCATGCCTTCATCCTGCTGAAGGATCTTTGTGTCATTTTTACTGCAGTACTGTGACTAGCCCTGATGTGAACATTTTATACAAATCCTTGTGTGGACATAGTTCGTAATTTCGTTAAGATGAAAACCTGAATTGAGATTGCTTGATCCTTTTGACTGCTGGGTTTAAATTTTATTTTGTAGTACATTAGCAGAACATAGAAAAAGAATATGATTCTTTCTGTGTATATGTCTTTCTTGGGAACTTTTAAATTTGAGGATTCATGGACTTAGGTTTTATCAAATTTGGGGATCTTTGGGCATTGTTCCTTCAAATGCTTCTACTGCTTCTCCTTCTGGCTTTGTGCTGATGAGGACTGAACTTGGCCTCATGCATGCTACACACTCTGAGAGCCCTCTGACCTCTCTACCTTCTTTCCAGCACTCTCACTGTAAGTATTTTACACTATGTAAGGTGTCTGGTACAGTTTCTTTGTTATACTTCCCATTGCTCTGTCTTCAGGGTCAGCGGTGCCTGGTAACACCCCTCCTCCTGTAACTCCCAGCAGGCCATGCAGTGTATCCCTTGAGCTAATTGCAGACGGAAGAGTTTGCAGTTGGAGTGTTTTCCATGGTCCTTTCAGCAGTTGTCATGTGCTCAGATCTCCGACTGTCCTCTCCTCGTGTTCGTGTTTCCTAAGCCTTTCAATGTACGTTAGTAGCCATTATCAAGTCATTTTATGCGTATGCCAACATCGCTTGCATATTTTGTTCTGTTTTCTTTAATTCAGTCTTTCCTTTGGTTATGGGTGAAATTTTCCCATGTCTTTGTATCTTTACCAATTTATTTGGCTCTCCCTCCCTCCTAGCTATCTGTCCATCATCTTTATTCTCTCTTTTTGTTTGAGACAGTATCTGACTACTTAGTTCATGCTGGCCTTGAACTCACGGTCTAGTCCAGGCTGACCTCAAGCTTGCTGCCCTCCAGCCGCTGCCTGAGTGCTGGGATTTGCCCCATCCTGGCTCAGCCCTCTTTTTTGTTATGCTCTACACATTGCGTGTGATTGTTAAGTCTCTACATTTCCTTACTTTTCCTCTGAAGCCTGAGTTTTATTTTGGCATTTGGTTAACTTACTTGTGGATCATTTTGAGTTAAGCTTTGTTAGGATAGATTTGGGGCTGTCGTTTTCTAGATTATAATGACCCTTCTGTTAGGAGGTAATCTTTCTTGGACTGAGTTGAATGTCATGGTTAGAGAGTAGGTCAGAACTCTTAACCACTGAGCCATCTCTCCAGCCCCTGATTAGTTTTTTTTTTTTAATTTGTTTTGTAAGGAATAAAAACAAAGTTTAATTTTATGCCTTTTTTCTTTCACATACATTTTTAAAAATTGTGTGTGTGTGTTTTTTTTAAGAGAACATATCAGGCTAGGAAAATAGGTTATATTTTGGTTCTAGCAAAGAACCTTACGTAAGAACAATCTCTGACTGGATTATCTATTATTTCAGAATGCAGAGGCTTGGAACAATTTATCTACTTGCTATATTCGCCTAAAACAAAAGTAAGTACATGAGACAAATACGAAGAACTTGGTTTCCCCATAAAGTAAGATATTTCTACAATTGAATATTTGAAATCTGTGTTTAGGTCTTTCCTTCTCTTTTTTTCTACCTTTGTATGTAAGACAGAATAACTTAATGAACCTTTGAGTTCTAATTGTATAGCTATTTCTTGAAAACATTTGATACATAATGAAGTATACATTATAAATAATGAAGTAAAGAAATATCTTTTCAAACTATTATTTGCTGCCAAAATTTTTCACCCTAAATTTCATTACATGATAAAAACAAACAAGCCTTTAGTTTGTCAACTCTACTGGTAGTTTTCTTATTAATTGCTTGTCTTAGACATTTTTATAAACTATAAATATGACCAAATTCTTCTGGAGATGTAGATTCACGAAGTAAAGCAATCTGTGATATTATTTTGAAAGTTGAATAGTGCTGCGGGTTGTATGTGGTGAATATCAAAGGAGAACGCAAAGGCAGCTGTAAGAGAGAAGGTGCTGTCTGCTCCCTGTTGTGTGTCCGGAACTTCCGTCCTCAGAAGGTCTCAGAAGAGCTTTGTGGTCCTGGCTCAAAGATGCTTGTCTTGCACTGACACTAAATTGAAGAACACGTGGAAAGGATAGGGAACACCTTTAAAGGCAAGGGAAGTGCTGTGGCCAAATGCAGAGTGACATAAATGAGTGACCTATGTTAGGACAAGGAAGTAAATAGTCCAGCTGCCGAGTAACGTGAGATCCCTAGCGAGTGAGAAGGCTAGAAAAGTAGGTCACACTCAACTTCCGGTGTCTTCCAGTCACCCAGTTAACACGTTGAGACCATCCCATTGAGAATAACCTCAGGGTTTGGTGGGAAAATCAACAGAGAGAAACTTTTGAGAAGGTGTATCAGGAGGCAGAGTAGAGAGGGAACTGGAAGCTGGGAAACCAGTTACAAGGTAGCTGTCGTAACAATCCAGAGCTGGGATAATTAGAGTGGAAAAAGAAAGGGCAGATGCCAGACACAGCAGCCCAGTGGACTGTTGGCTGGCTGTGACAAGTGAAGGAAGCAGAAGAGAGAGAAAATGCTACACCCATAGCTTTAATGCGTTCGTGAAAGGGGAGGAGTGTTTCCGTTTTTACTTCGCCTTATTTTCAGACTTGGTATCTGTTTGAAGTCACAGGCTATTTCTGAGGATAATCAAGACCGTTTTACATTTGAGATTGTGAAATGCTTCCTCTTCCCTTGGGTGATAATCTACATAAATAGAGTTCAATTTGTTTTGCCATTCTCTTAAAAATAATGCTATGTCTTTGATCATAATTGTCTGTTAACACTCACTGGATACCTCGTTGCTCTAGCACAGTGGGTGTCATGGTGGTAGTGGGATCTTGTTCGTTTTTCCTAAGAGCCTAGATAATCTTGTACATAGTGAGGCTTTTTTTTAAAAAGATTTATTTATTTTTATTCTATGTATATGAGTATTTGCTTGCATGTATGTATATGTACCATGTGCATGAGTGGTGCCCACAGAAGCCAGAAAAGGGCATTAGAACCCCTGGAACTGGAGTTACAGATAGTTGCCAGTTGCCATGTGAATGTTGGGAACAGAACCCAGGTCCTCTAAAAGAGCGAGTGCTCTTACTGCTGAGTCGCCTTCCCAACCCACACCGTGAGGCTCTTAATACTCTACCATGTCTTTTATTGTTCTTTGTAGAAAATTCTCAAGTAATGTTTGATTTCTTAGTACTTTCTTACCTGTTCTGCTGCCCTGTGAATAGATTTTGTATAAAATTTGAGGTACAAGATCCAAGGTTCATCATCCTCTTATTCTTCCTGAATTGTATTCTTTAATTCTTTTGCTGTTACTCTAGACATAACTAATATTTGATTCATGAAATTACTTTAGAGGTAAATGATTACTGTTGTCCTCAAAACAGTATTTATTCCCTAAAATGACCTCATCTGTTCCGTAGTGACCACTACAGTGCCCTTTTCACTTTCCCATCGGATTTCTCCAGGTATCAGGACCCTGGGAAACATTTTTCACTTGTGTATAACTTTCATAGTTCAGCACCTCCACCATAGTGTGCAGGATAAGTGACCCCTGAGATGAAGCTTCTCATCAAAAAGCTATATTCACCAAGAAAGAAACCCAGACAGTTCATTTCAGTGTTTTATGTGTGTGCCTTTGCATAGAGGATGGATGACAACTTTGGCTGCTTTCTTCAGGAACACCCTTGTCTCCTTTGAGACAGGGCCCCTAATTGGCCAGAGCTCACAAATTAGGCTAAACCGCTAGCCAGTGAGTCCTAAGGATCCTCTGGACCCCACCTCCCCAGCTGAGATTGCAAGTGGACATCTCCATAGCTGTTATTTTTATGTGAGTTTTGGGGGTCAAGCTCAGATTCTTGTGCTTGCAAGATGAGTGCTTTATAGACAAAACAGGTCCCCACTCCCACTCCTCATTTAAAGTTTTGGGCTCAGGAACCTGTGATTAGGTGGCGTACAGATATCCTTGTGGCATTGATTGTTGCCTGTTGAGTTGCTCTCCCAGAAGATGACTAGATGTTTGCTTCTTTGTAAGTTGGAGACCTGAGGAGTCTCAACCTACCAGTTGTTGAAAATAGTTGCTATTACATGGGAGACAGGGGTAAGGTACAGACTAAAGAAAAGGGGGAAGGAGAGTCCATAGAAAAAATTTGTTTCACTTTTTTTTAAAAGAAATATTTCTGTTTTTCTATTTGAAATCCCTTTTATTTTTGCAAGAAAGGATTCTTTTGTAGTTCTTTAAATTAGGATCAGTCAGTTACCATAGTCTTTGTACATTTAAATATGCTTGATTGTGATTTTCCATTTGAGTGTCAAGTTTAGCTAGTTATAAAACTTTAGGCTGTCATTTTCACTCAGCATGTTGGAAGTATTACATATTTTATTGCTTTCTATCATCTTGTTGTTGATTAAATACCCACTGTTCTTTAGTTATTCTTTTGTAAATATTAGGATATCTTCATATTCTGTAATTTTACTTTATATGTCTATATTGAAATATACTTTTTTGACCAAAGAATTTGGATCTTTGCTTGATTCTGGAAAATGTCCAGTCACTGTCTTTGATATGTAGCATCCTGCCTGCATTCCTTTACTCTGGAATTCCTATCGGATTTATATCTAAGTCTTATCTCATTCTTTCCTCTGTCTCCTCACTTTCATTTATTCTGTGATCTGAAGTTTGGAAAATTCCTCACTATTTTCTAGTTCGCCAATTTTCTCTTGAATTATATACAGTCTGGCTTTAGACACACCCTGAGTTTTGTTTAATGTTTCTTTCAACTCTGAAATTTCTAATTGTCTTTTATTCAGATTTCCTTGGTTTTGTTTTGTTGCTACCTGGTTTTGTTTTACAGTCTCCTGTGCTTTTTTGGTGTAAGTCACTGCCTTGTCTCTGTTATTTTTCGAGACAAATACATTCAAAGGCTTAACAGATTACTTTTGTTTTTGTTTTTTCGAGACAGGGTTTCTCTGTTTAGGGTACGAGTTCATAAATGATAGAGACATATAAAAAATGTGTCAGAAAAAAATTATTTTTTTGAAACAGAGTTTCTCTGTTGTAACTCTGGCTGTCCTGGAACTCACTCTGTAGACCAGGCTGGCCTCGAACTCACAGAGATCCACCTGCCTCTGCCTCCTGAGTGCTGGGATTAAGGGTGTGTGCCACCACTGCCCAGCTGGATTACTTATTTTTTTAAAATTTTTTATTAGTATACCACCAGGTTGTAGAATTTTGTTCTGTAGATTTATTTAGAGTGTGAGGAGCTTTTGGCTTTGTTTTGACCTCATATCTTACCCACGCCGTGCTTCTTACTATTTGTCTTGCAGGATTGAAGCTGTGCTTGGTAGGCCACTCTAGATTTGAGCCTGGAACTTGAATCAGCCTATTTTGGGGGCAATAATTGAGATTGAGGCCTTGTTATAAGGTCTTTGTTAGCAATAAATTAATTCGGGAAGACATTTCCGTAGAGTGCTGTGTGTTCGTCAGATCATTACTGAACTCTACAGGAAACCTTGGTGATTGTATTATTTGGCCGTCTGATTCCCAAGTGGTTATTAATTACAAGCGATGGAAACCTTTCACATTCATATTCATATGCACTTAGCTGTGATTTGTCCTAACTGAAAAGACTTAGTTGTTCCTTTCTTTAAAATTTGACCTTCCACAGAGTCAAAGCTTTTAGAACTTTACAAGAAGCTCTCAAGTGTAACTATGAACACTGGCAAATCTGGGAAAACTACATCCTCACCAGCACTGACATTGGGGAGTTTGCAGAAGCCATTAAAGCGTACCACAGGCTCCTGGATCTGCGAGACAGATACAAGGATGTTCAGGTAGGAGATTCACATTTCATGATTTCAGACTGTATTATACTAGTCTTCTATTCTGTGATGTAAGTTGTTTTCTTTACTGTTAAACACATGTAATAAATGTAAACAGCATTTTGTTCTTTAGTCAGCCATTTCCATCTACTTACAGATCCTGGCATTTCAAAGTTGAATGCATTGGTGCAGTCATGCAGTGTTGCTGCAGCCTAGTCATGAAAACCCGGCCTACAGTTTACATGTGCACTGTTAGGAACAAAATATAACATTCTTTGCATTACTTATTACTTTGAGTAACTCCTGTGGTTTATAATAGCGAGTAAATTCTGTATGCAGTCATGTAGGATTTGCTACATATTTCTGAGGGTCGAGCAATATAGAAATAATGGCTAATAATCTTGATTAAGAGAGATTTCAGAAACCTTTTTTTTAAACCTCAGGGGAGATGTAAGTCATTTGAATTGACATTATTTTCCATTTTACACTTGAGATTAATCTTCTTGCACATTTACAGAAAGGTACATGAGGCACAGCACTGCTCATTTACATGGCGCTGCTCACTGAGCTCCAGTGTTTACCCTCACTGTCACAGGTTGAATAGGAGAGAGATGTCTCCCATAGGCTTACGTTCTGAACACTTTGTCTACAGCTTGCAGCACTGTTTTGAAGGGTGTGGCGATTTGAGGAGATGGGGACAAGCTGGTGGCAATCAGTTATGAAGGGTAGGTCTTGACCATCAGCTTCTCGTTCCAGACTGTTCTCTCTGCCTCCTGGTCAGTGCCATGTGAGGTGTTTCTGTCACACATTCTTTTCTCCATGAGTGACATGCCTTTTCCACTAAACTTTGATGAACTGCAGTCCTTCGAAACTTGTAAACCCAAAAAAACCTTTCTTCCTTAAGTTGTTTCTGTCAGGCATTTGGTCTCAGAGACCACGAAAGTAACTAATACAATCTGGGCAGTAGAGAATCTTTGTGGAGTCCTCTAGGGCTAGCTGGGTAGACTTATGTGCCAATGCATAAGGAAGTGAGATGCTCCCCTCCTTCCTGTTAAGACTAACATGGTCAGTCTCCAGTGACAGTCTGCTTGTTAGTCACGTTGGCTGCTTGGTCAAGCCATCCCCTCTTTAATGGCCCTAAGTGGCTGTTTTAAGTCAATGTGATATCATTTTTTCTGCTGTCATTTGCCTCTAATTTGTCACTTACCTGCTTTCTTTCTGGTATGAGTGGGACTACCCATCTAAGGCTGTCCCTTAACCCTCAGAAATCTGAATATCCACCAAAGACTAGTACCATTGGCTTACTCGGTTGGCTTTGAGGATACAGAAAAAATCCCAATCTTTTCTTGCTTGACACCAACAGGGCTAGTTCTAAAAAGAGAATCTAAACAACCCAGGCTAGTCCCTTCTATAAGAGCTGGTCGGTGTGTAAGCACAAAAGGAGGGGAATTTTTCTGTTTTCTCTGTTACTCACTCTTCCCTCCTTTCTGAGGAACATAGTGGGCAGGTCAGATGGGATGTGGTAAAGTAATAACTCTCATTTACTGAAAGCTTGCTGTGTGTTAGATACTATTCTGGTACTCTGCATGTATTAGCTCATTTAATTCTCACCACAGCTGCGTGGGATAGATTTGTACTGTCGTAGGCTATATCTGACTCTGGAATGCCTGTGTCTGTGTGTCCCCACTCCCTGTCACGTTCCTTATTTTAAAGGAACTAGTGGTTCAGATAAAATGGCCATCTATGGATTATTTTGAAAAGGCGTTTCTTTTATATCATAAAGAGTTATGAAGTCTCCCAGGTAATACTGGTTTTCATTGACTTTGGTATATCAATTATGCCAAAACAAAGAGGTATTTCAGGAAAAGGCAAGAAGCTGCAGACAATTGTTTAGAGAGAAACAGGTTCTGTCTAGATGATTCCTGTCTCTGGCAAGTGGAGCAGTGGAATGGGGTTGGCAATGTTTGAATTTCCCTTTCCTCCCCATCACCGCTTTGGAACCTCCCTCTGCCTCAGGACAAAGCAGCTTGTTTCTAAGATGTGGGTGATGTTGCCATGTTGTCTGTGAGTGTATGGATAGGAGGACACAGTAGTCGCTGTTCTAGGTACCAGGGATGGTAGCTCTAACAAAAGCACTCTGAGAGTAATTATTTGATTCTAAAGATAAAGCTTTGAGTTTTTTATTTGGCATGTTCTATACCTAATCAAAGTCACTGGAATTATAAAAACATTTACTTAGACATATTTCAGGAACCTTTTTCAAGTAACGGTAAAAGGATTTGAGAAGCATATTTAAGGGATATATTTAAGCATTTTTCAGAAGAAGAAAAAACTTAACCCTCACTTTCCCAGCACAGATCGACATGCTTTAACTCTTATCCTGTGTGCTGAGGACTGAACCCAGGGCCTTGCACATGCCAGGTGTTGTTCTACTGTTGAGCCACATCTTCAGCCTCAACCTTTGTATTAAATGGATTTTTCGAATATATTTTAGCAGTTATAAACTTCTCACTCCTATCATATAAATTTTTTTTTCTTTTTCTTTTTTGTTTTTTGGTGGGTGGGGGAGACAGGCTCTCTCCACATAACTGTAACTGTCCTGGAACTTAATATGTAGACCAGGCTGACCTTGAACTAGAGATCTACCTACCTCCTCTTCCTGAATGCTGGGATTAAAGGCATGTGCCTCTATGACTGGCTTCATATAAAATTTTTCACCTTAGCTGAATTGTGTTGGTTTCCATTTACATTTTTCTAATCCTATGTGTCTCAGTACATTTTCTTATGTGAACTTTTGTGAAAATTTAGTTGCTTGATAGATAAAATTATTAGATTCATGGTCAGTTAACATTTTAAATTCTTTTTTTCCCCTCTCATTATTCCATTATTGTTTCTCAATATCAGAGTGTGAAACAAACTTTCTCTCATACAGTGACACTTTATCTAAATATAATTATTTTAAAAATTATTTTATGTGTATGGGTGTTTTGTCTGCATGCATGTCTATGTACCATATGCAAGCAGTACCCATGGAGGCTAGAAGAGGGCATTGGATCCCCTGGGACTGGAGTTACAGACAATTGTAAATGCCATGTAGGTACTGGGAATTGAACCTGGGTCTTCTGCAAGAGCAACCAGTGCTCTTAACAACTGAGCCATCTCTCCAGCTCTTAAGCATGAATATTTTAATAACTTGTAATTAGTTTCATTAAAAGTTGAAATTTTTTGGAGCAGTTAAGAGAGGCCTTTAAAATCTTGAGACTGCCCCCTTGCAGTCCCACTGTGTGCACTGGAGACCAAGCAGTTGTTCTATGAAATGTTGTATGTATGTTCAGAAGCATCACATGCTCTGCAGGTGTCAGATGTTAAAGAAGTGTTAACTTGATATGCACATTTGGACTTACTGGGGAAATATTACCGAGACTGTCATTTTTAGATAACCAGTGACTTGCTCAAGTCAGACCACCCTCATTAGCACCTTAGAGAACTCTCAAGACATTCAGTTGTAGAAATAATATGGGAAGATCATGTATCTGTTTGTATCTTCGGAAAGCCCTGTAAGTGACTATCTATAGAAATGTCATAGAATTCTGATGGCACTAGTTAGCTCCTGCAGCCATGGGCAAGATAGGATCACTTTCTAATGACTAAGTCATCGTTGACAGAGTCCTGATGACCAGTGAGAGGTTCTGGCATATCCAGCTTCATGTCTGTCAGCACATGGTACAGCAGCTAGTCGTGTGCACCAAGGCAATGGGTAGATAGCCTGGAATGTTAACGTAATTTGACTCAATGTATTTGGTAGCAGTTGTCTTCAGAAAAATCTCTGATATTCTTTTGTTTGACACTGTTGATCTCATTCTATTTTAATTTGTTTTGAAATTCTTTTTATCTATTTCCTCCTGTGGTACCTTTGCTGGTTCTAACCTTTATACTTTTTTATAGATACGGATTATAGTGATTTAATTTTTCCCATAGTGAGTATATAAAATGTCTAGGTTTGCATTTGTTTTAATATAGACAATGATGTAAGCTAGATACACATTATCCTGTTTTGTTTTGTTTTGTTTTTTCTTCTGTTATTGGTAAAGAGAATGTGTGGATGGGTAGATTACCTGTATAACTTTTGTTGTTGTTGTTACAGCCTTAATTTTGAGTGGTAAAACTTGGGAACAGCTTCTGCAACGACACTACCTAACATATATTTTTTTCTAACATCTGTACTTTATAGCATCTGTGTTTACATACATGCTCTCACTTACCAGTCATTGAGCTGTATTTTTGTGTTTGTAATTAGTCCTTGTTTGTTCTCCAAGTTTCTACACCAGAGAATAGTGAATAGCTGGATACACAAATCCTTGTGTGGATGCTTCTTTCCTTTGGCAAATTCTAAGTGGTCTCTCACTTCCTGGTTTCTTGTTTTAAGTCTTAATCTTAAAAAGTTGTCAGTCATTTGGAAAAGGAATTTAAGTTTTATATTTTAACATCTAATTTGTTTGGGAGATTAACATTAATTAAGATTAAGTATGTTCTTGCCACTTAATATAGATCATCGTTATAGCGCACACAGTCGTGGAAGTATAAGTTCTTGTAATAAAACATGCAGATTTTTTTTAGCTTCTTGCACTTTGACTATTATATATTCTAATATAACCATGACTCCCATTTTTGTCACTGCAGAGAGTCCTCTTATGTCCCTTTCTGGTCAGTTAAGCGACCACCCGTTCCCCAACTAAGTAACTACCTTCAGATGTCTGTCACCACAGTTCTCTGTTGCTTTTCTCAAGTATCACATAACTATCATATATAGCTGTGTATCGGTAGTATTCTTTGTGTAGATTTCTGTTTGATATTTTCTTTGGAATCATGAAAAGGTGCTATTGACGGGCAGCAGGGCAGGTTGCCAACCAAATTAAAGTCTTAGATTAAATGATGATTGAATATTACCTGAGAGAAAAGAGAGAGGAAACAAATCTACTTTGTATAAATTAGAACTTTGCAAAATAGATCTTATCTACATTTTACTGCTGAGAATCTTGGGCTCAGCAAGGTAAGCTAATAAAGTTGATGTGTTCTAGCTGACAGGCAGTAGAAAGCAGAGAAGCCAGGCCTTGAGTCTGGCCTGTTTAACCTAGAGTTCTACGCGTGTGTGTGTCAGGATGCATACACATATGTGCCCATGTGCCTCTGGAGGCCAGAGGTGCATGTTGGTTGTCTTCTCCAGTCACTTATCACCTTATTTTTGAGATAGGGTCTGTCACTGAACTTGAACCTGTGTACTTGGGAAGAATAGATAGCCAGCAAGTGCCAGGGACCCTCCTGTCTGCCTCCCTAGTGCTAGGATTATAGGTGCATACCAGCACTTCCGGTTCATAGGTGCTGTGGATTTGAACTGAGGGCCTCATGCTTTTTCAGCAAACACTTTACTGACTGGGTCATTTCTCCAGCACCACTCGCCACAACTCTTTGAGTTTCTGTTGTTATTGTTTGAGAAGGAACACTAAGGAAAGTGCTTAAGCTGCCTATCTTTTCTTCCTAACTGGGGCTTGGGGAAGCCAAGAGTTAGGGTTATCGGTCTAGGAAACAGCACCTTACTTGGAGACCTCCAAGTGGAGCAGAGTTAGCCAAATGGGGGAGGTGGGAAATTGCTTCATTTCTGGCCCGAAGCCCTCCTGAAAGTTTTTATAACAGTTCCCGAGATAGTCCTATTCTTTCCTGCTACAAAGACCTCCAGGATGCAGAGGGCTGGACTCTGTGCTGCGGGCCAAGATTGTGATGAGATTTGGCTGAAGACTTCAAGGTGAATGTTAGGGAAGAGGATGGAAATGCCAAGGTTCTCCAGCATTTATGTTAGATTGTGTTTATGTTATGTGTGAGGCCTCCAGCACTCTCCGGGATCAGTGTGGTCCCTTGGTCATCAGCACTTGGTGCGTTCATCAAGCACGGTCTGGGATAGAGCTGAGACATAGTTGTAAGGGATACAAAACCCAAACCAAAACAACAACCAAAAGCCCCAGCAAACCCAAATCTGTCAGCCAAGAATCCATATGTGGCAAAACTGAGTAGCCGGGAATGGTGGGATGTGCCTATTTTCCAAGTATTGAGGAGGCTCAGCAGAAGGGTCACAGTTTGAGGCCAGACCAGGCTACTTAACAAGACCTATTTAAAAAAAAAAAAATGTACAAACAAAGAGGTGAGCGACAAATAATGACATTCTCATGTTTTAAAAAATCCAAGAGATTTGTTATCCTGAGCTTACCCTGTAGTAGGTTCTAGCAGGAGTGTTGAGTGTTTGGTTGAAATGAAAGAATACGATAATACCGTAACCTGATGAAGAATACAGGACACACTAGAAACAAGTACATAAGATTAGGGTTACAAGCTTGTCACCCTATTCTTTGTTTTCTACATGCGCTAAGAAACTTGTATTATTTAACTTTAATTTGTAACTTTACAGCTTATTTTCTGTATAGTTTGAAACTAATGCATTTAAATAATTTAGTTTATGTATGGGGCACACAGCATCTGAAGACTTAATTTATTAGCATAAACGGTGGAAAGAGGCATTTATAGAGTTATAGAAGCAAAAGATTTTTACATTATTAAATTTTATACAAATATGTGTAGTACTCTGCCAAATGAAAACTATAGCTTCCATGTTTCCCTCAGCTGCACATGGATATTTTCTAGAAGAGGCCATGTGTTTACTCTCAAATTAGACTCAAGAAATTAGAAAGGAACATTTTATAAAATATCTTCTCTGACACCACAGGATGAAATTAGAAATAGAAGTGAAAAAAGAAAAGTAAAACCAAAAATTTCACAGAATTCTGGAAAGTAAACATATACTTTTAAATAATCAGTAGTTGTGGTGATTTGAATAAGAATGGCCTCCATAGGCTCAAAGATTTGAATGCTTGGTCACCAGGAGGTGGCACTACTTGGATTAGGAGGTGTGGCCCTGTTGGAGGAAGAGTATCACTGGGGGTGGGCTTTGAGATTTCAGAAGCCAAGCCTGTCCCTGTCCCCGTGTCTTTCTTTTCCTCTTGTCTGAAATGTAGAACTTTAAGCTCCATGTCTGTGTGCTGCCATGGTTTCTGCTATGATGAGAATGGACTAGACCTCTGAAACTGCAAGCCAGCCCAGTTAGATGCTTTCACTTTTAAGGGTTGATGTGGTCGTATGCAACAGAACGCATACTAAGACAGTAGATTAAAGGAAAAATTAGAAAGTATTTAGAGACAAAATAAAAATAGATTATTAGATCTTATGAGACACAGTAGAAGTACTGATAAGTTGGACATTTGTAGCAAGCTGTGTATATTCATTTAAAACACAGGAAAGATTTCAAGTCAATAGCCGATCTTTTTGTTTGTTTGCTTGTTGGAAACAGAGTCTACGTAGCCCTGACTGTCCTGGAACTTACTACCTAGGTAAGACTCAGGTCTTACCTGAGCTCGCATAAATCCACCTGCCTCTGCTTCATGAGTGATGGGCTTAATGGCTATCTTTATACCTTAAGGGACTACTAGATCAAGAAAACAAACAAGCAAACAAACCAGCCCAAAGCTAGCAGAACCAGGAAACAATAAAGATTAGAAGAGATAATTGAAATGGAGACTAGAAATAGTATATATATATCTTTTTAATAACAACATTGACAAAGATAGATGAACTTAGAAAGAAAGATCATTGAAATTAGAAAAAGAAAGGGCTGGAGAGATGGCTCGGAAGTTAAGAGCACTGGCTGCTCTTCTAGAGGACCTGGGTTCAATTCCCAGCACCCACGTGGCAGCTCACAACTCTCTGTAGCTCCAGTTTCAGGGGATCTAACATCCTCACACCAATGCACATAAAAATAAAAGTTATTTAAATAAAAAAAAAGAAATTAGAAAAGGAAATGGGAACATTGCTACCAATTTTAGAAGTAAAAAGTTCTGTAAGAGAGTACTGTGAACCACTGTTTGCCTACAGGTAAGATAACCTAAATGGATTGAAGGATTCCGATGAAGACTAGCTCACAAAGAAGAAACTCTGACTAGATCTGTTACTAGTATGGAGGTCAGTAATCAAAATCTCTCAGTACTGGAAAGCCAGAAACCCAATACTTTCATTGCTGAATTCTATCAAACATCCAAAGAACCCCCTCACCCAACTGAGTTTTTATGAGGTCAGTTTAACTTTGATATCAAATCAAAGCCAGAAATAAATACAAGAGAAGAAAACTGTAGACCCAAAGCCCTTCTGAACAATTATGTAAAAAAAAAAAAAAAAAAAAAAAAAAATCTTCAACTAAATATTGCCAAGCCAATTTTGCATCATATTAATAGGGGTGTAGATCACTGCCAAGTGAGGCTTACTCCTGAAATTTGAGTATCACTTAGCATATGCAAATTGACATAATACATTAATGGAATGAAGGGTTTTAATATATGTAATAATCTCAATCACTGTAGAAAAGCTTTTAATAAAATTCAAGGTCCTTTCCTAATAAGAACATCCAACAAAACAAGAGAAGGAAACTATCAAGTTTAATGATAAAGGCCCATGAAAGACCTACAGTGATGAGTGTTCTCAGTGGTGAAAGACTGCTTCTCTAACAGCAGAGGTGCCTGCTGTTACTATTTAGCTAAAGGAGTGAAAGACGTGTATGATGAAAACTGTAAGACTTTGCTGAAAGAGATTGTGATAATATAAATAAGTAGCCCAAGTTCATTGACTGGGAAACAATATGATTAAGATGCCAGTATTACCCCTGTGATCTACAGATCTATCAGGACCAGTAAATGTTTGTAGAAACAGAAAACCTCTCTTAAAATTCATGTGACATTGTAGATGATCCCAGGTAGCTAAAGATAATCTTGGAAAAATAAAAGAACAAAGCTAGAGAGCTTAACGTTTCCTGATTTCAAACTATGACGAAGCTAAAGTAATCAAAACAGTGTAGTCCTGGCGTAAACCAAACTTATAGAGCAGCGGGTTTGAATAGCAAGCCCAGAGAGAACCCTGATGTATATGATCAGATTATCTGATAAGTGTATCAAGACTGCTCACACAGGAAAGGACAGTACTTCCAACAAATGGTGCCAAGAAAGCTTGATGTCCATGTGCAGAAGAATAAAGTCAGACCCTTACCTGCCATCATATAAAGACTTTTGTGTAAGCACAGAAATGCTAAACTTGCGCAGAGAGCAGGGCAGAAGCTATATGGCATTGGGCTAGCCAGTGAGTTCTTAGTGGTGACCAAACGCATAGGCAGCAAAAGGAAAAAAAAAATCAGACAAGTTGTATTGTATAATTTGTTTAATGCATCAAAAAGCCAGGCATACTGGCACAGGCCTTTAATCCCAGCACTTGGGAGGCAGAAGCAAGCAGATCTCTGTGAATTTGAGGCCAGCCAGGTCTACATAGCAAGCTCTAGGACAGCCATGATTGCATAGACTTTTTTTCAAAAAACCAAAACAAATACACAAACAAACAAAAAACTCCATTAAACTAATAGCTCTTCTTAAAAGATACTAAAATAAAATAGAAAGACGTATAAATAAATTATATATTATATAGTTTATATTTATTTATTTATAAATAAAATTACAAAATAGTAGAAAAAATAAAAAGAACAGAGATTTGCCTTGGGCTGGCTAAATTATTCCTAAATTCTATCTGATAGATTTTTCTCATATATGAAAACTCTCAAATATTAAAAAAAAATAATAAATAAACTCAGTAGAAGGTAAACTTTAAGCCAGGTATGACTAACAGTCACTGAAAACTCATTCCAAAAGACTCATAAGAGGACTTTGCATTTTGAGAAAGTAAAGGGAATTTGAAATCTTTAAGACATCCGCATCTTTATAAAACACACACTCACACATACAGTATTTATTTAGTGTACATGTGTGTTTATGTGCACATGGCATGTGGAGATCAAAGGACAGCTTGAGGGAGTATTTGCCTCCTTCCAGTGTGTGGGGTGTGAGGATAAAATTCAGGTTGGCAACAAGCATCCTTATCTGCAGAGCCATGTTGCTGCCCCTTTTCAGCATCTTAATATAAGGGTAATTCAGATTTAAACTTGACTACGTACTTACAGAAAAAAAAAAAAGCAAAAGAATGATCAGATATGGGGAAAATGTAAAGAATGATTAGCTGTGGTTTTATTTATAGAGTATAATTTTTATAGAGTGAAAAATACATATTAAAATTAGCAGAGGGACTCAGTTTAGACGATTCTGATGTTGGTAACATCCAAAGCATCATAATCAGGAGCCAGCCAAGCACACACCCTCCTCTCTCCATCAGGATTATTGACTTTGGCACATCTGTGTCATAGAGTCTCTGCATAGGCTGTTGATCTGGTGCCTGTTGGCCTTGCCATTCACCGTGATCACATGTGAATTGTCTTCTGGTCTCTTCATGGCTGACTCAGTGGTCAGGGGAAACAAGGTGGTGGCACAGTGGTCAGCCTTGTTTCTCCTGGGGTTGCTCTTGAGAGCACGTTTGAGCTGCTTCAAGAGCCTGGGGTCTTGGGCTGAAGGTGGATAGCTGTGGATCCTGTTGCTGTGGACGCCTCTCAGCACTGCCTTCTCAGCCTTCGGAGCCTCTGCCTTAGCTTCAGCCATGGGAGGGCAGGGACTCCTTCGCTTTCAGTGCTGTCTTGGCCAAAAGCTAGAATGTGATTTTGATTGATTTAGATGATTTTATTTTATTTCTCTGTCCCACATTTATCACTATAAGCTATATCATTGTCATAAAAAAAATCTCATAGGCATCCAGACTTCAAATTTTTATTTAGATTGTTTAATGATGCACCAAATGAACTCCAAATGGACTAAATATATGCCAAATATTTGTCTCCTAGAAAAATTAGGAATAGAAGCGAATGCTTACTAAAGTTCTTGAACCCTGAGGCAATAAAGAAAAACTGGAAGGAATTTTTATGACCACATTAAAAAACATGTGACAAATATTTATAACAAATAAGAAAGGCAAAAGGCTAATAATATCTTTATGGTATAAAGAGTTAACATCTGCTATCGGAATGAAGGGAACTGAATGTAGAATTCAAGAGCAGATTCCAGTATGAGAATTTAGTGCATGTTACTGACACATTTTAAAATCTGTAGGATAATAATAGAATATTCAATATGTACAAAGTAGTTGGCCAAGCACTAAGCCCTAAGGCTTAAGATCTGCATCAATCCATAAACCAGAATAAGTTCAGGTGGACAAAATATTTAAATTGGAATTCTAAGCAGAATGATTCTGTAGGTGAGCGTGGACTTGGGAACTAGGCAGCCTGGGTTTGCCTCCCACCTCTCTGCAGGTCACACTGGCTAAGTGATCTTGGGCAGGTTGATTAACCACTCATGCCTCGATGTCATAGACACGGTGATAACAGCATCTGCCTCACAGGAGAGCTGTGTGGGTAAAGTGAGGTAATACATGTAATGGGCCTGTGCATGCAAGTGCATTTAAAAACAGTCATCATCTTCATCGTCATCATCACCACATAGGTAAAACCATAAAAGCATTAAGGAAAATATGGTAAATATTTTTATAAGCTTGAGGGTGGAAGAAACATACACAATCATGAAATCATCAAAGATGAAGAGGTTTGATATTTAAAACTGCGCATGGGAAAGACTTCTGGTCAGTGGTTGAAGTATGAGGTCACCACCCACAGAAGGGACAGGTGTTGCTTTCTGCACTGAGGCCATGCCTGACCAGGAAAGTGCTCGGGAAGAGTATATTTGAATGTTTCCCACACTGTCTTGGTTCTTAGAACTGTTGTATCAGTTTCCTTGTGCTGCTATAACAAATTTCCACAAACTTGGTGTCTAATGTAGAAGTTTATTTTCATGGTTCAGCTATGGAGTCCAGAAATTCTAATCTACTGGTCCTGGGCCTTCCTCCTCTTGTGATATCGAGGCTTCAATTTCAGCCATGTCTGTATTTCCTTCTCTGTTTTGGCCTTTTACGTGGAAGAAATCAATGAAATGACTTCTAGTCCTAGCCACTGAATTTAGGGACCATCTTGACCCCCATCTCAACTAATTGTATCTACAAAGATCCTACTTCCCCCAAAAAAGTCATATTCTGGGGCCCAGGGAGGACATTAATTTGGGAGAACCTTATTTTGCCACAATTTCCGAAAATAGCTGTAGGCCTGGCTGCGAGTGTAGTGTGGTGGAGGGAGTCGCCAGAACAGACCCCACACCTCACCGGGAGCTGGTCGGAGCAGTGGTGATATGCACAGAGGTGCCTTGAGGGAGAGACAGAACCTCAGCTAGTCATGCCAAGGGCGTACCTTAGGAGACACCACCAGAGGTTTGGGTGCCTAGGAACAGCAGAGGGATACTAAGGATAGGAGACAGGCATAGGTCAGCAGAATATTGCATGCTTATAGCACATGTGAGGCCCTCATTGCAATCTCCAGCACTGGGGGAAAATAGGAGTTGATAGAAAGATAATAAATCTTCTCAAAGAGAGACAGGTGGGGCCAGCAAGATGGCTCTCTGGATGAAGGTGCTGCCAGCAAGGCTGGCGACCTGAATTCAGTCTCTGGAATCCACAGGTAGAAGAAATGACTCCTCATGCATACTATGGACACGTATTTTAACATAAGAGGAATGCATTTAGTCATATGTAATAATCAGAGACAACACTCGAATACCAAGTCACGAAAAACAAATTTAGATTTCTGAAGAAGGGCTACTGATAGGCTCTAGGAGATTATGAGATTAAATGCCAAGATAAAAATTGTGTATATGGGCATGAACATAATCAGGAGGAGGGTTCAAAACCTTCATTAGATTCAGAAGGGTGTCCAGACTCAGGAAGAGTGTTCATGGACTGAAGAACTAACTCTTCAGTGTAGACTATAGACTTAGTCTCAGGGAAAAAGGCAAATGGACCTCTAAGTATAATTGCCAGGGAGTAGAGTTTATCTCTTTAATGTATCATAGTACAAACAGGAAAATATGACTGGGCACATTTACCTCTTGTCCTAGTTTTTGAAAGTTACTATCGTTTTCAGAGCGTGTGTAGGTAATTTAGTCATAGGAACAAACCAAAGCCCTTTCTTCCCCTCTGCTGCCAGCCCCCTGCCAACTGTGTTGAGTGCTCTGAGCTGATTGT
This sequence comes from Cricetomys ansorgei, assembly GCA_026225945.1. Lineage (NCBI taxonomy): Eukaryota > Metazoa > Chordata > Mammalia > Rodentia > Nesomyidae > Cricetomys > Cricetomys ansorgei. Next base: position 19,789,569 of record JAMJFZ010001264.1, on the reverse strand, counting down.
TGATGCTTTCTTGAACATTGTCTTCACTTGGTTTTGGAATTTCATGCTTCTTGCCTCACCAGTTGCTTCCTAGCCTCTTTCTCAGCCCCTCCTCTTTCTTCTCCCCTCCTCTGTGATTGTGCACCAGGCTGGGTCCCCTCACTTCTTCTCCCAGAGGGTCTCATTCATCCCCTCAGTTTCTCTCCTAGCTCCCTGAGGACATATTTTATGAACCAAGGTAAATATTTCTGAGCCTGACCCTTTAACTCTCTTCTTCATCGGTTCCGTTCATCTTGTGCTATGCGTTCAAGTGTCCTTGTTTGCTCTTCGTTGCCCCATATTTCCCTTGAAATCCTGGCAGTTCGACAGGTCGTGTGTATTGGTGGGAGAGTCTAACACCCAAGACTGAACTGGAACCCTTGCTGGTGAACTGGATCATAGAGGGAACTCAACCCTTGATGGCTCTGTCCTCCTACCACTAGTTGACTGGTTCCTCAGGAAACTCCCAACTCTGCCAGACATGTACTTTCCCATGTCCGTCATCTGGGCAGTCAGTTTACTCTGGCATGTGGAAGATCCTTGAGTAAAAAGGAACCAGGCAGCCTGAGCCTTTGCTCCCTGCTACCCGCCCCTCCCCATCCCACATGTGCTCACAAGGTCCCTGGAATGCACTGAGCTCACAGGGCTCTGTGTTTCAGTGGGGCCATGCTGATGGCACGTGGCATATAGTTAAGTAGGAGGTGAAAGAAGAAAGGGCACAGTTCATTCACATTCCAGCCACCTCTGACCTGGACATCTCTCCCTCCTCCCTGGCTGCTTCTGTCCGTTGGAGGTTCTGTTAGTTACCTTCTCAGCCCAACAACTAGCTGCCTTTTCAAGTTGTGTGCGCGGCTGGGACTCATGTGTTAGTTCATAATGAACAATAAAACTTTCACATTGGGGGAAAACAAGGTCAATATATGTTAAGAAAAAAATATTAATTTCTTGGAAAAGGAAATATATTTAGTTCACAGGCATTTGGAAATGTTTAAAGAAATGGTGAGGTTTAATTTCAGTGATACCTTAAAAAATGCCTTTTATAGAATACATTTTCAGAGATTTAAAGGACTTCATCCAGTACTGGTAATGCAGAGTAAAATGAGTATCTCCACGTACCCCTGATGGTCATCTAACCTAACTGCACCCTTTTGGAGTTTATCTAACTCTGGAGTCCTAAAATGTTTATTCTCTTTGACTCCACAATTTTGTTATTGAAATTTTAATCCAAGGGAAGCTTCAGCATGAGAAAAGTCTTCAGTTACGGAGACATGTACTTGGTGCTATTTGTGCTTCTGCTACCAACAGGGACCACACATGGAACAGCCTGTCTGTTTGCACAGGAATGTCCAGTAGACTGGTCCACAGGCCCAGGGGAATAGTCCGAGTCTGGTGAGAGCATATGAAAAATGAGAAAGATTTGGTATCATAATGTTAAATGGCAAAGGTAAGATAAAGCAGTTTACGTGTTGTGTTATAAGGCTTACACACAGTGAAGATTAGAAAGAAATCAGGCTGACCTGAGGCTAAGGCTAAGGCGAATGGGAATTTTGTTTTTTCTTTTTGTTTTATATTAGCTCTAATGTCTTAGGAGAAGATTTTAATTAAAATAACTTAGAAAGCAAAAGTCTCTTTGGTTGATTCTAGACTTAGCAAAGAACAGTGAGATGATAAAGGTTTCACAAAAGTGAAAAGCTTAGGGATAGCAGAGAATCAGGGAGCTGTGCTTTGTAAATTAATATGTTGTATTTGAGAGCAGGATTCAGAGGTCGGATTGTGAGTTCAAGCCCACCCACCTCCCATGTGTGTGACCCTGGAGGCTTTGTCAGCTTCCTCTGTTCCACTTTCCTAATCTGCAGACTGCGCAGAACAGCACACATCTCTGGCTGGACTGAATGTGCACAACGAGCTGGGCACTCGGGAGGAGCTCTTGCTGCTGAACCGTTACCGTCTCATCATCCTCCCCAAAGCTCAGCCCCAGAGCTGAGAGATGACTCCGGGGGTAAAACGCTTGCCAGGCAAGCATGAGGGCCTGAGTTCTCTCCCCAGCACTAGGCACGGAGGCACATGTCTGTGACGCAGTGCTGCAGGGTGGTGGAAGAGAGGGGTAGAGATTTGCCAGCCGTGATCTACCTGCCACGGCAGGCTTCGCGTTCAGTGAGAGACAGCAAACACATAAAAATTAAAGATCCAGTGTGGTGTGCATGCCAAAGGCAGGCAGATCTCTGGTCTACATAGCAGGGGTCTAGGCCAGCTTAAGTTACTAGTCTCAAAGCAAACATAAATAAACAAGCACATAAATAAGATAGAGTGCGGTAGAAGATACCTGACGTCAGCCTTCACACACACACACACACACACACACACTCACACACGCTCACACACACACCCCAACTTGACAAGGCACTTGCTAGAAGACCTTGACAATTACTCTGTAAGCTTCAGCTTTTTTTGTTTGTTTGTTTGTTTTTAGTGACAGTAGCAAACCACTTGCTTCCAAGTTACTGGGTTAATTCACTGAAGTCAAGCCAGAACCTTGTTTGGAGAGGGGTATGGAGGACTATACCATGATTGGGTTCTGTTTTTCCTTGGCATTTTAATTTTTAATTAAAGAAGTTGGGAAGTGAGCAGTGTGGGAGGGCTGGCTGGAGGTGAGTGAGCCTCATGCTGGTGGCCATAGGTTTGCTCTGTAGTTTATGTTTATGTGTACAGTGACTCCTTTGAACAGTCTGTGATGTAGGTGGAGAACCTGTCCTCATTACTGCTGCTCGGTACCTTCCCGGGCACCCCCATGGACACTGATGGTGACCCTTCTGCTGTTCTAGACCCAGTTGTTCTTGGGTGATTGGTGCTGGAAATTCCGAAGAATACACTTCTAAAATCCCAACCTTCTATATTATACTGTTGAGCCATTTACTGTGAATATATATTGTGACTTGTAGTTTCAGTTAGTCACATACAAGGGACTAAATCATCATCACAGAATATTATAATGGGTAGGAACATTTACTTGTCTTAATTGTTCTTATTTTTGAGGTTGGAGAGATGGGCTCAGCAGTTTAGAGTGCTGGCTTTCTTGCAGGGGACCCAGGTTTGGTTCTCAGTGTCCTTTGGTTCCCAGCATTCATGTAACTTCTCAAAAGTGTCTGAACTCCAGTTCCAGGGGATCTGCTGCAATCTTATGGCCTCTTTGGGCCCCAGGCACATACGTGTTGTACATACATACAGACAGGCAAGACCAAAGTATAGACAAATCAAAGACTTTTTTTCTCAATTTTAAAGTTGTTTTTATTTTTTTTTTTGAGACTCTGTGCGTCTGTTTTACCCACTGAACCATGCCCCCACAGTCCTTTCCGTTTCCTTTACAAGTTTTAGGTAAATGAATATTCTCTAGTATCATTATACTGATGTGCAAGTGATGTTAAAAACGAGTATTATAGTATACTCGTGGAGGAGGTGAGCATTGTTCTTAGTCTCTGTGTAACTTCTGCCATGTCCACGAATGATGTCCCATTCCCTTCTATGCTCTGGATGCAGCTGTCTATCAGATACGCAGGTGGAGATTGTCTCCTCCCACTCTCACCCCACTTTTATTTGTTTAAAACCTTGAGTTTGAGTTCACATTCCTAAAACAACCATCTACATTCATTCCGGAGAAGCCTCAGTTCCTCAGTCACGTCTCATACCCGGGTCCCAGAATGCTGTGGGAGGAGACAGGGCAAGATGTCTCATTGGTTGCATTTCTCTTAGCAATGGTCTGAAAGAGCTGTGTTCTTTCAGTTCTCTCAGGCACAAGTATTGGCCCAGTAACAGACCAGACCGTAAGCTAGATACTGGTGATGCACTGCTGAAAATGTGGGCCTCTCTCAAAGGTCAGGGTGAGCATAAAGATGTACCAGTCTCTTGAAACCTCGCTGTTCAAAATGTGGTCTGCAGGCCCTTAATATCAGCCATCATCTGGGAGCTTGTTAGGAATGTGGACTCCCATTCCTTCAGGATGGGCGAGCGCTTCTGTCCAGGATTCTGCATTTCCAACAAGTTCCCAGTGCTGGCAGATTGCGGATCACACTGAGCAGCAGGGCTCTAGCGTACTCTCCTCAAGCTAGTTCTTTAGATGGTTCTCTGTGCTCCCATTCAAGGATGGGAAGATGCTCGTATATATCAAGGTGCTCTTTATATGTCTCAGAGAGCTGCTTTAAGGTACACAGCTTAATGTAAATATGGCAGCTGTTTCTTGTTATGACATAACCTGTTATAACCTATTTAATCCACCAACCAGTGTTTAAAACTCTGAGGTAGAATTTGAGAATGTGATATTCCAGAAAGCTGCTAAATAGCAGGCTGGCTTGGAGTAGAGGGAGGGAGAAGAGATGCTTTCTGAGTGCTGCATGCCAGTGCATTAGCAGCTTATCACTTGGCATTTAGGGACCTCTTTTAAGCAGTGATAGAATGATGTTGCTGCAGTGCTGGTGAAAGTTCATGAGTCCTAAACTAAGACAGAGGAGGCTGGACGTAGGAGTCATAGGGAACAGTGAGTCCCATCTGCTGCACTTGGCAGAAAGGTGAGAGAGAATGTAGGCTGATGCTCATCTTGCTGACACTCAACAGGGTTCACCTTGAGATTGTAGGAAAGGGAAGGATGTGGGGTCTGCTTCACTCTTGACGGTGTGCAGGTAGGTGTGAGATGTTGATGAAACTGCCCAGGAGATAGTTAAGCCATTTCCTGGGGTTCCAGAGAGAGTTCTAGCGGAAGCTGCATGTGTTCAAAGCTACAAGTATGGGTCAGTTCTTGAGATAAAGTCCTCCAAGTAAGAAGAGATGAGCTCCAGAGACAGGCTGTGACAAAAGAGCCCTCTGAGCAGGCTGACAGGGAACATCTAGACAGCATGCTATTCTAGGGAATGGGTAGTTTGGATTTTATTTCAGTTTTAAAACATGTAGCAATGATATCCAAACAGGGCCACAAGATTATTTGGTGTCTGATGGTAGAGCGGAGCCCTGGGTTTCTTGTTACTGTTTGATGGCTGCTCCTCACTGTTTTCTTCTGTGCATTTTTAAAGGTCCTAAAAATTCTGGTCAGGGCAGTGGTTAATAGTATGGCCGATCGAAGAGGAGATGTTGCCTCCAGCCTCAAAGGCAAGCTGCAGGAGTTGTTTGGCAGAGTAACTTCAAGAGTGACCAATGATGGAGAAATCTGGAGACTGTATGCCCAAGTACATGGAAATGGGCAGAGTGAGAAGCCTGGTGAGAATGAAAAGGTCAGTGCTGCACCTCTCTCTGTCTTTGCCGTCACAGGGTCAGTAGGCCTCTGTCTTTGCTACCACAGGGATAGTAGGCCTGCTTTTTTGAGTGAAGGATGAGATCAACAATCTGAAACATAAAACTAATATGCTCAAATTGAGTCTGTGTGTGTGTGAGCCTGCACACATGTCACATGTGCATGCATGTAGCAGGTTGCCACTGTGCTTGTTTACCCTCTAGCTCAGGAAAGAGAAGGGAAGGATAGAAAGAAACACTAGCACAGGCAGAATTTTGCTTAGAATATAACCTGGACAATGGGGGAGGGGCAGCTGGCAGTTGGTGGATTGGTTTGTTGGATGCTAGTCCAGCTATCAGCTCCTGCTCTCCAAGATTCAGAAAGCCAAAAAGGGCTGTCTTTCTCTCTTTCAAGGGCTCTACAAGGATGGTAAAGACTTCCTGACTTACTTACTTACTTAACTTCCATCCATCCATCTATCCTTCCTTTACCTTCCTGAGCTAGAGGATAAAAAAGCACAGTAGCAACCTGCTATACAAGTGGTGTCCAAATGAGGGGCATTGAAAATAAGGATAAAAAAGGATAACGGGAAATTTGATTTCAAGTGTAGTAGAGGAAAGGCAGAGGGTGAGGGGATGGATGCTTTTGTTCAAGAGGGCAGCACAGTATTTATAGCGGCTGCTACCACTGGGATATATACCACTTTGCTCTCAGTGGTGATTCTTTTTCTTTTTCCTCTTTTGCTTCTATTTCAAAAAAGGTTAAGGAAGTGGCTATGCAATAGAAGAATTGCAGGGGGCGGGGTTTGGAAAGGGCCAAGAGAGGACAAACAGAGAAAAAGGGAGAATGAAAGGACTCAGTCTTTTCTTGCTCTTTGAAAAAGGAAATTATAAAAAAGGGATTAGTGGTGTTACTAGAAGAAATACAGGGGGAATTAGAAGGAAAGGAAGGGAAGGAAGAAAGAAAAAAAGAGAAATCTTCACTGCCTTTGTAGCGGCCTTGAAAGACACAGAGAAAGGAAGAAATAATCATAGCCCTTTTTGGCTGTCCTTCGATTAGAGAGAGGGAGCAGATAGTGAGCTGGACTAGCATAACCAATCACCAACAAAGCAACCTACCACCTTCCAACCACCACCCCACCCCACTCTCCAGGCTCTATTCTTTTTTTTTTTTTTTTTTTTTTGAGGCTGGGTTTGTTTCTCTGTTATAACTCTGTTTGTCCTGGAACTTTTTCTGTAGACCAGGCTGGCCTTGAACTCACAGAGATCCACCTGCCTTTGCCTCCCAAGTGCTGGGATTAAAGACATGCACCACCACTGCCCAGCACCCAGAAGTCCAAGCAGCACACAATTCCTTTAAAGTGTCCCCTGCACATGCATATATCAAAGAACAACCTCAGGTTCTGTTTCTCAGGTACCATCTACCTTTTTTGGATATAGGGCCTCCCACTGGCTTGGAACTAAAACTGATCAGAGAACCCCAGGGATCCCTCTGTCTCTGCCTCCCCAGGGCAGGAATTACAAGCACCTGCTACTATGTCTTTTTTTTTTTTTTTTTTTTTTAAGCATACAGTTCTAGAGATTGAACTTAGGATCTTGTGCTTACAAGGCAAGGACTTTATTGACTGAACCATCTCCCTAGCCTTCAAATTTAGTCCTGACTACATGCTGAGATTTAACAACAGTCATCATTGTCATCATTGTGCATTTCATGAGTTTTTCTGACCCAGCTATTCTGCTTACTGCAGAAGGGTCTCTGCCCTGCTGCCCCTACTGGATCTGCAGCAACCAGATGCCTGTGTCCTTTACCTGCACCCCTTCCACAGGCTCGTTGTTAAAGACAAAACAGATGGAGTGTTTAGATCTGAGATGAGGCTCCAAAAGGGGAAAAAATAACTAAGGAGACGGGAGCAGGGGACTGCAAGTACAAGACACTTTGCAGGGGGCGCCCTGCCCTCCTTGCAAGGCAGTAGGTCACCAGTCCCCGCTCCAGTTGTGCTACCTTCTTGTCTTCAAGCCCAGAGGAGCCCAGAGTTTCCAAGGCTGGGATCATTGTTTTATGTTTCTTTTCAAAACATCCACAGCAAATCAAATGGACTCCTTGCATGGGTTTGGAATTAGCCCACAGTACAGCTAATCTGTGGGATTCTTAGCTGTTTTCTCTGTCCTCTGTGCACACAGCTGGCTTCTACCATGTCCTGTCAGCCCACAGAACACTTATCTCATGCACGCATGCACACACTTCTATGTTATGGCCTTCCGTTTTTCCTGCATTGTGTACTCTTTAGCAAACAAGAGCACTCTCATCTCTTCTCCATCAAGACTTTTAAGATGAAACAAGAGAGCATTTTGAACTTCTGTGAAACTATATACCTGTTAGCCAGTCTATACTGCTCACTGAGTTTGTGCCGTATTCTCTTACTGCATCTCTCAGCTTGGTGGCTGGAGGAAATCTGCACACTTCTTGCAGATTTCCAAGCCTGGTCTTCATATTTTCCTGCTTCTGGGAAAGATGGCTGTCTAGATACACCTTGGTTTCTTGAAGTTGTTTGTTGCTGTGGATGTGCATCCTACCCCTTTGCTGGTAATTACAGAGATCCTGCCTCACGGTGCAGATGCCGTCTTTCCAGTTTGGAATTTGTTCCCTATGACTTCCAGGAAACAGTTTGGAGTATGAGTTTTACTTCTTTTAAATGTTGTTCTTTCTCTTTTCCTAGGCATTCCAGTGTCTCTCGAAGGCATACAAGTGTGACACACAGTCCAGTAGTTGGGAGAAAGATGTTACAGCATTTAAGGAAATTGTTCAAAGAGCCATAGGACTCGCACATGGTACTTGCTACATAAATCGTATTTTAATGCAGTGTTCACTGATAAAATAGTGTTGGTCAGAAATTAAGTTCTATTACAGGTACTTCCCAGTTACTCCAATATGTTGAAATTGTATTTAACTCAGAAACATTCACAAAACACCTGTTAGATAGTGGGCACTTTGGTGCAATGAGGCGAAACAGGGCAGAGGCTTTAACACTGCTGAGTAAGTGACAGAAACCTTAGAGTGTGGGATATTTTTTACTACAAAGAAAACTTTACTTCACACAGAACCTTTGTTGATTATGTTGTATTAAGGAAATTCATTCGTATTTCTTAAGTTAGTAAGTCTTAAGATAGTCTTAATTTGTAAATAGAAGTATGTATTCATGGGCTGGAGTTGTAGCTCAGTGGTGCAGTGTTTGCCTTGCATGTGTGAGACTCTGGGTTTTCAAAAAAAAAAATCATCAAAACATGCAGGTCTCTGGAGGACTTAGCATTATTCAGAGACCTATGATATGCAAAATGTAGTTCCTATCTTTGAGTTCCTAAATTTGAGAAATTTAGAGTCTATAATATAATTTGTTTTGTTTTATTGTTGTTTCATTCTTTGAGACAGGATTTCTCTGCGTAAAGCCCTGGGTATCCTGGAACTTGCTTTGTAGACCAGGCTGGCTTCAAACTCACAGAGACCCACCTGCCTCTGCCTCTCAAGTGCTGGGGTTAAAGGTACACTGCCACTGCCCAGTTTAGAGTATATAATTTGAAGAGGAAATAACCTATAATAAATTTGTTTGCTTTTTAGATAACCATAGTGCAGGCTTAGAGCACGCTTAATTACTGGCATTATCAAAAGTGCCAGTTAGTTTCAGTGCTGCATTATTATATTGATATTTGAATGTGGGTGTGTTATGCCTTGGGAATGTAGTTCCAGTGAATTAATAAAGTCCCAGCCTGAAGAACAGAGTCAGAAGGATTGTGAGCCTCCTGGTTCTCTGCCGAACTTTTCCTGTCCCAGATAGTAACAGCAAATAGGAGCCACCAAGGAACAGTGAGAAGGGCAGAGCTTTGGAACTAGTCACATGAAGCTCCAGGACCACCTCTACCACGTGCTCACTACACGCTGGCTCAGCAACCTTATTGCTCTGCGCCTTTGTTTGCTTGTAGGTAAAATGGGAGACTACTTACCTGTGCTGTTTCAATACCTGACAACATTTCACATGTAGTTTAAATGTAAATCTCCCACCACCACCCTGTTTCTTCTGAAGTAGAGGATCTGGTCCATATGATAAGGAACTCAAAGAGAAAAACGAGGGATGGAGATAAAGTTTAACTGCCTATAAAGAAGTCACAGAATGTCCAAATACTTTAGAAAGTACTTAGTAGTTAATAATTCAACTCATGGCCTTTCCGACCTCTGACTGGAAGAATGTAAATGTCAAGTTTCCTGGACCACTTAGGATTGGCAGATAAGTTAGAGGGGCTGAACTCTGGCTGGAAGGTAGGAAGCTCGAGGTGATTACAGGAGAAGGATGTTTTAGGGTGGCCACAGTTCTGTGGCCTGTGCTGGCCTTATGGTGGAAGAAGACAAAAGGTTTCAGTCCTTTGCCATTAGCATTTGTAAATGTGGCATTATGTCTGGAGAGCCCCCTTTGATGTGTCTTATGTGTATACTTAGCAGGGTGGGATTTTCTCTGAAGACTTATCTGCTTCAGCTTGCCTTCTCTAAACATCTCTATGAATAGCCAGTTCTGTGATGGTCAGAGGGACCAAGATAGTTTCCATAATCACCAGGTGCTGGCTTTAAACCCGTTGACCATAGCGGTGCAGGTCAGAGTACTCCAGAAAACCACCTTCTCTGGCAGCTTGGTACCTTTTCCTTAGGTGACTCTTGGGGGAGAAAAAGTATCTGTTGCCTGGGGTTCTTGTACTTGAATGAGTTACGTGTTGCTTTCCGACGTTACAAAGTAGGCTTAAATGGATGCTTCAAATTTGTAACAGTAACTCTTACCTTTGTCTTTGTTGCATTGCACACCAGTGCTCAGAGTGGGCTGGGCTTCTGTTACTCCCTTCCCTTTTTTGTCTTTCTTCCTCCAACACTGTTCCTTCACCCACCCCAATTTTGAAAAGGGAATACAGCATTTTATAAATCTTGGTGCCTGTTGGATTGCCAAGAGTAAGCATCGCTATGGGTTTCAGCATGATTGAGACAACACGGCTCTCCTGGTGTATGGAGGCCCTCTGCCACGATGCTGCGCCTGTGCTGTTCACAGCATCTGGAGGATGGTCATTTCTAGTCTCTGCTGTTCTCCCTCCCTCTCCCACTCCCACCGCAGTCTCTAATGCCTCTTGAAAGTGAGATTGAGGTGGGAACTAATATGACATGTGTCCTTTTTTGTTTCTTCAAAATGAAAATTAATTTGAAACAGAGTCTTTCTATGTTGTCTTGGCTAGTCTGGATTTCAGTCACTATGTAGACCAGACTGGCCTTGAACTCAGAGACATTCACCTGCCTCTGCCTCCCAAGTGCTAGAATTAAAGGCATGCACCATCATGTCTGGCTTAAAAATGAAGGGTTTTTAAAAACTAGAAGATTCTGGTATAGACAACTAGGCATTAAGCAAGCTGTGTACCTCTGCTATGTAGTGGCAACTCCTCTCTGCTGAGAAACAGAGTCCTCAGCATCTCTGATTGACTGGGCCCTCTGAGAAATGGGCTTAACAGTGCTAATTAGCATGCATCTGCCATGTCTGCCATGAGGCTTGTTGAAGACTAATCATTATTCTGAAATAGAAACATCAAACCCAGTTCTTTCTGGCCACAGATATTATTAATTAATGTCAAAGCTATTTTGCTAGGCCACAGACCATTTCTCCTATTCTTTAAAGTTTGCAGCTGGTCTGTGATATTGTAGTTTTAAATTGTAGCTTTTGAATTCAGTGAACATATATTTTTAAAAAACTTGTTGTTTTATATGTGTGAATGTTTTGTCTGCATGTATGTTAGTGTACCATGTATGTGCAGTACCTACAGAGTCTAGAAGAGGGCACCAGATCTCTTGGCACTGGGGTTATAGACAGTTGTGAACCACCATGTGGGTGCTGGTAATTGAATCCAGGTCCTTTGGAAGAGCAGAAAGTTCTCTTAACCCCTAAGCCATCTCTCCAGCTCATGAACATAATTTTAAGAAACAAAAGTAAAGACAACAGAAAGATCCCAGGCGCCTGCTTGTTCAGAGGTCTTTACTTGTTCTTAAAGGCACTGACAGCTAGCCTTCCTCCAGGAAGAAGGAGGCTCTCTTCAGAAGTGCAAGTCTTAGAGAAACAGGCTCCCCAGAATGCTGGAGGCAGAGTTTCTGGGGATGAGCAACTTCCCTCCGAGCTGATGCCAGATGTGTGTGGCTCAGGAGCCCAAGCGCCTGGCCTTGCTCACACTCCCTAAATGAAGACATGCAGATGTTGGTGCCAGTTCTCCCAGGATGCTGTAAAATTTGGGTTTAAGAAGGCAGCAGGCATTTGAGCTTGGCACATCTGGCATGTCACTTTGCTGGGCCAGTGGGATCAGCAGCCAGGAATCCTCCTTAGTGACCTGGGACCGTGGACAGCCACATTGAGACGTGCCTCATCTGATTTTGTCTTCTGCGTGCGCCTTGCTTTCAGTAAGGCTTTGTTTGCTTACCTAACCACTAGTGTATATGCATGCACACACATGTGTGTGTGCACATGTGTGTGGGATCCCTGCTTAATGTTTACTCATCTGAACTCACCCATTTTCTTCAAAATTCTCCTTAGCGGTGTTCTTCCATATAAAAGCAGGATAAGTAGCTGGAGGTGTGTAATTCAGTGGTAGACCTTCCCAGCATACACAGGTCTGGGTTTGATTCCCTAGCACCAACAAGGAGAAAAAGAGAAAAGGAAGAGTTAGGGAAACGCAAACTTCTGAAGTTGGTTATTGTAAATTATTATAGCCGCTTTTTGTACCCGTAGATGGTCAGTTCTGTAATGCTTTCCCGGTGTTGATCTTGCAGTGGCTATAAAATGCAGTGAGAGCAAATCCAGTCCCCAGGAAGCTGTACAAGCACTTTCTTCAGTTCGGCTCAATTTACGCGGTTTGTTATCCAAAGCAAAGGTGAGAATGACCCATGAGTTCATGAAAACTGTGAGTGAAAGGTCATCAGCCTCAGGTCACTCCTATTAAAGAAAAAAAGTTGTTCTCATTAGGTCCCAGTGGACCTAACGGAAAGACTTGCCTCTGCATGTCTCCTTGAAAACATCTTTTGCATATGATGGGGGAGGGTGTCTCTGGTTTTGTATCAGAAAATGTGCTTTTTGTAGTTTTGAATTGGGTTTGGTAACTGAATTGCACTTTACAGAGTGAAGATGTGTAGAGACAACCAGTAGACTTGCAGCAGGCTTAGCTTGCATAGGTCTACTTTTTCTGGCCTGGCTAGAGACTTGGGGAGATAAGCTCCTAGAGTGCCCCCCCCTTAAACAAAGAACTGTATTACCATACAAACAAATCCACAGAAACTACATTTTCAGGAAATGGAATAGACTCCTCTCACAGGTCATCCAGGCCATGTCCTCTCAGGACAGAGTGACTCCTCTGTCTGGAGCACCTTGTCATTGGCCAGGTCGCTGCCAAGAACGGTGTGAGGGCTGTGGACGGAGCCCAGGGAGCCGTGAGTCAGAAACCCTGGAGGTGGAACAGAGCTGAACAGAGCTCAGCAGATTATTCATTCTTTCTAAGCCTCAGTTTCTCTCTGCCCCTCCTTACCTCAGTGAGAAGGAATGCAGGTCCATTATGATGTATAAGTACTGTGATTCCTAGTTTGAAAATACACCCCGTGAGTCCAGGTTCTTCACCTAAATATGGTTTTTCTATTCAGCACTCTTTGGCAGTATTTATGTCGGTCTGTTAGAAAATGCTATTCAACAGTACAAATCTATTCAACTCAGATGGTACAGTAAGCCACGTAAACTACGTCACAGCGAGGCACATGCCTGTTATGTGCACAAGTATGCAGACCTACCTCTCCACCCTGCCCATGTATGGTTGCCAGATCTTGAAGTCTTGGTTGCCTTTCCTGAGTCACTAGGCAGTTATTAGACATCCTCAGGTGTTTCCAGCTGTGGAGCATTGTGGAAGTGGGTTCCAGTAACCTCCCAAAGCAGTTCCTTTTCTAGGGGAGCACACATTCATTCTTTGTTTTGTTGGGCTCTTTTCCACACACCAGATTTTGGTATGATGTCCATTCATCCATATCCCACTGTATAACACCGACAAGAGCAATCAGCATTATGGCAGTTGCTATGAAGAGCAGAGCAGAGCAGAGCTTTGAGACCAAGACCTTGGGCACTCGAGGCAAGTGCTCTGCCACTGAGCTATAGTCTAAGAGCTCTTGAGTCTATAAGTTCAGGCACACTGTTTAGATTTGTTACTTAATTATTAGGCTTTTACTTTTCTGGGGTCTAAGCAAACACTGCAGTGCTACTATACTGTTACAGTAGCACCATGCAAAGAGCACTAGGGCTCTATATTGCTATCCTGATGCTATATTATATCTATATTGCTTGGGAGGAATTTTCATCTTTTGATGGTCATATTGTCTTTACATTGCAGCAAAATTTTGCAGATGTGGCAAGTGGAGCAGTCTGTGGAGAGCTAGTGGGTGAAGTAGCAGCGATGGACGCTCTGGAGGCAGAGCTGCGAGACCTCAGCAACCAGCTTCGAAACCAGTACTAACTTTGCTGGAAGCAGTTTGAGGCAGAGGCACTTTTGCCTTGAATTCCTCCAGTACCTGTGTATCTGAAACACAAGATAATGATTTTTAAAATAAAGTTGTTTGCTGGCAAACATCCTTATTTTGAGATATTGCGGTTCTGAAGCTCATTAAACAGAAAGGTTGTTTGTACTCTTTGTCTAGTTATTGGCAAGTTGAGTGTTTGTGTTCTTGAGAAACTCCAGCACAAGTTGGCCAGCACAGGGGTTGTCCTTACTCAGCCTGACTCGAGTGCATCATTCTTTGGAAGAACTTAGTATAGATGGGGAGGGGTGGCACTGAGACACCACGAGTCTGTGGAGCCATTAGCTCGGCTGCGTTGCTGTCCAAGAATGATAAGAGAGTGGGCTTGGCAGTGGCAGCATTTGTGCTTGAGACTCTGTGTTTGTGTCACAGACACAGGCTTGGCTAAGTTGAAAATGTGAGTGTAGTTCAACCTCCAAACCAAGAAAATGCAAGAGAAGAAGTGATATGCCCAAATTACGACTCCATTAGCCAGTAGGAACCAGGCTGTTAGCTCTTCATGGCATATACTGCCCACCCTAAAGATGCTGTTTAGTATGCTGATTGTGGGTGAAGACAGCTATAAATGGTGCCATATAAACAAAAATGCCAGGGTGAAATGTTTTCTTAGTAGTGTTGTGGGAACAAATGCTGCAGGCAGCAGCTGAGCTTAATAATCCCAGTGCAAAAGTCCAAGTGGGGAATTCTTAGGTTCCTGGCTGGAGTTGCTCAGTTTTGGGTCCCATGTATAAATCACTTGTCCCATGTGTTTTTCCATGTTCTTATTTATAAGATGTGAATAATTTCTACCCCTAGTTTCTTTCTGGTTTCAGCTGTCTTTGGAATTTAATATTTGACGATCCATCAACATAAAGTAGTATGAACACTTGAAGGGTCTTTAAAAAATTTGTTTCACAAGTGGATTTTGCTTATGAATGCTTTCCAGTTCCAAACACTCTAGTCTCTTAACTGTCTGCTTCTCTTCCTATTATACTAGCCTTCAAAGGCTTAAAAAAAAAAGTTTCAAAGTTTCTCCTGTAAGACAATACTTTGGAAAAATTCCAATAAAATGAGGTGGTAACAGGAGTCGTGATTTAGGGTCTGTCTTTTAGGGAAGCCATTGAGGAGGGGCGGGGAGATAGGTAGGTGGCTGGTTGGTAGTGTGTGGCAGTGGGTGAGTGGAGAAAGGTTTTAAATGAACCCTTTGTACCCAGCTGGGAACCCCAGTGGGTAAAAAAGAAATGGGTAGAAAAGAAATACCCTAAAGGACAAGGCTTCTGAAATTAAGCGAAGGACTGAAGCTCTCAATTTATTCTCCTTTTGTTGGAGGTAGGAGGCACCCGTGGTTGGAGCAGTCACAAGCCACATTGCCAAGCAGTCACTGCCTTTCTGCCATCTCCTCTGCTATGCTGGCTCACACTCTCCCTTTTGTCATGGGGTTTTCTCAAAAGAGAGCCATTGATGTCTTCCTTTAGCAGCAGTTTTCAGCTGTGGGTCACGACCCCTTTGGGGGTTGAACAACCCTTTCACAGGGGTCCCCTAAGGCCATCTGCGTATCAGATATTTACATTGTGATTCACAACAGTAGCAAGATTACAGTCACAAAGTAGCAGCAAAAGTAATTCTATGGTTGGGGGTCACCAGGACATGAGGAACTGTATTAAAGGGTCACAGCGTTCGGCAGGTTGAGAACCACTGCCTTAGAGGATGAAGACCAAAACCAGAAAGGCAGCGTGTGGTGTGGTGGTGTGCTCTCACCCAGCCTCCGCTTCTGTGATGAGGACTGTTCATCAACAGCTCTGTATTGATTACTGTAGAGTCTTGGTGTTTTGTATTCATCTCTTTTGGCTAAATATTGTCTTTCCACGTGTCTTAATTTTTGTAATTTCAACTTTGGTTTTCTGGTATTAATGCCTTTTTTCAGAATCATTATTTTGCTTTGTCAACTACAAGGACAGAAAAGATAAAGAGTCCAAAGTGTGGATAACAGCAGCGACTAGATGTCCCTGAATTCTTACTCTACGCCAGTCACCACCTACCAGTCGCAGAGTCCCACCAGGTCAGTTTGTGGTATCTCTGGGATTCTTAGGGTTGCAAGCTCTGGAGAGAGAAACTGACAGTTTCCAAAGCTGGTGTTTCCTCTGCTACTTGTACCAGATCTTCCAATAATCGGTTGATGTCTTCTCTCTCAGACATTAGGGCACCTCTATAGTTTGTCTTTCTTTACTTCAGGTTCTCCAAGAGAAATTCTGTGAGGTCTCAGTTGATAATAGCCTATGATTTGTTAGGGTTATTAATTAGAGAATTTCTTATCAAACTTTTCTCAAAGAGGAAACATAGTAACCAGGTCCTTAACTGCAGAGGCTCCAAGGATAAGACTCTCTTTTCAGTACACAAGCCAGACCTCAGGAGGCTTAGAGAACTGCTGCTGAGTCTGGGAGACAGAGCCATGGTTGAGAGGGTGGGGGCGCGCAGAACTACAGAACCCCATAGACTGCTCTGGCCTAAGAGTGGAGCACTTGGCCCTACACCAGGTGAAGCCTCATCATGGTAGGAGATCCCCAAACGTTGAGGGAAATGACTGACTTAATTGTGTATCCAGACCACTCTTTCCGTGCTGCCTTTGTTTCTGTTGGATGTGCTTAGTGCCACTCATTCACAGAAATGTGAAACAAATGCTAAATGTGTGCAGCAACCCGCCTACTTTCCAGACTTGGTCTAAGGATTCTGACGTGCCCGCAGGTCTAGCTAGCTGGGGCTACTCGGGACCACTTACCCAGTTTATACAGCTAGTTCTCCCAGCTTAAAGCTGCGGTTGTGCCTGATGAGGAGGGTTTGGTTTTCTTTTCCATTTTGTTTTCATAACATCCGTGTCAATCTAAACTGCTGTTTAGATAAGGCAACTCTGCTTTACTGGCCAAGAGTGAGGAATAAAGTCTGCTAAGTGCATGCCACACACTTCCTTTGAGCCTGTTCATTCAGCAGGCCCTCAAGTGAAATGGCAAAGAGCCTTTGTCCCGTGGTGGGTGCCGTGCTGTGGAAATACAGCTGGGTTTCTCACAACATGCAGAAGCGCTTATAAATAGATAGATTTCAATCAACACGTGGCTTATTCAGGCTTGCGCTCAAATATAGTAGCTGCATTCATTAGACAGACATTTCCACTAATCCCAAGACTATACTAATAAAAGCATAATCCCTGTGGGCTGAAGGTAGCCTTTCACTGAGAGCCTTTCACAGCCAAGGCCTAATAATAATCGTGGCTGCGTTTGCTCTTCACCAAGTGAACTTAAAAGCTGGGTTTATCTTGAAGTGTTTCCTCTGTTTTC
Source organism: Cricetomys ansorgei (assembly GCA_026225945.1). NCBI lineage: Eukaryota > Metazoa > Chordata > Mammalia > Rodentia > Nesomyidae > Cricetomys > Cricetomys ansorgei. The sequence continues at coordinate 19,772,376 of JAMJFZ010001264.1, read as the reverse complement.
AGTTTGCAGTAGTTGAGATGTGCGGCTCCCAGCAACGCCCATTTAGGCCCAGTGTGTGTGGTTGTGTGTTCATTCTTGTGACTTGGTCCTGATGCACTTTCTCCTCCCCCGATTGACAGAGTGTTTGTTCCCATCGATTGTTTTGTTTTCCCTTTGACCTCAGGATAAACAACAAGTTGGTCCGTTCTGTGACTCCTGGTACAGTGTCATGGTCTGACTCTCTGTGGATGTCTCTCCCCCCCGTGCCCTGCTTTGGGCTTGGCTTTAAGCGCTGTCCTCCCACATTCTTCAGAGCTAGCTGTAATTAGTTCGCTTAACACAACACCAAAAAATTTCCCCTTGCCAGTGATGTCAGATCTGCCTTCCTTTCTATTATTCTGACTTACAAACTGCAGTGACCTGTGAGTCACCCTCGCCATCTCTTGGCTCTGTGCCCACATTGTGATCTATGAAAAGGGAGTCCTGCCAAGGGCTACAAAGCGGAAAACTGATATTATTAAACGGTCTTCTGAACGGTAACTCTCAGCCATTTTTTAATCTTTTGTGATGTTATTGCCAGAAAGGGGGCGGGGGAAGGAAAATCACAGCAACGTGAAGGAGCTAACCCACGCATTGCTGACTGTTCCAGACTGGGGCTTCAAATGCGTATCAGTGTCTATAGACACATAGAATTATTGCGCAGTGCTGCTCACACACTGGCGTGTGCTTTCTGAAGACTTGTTACTGTGAGGCTCGGAGACCCATAGCGTCTCGTGTTTGTGTCCTCATCCACAGCCTGTGGTGACCCACATTGTATAGCGGTAATAGAACATCAATTGAGAAGATGCATGCACAGGGCTTTGGAAATGAAAATATGCAATAGAAAAGCAGTACAAGTAAGAAACCACTTGATGGTGATCGATGGCACGGTCCTTGCTGTTCCTCACGTGGGATCTCTTATGCCTCAGCAGTGCTCCCCATCTCTCCCCCTCTTTCTCCCTCACTCCTTTCATATCCCTTCCCACTGACTCTAGAGCCCTTCCCACCAACAAGCTCCCTCCCTTTATGTCTTTGTTTTAATGACCCACTGAGTTTAATTAGGGTTAACTTGCATGTACACGGGTGTGAGGTTTTTCACTGGAGCATGGGTAACTTACCAGTGGCTGTGCCACTGAAGAAAATGACTCCCTGTCGCCCAGCAGCCATTAACTGTCAACAGCTCCCTAGAGAGGGTGGGGCCTCTGAGCCCCTCCCCTACATGCTGGAAGTTGACAGACAGTTGTTTCAAAGACCTCACTAGGTTCTTCATGTTAGAAGCTGTTTGAAGACATAACAAGGAGCCAGGTGTAGTGGCTCATTCCTGTAATTCCAGCTCTTGGGAGGCTGAAGCAGGGGGATTAGATGTTTGAGGTCAGCCTGGGCTACTTGGGGGAGACTTTTAGCTCCAGAAAGAGGATGGAGTATATGTGTGTGTTGGTGATGACAATTATAAGCCAATAAGAATAAAGAAAATAAAACCCAGCTTAAAAAAATTGAGCATTATGCTAAAGGAAACAGCCAAATAAAAATACAAAACAAGTGCTTAGATTCAATCACCCAAGTCATGAAAGATAAAATCAGAGGTCACTGTTAACTCCATCAGTGGCTAATAGGTTAAGTGGTGGTACCTGCCAAGTGTTCTTGAGGAAGGGGAATGACTGCAAATCTTAAACGTGGGAGTGACAGCTTGATACAAACACTCTAGTTTAAAAACCCTTGGACAATATCTGCCAACTTTTTGAAGATATGCATACTCTATAACTCACCAATTTGACTCAAGACATACACAGATGTGTCCGTGTGAGCACCAGTACTCACAGAGACATGTTTGCCTGTCTGTCAGAGGCCCCGGTAGAAGCATTTCACCTGTCTGCCAGCTGCAGAACTGGTGGAATAGCCGTACAGCAGAAGAGTCTGATCAATGAAAAGGAATTCCCCACAGCCACAGCAATCAGTGGATCTCTCAGCTACAAAGGAAGGTGGACATGCATGCAGCGTGTTTTCTGTGGGTGGAACAGAAAGCAATGGGATTAAGCTCCATTATTTACTGGTGCTTGCTTGGTGTTAAATCAGTAAGGAAGGTAATCAGTGATTACCACAGGGTGAGGCTCGTTGCTTGTGGGTTCAACTGGGTGATAGTTGGGAGGTACGTGAGAGGCCCCGGGGAGCAGCAAAGTCACCTTCATCAACTTGGGTGGTGGTTAAATGTGGTTCTTGCTGTGAGCCATTGGGCTGAATGTTTTTGTTCTGTGCCTTGTTCCAATGTGTGTTCTATTCACAGTAAAAAATGTAAAACATGAACAGCAGTACAACCACGCTTGGTGTGATCTCTGGAGTTTTTTCCTCTCTCTCTCCCTTCTCCGGTAACTTTCCTTGCAACTTATAAAGTTACTTTAGAGAAAGTAACTTTTTTCCTTTTTTTGTTTTTGTTTTGAGACAGGGTGTCTCTGTGTAGCTCTGGCTGTCCTGGAACTCATTCTGTAGACAAGGCTGGACCTGAACTCAGAGATCTGCCTGCCTCTGCCTCCCGAGTGCTGAGATTAAAGGTGTGCACTACCACTGCCAGGCTGTATTGCCTTTTTTGAGGTGAGATTTGGCAATATAAATACAAACTTAACTCCGTATAACTTTAATCCCCCCATCCACCCCTACTACCAAACACCTCCTTTAAAAAGTACTCTAAGATGTAAGGCAGAAACTTGTATTGTTTGACATTATCTTCTAAATTCTTTACTCCTTTAGTGTATTACAGTTCAGATCCTGTGCCTTTCCACATTGGTGTCTGGGGAAATAGTGTGTGTGTGTTGGGGGGGGGCAGTGCTAGACTAAGGGAGGCTGGCTTTAGTCACTAACTGAGCATGCTCATTTCAGTGACCAAAGCCAGCTTCTCATGTTTCTTGAAAAGTGTGGTGTTGACACGTTTAATATCTTGTGGCATTTCCACCGGGCTCTGTGATGTGATGGAAAAAGTCAGTTAGAATGTCTGAAGGCCAAGTTAACCAGCAAGGCCATGAGACACTCCACCTCACAGTTCTGGCTGGGTGGTAATTTCTGTCTGAGCTGTCTTAGAAGTACTGATAATCATATCTGGCAGCATCCACACAGCACCGGTTACAGGGACAGCACTTAGGTGTGTCTGGATGGTTCTCGAACAACAACAAAAGAAGGTGCAATCTCACCCACAGCCTCATAGGGGGAGATAAATCAAAGCTCAATGAATTACACAAAGGAAAAAGATAACCCTAAGATTTGAGGCTTTTCTGAAAGAATTCCAAGAATGTATATGGCAAGGGAATGTCTCGGGGCAACCCCAAATAAGCTGGCGACCTGTAGATCAAAGGCACTGTGTTTTACGAGCCGTCACCGGCCCTCATCCCACTGCCCTCTGTCGAGCTGTCCCTCCTCCATCTGTCCTAACTGTTTTCCTCCAAGAATCACAAATCAGTCCTGACAGCATTTGGTTCCCCATCTTCAGGAATGTAGCTGGGTACATTCTTTATGAGAAGGAAGCAATCCTGGGAAGGGTATGAACCAGACAGGGTGATGGGTATCTTATTTCATCTGCACAGAACTACACAGTGTCTTTCCTGTACCAGAGCCAGAGCAGGGCTGAGGACGTGAGTGGAAGCAGACTGGCTGGGCTCCATTCTGTGGACAGCTATGCATGCAGCTGGGGCCTGGAGGTGGGGGTGTGGGGGTGTTTGCCAACACAGGGCTTTTTATCCTCGACTATAGCATTCCATGGTATAAACCGCTTCCCTGCATGGATCCCAAGATCTATAGGCTCACTTGACCATAATTATTCAAAAATTTCTTGTCCACTTCACCGTGGCCCAGGAATTTTGTGAAATACCATTGTGACAGACAAGCCTCCAGGATGGTGCCGAGAGACCCTGCCTCACGCATTCAGTCTTGTGCAGTCCCCTTCCTTGAGGACATTGGTTTTACAATAAAATCCTGGCACTGCTGAAAGGATGTTCCCCCAGTGACAAAGTGATGAAAGACTCGGCAGCTGTCTTGCGTGCTGCCTCCCTGTCTGCCTTGATAAAGCAAGGCATCGTGTTGGAGAGGTCTGTAGGGCTGGCAGCCTCCAAAGCCCCCAAGGAAGTAAGGAACTGAAGTCGCATGATGCACTGAAGTCCCATGATGCACTGGCTGAATCCACCCCCAGTGGAGCCTTCTATCGAGTTCCTAGCCCTGGCCGAAACCCTAACCGCTGCTTTGTGAGACACCCTTGAAATAAGAGCTGGCTCACTCAGCCTCAAAAACTGACACATGAATATGTGTTGTTTTTAAGATGCTAAGTTTATAGTGGCAGTGTGCTATCAACTGATAGATCGCTAACAGTGGATTTGGTCCCCTTTGTCCCCATAATAATACACTCCTTGATAGTCGCCAACAACTACAGGGTATTTTTGCAAATAAACTATGGTAGACTGAGATGCAGATTAAACTCAATGTGCTTTCATCGTGTGACCTATTGCATTACGATCTGTCATCCTTTGAGTTATTGGGGATCTGACTGACACCATTAAGAATTGTCTGTGGTATAGGATACAGCTCTGGCTATATCACAACTCTCCTTTAAAATGCTCTGGAGTGTTCCCTGAAGCACAGGTTTTTCTGTGTGTAATGTGACTCTCAGCCACCCTCCAGAGCTCTTAGCTCATTAAACCACCTCCAGCTGGTACCTCACACTTGTGCTAAGGAGTCAGTACCCAGCATCCTCCCCGGGCTAGAGCCTGCCCTTTTCTTCATCCATCTTCTCTCCTGCTGACTGTGGAAGAAGTGTGAAAGTTGCTGATCAAAATGGCAGAACTCGTCTCATCCCTAACAGCAGCAGCAAAGGAAGAAAGAGGAAAGGAATCTGGGAGCGGGGAGCCATGAAGGGGTGTTCTTCTGTACGCTTGCTGATAGTAACCACCACTGAAGGCTCTGCCAGAAACAGCCTTGCACAGGGGCCACCGCAACCTAAAACAAAAGTGCATCTCCCAGGACATCTGCCCAGCAACTGTGTTGTTCACTGTGGCCAAGGACTACCATTTCAAAATATCTGATGTAACTCCCCATTTTTGTCTCCTAAACCTTCCCCTGGCCCCCCTTCCTTGAATATGCCATTGTTTTCCATGGCATGCACACGCCCATGGCAGATCTTAGCTCTCTCCAAATAAATCCCAGCATTTTTTTTTTTAATAACCTCCCTGGATTGTGTTTCTTTATTTTTTAATTTGACTTGATCTTCATGATGCTCCCTCTTCATTTTACCTCCTTGTTTCTGCAGTAGAAAACCCACTTCTTCAAGATTGCCTCTTCCAGGTTTCTCCAGAACCTAGTCAACCCCAAGCCAGATGTCCTGTCCCTACTTCTCAACCTTCCCACACAGTAGTTTTGGTCTTGCTTTGAGTGACATTCTATTCTGCCCATCATCCTGACTGGCTTCCTTCACTATCTCTGGTTCTTTATCTTCTGGTCACTCAAGTCAGAGTGACAGCTCTCTGAGGGTGGAGACTGTCATCCCTCATTCCCTGTGAGGTCCTTCCCACATCTAGACGGCTTTGGGATAGTCACTCAGGGTTTGTGGAGTCATACTTGATGAATCTCATGATATGATACAATATGCTTACACGGTATTAACAGAGCCTGAAAAGACCAAAGTAGTACAAAGCCCAAGGGGCATTCTGTCTCTTCTAGATGGTGACTAAAGTTCCTAAGAAGCTCTGCAGTAAAGAAATAGGGACAGCCCAGCTTCTGGCTTCCCATAATGCTGTGATGGGGACAGGAGGGTTGGAAATGGCTCAGTCACATGTCCACTGGGTCCCAGCCTACGTACAGTTCATGCAAGTAGAAACTGCATGTCTCTAGCTTTTGTTCCCAGACATGAATTTGTCATGTTACATAGTATGACACGATATTGATAATGATTGATAATTGAAAATGGATATTGATAATTGATAATGACATCCACATTTCTTCCCAGTGTTTAGTTACAGGTGACTCCAGACAATTTCACCTGGTGGTGCCTTTAATGGACACTGACAAAGAACACAGATCCTACTGGGAGGCAGTGAGTCATCCATCTTGTAGAGACCCACATTGGATGACAAGTGTAACAGGGCCCAGTTATCACGGGACATTTTGCTCAAGATTCTACAGTCAAAATGTAAAGATTTTAGATGTTAGATGCTCACTTTTCACCAGCCTTTGGCAGATTCACTGCACTTAATGGTTGCTGAAGAAGCATCTCCTGTGGGGCAGGCCTAATATGACTCCAAACACCGGCAGATTATGTAAGTCCAATGTCATGAGTACTGAGACTGTTAGCCACTGTCTACAAGCTCTTCACCATACTCAGCCTAGAGAGGGGATGGGTTATCTCAAAATGCAAAGAGCTACCCAGGAATCAAGATGTAAAAATCCAATTCAGCTGACTTGTGTGTGTATGAGTGTGTGGTGTGTGTATCTATGTGAGTGTGTGTGTGGTGTGTATGTGTGTGAGTGTGTGTGTGGTTTTCCCTTTTTCACCCCCACCCTCACTGTCGTGTCAGAACCTCTCTCTGCTACATCTTAGGATGAGTGAGGCACACTCCCTTCCTTCTAGGACTTTAGCAGCTAGTGGTAAGACAGAGGTCAGATGAGCCTCATAGGAGCTGGTTAATAAGACAATCAAAAGCATGTGATAAATTCCAAATGTAGGTCAAACTTCCAATTGTAATTTAATAATCATTTCTTGCCTAAAATCCTCTCTTCCTCACCATTCACCTGCCCAAGAGTTGGCATCAATCCTCTGGGTATTTTAAGGCGTGTACGAACACATGCGTGTGTGCGTGTGTGTATGTGTGTGTATGTGTGTGTGAGTGTGCAGGCTCATGCCCCTGTGTACATGTGGAGGTCAGAGGGCAACCTTAGGTACCAATTTTCACCTTTCAACTTCTTGAGGCAAGGCCTTTTGTTTGCTGCTATGTATATCAGACCAACTGGCCCCTGGGTTTCTGGGGCCCCTCCTGTCTCCACTTCAATATCAACGGAGGAGCGCTGGGATAGCAGATGTACTACTGCACCTGGCTTTCCCGTGGGTTCTAAAGGTTCACACTTGTGTACTCACGCTTGCATCACAGGGGTCCTGCGCACCGAGCATCCGCACAGCCCTTCCCTCTGGTTTTGTCAATTGAACTTCAGAGCTGTGTGATCATCAGTCTCCCAGTTTAGCAAAGAATGAAAAGAAAGACCAGGATAGGAGGCCGGGTGCTTCTGTTTTCTTAGTGATTATCACCAAGATTCCTTTTGTGATCTACCATGAAGCTGTGGTGATAGCTACATCTGGGACCAATGTCTCCAGACGAAGGAGTCTGGTTCTGCTGTCAGCATGCCCAGGGGCCACTGTGTCCTTGCTGTGGCTCTAAGCTTCTCAACCTGCCTCATCTGTAAGATGGGGTGAGCATGTATCATTCCCAGGGCTGTGTAGATGGGTGTTTATGTGCTGAGCTACCATAGGGGCACAGGAAGTACCAATGCCCTCCCCTCGTTTCTTTAAGCTGGAGAAAGCACACTCAGGAATTCTGAGAGCATAAGAACTGTTTATTTCCAGCTCACACATTCAACCATCAAGACTGTTTGCTATAGCCTTTAAAGGTCAAGTTCAGAACCAGGCATGGTGAAAGTGTGCACAGCTCTCAGGACTCTGACCCAGGAGGATCTTGGCTTCCAAGTCAGATGGGGCTCTCTAGTGAGACCCTGTCTCCCAGTGGGGAAAAAAGGCCAGATTCTTCTCCAGTGGTCCTGGCTGCTTGTAAGCTGTTTCTTTGTCCTGTGGATGTGATGGAGAACCTTTGTTCATTGTATCTGCACTTAAAGGAGTACTCTGGAATCCTCTCATTTTCTCCAGGGTACCTTGGGAAACACAAGGGTATTTATGTTGGCACATATAACCAAAAGAGAACATGGATATGGATGGAATATATACTCAGTCATAGATGGCGATGTGAATATTTTTGGCTTACAAATTGATTTTCCTTTGCTATTATACTCAGGCCAAGGAAGCCTAATTACATCAGGACTTTCCTGGAGTAATTAATTCACCTGGAGGGCCTTCCTCTCCTCCCTTCCTGCAGTCCCTTCCCAGGAACTTACTCTTCCTTATCCACAGGTCGTTAAGCCAGGGAGTGCCTGTTCCGGAAGCGGCCTGTGTTACGGGCACACAAAGACACAGGGGCTAAAGGAAACGGAGAGCATGCCCATGTGCCCCTACTCTCTCTGATCCTCGTCTGAGGGACGCTCTGTTCAGGCAGATCTCTGAAACGTCCATAGAGGTGAGAAGGGCAATGGAGAGGAGAGGGTCCGTAGGTCAACGAGTGGGCAAAGGCCTCGCAAGTGGGAAAGCATAGCTGAACCCACGCGGACTGGTGGCACCGAGGAAGTGGAAGCATTTAGAGAGGCGGCCCAGGCCAGTGTGGGTGTGATGGCTAATATTGGTTTACCTGGGAGAGGGAACCTCAAGTGACGAATTGCCTCTATCGGGTTGGCGTGTGGGGCTGTCTGGGGCCATTTTCTTGATTGTTAGTTGATATAGGAAGGCTCATCTCACTGTGGGCGGTCCATTCGTAGGCAGACAGGCCTGCGCTGCATAAGAAAGTTAGCAGAATATGAGGCTTCCTCTGTGGTCTCTGCTTCAGTTCCTGCCGCCAAGTCCCTGCCTTGGGTTCCTGCCCTGACTTTCTTCAGTGATGGATGAACTGTTACCTTGAAGTGTACGCTAAAATACCTTCCTCCCCAGCTTGCTTTGTTCATGGTGCTGATCACAGCAACAGAAAAGCAAATGAAGGCAGTGGGGTTGGTGTAAGGGAAGTGTGTGGAGAAAGCCAGCTCACCTGGCAGTGGGCAAGGGCCTCCATCTCTCCGAGTCCCTGCCTTTCTCTATCATTTTAGTTTCAGATAAGGAGCCTCTCTATCCAAGCACCCAGAGGGGGTCAGATCAGAGGCCCACCTCTGAGACTGGGCTTGTGCTCACAAACAGGGACTGGCCACTGCTTCTATGGAGTTTACAGCCTTGGCGCTGTGTGTGAGAACCACGCCAGGGCTCTTAGACATGTCTGGAGATTCTGATCAACAGAGCAGGGCAGAGGATCTGTGGCTGGTGAGAACACCAGGGCAGCGCTCTGCTTTCCGGGTACTGGGTGAGGTGCTCTATATGAGAGAAGGTGAAGTGAAGGAACGCTGGTGCTCTGGGGCCGGCTCCCACCTGCCTGGCAGAGCTGGCTGTGCACATCTTCTCAGCTTGACTTCGGTGCTTCCGAGTCCGCCACGGCGAGAATATTTACACCGTGGAAACTGCACAGCTGAGAGTCGTGGCAGTTCACTGGCTCTGGAAAGCCAGTTGCTTGACAGCAACCAGAATACCACGGTGCATTTATGTGTATAAACTCTCATTTAATTTAATCTTCACAATAAAATTTAATTAAATAAGCAACACTTGATAGTGTCCTGATCGCTTTCAAACGTTAGCCTGCTCCAACGTCCTGTGGAGAATGTGTGGTCGTGATCCCTGGGTTAAGAGAACAGTGGATTCAAGAGAGCGAGCTGCCAGGGGTGGCGGGCCTGACACCAAGCCCAAGCTCCTCTGTACTCCTCCCGCCATGGCAGACACTGCCCTGACAGTCAGGTATCTAGTGCTGAGCCGGTGTCCTCAGCACACAGGTTGGAGAGGCCAGATTTGACTCCATTCTCAGACATCTGCTAACAGGAAGTTTTCCCCCAAGGCTGGGAGGTTTTGTTTAATAAGTGACCTTTATACTCTGCTTATTTTTGTACACTGACTTATTCTCAGGCTAACTTCAGGGCCTAAACAGGCAGGCTCAACAGAGGCCTCCAGTCCAGAGGGTTTATTTTTTCAAGGGAGCCAGGAATCATGTCCTTGGCTGGCATGGAAAGAGGGGAATAAGAACATTTAAAAGCTACCCCATTGAGGTCTCAGCCAAGGACGTGGGAACTTTAAAATATGTCATGTGTGCTGATGGACAGAGCAGAGAGTATGTTTCGAGAGTATGAGGAATTTACGTTGCATGGAAAACCTCAGTACTGAGGAGCTGTTTCTAAAATGGTGGCTACAGTGGCAGACTCAACCAGCCCATAGTTACTGCCTGCTGTGCAACAGGACAGATAGTGAGGAAGGAGGGAAGATTCCCAATCACCCAGTGTCTCTTCCCATACCTTTCTTATTTGATGGGATAAACAGCTAAGAGAAAAGCTGGCCATGTCATGGAAAAATCAGCATGGGAGATCTTTATAGGTAGATGTTTCCTTTATGTTTGGGATTGGGGTAGCTTAGGTGGTTCCACAAATATGGAAGGATACCACTATGATGCGGCCCCAGAGTCATGTGATGGATAGTCTCTGTTCTTCCTACAGTCTGTGGCATTCTGTTATAGCAGTGTTGTGACTTGTTGAGTGGGGTCATCCTACTCCAGCACCCCTAGATGGGTGGGTCCAGGGTGGTCTTACTGATACTCCAGTTAGAGAACTCACTTGGGGAGTTCTGATGAATTGAACCATGTAGGGTGTTGGTTTCCCTCGGGGTGTTCCAGCCTCTCCCCCTCTGCTCTCCCTGATTCATGCTGGCTAGGCAGGAAGGGAGGTAGGTGAGAGCTAGGAAGGATGGGGGGTGGGTTGAGAAAGGCGTGGGCTTGGACCCACTCTTGGGGATCCGAATTTCAGCGCAGAGAACCAAACGAATGAAAGAGATGCAATGAATCAGGCCTCAGGACTCTCTTCTGGTGGAAGCAGAGATCACTTTGATGCAGGGTATAGGTTACATATATAGGGTCACAAGCAGGGGAGGGTCTTTGGTACCTAGGGCTTGGATCCATTGGCTCAGACAAGGATATTGGGGTAGCCTTATTTGCATGTGGGGCTCAAGTCTAAGCGTCAAAGTCTTGCAAGGGCACCTTCTGCCTAAGGTGTGGTCTCACAGGGAAAAAGAGGAAGGCACCTTATCAGTGAATGGACTCATCCCTAGGTTTCCAGCTACAGCGCAGATAAGCACCAACCAAGCCACATTCCTTTTGCTTCTGTGAAGCAGGCAGTATTTAATATTTAGCTGGGATCTGGCCAGGGCTAAAGTGAGGAGCAGCTGAATGCCTCCTGTTCTCATCTCCTGGAATGATGCAGGGTTCCAAGCCAGCTTCGACCCACTCTTAGCTCTATGACAGTCGGACAGTGGGGGATTCAGAATGTCAGAATCATAATGTAAAGGGGAAAGGAAGACAACTTATGTGAACTCAGAGGCAGTGACAAGATGTGCAAGCAGGAATGGGTAAATTCACTGAGCAGATTCTCAGAAAATGCAGCCCAGCAGGGCACCAGACCAGCATCATCATTTGGGAATGTGTTAGGATGCACAACCTCTGGGCCTTACCCTGACCTGGCTAACAAGGGTCCCAAAACTTCCTGTGTTTGTGTAGCCAGCCCTGCTCTAAATGAGACCATGGCCTTGCCAGCTCCTATAGGTCTCTACCCACTGACTAGGACAAGGTCAAAGGCACATCCATGGGTTAGAGTATCATATCATATAGTGACCAAAAAATGTTTATATTCTATCTGCCTCCTTTCCCTCCCTCCCTCATTCCCTCCCTTCCTCTTAGCTTTCCAACCTGGCTTTGTCAGTTTAGGCTTGTGGCATCTTGACCAAGTCACTGGCTTCTCTGGACATGTTTCCAAATAGGAGACAGTGGATAAAGCTGAGCTCACAGGGAGCTAGCAGGAAATACAGCTCACTCATTCCTCATCCTGACCACTCATGTGACCTGGAAGCTCTTCTTCCCATCCGACAAGTGAGGACCTGGAAGTCAGTGTGTAACAAGAGGGTGTTCTGGGAACCTGGTGGTCTGCTCCAGAGGCTGAACTCTGCACATCTCCTGCTGGGACACAGTGGGAACAATCGAGAGAGTGGGTGTGTGGGCTATGGGCCTGGCGTCTGTGTCTGCTGGTCCTCAGTAAGTTCCTGTCTCTAACATGCACAGAGATTACATAATTAGGAAAGATACATCTTATTAAATATCCATAAAGATTTTCTGTACTATAATGGAAATTTAGTTGCCTTTGCTTTTTCTCTTCCGAGTTTTCTTGAGATCAGCATGCTCTTTTGTCATAAGAAATAAAATGAAAAGATTATAACTAAAAAAATCTTTTAAATTTTTTGAGTCAGAGTTTTACTATATGAGGTCCAGTCTGTCCTTGAACTTGCTATGCAGCCCAGCTGGTCTCTAACTCACAATTCTGCCTCCTGAGTACTAACTAGGATTACCACTGTGTGGGGAAAACAAATCCGTCTTGACTGATTTCCACCTGACCCCCTCATTAGCCTCATGAGGAAGAACAGGCAGAAGCCTTCAGAGCCCGAGCCGAGCTCCTAACAGTGGAAGCAGAGAAGACACTGAAATATCTCAGAAAGCAGCACCCACCCCACCCTGCCTGCCGAGAGCCACCACAAGTGACCGGAGAGGGACTCACACCAGAACCGGAACCTCCAGGTTCCTGATTTTTCTCATCTCCATGGTTCCGCTGCATCCTAAACAAACTTCTCAACCACAAACCTCTCCGTGTGTAACGAAAGAATGTGGAAAACATGTATGGATTAGAGACTCCTGGTTAATGACTTTCTAAGTGTGTCATTTCCCCTGAGGCACATCGGTTAGCTGGACTTGGCTGAACGTGATTGAGGCCTCTGAGTGCCAGATGGCTACACACCCTTCTTCATAGACCTCAAACACAAGACCCACTTGGGCTAAACAAAACATCTGTCATAAGGTCCTTGGACAGCAGAAAAGCATTACCAGTGTCCCGTTGTCTGGGATTTACTCACGATCTTCTGGGCTCCTCCAGAGGGCTTGGATCTGGCTCTGCCCTCTGCAGCACACCCAGTTTGTCCTCCAGCCTCTGGCTGGCTCACACCGCTGCTGTTCTTGATGGTTGTCCCATGGCACTGGCATCTCAAAAACTGCTGGGGTCCTTGCTGCAACTGGGCTGCACGTTTACCAATAGCCTTTCCTAGGCTTTTTTCATGAGCCACGCCTCAACTTCTCTGTATGACCCCTTCAGTCTGGGCCTTCAAACCAGAAGGCTTTACAAGCTGAAGGCTGCTCCCAGGCCTTCCTGGCAAGTCATCTTCAGCCTCTTGACAGGTATGAGGCCCTTATCTCAGGTGAAGGAAACCGGGTGGGGTGCAGGAGATGGGAGGCCTTGGAAACTTGCATTTCTTTATTTTTCACTATTTATTTTATTTATTTATGTGTATTGTGTATCTTTGTGACTGTATACTACGTGTATGTGGGTTCCCACAGAAGCCAAAAGAGGACAGCAGATCCCTGGGAGCTGGAGCTATAGGCAGTTGTGAACTGTCTGATGAAGGTGGAGGAACCAAACTTGGGTTTTTTGGAAGAGCAGTGAGTGCCCCTAACTGTTGACATCTCTCTAATTCCCAATTTGCATCTCCTTAATGCTCCCCTGGATTCATCCTCCTGAACCTAGCAAAGAAGGGCCTGGATTTTGCCCTTCTGGAAACTCTACAACATACCAAAAATGCCCAAATGGATGGAAATTATGAGCTAATGTCTTCAGGACTATAGCTGCTAAATAGGTGAATTTCAGTTCTGGCTGGATTGGGGGATCCCTCAGAAGCCCAGCCTTGTGACCTTAATAATCCTCAGAGGCCCCAGAGGAACCCAGGGCTTAGGTGGGCCTCCAGAACAATGGCAGGATCTTCTGGCTCACTGGATCTCTGTCAATCAGCAGAGAAACATGGGCACTGAATTGGATATGACTAATGACTGTGATCTCTTACCTCGTCTCTCACTTTATAAAGACTATCAAGGAATTCTGGGCTTTTGACTTAGAAAGTCCTAGAAGAGCAGAGGGAAAGGTCTTCGTGTTATTTTAAATTCAAACTTAATATTTAGATGCGCCAGTGGCCTAGTACCAAGTGTTGAGAAATGTCTTTCTGTTCCCCTAGCTCAAGGCCTCACGCACACATCACCTTGAAGTTTGGGTTCTACATTTGGGGGAAAGTTTATAATAATATACCAAGAGGAAGGATATAAATGATAGGAATGGAAAGGTTGGAAGTCAGGCCTATGCAGAATGCTTCAATGTGTGTGATTCCAAAGCCTGAGAAGAAAGCAATCCCCAGGACAACGCCATCTGTGCGCGGGTGGAAGATTGGTTACATGAGGGTTGTGGGTATGATAAGACCTGTCTCCAGGAGTATAAACACTGAATACGAGCAATAGGGAAGACTCCAAGAGTTCAGTTCTGGGTGGGAGCCAGAGGGATGGAGTCAGTCCCCCATGGTCTGTGCCAACAGGACCCCTCACATTTCAGTGGTATTTCCTTGAGTGTACCTGGTGATAAAGCATCAGAGTTTCATCCCAGAGTGTCTTGAAAGACATGCTGGCTGAGGGAAGAATAAAATTAAAAAAAAAAAAGACTTCCATTTTTACTGGCCACTGAATAAGACTTTGGGGAGTCATAAGACTGACAGCCACCTTCTTTGTTTAAGGGTGTGCTAGCCTAGAGACCGAGCGCTGTATCACATATCCTCTAGTTTACGCACTTGCTTGTGTCTCTAGAATGCATTAGAACTCTGGAGATATGAATGAACCTGTGGCTGACTTGTGTGAAGGGTCAGATATTCAAGATTCACCTAGACAAGCTCCAAGGAGTTAAGGGTATTGGTAGTCTGGGGATACCTGGAGACAGAGTGTGATATGGTGAGCACTCTCTGCCTCTTCCTTTCTATGCACATTGGCTTCAGGATTTTTTTTTAACATCTCAAAGGCACCAAGAAACCAGGTGTTATATCTCAGTCTTCATTATTAACCAGGAGCCACCCCTCTTTCCTTAGTTTCAAGCCAAAGCATTCCAGGAAAGCGCTGGGTCAAGTGTGTACTTCTGAAGGCAGGTGGCCAGGTCCCTCTCTGGAGCTGTGCAGCTGGAGCAGGAGAATCTGATGCCAGGAAGGACAGAGCAGGCATGCTGTTCGTGTCCAGCATGGCACCCCATGGGACATGGGAGGTGGGCCATGGAACGTGAGGAGCAAAGAGAAAGCTCCGGAAAGAATGTGGGACTGGACAGGGGTGGGTGGGGGTTAGGACTGGGAAGAGTGAAGAATGGGGGTCATTCCATAGCAGGAGCAAGCTAACTGAAGGGACAGTTAGTTCTGCTCTTGAACTTAGGTGCCCCAGGCCACTCGTTTCTTGCCAACTTCCTTTCAACCTTAACTAATAACTTTTCCTCTTTAAATTCTGTCTGAGCGAGTTGGCAAAGTGTAGCAACACTTTCTGTTTATTTGTGCTTGGTATAGCTGGAAAGAGTCCTAGGAAGTTCCCCCTCCCCCCCACCTTCTTGTCTATATAAGTCTACTCAACATAAACCATCTTTTAATAGGCTAGCTGTAGTAGTAGCCGCCAGTGGTATCTGTGTCTTCGTGGGATGTATCTTTCAACTGTTTTAGCTCTGAGCATAAGGCCGCTAGCCGTCTCAGGAGGGAGCACAGGTCTGGTAGGGGGTGGTGGCATGGGGATGTGTAGTGGAGGCATTCAGAGATTCTGCAGACTAGAAACAGTGATGAAGGCCATGACACACCGACGCAGCTCCCCACGTCTGCAGCTTTTGTCCCCCCGGCTGCCAAGGGTTTGATGTTGGAAACCCCAGAGTGAGTCCCTTCCTGGGCATTGTCTTGACTGGGGGTGCTGTCTCACTTGAGGCTGTACTGTTCCCCAAAGTGGCCTGGAATGGCAAAGGAGTTAAAGGCCAGCAGTCTTTTACCATCAGAATTATCATCATAATTCTGGGTTCCGTTCCTGCAGAGCTTGGTGGCTTCTGTAGCGACTGCACTAGTGTTCAGTGTGTCAGTGATGTGTCTCCATCGCTAACGGGTGTTGCAGAGAGCACTACCAGAGCATCTTGTGGATTGCTACGTCAGTACCTACTATGTACAACATGTAGGACTTTTTCCATCAGGACTAAAGTCAGTGTGTGTATTGAGCAAGGTGTCAACAAGCCAGGCTGTGTGTAATTCAGCCCTACAGTTAAACTACAATTAAGTAAAATGGTCTATTCAACCAGAAACATTTAAAAATGAACTTAGCTGGGCGGTTGTAGCACACGCCTTTAATCCCAGCACATGGGAGGCAGAGTCAGGAGGATCTCTGTGAGTTCGAGGTCAGTCTGGTCTACAGAGTGAGCTCCAGGACAGCCAGGGCTACAACACAGAAACCCTGTTTTGCAAAACAAAAAACAAAAACAACAACAACAAAAAACTTGACTTATTCTAGCAGAATCAAGATTTGTCGTTACAAATTTGCAGAAAAGCTACCTGGGATCCATCTGAGGAAAGCGAAACACATCTGCTCACTCATACTAGTGGGGATGGTGCAGGAAGGTTCAGGGTAAGCTTGGGTGCATGCCTGGATCCAGGGGATAGGAGCTATAGCCAGCATCCTCAGAGGTTTCCCCCTCTCTCTTCCCCTTGTGGTGGCAGAGCCTGTTTGTTCCCTCCTGGCTCATCAGATTAAGGAAATTCCTCTCTGGCATCTCCAAACTAAAAGTGTAATAATCACTGTCATGTAATACCATGGAGCTTCCTATTGCCTGACACACCATCCTAATGTTTGACTTAAAACTCCCTTAATGTCCCTTCTAGTGTCCCCTATACTAGGCTTTTCCAGTAAAAGAAAAAAAAAAAAACAACAACAAAAAACAGGACCAACAGGATGTTTATTATTAACATACACAGTTACAGAGGCTGGGAAATCCCAAGTAATCTGTAGTTATTGAGGCAGAAACCCGGGAGGAACAAAACAGATTCCAATCTGAGCCCCGTGCCTGAGAACCAGGAGTGTCAATCAAGTCCAGTCCAGTCCAAAGTCAGCAGGTGCAAGACCCAAGCGAGCAGATGTTTCTGCTTAAATCCAAGGTCTGGGAAAGTAGTCTCAGCACCAGCACTTAGACAGAAGGTGCTGCCTTCAATAGACTTTTCTAGTGATTAAATAATTATAGACTAGAATGACTGAGAAGAAGCCAGTGTGGAAATAGAAGGCTCGAGTTATATTATAAACCCACTTGGCCTAGCATACAGCTATAGGGCCCTCCACGTCACAACACCAGAAAATATTCTTCTCAAGTATCCATGGAAGATTCTTTAGGATAAATCATATATTTGCTCCTAAAATAGCCTCAATAAGTTAAAAAGCATGGTCTCTAATCACAATGCATGATTTTAGAAACAAAGCATTTAGAAAACTCAGAAACATTTGGAAGTTAAACAATGTACTTCTAAATGACCAAAGGGCCATAATGAAATAAAAAAAGAAATTAGAAAATACTTTGAGATAAGCCAAAATGAAGACACAACATAACAAAACTCATGGGTGTAGTTAGGAAAATAAATGGTATAAACACCTATATTTAAAAAAGAAAGATCTCAAATCCTTAAAGTTTCATCTTTATCTTATTTTAATTTTTCTTCTCTCATACAACTTATAGAACACATCATGGTCTTCCCTCCCCCCTCCCTCCACCCCCATCTCCTCCCATCCCCCCAGATCTACCCCCATCACTAACGTCCCTTCCCAGAAAAGAATCATCCCCCGTAGGAGTATAGCACTATCAGGGCATGGCATAGCAGGACTGAACCAGGGTTTAGGCTCCAATCCCCACATCAAGGGTGGACCAGGCAGCCCTGCAGGAGAAAAAGGGTCTCAAGGGCTGGTAAAATGGTCAGACACCCCCACTCCAGCCTGTAGGAGTTGTTCAAGGGCACCAATCTAACCAGCCATGTGATGTATTTAGGGGCTCCTGCAGGTTCCATGTCTATGGCTTCAGCCTCTGTGGGCTCCTAAGAGTGCTAGTCAGTTAACACTGTGGGGCTTGTTCTCCTGGTGTCCTCAGCCCCTCTGGTTTCCTCTATCCCTCCTCTCCTTCTTCCGTGGAGTTCCCCAATCGCTGCATGATGTTTGGCCCTGGGCCTCTCCATGTGCTCCTCTCAGCTGCTGAGGGGGTGTCTTTCTGGTGAGGACTGGGTTAGGTACCGATCTATGAGCAGAGCATGACATCATTAGAAATTGTCTCTGGGTTGTCCAGTCTCTAGTTCCTGGCCTGCAGTTTCAGGCAGGGGTTCCCTCCTTTGGCATGGAGTTCTATCTTTCCATCGTCAATGAGGATCTTGCAGGGTAGATAGGCCATAAGTTGAAGGGTTTGTGGCTGTAGTGGTGTCCCAGTCTCTGGAAACCGTGTGTGGCCACAGGAGATGGCCTGTTCAGGCTCCCTATCTCTGATTACTAGGTGTCCTTGCTAGAGTGCCTGATAGATTCCTGTGAGTTTCCACTACACTACACTTGGTCTCCTGATCGCCTTCTAATCGTCTCCCAATTCTTATTGTTTCTCCATATATTTTCTCCCTCCATTCCTCTCCTCCTCCTGGTCCCCTCTGCTCCCATTCCCATCCTCCCCAACCCCACCTGACCCTCTGTTCCAATTTCCACCCTACCAGGGAGATCGATGTGTTCCAATTGGGACCCTTCTTGTTGCATAGTTTTTCTGTGTCTGTGGTTACTAGGACCTTTCTCCTATGATTAGCACTTAGTATCCACATATAAGTGAGGACACACCATGTTTTTCCTTTCTGTGGCTGGGTTACCTCACTCAGGATGAATTTTTTTCTAGTTTTTTCAGTTTTTTTTCTAGTTCCATCCATTTACCTGCAAAGTTCATGTAGTCATTTTTTTTTAATAGCTGAGTAGTACTCCATTATGTAAATGTACCATAATTTCTTTATCCATTCTTCAGTTGAGGGACATCTAGATTGTTTCCAACTCCTGGATATCGTTAATAAAGCAGCTATGAACATAGTTGAGCAAGTGTCCTTCTGGTAGGATGGAGAGTCTTTTGGGTATATGCCCAAGAGTGGTATAGTTGTGTCTTTATCTTAAGACACTGTTAAAAAGACACAGACTGCCGAGCAGTGGTGGCACTCACTTTTAATCCCAGCACTCAGGAGGCAGAGGCAGGCAGATCTCTGTGAGTTTGAAGCCAGCCTGGTCTTGAGAGCAAGTTCCAGGACAACCAGAGTTACAACAGAGAAACCCTGTCTTGAAAAACAAAAACGAAACAAAAAAGACACAGGCTAAAACAAACCAAAACTAAGACAAAATTAAAGAATTATAAATCAGGAAATCAGGGACCCTGAGATATGGCTCAGTAGTTAGGACTGAGTGCTGCTCGTCCCAAGGACTTGAGTTGGGATCCTGGCATCCATGTAAGGTACTGCCTGGTACTCCAGGTCCAGGGGAATCTGACCCCCTGGCCTCTTAGGGACCTGTGCTCGCATGCATATATCCATATACATGTAATTAAAATTACATTAATTAAAAATAATTAAAAATTAATTAAAAATAAATATTCAAAGTAGAAAATCAACATAGCCAGAAACTGGTTCTTAGAAAAAAACTGACAAAATGGACAATTTTTTTTTTTAGCTAAATTGTCTAAGAAAAAGAAAGAGAACACTACAATTAATAAAATCAAGAAATAAATAGGAACTATTACTATCAATTTTACAATAAGTAAAAAGGAAATCTCTGAGCAGCTACATGCTAATAAAGTCTACAACTTGGACGACATGGAGAAAGTCCTATAAAAAAGAGACGTCCAGCCATAAAGAGATTGGGTAAAAATAATCATTTCATGCCTAGATGGCATCACAGATTCTTATACGTCACGGGCGAATAGCCATGTGACTATACAGAAATAAGGCACCAGGGGCTCATTGGGAATGGTTTTAGAGAACTGCTACTGAAGTCAACCTGCTTACAGGAAAGCAGACCAGCCAGAAAGTGGAGGGTCAAAAGCCTGCTATTTTTATGCTATTTTGTTTTTGGTTTTTTGAGACAGGGTTTCTCTGTTGTAACTCTGGCTGTCCTGGAACTCACTCTGTAGACCAAGTTGCCTTAGAACTCACAGAGATCTGCTTGCCTCTGCCTCCCAAGTGCTAGGATTAAAGGTGTGTGCCACCACCACTAAAAATTTTTTAGGGCTAAAAATTTTTTTTTAAGTAAAAGAAAAAACAACAAAACCAGCTTCTATTTGGTAAACAGAGTTTGGGGCATGGAGCTGGTTACTTTCTGTAAGCACCTTTGCTGGAGGTTTTCTCTGTTCAGGTGTTGTGTCTTGATAAATACAGCGGGTCTTTGAAGAAATAACATGCTAAGCTTGACTTAGTCATTTATGTCTTTTTAAAACCCATGACCTGAGAGACGTGGGCCTGGATGGTGTGATAGAGAAAGGAGATATTTCAAGCTGAAACTCAAGGATGGGTGGGCTATGCTGGGAGGTAAGATCAATTTAGAAGGGGGAGGGGTGCTGGGCGGTGGTGGCACATGCCTTTAGTTCCAGCACTTGGGAGGCAGAGGCAGGTGGATGTCTGTGAGTTTGAGGCCAGCCTGGTCTACAGAAGGAGTTCCAGGACAGCTAGAGTTACAACAGAGAAATCCTGTCTTGAAGAAAAAAATAAATAAAAGATTCGATTTGGAATGTAATTCGCCCATTTTTATAGTTTCCATAGCACCAGGCTTGCTTCATAGATAGTAGTATCCAGGTTTCCTTAAGGGGAGCTTTACTCTCAGCTCCAGAATAAAGCCATGGAGCTGGGATAGCCAAGGTTTGGATAGGTGCTAGCAGGAAGGGAATGGGTTTGGGAGTATCAGAGTCCTGAGAACCCACAAGTCACAGATTGGCCCTGCAGTGTGGTCTGCTGACAGCCTCCTAATGGACACTCAAGCCACAGTTACCTGAATATTCTGTTCATTTCTATAACATTATGCTTCTTGGGCAGATGGCTCAGCTGTTAAGGGCACTTGCTGCTCTTGCAGGGGACCCCAGGGCAATTCCTAGCACCCATACCAAGTGGCCCACAACTGCCTGTAACTCAAGTTTCAGAGGGCTTCCTCTGGTCTCTGAGGGCTACTGCATACATGTGGTCCACTGCCAGGCGGTGGTGCACTCCTTTAATCCCAGGAGGCCGAGGCAGGTGGGTCTCTGTGAGTTCGAGGCCAATCTGGTCTACAGAGTGAGTGCCAGGACAGCCAGAGTTACAACATAGAAACCCTGTCTCGAAAAAACCCAAACACCAACCAACTAATCAACCAAACAGCAACAACAAAGCAAAACAAAACAAAACAAGAAACAAATCTTAAAAAGAGTTTATACATCTCTTAGCGATCAGAGGGCTTAAGAGTCTTTGAAAATGCTGTATAAATATTGACATTGTAGTTATTTTGACCTCAATAACCTCAAGCTACTGCCAAAGGCAGAGGAGCCCGAGGAGTCAGTGCAATTGGCCAGTCTGAAAGTATTTCTCTTTCAGGTCCGAAGGCAAGTGCTCCTATAAATATTGATGCAGGAATTTTGAGTGAGAATTATCTGCATCGTCAGTATGTTGAGAATGGAAACCAATCAAAGCGATGCTTCTCTCGTGTGTGGACATCTCTCAGCCGAGTCCCACACCTCAAGTCTTAGCTGTGCCTCGCTGTAGACTTGGTGTGAAACGCTTTTTTGAATCCAGTGGCTTGGTCTCCTCTATTTTTTTGCCCACACTCATTTGGCTAAACCTATTAGCAAAGGCTGTTGATGGTTTAAGAAAAATGGAAGGCGTGTTTATCTCTGGCAAAGAGTCCCAATTTGTGATGTTGGTGGTTACCACGCTGAAGTTTCCAACTTAATTGGGAACAGGTGAATGTAATCTTGCTGTGGCTGTTAATTTAGCTGATTCGAATTCCTTTAATTTAATGGAAACAATCTCGGACTAATTAGCTAGTTTCTCCACGCACTAGCCTTGGTTTCAAGTTGGATCTGCTGGGTGCTTCCCTCACCCAAGCTTCTTAAAGCAATCTCCACACAGCACCGGGCCCGGTGCTACATTTCATATCTGCATTTCATATCTAGACTTCAAACCAGACTCTCAGAACTGCTAATGTTTATAATCAAAACCAGAGTCTAGCCAGTGCTTGAACACCAAGACTGAGTTTTGTTTTTCTAGCTGCATTTTCAATGAGAAAATGTTGAAGGTGTTTATTTCCTGGCTGTTCCCAGGAGACCTACGAAGAGGAGGGAACCACAGCATTGTTGCAAAAAGAAGCCAGCCTCCTCAGAATGGTCCTCAACAAATCAAATGATGCCCTTCCCACTGTTTCTTGTCTGCTAATTCTTGTGGGTTGGCTGTGATTTTTTAAGTTTCTACAGGTTTGTGAGGCTGCTTGGGTAGCCCCACGTCCCAAAATATTACAAGGCACAAATAAGGGACCGTCTCAGTTATGTCCTGTCTTAGTTACTGTTGCAATGGTAAAACACCACCACCAAAAGCAAGTTGGAGAGGAAAGGCTTTATTTGGCTTACACTTCTGCATTGTATTCAGTCACTGAAGGGAGTTGGGATAGGAACTCAAACAGGACGAGAACCTGGAGGCAGGAGCTGATGCAGAGGCCATGGAGGAGTGCTGCTTACTGGCTTGCTCCTCATGGCTTGCTCAGTCTGCTTTCTCATAAAACCCAGCACTATCCCTGGATGGCACCGCCCACAATAAGCTGTGCCCTCCCCATCTCATTAATTAACAAAATTCCCTACAGTCCAATCTTATAGAGTCATTTTCCAATTAAAGCTCCTCTCTGATGACTCTAACCTGTGTCAAACTGATATAAACCTAGCCAGCACAGATTCCAAGGCAAGAGCAGCCATTGGTTCATCTTCACGGACCTAAGCCCCTGTGATCTGAGTTTTAGCCAGTTGTGGCAGTCCCCTTCCACTGTACACTTGAAACTGCATGTCCCCACATGAAATCTTCCTCTACAGGGTCATGGTAAAATAGGGTTTGATTTTAAGATGCAAATCAAATTTGGCCAGTTTAGCTTCAACGAGAGAACTCTGGTTGCATGCTTTCAACGAAAGAACTCTGGTTGCACGCTTCGCAGGCTTCCCCATCCTGTTGTCAGTCAGCCTGATGGTGTTCCTCCTCTGTTCGGAGGACTCTGGCTCCTCCCAGCAGCTCAGATGTGGGCAGATCTTGACTCTCCTGGGAAACAAGATCTTGGTATTCCTCTTGGATGCCTTCGAATCAGCTTTGCAGTTTGCAGTCTGGGGAGAGGTGGATTACCTCAAGGAAGTGCACCTATGGGACCAGAGCAATGGCAGGGGTGTGGGTGGTGCCATATTCCTGTGGCCTCATAGGCCAGTGGTCTCCCTTTCGTTGCTCTCTGTGGTCCTGCCCCTTTGGTCCCCATCAATCCACGAGGCCCTTCATTTCTGAGAAAACCAGTGTGGTTTCATGTGAGCCCGCCTGGACTTGGTGTGGATCAAGAGGCCTGGCTTTGAGACCCTGGTCCCGAGATGGACAAGTGGGCACCCATGCCTCCCCAGAGTGAGATAGAATCCTGCTATGTACCGTTGGCTGGCCAGGAACACAATTTGAGCTGTGTTTCTATAGAGAGCAGATGCTTGTCCTGCTTCATCTAAGGTATGGACGACGACATAATTTTCTTCATAATTACTTCTGTAAGATGGGATCTGCTCTACGCTTATCCTGGTCTTTCTGGGGTTTTTCCTGGGATCACCAAATCAGGATGTTTCTTTGCCTGATTTAGCTCTGGCCTTCCCAGCCTTGCTCCTGAAGTCAGTTGCAGCTGGACCTGGAGAGCCCAGAGAAGGACTAGGCACCACCTGGGATGGGGAGGCTCAAGGCTATGCACACGCCACACCAGTGTGGTCTGGTCTGAGCATCACCAGACTCTTAACCACCTGCAGGTCCTGGAACAGGAGAGCCAGCCTCACTGTCTGGTGGGTTTTGCCAGAGCACGTGACTTTGAACAGGATGGCTGATAGGCTTTGGTGGGGTAGCAGCAGCTCTCAGTGGGGCAGAACTGGGACAGTAAGTGTCTCCCTTCCAAGTCTCCTGCAGCCCTTTTATTTCACTGTCAGGGTCATTAATGTTCAAGTCCAAGTCCAAGGCTCAGAAGCCCCAGCATGTTGGTCTCTGTCTGAGTTCACACCAGACAGCAGAGGCCTGGCATTAGCATTGGGGTCAGAGACACACATCCTGCCTCCCTTAATCTTATAATGAGTCCCTTCTGGCTAGGGAGTCCCTTGGGGGTCATTTCGAAGCCAGTACCAGTCATTGTAATAATTAGAAGGCTGGTGTAACACGTGTAACTAACTGGTGGGCTCAAACAGCAAGGAATCAAATCCCAGTTCTACCTAATTGTTACAGGGCCTGCTGACTGGGACCTGCATGCTGGGGCATGCACAATCTTTTGTCTTCTCCTTGGGCAGGTTGTGCCCTCAAGATAGCCCGGGTTCTTCAGCCATAAAGCACAGACAGGGCTATGGTGTGAAGTGAGCTGTGGAATTGTGCAGGGAGCACCTCACGCTGTGTGTGGCGATCGGGAGGCACCCAATAAATACTAGCTATCACCACGCAATGATACTTATTTAATAAGTAAAGAGTTGGGGGTTTTTATTGGAAGCAAAGAAAACACATCTGCTTCTTAGTCCGGTCCCCCCCCCCCCGGCACCCCCCTTCCCTGCCCCCATCCCCTGGGAAGCCAGACCAAGCTCATAAATGCCGAATACCACATCCACCTGGTGGCGGCCGCATCCCCAGCTCTCTCATCAAGGACCGGGAGGAAATGAAAAGGCTTGTAATTCATAAACCAAGGCTCCTCGAAGGGGCCGGGGAGGGCAGCAGTGGGCAAGCTCGCACTCGGGGGGGCGTTACGTGGGCAACTCAATAACAAAGCAGGACTTTGTCCCACGGCTTGGCTTGGCTTTTGTCATAATATTTAATTAATTTTGAAATTTCAAATAAAACATTAGGGGAAAAGTGTGAAATGTTTGCATCTAAGAGCAAAATGAGCCTGCGTTGAAGAGGTTGAGAAAGCATCTTTACTACAGGTCTAAGGAGCCATCGGTCCAGCGCCTCCTGTCGGCTCTGCCAACACCCAGCCGTCTCCAGAGTGCAGAGGGCAGGCGGGGCTTCCCGTGTCTGACCAATTGGGAAAAGCTGGTCCTCGCACAGGGCGCTCTGTGTTTCAGACTCTTTCTTTTTGCTTTACAATGGTAACGAATGAACCTTGAACAAATGCTCACTAACACCAATGGAAGCGCAGTGCCCTTCATCCTTGGCTTTTCCTGGTACTGCAGTTATCCTCTACGACACGAGGCACAAATCCCCTATTCATTTTGAGAAGTCCACTTGCCACTCTGGCTAAAGATAACTCCCTGGTGATTTCTTTCTTCCTACTTTAAATTTTTCTACCCTATTGACTAAATACAATTTAAGAAGTTAAGAAAGTGAAAAACACTCCTAGAACAGGGCACGAGTGTTTGGTTTATGGAATAATTACGGTGCAGAACATGACTGCCTGCGTGCAGGGTCCCCATCCCCCCTCCTTGCAGCTAGCCACCCTCAGGGGGCTGAGCACAAGCATGGCTTTTCTCAGCACTGAGCTGTTGTACGTTTTTTGTATGTGGAATCAGAGAGGGTGGTGTCAGCTGAGTTGGATGGAGATGTGACTCACAATGCACACCTCCGGTGTCTGTGTGGACATTTCCAGAAAAGATGGATGAAGTGGAAAGCTTTCCCTGAATGTAAATATCACCATCCAATAAGCTGGGACCCTGGGAGTGTGGGGCTAAAGTGTGGGGTGGGGCAGGGAGCAGGCTAACCCAGGATTTAGTCTCTGTGCTTCCTGGCCGTCCCTTTGTAAATAGCTTTGGTTTGCTCTACCTCAGCCTCCCCACCATAACGACTGAAACCTTTGAGATCATGAGCCAAAAACAACCTTTTCTCCCTTGGGTGGTTTGTATGGGGTGTTCTCATCACAGGTAGGAAAAGTAACCAATATAGACATACTGTGTTATCCTGGATGTGCTGTGTGAGGGATACTGATGGCTGATTGGGAGCACTGTTGCAGCCCCTTTGGGATCATGGCTGTGTAGCACCCACTGGCTCATCTTTCATGATCGGAGCCATCTCTGGCAGAGGTGGGCATGTGGCCTCTGACAGGATTGGTCGCAGGGTGAGCTTATGGTCTCGGCTAACAAGTTGGGATTTCCCAATGGGAAAGGCAGTAGGCATCTCTTTCCCTCATGGGTAGCAATGCATCATAGCAGACTCCTGAGTCAGGCTGTCTGTTCAACCCTGGCCCAGTGTCGCTCACTGCCCGGTTGTGACATCTGGCATGGGCCATTTAACTTCCCCATCTCTTATCTTCGTCTCCTTATGCATAAGTGGGAATTTTTCCATCGGGTTATTTCATACACTAAATGGGTACCTGGAACCATGCCAGGAATAATTCCTTAAGTGTATTTTTATTCCCGAACTCAAGCTATGTAGATGTCAGGCTAGACTGAGGTGGTCTGTACACTGCTGGCAAGATGAGCATTGAGGTTGCTTACTATATCCAACATACCTCTGACTTTGACATCCCCCTGGCTAGCTGCCAGCTCCCCTTTCATCCCCACAGAAAACATTCATCCCTATTTCATGGAAAGGAATGGACTGATGTCCTCGAAGTGGCTGCACTCTCCCAGGCAGGCACTCCTCATCCCTCCAGCCTGCCACGCTGGTGGTGGTGGTAGTGGGTTGGGGAGTCATTGTAGTGTAACAGTTTCCTTTGAGATTGAACCATTCCATCCTGTGGGGAAACTCCTCAAGCAAGGAGGTAAAAACTCAAAACAGTTTCAGGCAGTCCCTGAAACTGTCCAGATTCACCAGGTCCCTCCCTGTCAGAGTAAGCAGAGCCACGCTGCAAAGAAGACTCTCAGAAGAGCAAAAGCTTCAAAGAAGAATCTGAGACCAGTCCAGCTTACTTGGAAGGAGCAGAAACCAGCCAGGCTGCCTGGAAGAGGTGTAGACCAACTGAGGCACCTGGAAAGAACACTCTCTAACCTGTTGATCTACAGGCTGTGCTGTGTGTTCTAGGTTTCCAGATTTTGTGAGCTGTCACCCATGCTGGGGTGGGCTTTGGTGATGCAGCTGTCTGTGAGTCATATCTGTTCCTGTATGTAACCCCAATAGAACTCATTGGTTCACTAGGTTGGACTTTGGTGGTATCCATACTTGGGTCTGTTGTGGGCTCCCTATCTGGGGTGTGTAGATGAGTGTGTTGTGTTTCCCCAGGAAAAGTTTTGTCACACAACAAAACCCCAGGGCAGCCTCCTAAGACACCATTTGCCTTGTTTGTTCTGTCGGCAAAAAAGCCTGTGCCAGTGAGAGGGAATGATAACCTTTCTAGAGAGAATCGGACTACGAGGTTGGCTTGAGCTATATTAGGAGACAGGGTTGAGGGGAGGAAGAGGAGGGAGGGAAGGAAGGGAAGGAGGGACAGAGGAAGGAGGGAGGGGAGAAAGGAAAAAGAACAAACAATAGAGGGACTGGTCCCACTTAGTTGAGGAGGTGGAATCAATTGTTGACCTGTGAATGCGCGCACGTGTACTTAAAAATTTTATGTGTGATGAAATAAGAATGTATAAAGCTTGTCTTTGATTTGCTAAATGCTGTCATTTGGAACTCACGCCCCACAGGCCCTATATTAAAAAAGAACGAGTCCTCAGCCCACAGCCTGTTGGGAAGCGGTGAGACTTCCGGAAGCGGGGCCTTATGGGAGCTCTTCCGCTTGCACTCAGCCGGTTCTCCTCCTCTCTTTTTTCACATACCTGCTGTGAGGTAAACTGATTTGTTCTGCCATGTGCCCCTACCATGATGTACTCCCCCCACTAGAAGCCTCAAAGCAATATATCTGCCTGAACCTGGGCCAGAATCTCCAAACCACTGTGTGACAGAATGAACCTTGGCTTTTTATAAGTTGATTTGTCTCGGTTATTTGCTACCCTAATGGAAAGCAAACATGCTGAGGTGGGGTGGCTACCTCAAAGAGAAGCCCCTTTGGGAACGAGCTGTAGTCCGCCCTTCCCCCCTGGGAGAGCCTTTTATAGTTGACGAAACAAGTGAGCATCGGACTCCGGTTATTCAGACTTGGGCATTTGGCAGATACTTTCTAGAAGACGAACAAAGAGAGCCTGTTACGGCAAGGAATGTGACGGAGAGTACGTGTTGCAAAGATAGAATCGAAGCTTTCAAGTCCTGATTAGAATATTGGAACGCGTAAAGGCGTCCTGCAGATTTGCTAAGTGGAGACATTGAGGCACATGACAGAGCCAGGCCCCTATGTCCCAATCTTCTAAGTAATTAGAAGTTCATGAGGCACACGGTGATACCCGATCGGTCCGTGCACTGCAGAAATACTGGAGCGAGGTAATTAATTACCCCACCCTCTTACCTACTTGTCATTCTTTTAAGGTGAGAACATTGGCAATCGTTTGCAATTTTGAAACCTACAGTGTGTTAGGATTAGCTTGTTCGTGTGGTAGAATGGTTCCTGGGGATTCACCCTTCCTGTCTGAGACTTTGTGCTTTTTACCAAGCTGTTCCTCTCACCATCTCCACCTCACACCCTGGCCTCCGCAAACCACTTTTCTATCTTATTTTAGATTCCACGTGGAAGTGAGATCATACAGTGTGTCTCTCTGTGTCTGGCTTATTTTACTTATCGTAATTTTCTCCAGATTCACCCGTGGTGTCACAGATAACAGCCTTTCATCATTTTTAAAGGCTGGGTAATGTTCAGATGTGTGTATATGCCATGTTATTCATTTTTCCTTTGTGGGGAAATTAGATTGTTTCCATATCCCAGGTACTGGGATTAGCACTGAAGTAACCGAAATGCAGGCATCTCTTCAAGACCGTTTTCAGCTCTGTGGCTACATACCCAGTATTGAGTTTGCTGGGTAACATGGCAATTTTATTCTTAGGAGTTTTTGAAGAAACTTTCATAGTGTTTTCCAAAGTGACTATTGACTTACGTTCTGACCATAGTGACTGTGACTCCTTCACTCCACATTCTCACATACATATCTTATAGATAATATCTACTCCTTATATTTTTGATTGTTTAAAAATTAGAAATTTATTATCTCACAGTTCTGTAGGCAAGAGTCCAGAGCAGAAGTATTGCCTGACTCCTGCTCCCTCTAAAATCTATAAAGACACCTTTTCCCCCGCCTAGCTTCTGTTGGTTGCTGGAATCTTTCGTGTGGGTTTTTGTTGTTTTTGAGATAAGCCTTTTCTGTTGTAACTCTGGCTGTCCTTGAACTCACTCTGTAGACCAGGCTGGCCTTGAACTCACAGCGATCCGCCCGTCTCTGCCTCCCAAGTGCTGGGATTAAAGGTGCTCAGCTAGTTTGCTGGGATCTTTGAGGTTACATATTTAAAATTAATTTTTTAGCATAGGAAATAATAGGTTTCATACATTTTACTAGACTTTGCTCACGTTAGCCCCTCATTGGCCTATCCTGTCCCACCCTCTCCCACTGGCCCTCTATCCCCCAGTAGTTTCCCTTCTGTTTTGATGGTGTATGTAACTGAGATTACACACACCAGAGAAAAGAAGCAACATTTGTCTTGCTAACTGACTTATTTTCCTTAACATGATGGCTCCCAGTTCCACCCACTTTCTTTCCAGTGACATAATTTCGTTCTGCTTTACAGCCGAGTCACGCCCATTGTGTGTATACTGCGTCTTCCTTATCCGTGGATCTGCTGAGGGATCTCTAGGCTGCTTCCGTGTCTTCCCGATGTGAGCAGTGCAGCAGCAGACAACGTGCAAGGATCTCTGTGACCTGCTGGCTTAGAGTCCTTTGGGGATACACCTGGAGTGGAATGGCTTGGTCTGTCTTCGGTGTTTTGAGGATACTCCATACTGGTTTCAATGGTGGCTGAAATAGTTTATAATCCAACCCAATAGGGCTCGTTTTCCTCCATATCCACTTTAATATTTTAAAGTTAGCATATCTCTTGAGGTAGTTGATTTCATTCACACACACACACACACACACCATTCCACATTTTTTTAGTGACTCTTCCTACTGCCTTCTCTGTAATTTGCTTTCTTGATGTTAGCCATTCTGTTTGGATAAAAGTTGAATCCCAGTGAAGTTTTAATTCACATTTCCTTTATGGCTAAGAACGTGGAACACTGTTTTCCCATATATTTATTGGCCATTTCTGTTTCTTCTTTTGAGAACTGTTTGTTCAGTTCATTTTGTCTTTTATTGTTTAGATAATTAGAGATTTTTGTGTTTATTTCTACTTCTATGGATTTGAAGCCAGGTGTGTTGGCACAGGCTTGTAATCAGAGTACTCCGCAGTACAGGTGGGGGTGTGAGAACCTCACCGACATCACTGGCCACATGGTGGGTTGGAAGCCACCTTGGCTAAATGAGACCTTGTATCCAAAACATTTTTAGTCTAGATATTAATCCCCTGTGAGATATGGGGCTGGCATAGTTTCTCCCAGTCTGTTGATGTCTCTTCACTGTGCTAATGATTTTCTTTGTGGTACAGGCACTGTTTATTTCAATGAAAGCCCATTTGCCAAGTTCTTGAATTCTTTCCTGAGCAGCTGGCCCGTTTGAGAAACTCCTTGACTATATTTATGTCTTGAAGTTGCCACCTCTCTTTTCATCTAACAGTTTCTAAGTTTTAGGCTTTACATAGGTTATTTTATTTTATTTTTTATATGAGATTATGAGGTTATGATATTGGCACCTAGCCTCTGTCCTCTACATGTAACTATTTCCTTTTTACAGTGCCACTCTTTGAAATAGTAGCCTCTTCTCCAATTTCTGTCGTGGTGCCTTTATTGAAAGTTATGTGACTGTAGGCACATGCATTTACTTCTGGGTCTTTTTTTTGTGTGACACATGTGACTGTCTTCCCATGACAGCACCACGTCATCTTAAGTTGCTATGGCTCTGTAGTATAATTTGAGATCAGATATTGTGACACCTGCTGCATTGTTCTTCTGCTTAAGATTTCTTTGGTTATTTGAGGCTTTATTATGCTTTATTATGAAGGATAATAATTATAATATAAGCATAATAATAATAAAATTGTAGGATTTTTTTCAGGTTCTGTGAAGAATTTCACTGGAATTCTGATAAGGATTGTATCGAATCTCATGGTGATATAGCTATTTTCACAATATTAGTTCTACCAGTCTGTAGTAGTGTACTGCTGCTGGGGAGGCTCAGCAAGGAAGACAAGAAGGCATATTCATAACTGCAAACCCAGCCAGACCTCAGCAGAGGGAACCACCGTCATGGCTAGTGCCATACTTGATCGACAGTGGAACCCCTAAGCATCTCAGCTCAGGTGTTTTTATTCTTTCAGAACTCCTCAGGTATTCTACTGATAGCACGTGCAGATCATTAGCAATCAACATCCCCCACATAGATCCAACACCTGCAAATAATACAAAACGCCAAGACCTAGGCAGATCTCACCCAACAGTTCACAAAACAATATTTTAAACACAACTAAAAATACTTCTACAACACCAATCCATGAACACGAGAGGTCTTCCTATCTTCTAGCGTCTTCTTTAAGTGCTATTGAATTTGGTTTGCAAATATTTTGTTGAGAAGTTTTGCACCTATATTCACCAGGAAAATTGGTTTATAGTTTCCTATTTTATTGTATCTTACCTGTTCTGGGTATCAGGGTAATACTGGCTTCATAGGATGGATTTGGGAGTGCTTCTTTTTTTTTGATTACGTGGAATAAGTTGAAGAACATTGAAGTTAGTTCTTGAAAGACCTGATGAATTCAGTGGTGAGTCCATCTGGCTTGGGCTTTTTGTCATGTCTGCTGTTGGGGATTATTACTGCTTTAGTCTTATTGCTCATGGATATTTTTAAGTTGTCTGTGTCATCCTAGCTTAAATTTTATAGGTTACAGATGTCTAGGAGTTTAGCTATTTCTTCAAGATTGCCTACCTATTTGGAATTTGGTATTTTACTTTAAATGTTGTGATAAAATGCCCCTACAAAACCAACTTAAGGGAAAAGGGTTGATTTTGACTCGCGGTTTGAGGATAAGGCTATTATGCATGTAAGTCACAGCAACAAGAATTTGATGCACCTGGTCAAATTGTATCCAGTTAGCTCACTTTCTCCTTTTTATACAGCCTGGGAAATGATGCCACCCCACACTGGGTAGGTCTTCCCACTTTACTTAACTCAATCAAGACACTCCCTCGCAGACATGGCCTTCTCCCTAATGGTTCTAGCTCTCATCAATCTGACTGTATCGAGAACCATCACAGCGTTTGTTGTAAATGTCCCCTTTTATCTCTAATTTTATTGGCTTGAATCTCCTCTTTCTTTTGGTTCATTTGTCTAAAGGTTTCTCAATCTTGTTTATCTTTTCAAAGAACCAACTCTTCCTTTCACTGATGTGTTCATTGATGACCCGTGTCATTGATTTCTGCTTTGATTGTCATGATTTCTTTCTTTTGATTTTGAGTTTTGCTTGTTCTTTGTTTTCTAAGACATTGACTTCAATGTCTTAGACATCATTCAGTTATGTTTTTTAATAGCTCCCTGAATTTTAAAAATTGTAACATCAATAGCTATAAATTTACATCACTGTCTTTGCTGCATTCAAAGGCCCTGCAATGCTAGCTTCCATTTTGACTTGATCAAATCTTTTGATTATAGGAATTAAAGAAAATTTCTTCCCTTTTCTGTAAATGGTCCATTGTTCCTTCAATAGTGTTTTATACAATCTCCATGGATTTGTATAGTTTCTGTATTATCTCTTGCTATTGAATTCTATATTTATTTCACTATGACCTGATAAGATACAAGAAATTATTTTGATTCTTTCTTATTTATTATGTCTTGATGTGCAGCTTAAGATGTGGTTTATTTTAGATAAAGTTACACGAGCTGCTGAGGAGAATGTGTATTCTGCAGCTGTTGAATGGATTCATCTGTAGGTGTCTACAAAGTCCATTTGGTCTATGGTGAATTTTAACTTGGATGTTTCTTTGCTGATTCTAGTGTGGGTGACTTGTCTATTGAGGTAGTAGGGTGTATATCTTAGTTACTGTTCTATTGGTGTGAAAGGACACTGTGACCAAGGCAACTTATAAAATAAGGCATTTAATTGGGGGCTTGCTTACAGTTTCAGGGGGCGAGTCCATGGTCATCATGGCAGGAAGCCTTGCAGCGGGCAGGCAGGCACTGTGCTGGAGCAGTAGCTGAGAGCTCTCATCTCATCTGCAAGCTGGCAGCAAAGAGAGGCTGAGCCTGACATGTGGGCTTTGGAAATCTCAAAAGGCCTCTTGAAGTGACTCTTCCAACAAAGCCACACCTTCCTAAACAGTCTATCAACTAGGAACCAAACAGTCAAACATATGAGCCTATGGGAGCCATTCTCATTCAGACCAGCACATTCCACTCCCTGGGCCCCTTAGGCCTGCAGCCATACCACAGTGCAAATGCATTTAGTCCAACATCAAAAATTTCCAGTCTTCTACAGTCTCAAGACTGTTTAAAAGTCCAAAGTCTCTTCTAATACTCAAGACAATCTTTTAACTGTAATCCCCTGTAAGAGTCAAAAGCAAATTACGCATTTTCAACACACAATGACACAGAATGCATTCCCATTCCAGAAGGGAGGAAAAAGGGGGCATCGTAAGGAAATACGGAACCAAAACAAGACTGATACGCAGCAGGGCAAGCTCCAAGTGACTTCCAAAATGATATGGACTGCGAGCTTTTAGTTCTTAGTTGGTTTGTGTGTTGCATTTGTATATCAATTGGACTGGGCATCTCTTCTAATTTTATTTGGAGATTGTCTTGGTGAGCATCCCACTTTGAAGGTTCAATTTCTGATACCTTTCAGAGAAGGGAAAATAAAACTGATAGAACAATATCAACATTAAACCCAACTAGATATAAAAATACACTTAAAATTTGTTTACAATAGCCAGTACATTTCCAATGGCCATAAAACAGAAAATGACAAAACTAATGTAGAGCGTGCTATGAAGTTAAAAATTTCTTACTGCAAAAGTAAGATTGGTAAATGAATAAATCACACCAAGGGTTCAGAGAAGAGAAGAAAGGGGAAGCAAAGTTAAGAGAAAGGAAACAGAAGAAAAAATAATGGAAAATAATGTTATGAAGAGGGAGAAAAGAAGGAAAAGAAATAAATATGAATAAATAAAAACATGTATATATGAAATTTGAAAAATATAATAAAAGAATGAGAACATTAAAAACTTAAGGCCAAAATGCTACCCAAAGTATAGTGTATGCGTGACTTCCTCATTGCTGTAACAAAATACCTGACACAAGCATCTTAAGAAGGAAAAGTTCGCTGGGTGGTGGTGGTACACACCTTTAATCCCAGCATTTGGGAGGCAGAGGCAGGTGGATCTCTGTGAGTTCGAGGCCAGCCTGGTCTACAGAGTGAGTTCCAGGTCAGCCTCAGCCAGAGTAACAACAGAAAAATCCTGTCTTGAAAAACAAAACAAAACAAAACTAACAAACAAAAAACAAAAAAAGGAAAGGCTTATTGTGGCTCACAGTCTGAGGGTACAGTCCATTACAGTAGAGACATCATGGTGGCAAGACTGTGAGAAACTGTTGACTTTCCATCCGCAGTCACAAGGCAGAGAGGCGTGAATGCTGGTGCTCGGCTGCTTTCTCCTTACGCAGCAGCCCAAGACCGCGTCCCTTTGAATGGTGCCGCCTGCATTTAGGCTGGGTTTTCTCACCTAGGTTACCCTAATCTAGATAATCCCGCAAGTGTTCAAGGGGCTCATCTCTTCAGTGACTTCTAGAAACTCTTCCCCTTGAGTTGGATGTGATGATGATTGTCTTTAATCCCAGCACTGCGAGGCAGAGGCAGGTAGATCTCTGTGAGTTTAAGGCCAGCCTGGTCTACTTAGTGAGTCCCAGAACAGTCAGGGCTACATAGAGAGACCCTGTTTCAAAAACAACAAAAACCCTCCTCCCCCAGTCAACTTGGCATTCGAATGTGCTACTTTTGAGCTATAACTTCCATCTCATCTCCCCATAAGATCATGGCTGTCTACTAGTGTAAAATCTACTGCACTAGTGTAAAATCTACTGCATTAAGCTTGAGTAGATTTAGGTCCCCTCAGTCTTAAACTGTTTAAACCCTCATCAAAAGTCAAAGTACAGAGTGAATTTCTTTTGAGATAAGCAAACTCTTAAGTGTGAGCTCATATAACATCAAAACAAGTTACATATTTCCAGAGTACAATGACACAGAGTAAATGCTCCCATTCCAAAGGAAAAAAAAATTGGGGCATGGCAAAGAAAGATTGGACCAGAGCAAGACTGAAACCCAGCTAGGAAAACAACAAATCCTGTAGTCAGGCATCTGGAGCTTATGGTAGAATCATCTAGGCTCCAGAGGGCTTAGATAGCCTTATCTTCCAGCTCTGTTGCCTCCAGTACACACAGTCTCTCCTTTGAGCTGCCTTTACTCAGTGCCTGCAACTTTCCACAGTGGATATCCATGGTTCTGGCATTTTTCAACATCCTGGGCCTTCATTGTGACTTAGGCTTCACTTTTATGACTCCATGGAGTCACTAGACTCCCAGGGGCTCCTGGCAGGGGCTCTGCGACACATTGCCCAGACTGAACAGTTACCTGGAACCATGGACCAGGACTCCCTGGTACCTTCAATCCTGCATCTTTCATGTCAGCAAAATCAGTACCACATGGATCACGCTGCCAAGTCTTGTTGCCCCTGGAGATGGAGTGTGGTCCCCTTGAACCACAGTTACATCAGCTTGGGTGTGCTGACCTTGAGGTGACTCCTTCTGTGGCATTCTCAGCTTAGGGTTTCTCCTTTTAAATTAATTTGCATATTCATGAAGCAGAGCCTTTGATGGGCAGCATCTTACCTTCAAGAAACCCTCCGTGTTGTTCAGTGCAGAGCAGCAGGCTTCTCTGTCATGGCAACAATCTCTTTAACAATGACAGCTGCTTTAGGACCTTCCTTGTCTATGAAGTTGAACTCATTCTTCTCACAGACTGCACATTTCCTCGTATCTTCCTGCTTCACTCTTTGCTTTTGTCTTACTATGGACCCCGAGAAGAGCGGTAAACAGGAGCCACGCCACAGCCCGGATGCTGATGTCTTAGAATTTCCTCAAACCAATTAGCTCATTGTTCCTGCACCCAGCCTCACTCAAGGTCTCAGGACATGGGCAGTCTGCAACCTGATTATTTACCAGAATCACACAAATGCTCTCTAGCCAAGTTCTTGGGAGAGTCTCCCTTCCTCTCTGAAACATACTGAGCTGGGCCTGTCAGTGTTTTTCTTGACATGGTTCCTAAAGCTTCCACAAGAAGAACCCGTTGAGCTCTACTTACAACACCTTAGGGCAGTGGTTCTCCACCTTCCTAATGCTGCAACCCTTTAACACAGTTCCTCACGTTGTGGTGACCCCCAGCCATCCATCATACCTGTAACTTTGCTATTGTTGTGTAAATACCTGGTGTGCAGAAAGGGGTCTCGACCCACAGGTTGAGAAACATTATTCTAGGGCTTTTAATAGCCCAAAGTTTCTTCCACATTCCTCCTACTAGCTGGTCCCAAAGGCCTTTGAACCACAGCCAGGTTTATCACACCAACACTTTTGGTGCCAATTTTCTGTATTGGTTACTTTTCCAGTTGCTGTCACAAAATGCCTGATGAAAGCAACTTAAGAAGGAAGGGTTCATTTTGGCACTCAGTCTGAGGTCACAGCAGGAGGGTCACAGTGGCAAGAACTCCTGAGTAGTCACATGGCATTCACTGTCAGAATGCAGACAGAGAGGAGTGCTGGTGCTCATCTAGCTCTCTCTCTTTTTACGTGGTCTGGTGGGATGCTGCTGCTCACTTACAGCATGTCTTCCCTCCTCGGTTAACCTGATCTAAAGAGTCCCTCATAGACATGCCCAGAGGCTTGTCTTTCAGTTGATCAGAGATCCTATGCATGACAATATCTGTATTAACCATCACACACAGTAAAAAGAAAAAAAAAAGGAGAGACACAAGAGAAAAAAAGAAAAGATGTAGTATTATTGGAAAAAAACTTCTTTCCAGATCCTCTAAAATTGGAATCAGCCAGACGAGACTGGGGGTATGCACGGTGTCAGTGGGCTCTGGAATCTCATTCCTGTAACGCTGCTGCTCAAGTTGGGGTGGCTAATGTTCTGGCTAGAGAATGCCTCCCTAGCTCCTTGGGAGGGAGCGCAGCATTCAGAGCTGGGCGGGATGAGTAGTCTCAGTGCTTTCACAAACTTGTTCAGCGTTAAACAGCCCACAGGAGCTGTGAGGCAGAAGGAGCCGGGCACTCCACTGAAGTGAAATTGGAGGTAGGTAAGTGATGCCAGAGGCTAGGCCGCCTGACAACAGGCTTGGGGCTGTCAGGTCCTCAGGGAACTGTCTAAGCTTCTGTTCACCAATGGCGACGCAAACAGCCAGTCACCTTTACTTCCCCATCTCAGCCTCCTGCCATCTGAACTTGCAGGTGTATTGGCACACTGGCCTCCCCGTCTCTGTGAGCTCCCCTCTCCTCTCTCTCTGCCACCCTTAGGACTATGGAAGATTGACTCACGACCTCCTAACATGTGATTCGTCAGGCTCTACCAAGGTATCTGTCTTAAAACTCGGTTCCCGGTCACAACTGTCTAAGACCTGGAGAGAGACAACATGGATCTCCGTTTCACTACTGACGCATCTGTCAGAGCCATAGTCTCTCACGAAAACCACCAACCCAGGACACCTAACTGTATTTGAGGCTTTGAGGACTATGGACTTGTCCTGTGGCTGGGACTGCTGGGTATCAGGGCTGTCTGGCTTCTGATTGGCTGAGGATTCCGCTTCCTTCTGTTCCTTGGGGAGCTCGGTGGCTGCAGCCTTGTGCTGTTTGCTGCTTTTTCATAGTATCTCCGTTCTGCTCTCTCATCCGTCACGCCATCCCCTGTGCAATGGCTCTCAACCTCCCTAACACTGCGGCCGTTTAATACAGTCTTTGATGTTGTGGTGACTCCCAACCGTACAATTATTTTCATTGCTCCTTCATAACTGTAATTTCACTCTTATATGAATTGTAATGTTAATATCTGATATGCAGATGGTCTTAGGCAGCCCCGTGAAAGGGTAGTTCCATCCCAAAGGGGTTGTGAACTCACAGGTTGAGAACTGTTGCCTTTGTGATCCACTGTGCTCTTCATTTGTCCTTTCTTTGAAATGGCATCTAGTCTTAGATATTCTGACTGCCCTCATTCACTGTGCCACGTGAAGGCAGTTTCTAACCAGCCATCTTACTCCAGAAACCACATGATATATATTCTAGCAGGTTTGAGGTAGCTCCATGTCATGGTTTAAATTTGCATTTCCCCATCATCAGATGGGTTAAACTTTAACTGTATCTACTGGCTATTTTGATATTTTCTAATGAAAGATTGTTCAAATCTGTATTGGTTTTCTTGTAGCTGTAACAAAGCACCTGATGTAAACAACTTAAGGAAGGAAAGGTTAGTTTGAGGGAATACAGTGCATCATCACACAGATGTCATGGTGGTGGGGAGTACCGAGATGGTGAAAAACATGTTCATAGGGAGCAGAGGAAGATGAATGCTGGTGGTCATCTGGCTTCTCCCTGCTTTTTATTCGGCCTCTCAATCCGTGAAATAGTGACACCAACATTGAACATGCTTCCCTCCTCATTTAAATTTGGAAATACCCTTAAAGACATTACCCAGAAGTGTGTGTCTCCTAGGTAATTCCAAATCCCATCAGTTATCAAACAGGACCAAGTGTCACTAAATCCTTTGCCCTTTTAAAATTAGGTTAACGTTTCCTCGTAATTAAGTGACTCGATTTGCTGATGTATTGTGGGTATTATCCTTGTTAAATACATAGATCGAAATCTCCTCATCAGTTGGTTATGTTTTCATTCTCTTCCCTCTCCTGCAAAAGATTTTTAGTCGAGTGCAGTCCCATTTACCTACCTTTGCTTTTTTTGCTTGTTCTTCTGGGGTTTTAGCCAAGCAGTCCCTGCCCGGGTCTGCCTTCCTTGCCCCTCACAGCTCCCTTCCTCCAGGGCCAGCAGTCCTGTTCCCAATGCCCTGCCTTTCTCCTATTGCCTCCCAGCTACTATCCTGCATTTCATCACTGACTGACAGAGGGATTCACCCTGGGAGGAGGACCTGGGCTCACTTCCAGGACAGCTGCATCTGGGCCACAGGCTTGAGGAGATAACACTTGCCCTTTGGTTTATCCCTTAGCTTAGAGATCCTGGAGGGATTTTATTCTAATGCCCTGGAAGTTTACGGAGAAGGATGGACTGCTCACATCAGGGCCCCTCTCTGGAGTCACACCCTTGCAAGAAAGCAGTGGCAGAGGGAGGAGTAAGAGGAACATTTCATTCCACAGTCTTAGAGGGAGAAAGGGATGGGGGTTATTCCCAGTATGTTTCTTAAAAGATCTATTTTATTTTTAATCATGTGCATGTGTTTGTGCGTGGGTATGTGCACACATCTGCCAATGCCTGTGGAGGCCAGAACGGCTGGGTTCCCCAGGAGCTGGAGTCACAGATGGTTGTCACTGCGAGATGTGTGTGCTGGGGACTGAACCTGGGTCCTCCGCAGTCGCGGGGTGTACCTTTAACTATGGATCCGTCTCTCCAGGTACATTTTAAAAACTAGAAATTTAGAACTTACAGTATAGGAGGTTAGGGAGTCTAAGATCAAGCCATTTGGTGTTTGGTAAGGTTTTTGTTTGTTTGTTTTGTGTTTTGCTTTTCAAGAACATTCTTATTTGTCCCTTGATGATTTCCCGCACGCATACAACGCATCTTATCATATCCACCCCGTCCCCCCTCACTCTCGCACTCACCGCAGCCCCCCCTTCATGTCGTTTTTGTTATTTTAATAACCTACTGAGTCCAGTCGGTGCTGCCCACACGCAAGCACGGGGATGGGGCTGTCCTCAGGAATGTGGGCAACCTACATGGGAAGAAAGTGTCTCCTCAGCTGGGGGTAGGCCCTTGTGAGCCCCTCCCCCACCCGTATCAAGCCCAGAAAACCACGGAAAAGTTTGTTTTAGGTTCTTATTGAGAGCTATTATTAGTCTTTAGCAAGTAAAAATCTTTTCTCTCTACCTTTCTCATTTGTTTTTTTGAGACAGGGTCTCAGTATGTAGCCTTGGCTGACCTGGAACTCAGAGAGATCCCCTTGTTTCTGACTTCCAAATGCTGGGATTAAAGGCGTGTGCCCCCCAGGCCTGGACCTTCAAGACCTTTTCAAAGATAATTTTTCTTTACATAGCAGTCTCTTATGTCTTAGTCTTTTGTCCTTTAGGAACATTTAAACATTATTTTGAAATATAATTTTACTTTCAAATGATATGAATAAATTCCCCTGTCCCTGTCACCTGACTGCCCCCCCCACCCAGTGACACCTATCCTAAACCAGGAAAATGACATTCGTATAATATTAACTAATCCACAGACCTCATTTTATTGCTACAGAGAGATCTCTCTTGTCCTATCTTCTTATAGATGAACTCCATCCATCTTTAAGATGAAATATTTACCTTAATGAAAGCTACAGCTCATAAAAATATCTATACTCAGAGTCTCCGTAGCACAGTGCCTCTCATATGGTAAACTGTGGTTACACGTGCAGGGAATGAAAGAGGCCTTTTGGAGAATGTTGGCTCTCTTGCTGTGTGATTTTAGGCAAGGGACACAATCTCTCTGTGTTTCAGCCATATCTGTAAAATGCAATTACTGATCCTATGTAGGGAGACTTTGGAGTGCCTGGTATATCACAGATGCTCTGCCTTTGATCAGTGTCTTGACTTGGTTTCCTTGGACGTACAGTCTGGGATGTAGATGGACATGCAGGTAGTTTATGTGGGGAATGCTCATGGGATCAGCAACATCTGGGGAGGCATTTGGGACTGGACAGCAGAGGAGTCTGAACTATGATCCAGTTGTAATATGATACTCCTCCGGAGAGCTGGGATGTCTCTGAGAGCTTGTACCTCACAGCAAGTTACTGAGTGTGGGTTGTTCTCAGGCTAGGGTGCAGTCTCACCCAGAGCACAGCCTAAGGGTGGACTCAGCTGTGGGCCTCAGCAGCTAATGCCCTGACAGCTGGGGGACTGAGGCCTACGTATTGGCGGGGAGTCTGGGCCGTACATCACAGCATCGAGCCTAGCCACTGTTACTGTGATGGCTCTGAGAAGGGGGACATCAAAAGGGGGAGGCAATTAATCATGAGTTTTTATCCTCCCCACATGTTAGCCACATTACACCATGGCATGTGGGAAAGGCTTGATACTCCAGAGAAGATGTTTTCCTTTTCTGCTCTCTGCATTGAGGGGGGAAATCTGTTTACAACTTCAGGGAAAGCTAATTGAGTGGCTAGACATAAAAAACAATGGATCCTGCTTCTTGTTATAGCTGCTAAAGAGAATCCCCAGAGTTCTTTTTGCCAACCTTATAAAAGACCCTCATTTTGTACGTTCCTGCCACATATGAAGATTCCCTTGAAGTGTGCCATCCTGTCAGACTTTGAATGAATTTCAAGAGAGTCTTTCTCAGGCTGCCAAGATGATTTGGCATCAGCCACAGAGAATAGTTGTTTGTTTAGTAATAGCTGTAAGTCTCCTGGGAGTTTTGGAGCCAAGCCCGTCAGATGGCAAAGAAGAGGTGTTGACTCCTCATCTAGAGGTATGTACTCAAGCCTTCTCTATGCACAGCTGCCCACCTAAGCACCAGAATATGACTCCACACATGCTGTAGGTTCCTGCAGACTGATTCAGACCCTAGAGCAATGGTTCTCAACCCTCCTAATGCTGCGATCCTTTAATAGAGTTCCTCACATTGTAGTGATCCCCCAACCATAAAATTATTTTCATTGCTCCTTCATAACTAATTTTGCTACTGTTATGAATCATGATTTAAATATCTGATATGCAGATGGTCTTAGGTGACCCCTGTGAAAGGGTCATTCAACCCCCAAAGGGGTCACGACCTACAGGTTGAGAACCACTGCTGTAGTGGTTTCTATGCATAGTGGTTCCTGTGTGTGATTCTGCATATTTGATCTGTAAGTATCACAGCTTCTTGTGCACCTTTACAAGGGAAAGACATTAAGGTAAGCACTGTCCTGGCTTTATTTCTGTTATATATATATATATATATATATATATATATATATATATACACACACACACACACACACACGTATACACACACACACACACACACACATATATATATATGAAGAAAAGGTTTATTTTGCCTCACAACCCAGGTTACAGACCATCACTGCAGGGCAGTCACAGCAGCAGGCCACATCTCATCCACATTCGAGAGCAGAGTGAGAATGAATGCATGCATGCTCACTAGTACACAGCTTGATTCCTCCACTTTGACACAGCTCATGTCCCCCTGTCTAGGGAATGGTGTCACCCACAGTAGTCTGGGTCTTCCCATATCAATGACCTTCATTAAGACAGAACCTCACAAGGCATGTTCATGAGCCAACCTGATATAGGACCCCCCCCCCCCCCAATATTCTCAGGCAATTCTAGGTTGGGTCAAATCAACGGTTAAAGCTA
Source organism: Cricetomys ansorgei (assembly GCA_026225945.1). NCBI lineage: Eukaryota > Metazoa > Chordata > Mammalia > Rodentia > Nesomyidae > Cricetomys > Cricetomys ansorgei. The sequence continues at coordinate 19,729,753 of JAMJFZ010001264.1, read as the reverse complement.
ACTGTTATATTCACTGTTGTTAACTTTGGGGATAAAGTATGTTTTCCCAACTTACCAGTCTCTTTGGAGCAGTTTCCTTGGTCAGTTCTCTAAGCAACAGTTAGTCTTTGTTTGTAAATATAGATATAGCTCATAGCACATAACAGAAATGGCAACATCAAACGCTCTCCTCTAAGTTGAGGCAGTTTTCTGCCAGGAATCTTACTAAGTGCAGTTGATCTTTCTGAAATGCCTATGCTGGTTATTTGGGTGTGGGCGTCCTCGACCACCACACAGTGCCTCATCTGCGACAAAGGTCCAAGCCCTTACATGCCCCAGAGTTGGGAAGGTTTGAACCTCAGCCTCAGGTCACTATCTGCCCACCCTTCCTCCCTTCTTCCTTCTCCCTCCCTCCATCTCTCTGCCAGAGAGGTACTGCTAGGCTGAGGAAGGTAATGGCCATTACCCTGGGAACTTAGTGCATGCCACCCTTGTCCCATTGCTCATAAGGAAGTCTGGGGAGCTACAGCCACATGCGATTTCCCTCCATGTCCCTGCAGGACCGTGAACAGGCATGGCGAGTGATCCAGGAACTGTTGGAGTGGGAATGGACTTTTCTGTTACCCTCAATTAAAGGCTCTAGAAAGTGGTGCTACGAGCTAATCATTTGTGACAAGCAGCACAAATTAGTCATGTTTAGAGGCAGCAGGGTTTTGATGGTTACATCAGGGATCTGGGCTCATTCCTAGAAACATTATTGAGCAATTTGTCTTTTAAACTAGACTCTTTTGTGAATTTGCCTAGTGAATGGGTGAAAATGTCCAGTCTGGGAGTCATACATGGTCTGAGTTTGGAGGCATTTGAAGCCAGGCAACGTTAGAGGTGTGGCTGCATCACCTGAAAACAGTGTCATCTTCAGCCACACTGGTTGATACTAACGTTGCCTCTTTCTATAGTCTTGTTTTCTGGTCTGAAGAAATGTGCTGGCTCATAGCAAGTGCTCAGTGTGGATATTTCTTGGCTTCACGATGAGTTCCATCCCATTACACCTGTTAGAGGTTGAAAATAGTGTAAATGAAAATGAGGTGAACACATAGAACCTACATCCGAGTACCCTAGATTAGCAACACAGTACTTAGCGATGATGGTTGTTTAACTGGGGAGGAAAGCTCCACACTCAGTGTGGCAGACACCATCCCGTGGATGGGGGTTCTAGACTGAATAAAACAGGCAAAAATTGTAGCCAGCCGAGTAGCCTCATGCACTGCTCTTTGCTTCATTACTATGTATACAATGTAACCAGCTGCCTCGTGTCCCTGCCTTTCTGCCACAATGGACTGTCTCCCTTCAAACCATGAGCCAAAATAAATCCTTCCTTCCTCATGTTGCTTCTTGCCTGGTATTTGGTGACAACAATGTGAAAAGTAATCCACCTGGAAATCAAACTGTAAAAGCTGATTGCTGCTGAGCATATACTAGCTTTATTCTGTCATAAAGCCGACCTGTCATAAATTGGGGACTGTCTGAAAATAATGGCTACTGTGATTTCTAAGGGTGCCCGATAATATAAGGACACTGAACTGGAGATGCTTAAGAAGTGAAGGAGAGACTACAATAGTTAAATGACCTATCTAAAATGTTACCATTGACCAGAATATTGTATTACAGAATATTCTGTATTACAGAGACTTATGAAAAGAGATTTCAAAACTGTTTTCAAAGATGAAGTTCTTTTAATTATTAATTTTTTATTTTATGTGCTTGGGTGTTTTCCCTGCATGTATATCTACACCATGTGTATTCCTGGTGCCCATGGAGGTTAGAAGAGGGTGTTGGATCCCCTGAAACTGGAGTTACAGATGGTTATGAGCCACCATGTGAGTGCTGGAAATTGAACCCAGGTCTTCTGGAAAAGTAGCCAATGTTCTTAATCACTGAGCCATCTCTCCAGGCCCTCCCTTTTTGAGAAGGGTCTCACTGTGTAGTCCCAGCTGGTCTGGAATTCTGTATGTGGAACTGGCTGGCCTCAAACTTTACAAAGATCCACCTGTTTACATTTCCCTGGTGCTGGGATTAAAGAAGTCCTAACACCCTAGCCCAGCCACACAGTGTTCAGGAGTTTACACCATGCCTGCAAAGAAAAAGCTTCTTTGAAGAAATAAAATATTTACATATATTAAAGAAAGTTTACATTTTCCTATATAAACATTATTTGAATATTTAAAGTCTTGCCAGTGAAATTATTCTTGATGCATAATTGTGTATACTTTATTGTATTTTCCAACCAGTTTCTTTGCTTACTTGCTGTGTTGTTTTTCCGTAGAAGGTATTTTTCACTAGTTTGATTTAAAATATTTTTCCATAAAATTGTCTGCATTTGACATTGCTGATACCTGAACTGACTGTTTTCCATAGACCAGTGGTTCTCAACCTTCCTAATGCTGAGACCATTTAATATAGTCTCTTATGTTGTGGTGAACCCCACCATAAAATTATTCATAACTGTAATTTTGTTATTGTTATGAATTGTAGTATAAATACCTGATATGCACATCATCTTGGGCAACCCCTGTGCAAAGGTTGTTCAACTCCCAAAGGGGTCATGACCCCCAGGTTGAGAACCACTTCTGTAGCCCATGATATATTTAATTGGAAAAATAGTCTACTGTGTGGAAGTAACTTGTGAATCAAAAGCTATTCTGAGCTATACAGAGCAATTTCAGTAAGCTCTTAAAACACCGGGATGTGTAACTCACACAGTCCAAACATCTTCTCAGTTAATTCTGGCCTCTATATTCAAGTGACTTTCTTCAACAAAATGTCTATGATCCAACTCACAAACAAGTAATCTCTATTTCTAGTTCTTTTGAGTTGTTCAGCAAATTTAGATGATTCAAAACTGTAGACAATCCCAATCACACCCCATTCTGGGACAAAATTAAAATGTATCCAAATGAGAAGAGGATTAACATCGACATATTCTTACAGGTTGAGACAGTCCAGAACACAATTGGAGAATGTCAGAGTTAAATCGTGTGCTCATTAGAACTCACATTGCGCCTTTCCTGCTTTGCCTTGGGAAGATGAAGCTCAGGTTTGTCCTGTGACAAGGGCTTGTGACTTCTGTCTTCCGCCACACAGCGTGCCGACCTTAGAGCTGAGAAGGAATGTGCGCTCAGCAGAAGGCGCGACCCTCACCGTTGAAATCATTGATTTCTTCAGCGCTGAGGTCAACCCCACGGTCCTGCGAACCCCACGGTCCTGCGAACCCCACGGTCTTGCGCATGCTGGACAGGCACTCTGTTGATTTCTGTCTTGAATTTTTTGATTTTTTGAATAGAAGCATTTTTCTGTCATAGTGAGTCCCTTAGACTGTGAAGGTCATTTTGGTTTTCAGTTGGTTTTCAGTAGTAATAGTTCTGTTAAAGGTTCAAGTTCAAAAGTTGAAAATTTAAAATTAAATTTATTTTAACTGATAAGCAGAACAACATATTTATGGGGTACCATGAAATACTTTGATATGCATATATATTATATAATGTTTAAATCAGGTTAAATATATCTCCTCAAACAGTCTTTTTATGGTAAACATATTCATGATCTTAGAGCCTTTTGGAATACAAAGTACATCTGAAAAGTTGAAGTTTAAAAACTCCATTCACTTGATACTTTGTCTAAGGACTCAAACAATTTTGAACAAAATACAGAACACCATAGGACACTTGGAATGATTTTTATTGCAATTGTTAATCATAACAGCTCAGATATTTGTGTCAATTGACAGGCAGCAAGGACAATTATGTGATTGTGTGTATGTGTGTAAAATCTGACAGCTTAGCTTCCATGCTCATTGGTTACCATGACAACCTGTTTGGACACAAACATTACTTCCATACATTCTGCTACAGTTCAAGAATACTTTTTCTCTTCAAGTTCTTGACAAAATATGAACACCCTTTCTACCAGGATTCTCCCCAACGAAGTTTATTATCTCAAAAATTAAGTTTCCTTTCGACGATCAAAACTTTAAACTGTATTCAAAGGTTTTTAAAAACCTCTTTTTTTTTAAGAAGTGGGGTTTTAAATCAGAATGTCAGATGTTTCACCTTTGACAGAAAGGGCTTTTCAAAGTTTTAATTACATGAGTTTCTTTTTCTAAACAATAAACCATTATTGTAACCAACTTCTTACCAGAAGCATCCTACGATCTTGATACAAAGCTCGTGGGTATGGAGGTTTCACAAGGATTCTTGTTCTGCAGTGTTGGAGATTGGGGTCAGGGCCTCGCTCATGAGAAGCGAGTGCGGAGGTCCGAGCAGCTCTTGGCTTTTTGGTTTTTTCTTTTTCTTTTTTTTTTTTTGGATTTTCAAGACAGGTTTTCTCTGTTGTAACTCTGGCTGTCCTGGAACTCACTCTGTAGACCAGGCTGGCCTCGAACTCACAGAGATCCACCTGCCTCTGCCTCCCGAGTGCTGGGATTAAATAAAGGCTGTGCCCCCACTGCCTGGCTAGCTCTTGACTTTTTGAAACAAGATCTTCCTATGTAGCCTAGGCTGCCCTCAAACTCTATTAACCTGGAAGTTGTGTGCCACCACTCTCAGATCAAAAGATTAAAGATATATTTTTATTTTTTGCTAGGAATTGCTAGGATGACCTAGCAATTCTTCTGCTGGGTAAAACACCTAAAGGAGGGGAAACCAGAACCTCACAGAGAGTTCTGTACTCTCATGTTCATTGCAGTGCTACCCACCATAGCCAAGCTATGGAATCCACCTGAGTGTCTGTCCATGCACAAATGGACACAGAAATTGGCATGAATCTGGGCAAGGGGATACTCAGGATTGTTTGACAATATAATGCCACTTTTAACAACATGAATGAGACTGAGGACATTTTGCTAAGTGAAATAAACCACACACAGAGAAAAAATACTATATGATCACTCATATATAGAATTTTAAAAAATCAGCTACATAGAAAGAGAGGGAAGGATATTTATTAGATGGTTACTGGGCTTCAGTAAGGAGGAGGTTGAGCACAGTAGGTCAAAGGTGGGAAAGTTCAGTGATGGAGGAGGAATGATCTAGAGATCATTCGTGAGTATTTGCACTAATAATAATGTACCATATGTTGGATAGTTCCCAGGAAAGTAGGTTTTAGGCACTCTTTCAGCAAGTACACAGGAAAGTATGCTGGAGCGTTATGCACTGACTTGCCATCATTGATCCCTTCACCCCGTGCAGCCAAGCATCCTATGGCACATCCTAAATATAGACAGTAAAATAAATGGAATTGGTGCCACTTACTGTTCATTCAGTTTCACTGGGCTGCAGGAGACTTGTTAGCAGCTAATTAATAAGTCTTCAGGTATGCACAAGAAATTTTGCAATGGAAAAAAAAAAAGAGAACTTACTCAGAACAGTTGCTGCATCTATGTGGGAAAACCAAGCTTCAGTGACTGATTTGAAAACCACCTTGTGGGCTGTGTTTGCTAAATTACCATCTTGGAACTCAGAATAGTCCCTACCTTGTGAAGTATATGTTGGGGTTTTTTCAGCAGTGTCCCGGTGGCCAGTGAAACCATCATGATATTCTCCGTATGGGCGCTAGGTAAAACAGACACTGCTTTAGTCAGGATTCTCTAGGGAAGTAGAACTTCTAGAATGAATCTATCATCTATCTATCTATCTATCTATCTATCTGTCTGTCTGTCTTTCTTTCTTTCTTTCTTTCTTTCTTTCTTTCTTTCTTTCTTTCTTTCTTTCTTTCTATCTATCTATCTTTCTATCTATCTATCTTTCTTTCTATCTATCTATTTATCTATCTATCAGCTATCTATCTATCTATCTATCTATCTATCTATCTATCTATCTATCTATCTACTTAACTATCTATCAACCCATCTATCTAGAGAGGGGATTTATTAGAATGGCTAACAGGCTGTGGTACAACTAGTCCAACAGTGGCTGTCTACTAACAGAAGGTCCAAGAATCCAGTAGCTGTTCAGTCCATGAGGCTGGATGTGTTAGCTGGTCTTCAGTGTATGCCAGAATACCAAACAAGTAGGCTCTAATGTCAGTGAAGGAATGGACTCGCCAGCTAGATCAAGGCCAAGCAGGTAAAGAGAGAGTGCTTCCTTCTTTCATGCCCTTTATATAGGCTGCCAGCAGAAGGTATGGCCTAGATTAAAGGTGTATCTTCCCATCTCAAAGATCTGGATGAAAAGTGGACTTTACCACTTCAAATGATTCAATTACGAAAAAAATCCCAGCTGGGTAGTAGTGGCACACGCCTTTAATCCCAGCACTTGGGAGGCAGAGGCAGGCAGATCTCTGTGAGTTTGAACCCAGCCTGGTCTACAGAGTTCTAGGACAGCCAGAGTTACAATAGAGAAACCCTATCTCGAAAAACCAAAAACCAAACCAAACCAAACAAACAAACAAACAAAAAAAAAAACGAAGAAAAAAAAAGAAAAGAAAAGAAAGGAAGGAAAAAGAAAGAAAATTCCCTCACAGGTATGCCCAGCCTCTTGGGTTTTGGTTAATTCCAGATGTGGTCAAGTTGACAACTAAGAATAGCCGTCATGGACACTGAATCCAGGTTACATATCAGCTACAATGTTACCATTTTGATCTTTCACCGAAGAGGAAAGTGTACTTTGAATGTTTCAATCTAATTGCTGGCAAAATACTATCACAAATGAAGAATGTTACTGAATAATGGGATAAGTTATAGTTGAAAATCTACCTGAACAGCCAGGGCTATGCAGAGAAACCGTGTCTCAGAAAACAAAAAGCAAAGAAACAAACTAAAGAATGTCGAAACTACAGTCTTCATTTGTGCTCTGTGATGAGCTGGTCAGCTTTGACCTTGACCTGTGACGGTCAGCCTTCACCTTCTGCACCCCTTTTACTTCCTCCAGACTCGGTTTCTTCACATTTCCTATTGGTCGGGCTGATGGCAAGGCATTTTTATGGAACTCCCAGACCACAACAAGGACCAGTAAGTGGTGAGGAGCAACAGTTGAGCATATGTTCCGTCATCCATGGCTCCCTCAAAAGGTGTAGCAAGGTACATTACATTTTGTTGCGCTGTTGTTCAAGGGGTACTCACTGTGCCTTAACAGGGATCAACAGGGAGAAGGGAAGGGTGCTTCTGGTCATCTTCAGATTTTCTAGGACTTGAAATGAGAACTCAGTTTACTGCATAATTAATTGTCTTGTTTCTTTTAGGAACTGGCAGTGGCTGAGAATGCCAAAGGAACTCTACTAACACCATCCTGAGTTATCAAGTCCCACTATAGTAATAATTTTGTTTTTAAGTGAAGTGTCTTATGTGTTAACTGCTAGGATTGTCCTGGGAAAAGCTGGGTGGAGTCAACCCAACTACTGTACATTGCCCTGGCTTTCCTGCAGCTTCTCAATGAGACATAATACCGCCTCACTCTCATGAATAGCTTCTTCATAATGAAAGTGACTGTTCACTTCGACATGATGTTGTAACTGTCCATCATGAAACCGTGTGAAGCTGAAAGACAGATGGCAGTCCTATGGGCTTTTTGAGAGGTCACAGTTTATTCCTCTTGGGAGACAAGTGCCGAGGACAACCTCCAATCATACTTGTACAGCTCTGGAACCATTTCCAGTTAAAGTACTTGGAGTTCTTGATGAGGAAGAGAACCAAATAATTTATCTTCCTCTTGCTTCCTGAGTACAGGGCCTACATAAGCTTAGGCTTACAGTGTACCCCTTTTAAGAGTGTACCTCAATGAAGGATCAGGAAATCACTACTTTTTTTTTTTTTTTGGTGGGGAAAGGGGGTCTTGGAAGTCCAAAGTTGTGTTGGGCCCAGCTGTATACAACTTGTGTAAACTTTATTGTTGGAGGGTCCTGTTACCTGTAAAATGGCCCTCCCAGCCTGGGCTGCCAACACATCTGGGTTAGAACAGCTGGGAACAATTTTTAGTTGGAAAAATAACTTATGTGGAAAAGGAGCATAAACTTTCATCATATACTGGCTGGTTGTAAACTTAAGGCCATGTCGGCAGGAATTCTAATGGCTTGTTTTTCTATTTGGTTGTAGTCAGACATTTCTGAGGCACGGAAGGCACACACCTCCCAGGTGACAGGTCCTGGTAAGAAAATGAACTGCGTCATCATTGTCTTAGTTCTCTGAGTCCTTTATATATATCTATGAATTTGGGGAGACATGCTAAATGTATAGCAAAACTTATAGACAGCCTTGTTAGGTTTGTACCATGTGACCCTGCCTACGCACTGTGCCAATAGGGAAAAAACAAAACAAAAAACCCGTCAAATCCAACAAGTATGACATAATCCAGATGGAAATTTTGTTTCTCCCTATCAAATAATGGCACGTGGACTCGGGTGGCCAGATGACTGTGACTAGAGATGTCAGATAGGAGAAGACAAGAGCGAGGGTATTGTCCAGAGGCAGAGTAGAACCATATTTTAAATTTGGCCTCACTTAGCATTTTAATCAGCAGATATCCTGCTCTTTTTCTGGTTGAGAAAACAGAAAGCATCGGCGGCCTGGGTTCATAGTGTGTAGGGAAAATAGACCTGCATGTGCTTCTTGGAAATGTTACCTTGTCAACCCTAAATCTACTTTGCCCAAAAGCCTTGATAAAAGGTGTAGCTTTTACATTTTAATTTGGACCTGTTATTCAGCTGTTCTTTAAAAATGTAACAATTTCTAATTAAGAATTGCTATGGCAAAATCATCTGCATTAAATACACTCACGGTACTGTAACAATCATTATCACTATATCCAGAACATGATTTCTTAATTTTTAAACCATGATTTCATAAGATTTAAAGCCTCTCCAAGATATACTACTGAAGTATTAACAGGTAAAATGCATGATTTTTCAGAGCTTAAGCAACGGTCTTCTGCTCTCCTTCTGCCTGGGAAGGTGGGTCATTCCTGGGACTGGTTCTTGTCGGGTTTATCTGTATCTGTCCACATGTTATGTTTTACCTTTTTTTGAACTTTGCTTTTATTCTAGAGTGATTGTAAACCAGAGTAAAGCTTCATAAATCTATACATACCCTAAAATGAAATCTCACCAGGCCTATATGGCAGGCGTGGGAGCTGCAGGAACTTTATGATATTCAGATTTAGAGGAAAGGGGTTCAAACTCTTCCATAATTGGATGCGGCCGTGTGGGCTAATTATCAGGGAACACAGAGGCCTAAGCTTCTATATTTCAAGTTGTGTATGGTTAGTATATAAAATAAAGGCCCAGAATATGCATGCACTAGCAAAACCTGAATGAAAGTAGCAAACCTAGCAAAACCCGAGTAACTTGAGAAATTTCTCCTCCATGAAACTTGTGGTCCCCATTGTGATGCTTAGAGAATACTTGTATCTCTTTACTGTCCCATGTGAGGGTCCTAACAGACACTCATCACTTAACTCTTGGTAGCAGTGAAGCCTTGTTGAAGGCCCACTGGGAGTATCGGTGGTCTGTTCTTTGCCTGACCTTACTATGATCGCAAAAGGCTCAGAATGTTTATTGGACACAATCCTTAAAGAGAAAAATGGAAATGAGACTACTGATTTACCTTTATTTTATGAGTCAAACGGGGATAGTCATCCTTACATGGAATCCAAATATGGTGAAATCCCAGCATGAGTTAAACCACGGTGGCTCTTATAGGGGTGTAGATTTTATTTTCTGGACGCTGTTGAGAATTGGTAGCACTTTTTAATCCCAGGCCTTCGCGTCTGCTCATCTTTTGAAAAAGATGATGTTGCCTCCAGTTTACAGGATGATCTGGGTACTGTTACTCCAGGGACGCAACAGCTTCCAGTGAATGGGCATTTAAGCACAGACTGAAGATTGTCCTCGGGTTGTCAAGCTTGGAAGCTATAGTGGGTGAATTCAGAAAGTAAATTGTTCAGCTTCTTCAGAGCTCGATGCTTTGAGCAAAATAACAGCTCTCTTTTAGTAATTAACATGCCTTGTTTGTTTTGAGTTCTTTTGAATGTAATCAAGGAAAGGAACCAGGAGAGAAGACGTTCTCAGGAGGCCCCCAGAAGCACTCTGGCACTGGCCAATGCAGCCGGCGGATGAATGACACAGTGGGGGTGTGCGGCTAAGTGAGTCCTATTTATGTGTTACTCAGTGCACGAGGAAGCATGCTTCAGTTCAAAGCATCGTTCCCCTTCAAGTGTCTCCGCCCGGCATCGTATAGCTTGGCAATTGCTTTCAGGAATGCTGGAGCGGTTCACGTGTGCCAAGTGTCTCCGAGTAGTCGTCTGAGGGGACAAAGCTGAGGAGGAGAAGAGGGCAGACAAGGGCATCTGACCATAAAGACCGAGAATTTCATTGGTTAGTGGAAGACTTTCTTGGCCAGCACCCCTGGGAATAGGGTGGTTTATTGCAAACTTTCCCAGGCCTACGTGTCCTTAATGACAGTCTTTGGGACCATGTCAGGGAGGACCTTTGAGCAGAGTCAGGGTGGAAACCACAAGGTGATTTATTATTTTATGTAACAAGTCCTTAGGTAGCCATTCTCCGGGCTGACCTCTCCTCTCTGTGGCTTTCTGGCTTTGTCCTCTCTGTTTTCTTCCTCCTGCAGCAATTTTAATATAGCATCCACTCACAGCAGTGTCTGCGATATGTCTAGCCCCAGGCTTGGCTACACAAGTGTAAATCCGCCTGGGAGCTGAGCCTTCTCGGTGAGGGGTTGCCCAAACCAGTTGCCAGGGAGGACAGTTGCAGTTGGAAAGACCACACTAGAGGCACTGGGAACGAGAAAGAAATGCGCAGCTGTGACTAGGTCACCCAGTTTCGAGGAACGTACCCCTCTTCATCACTTTCTCTGACTTCTGGGTTAGTGAAAATGATATCTACTCGTTGGCTACTTCTGGATAACAAAAGAAAATCTCTCCTGTGGTCTTCGATGAAAGAGGCAATTCTAGGTACAGAAGCCTGCTTTCATGTTAATGTAACATCATTGCCTTATATCCTCTAATATGGGCCTCCCTGGGGAGGAATTTCGTCTTGGCTAATTCTAGACCTCCAGTGCCTAAACCAACAAACAGCCACCCATAAGTTCTCAGTAGGGGCCCACGAGAGGCCTAGTAACGACTGGAGGCAACATCCCGTGGCAACTCTGTCATCGCTGCTTGTGGGTTCCTTTCTGTTCCTCGCTTTCCTGTGATAGAAACTTGCTTCATCAGGAAAAAATTAAAAAAAAAAAAGAAGCCTACTCTTTCAGCTTGTGAGAACTAAATGAATTAGCATATATAAAGTGCTAAGACCATTGCCAGGCACACAGTATGCCGGTGGACGAAGAGTGTGTGTATGTGTGTGTGTGTGTATTTAAGTATGTGTGTGTGTGGAGTACAGAGATCATCATTAAGTATCTTCTTTGATTGTTCTCCAACTTATTTTTTTATTTCTTTTTTTATTTTTTGAGATTATAATATAATTACATTATTTCTTCCTTCCCTTTCCTCCCTCTAAACCCTTCCAAATACCCTTCCTTTCTCTCTTTCAAATTTATGGCCTTTTTTACATTAATTGTTTTATATATATATATACACACACACACATATATATGCATAGATATATATTGAGAAGGTTGTATTTAGGAATATGTATATATACATATATAAATAATATGTATGTGTATAAATATGTATATATGTATGTACTACACGTGTTACACACACATATATCATGATATGCATATATGTGCATATATGTATATTTAGGCACACATATATGTATATATACATATATACATTTAATATACATATATTATATATATTATATACAACATATATACATATAATATACACAAATACAACTTGCTTCGTCTATACAATGATATGTGTATGTATGTTTTCAGGACTGACCATTTGGTATTGGACAACCGACTGGTGTGCTTTGTCCTGAAGAAGACTTTTCTCTCACTCTCAGCCTTCCTTAGTTCTGTAGTTCAGCCTGTAGATCTCTGAGCAGGGTTCAGACCCCATGGTCTTTCCCTTATCCACCTCAGCATGACTGTTGTTGTACTTGTTCAGCTCACGTCTGGTCAGTCATATTGGTGAGACTTTATGGACAAAGCTTCTGATATTACCAGGAGACGCAGTCTTGCAGCAAACGCCCTGCTCCTCTGGCTCTACAGTCTTTCCACCCCCTCTCCCACAGTGTTCCCTGAGCCTGGGTGCAGGGGGTGAATGAGCACACCCAGAGCCCAGATCTTGGTTCTAGGTCTATGCTCCAGGTAAAGAACCAAAGCTTTATGGAGAAATGCTGATTCCAGGGCTGGGCACATAACAGAGGAGAGCTGCTGAGGTGGCAGGAAGTGAGAAAGTAGTGAAAACTGAGCAAAAAGAGATGAGGTGTGCAAAGGGAGCAGGAGCCGGCTGTAGAGAGAGCCAGTGGCCAAAGATGGAATAATTCAAGCAATAAAATAGTACAGTACTGAATTATAACCCAAGATATAAGCAAGTCTGTTTTAGTAGAAAAAAATGATTGAATAAACATACATGGGGAAAGGAGACACCCCTTCCCCCAAGATGGGCTGTACGTACTGACCTGCATGCAGAACCCAGGATGGAAAGAAGGGAGAAAAGAAGGGCTTTACAGTGGAGAAGTTCTACATGCCCTACCTCAGTCAGGCACCAGCAGTGGTACGTCGTTTTTGTGGAATGTTCCCTTCACATGATGTCAGGAGAACACACATGGTGGTCTTCTTTCTGCAAGCTCATTGTTCCAGTCTGATCTCAAGAAACCCAAAGAAGCTGAAATGTAAGAACAAACTATAAATACATGATAAATAGTCTTCAGAGCTGCCAAGATAACCCAAAGCTAGGAAAGCCAGAGAAGCCGTCATAGTCAAGAGAAGTCAGAATCCAACATGATGCCCTCCATGTGACCCAGACACAGAACAGAGGTGTTGGGTAAAACAAGTTTATAAAGAGTGGAATAATCCAGCTCAAAGGATAATGAAAACAGCAAGTATGAAGGAGGAGGAGGAGGAAGAGGAGGAGGAAGAGGAGGAGGAAGAGGAGGAGGAAGAAGAAGAGGAGGTAATAAACTGATGAAAATACAGAAGACAGAGAAATGGTAGAGGTACATATAATTATATTCGGTGTAAATGATTAAAATCTCCATTTAAAGGACGGATAACAGTCAGGCATGGTGGTGCAAGCCTGTAACCATAGCAGCTGGGAAGCTGAGGTGGGAGGATTACCACAAGTTCAAGGCCAGCCTGGGATTCTTAGCAAACGCCAGGCCAACCAGGGATATATAGCTAGGGTTGTCTCTAAAAATAAAACAAAATGAGGGACAGTGATGTTATATATAGATATATATAATAAATCAAAATAAAATCAAAATTCAGCATATATTATCTCTATATAAGAAACTAATGTTAATAAATACATACAGTCATTAAAAGTAAAAGTTAGTAACGTACGACAATTGAACAGTAGGAGCACAGATGTTAAAATTAGAGAAACCAGTGTTCTTAAGAGGGGATATTACCATGGATGAAGAGGGACAGTTCTCTTTCCACAAATTAATTCATTCTTCCTTCCTCCCTCTCTCCTCTCTCTTTTTCTTCTCTTGTATAATACATCCAAACCTCTCCTCCTCTCCCTCCATATCTCTCAGCTCCCCCCTTCTCCCCTCTTCCCTAGATCTACTTCCCCCCTTCCCTTCAGATAAGAGCAGTCCTCCCAGGGTTACCACACGAACAGGGCAAAACAAGATGGAACAAGGCTGGGCACTAACCCCTACATCAAGGGTGGACAAGGCAACCCAGCAGGAGGAAAAAGACCCTAAGGGCAGGGCAGTTAAGAGTCAGAGACACCACTCCCCAGCTTGTAGGAGGTCTGCAAGAAGACCAAGCCAGACAACCATAAGATAGATTAAAGGGACACTGCCGGTTCCATGTCTGTCATTTAAGTCTCTGTGAGCCCCTGTAAGAGTGCTGGTCATTTGACATTGTGGGGTTTGTTCTCCTGTTGTCCTGGACCCCTCTGGACCCCACAATCCCTCCTTCCCCTCTTCTGCAGGGTTCTCCAAACTCCACATGATGGTTGGCCCTGGGGATCTCTATCTGCTCCCATCAGCTGCTGGAGGAAGCCTCTCTGACAACTGGGCTAGGCACCGATCTATGAGCATAGCAGACTATCCAGTCTCCAGTTCCTGGCCTGCCCTACACTGTCAGGCATGGGCTCCCTCTCTTGGCATGGGGTTTCCTTTCCATTGCCCTAGCAAATCCTGCAGACTGGGTAGGTTATAGGTTGAAGGTTTTGTGGCCGGGATAGTGCCCCAGTTCCACCACTGGAAGCCTTGCTTGGTTACAGGAGATGGCTTGTTCAGGCTCCCTGTCCCCCATTACTAGGGGTCATCACTAAGGTCTCCCTCATAGAGTCCAGTGAGTTTCCACTGCACTAGGTCCAGATCATCCCCTAAAAATCCTCCAGTTCTGGTCATCTCTCCTTATGTTCTCTCCTTCCATCCCTCTCCCCCAACCTGGTCCCTTATTGCTCCCATTCCCATCCTTCCCCAGCCCACCTGCACCATCTATTCTATTCCCCTTTACCAGGGAGATCCCTGTGTTCCCACTGGGGTCCCCTGTGTTGGATAGTCTCTCTGGGTGTGTGGATTGTAGTACCTCTGGCCTTTTCTTAACAGCTGATATCCACATATAGGTGAATACATACCATGTTTGTCTTTCTGGGTCTGGGTTACCTCACTCAAGATGATTTTTTTTCAGTTCCATCCATTTGCCTGCAAAATTCATGATGTCATTTTTTAAATAGCTGAGTAGTACTTCATTGTGTAAAGTATCACAATTTCTTTATCCATTCTTCAGGTGAAGGGCATCAAGGTTGTCTCCAGTTTCTGGACATAGTTAAGTGTGGGACCCCGGGGCTGGAAAGCAGCGGAAGTTAAGGCCAAGTGTCCCTACTCCCTGAAAAAGGTGGCATGGGATGAGACACATGGCAGACTCCTGCTCTCCCAGCCCGGGAAGGTCCCTAGCCAGAATATTAGTTATAACTTGCTTGCTTCACAAGAAGCTAAAGGAACATGTTTATCTGCATTGGGGCGGGTCCCTTGCTTAGGAATGCTCCGCTCCATGCTAATTAAGGCTCCCCCACCCTTCCCTGGAAAAAGAGGCTATTTATTGGGGTGAGCCCCTTGAATAAACGAGTTTGGGTTCATCAGACGCCGTCTCCTTCTCGTGTCCTGTTTGTCCTCAGCAAGCGGGAGTCAGGCGGCGCCACGCAGTCCGAGGAACCCACGTCCCTCTCGGCTCCCTGGTGCTTTCCCACGGCTTTCGGCTCGAGCCTCTCACCCCTGGCCAGGGTGGGGAACCAAGCGGCTTCCCAGCCAGCTCCCGGCTGGGATAGGGCTGTGGCCGAAAGTGCAGGGGAAGACCGAAATAAAAACAACAGTTAAGCAAGTGTAGGAATGTCCTTTGGGTATATGCCTAGGAGTGGTATAGCTGGGTCTTGGGGTAGGTTGACTTCCAATCCCTGAGGAATCACTATATTGATTTCCATAGTGGCTGTACAAGTTTACACTCTCACCAGCAATGAAGGAGTGTTCGCTTTACTCTACATCCTTGCCAGCATGAGCTGTCATTTACGTTACTGATCTTGGCCATTCTGACAGGTGTAAGGTGGAATCTCAGAGTCTTTTCAATTTGAATTTCCCTGATGGTTAGGGAAGCTGAATATTTCTTTAAGTGTTTCTCAGCTATTAGAGATTCCTCTATTGAGAATTCTTTGTTTAGATCTGTACCCCATTTTTAAGTGGGTTGTTTTGTTGATGTTTAGTTTCTTGAGTTCTTTATATATTTTGGATATTAGCCTTACTGGATGTGAAGTTGGTGAAAATATTTTCCTATTCTGTAGGCTGCTGTTTTGTCTTTCTGATAGTGTCCTATGCCTTTCAGAAGCTTTTCAGTTACACGAGGTCCCATTCATTAATTGTTGATCTTAGTGCCTGAGCCATTGGTGTTCTGGTCAGGAAGTTGTCTCCTGGGCCAATGCACTCAAGGCTATTCCCTGCTTTCTCTTCTATCAGATTCAGTGCATCTGGTTGTATGTCCACTTGCATTCTTCTACAGCAGACATCCAATTAAACCAGCACCATTTGTTGAAGATGCTTTCTTTTTCCCATTGTATATTCCTTGCTTCCTTATCAAAACTTAGGTGTCCATAAATGTGTGGATTTACATCTGAGTCTTCTATTTAGTTCCATTAATCAACATGCCTGTTTTTATGCCAATACCATGTGGTTTTTATTATTATAGCTTTGTAGTATAACTTTAGATCAGGGATGGTGATACCTCCAGAGGTTCTTTTATTTCTCGAGATTATTTTAGCTATCCTGGTTTGTTTTTTGTTTTTTTCCCATATGAAGTTGAGTCTTGTCCTTTCAAGGAAGGTCTGTAAAGAATTGTATCAGGATTTTGATAGGGATTGTGTTGGATCTGTAGATTGATTTTGGTGAGATGGCCATTTTTACTATGTTGATCCTACCAATCCAGGAACATGAGAGATCTTTCCATCTTCTGAGATCTTCAGTTTCTTTCTTCAAAGACTTGAAGGTTTTGTCATACAAGCTTTTCACTTGCTTGATTAGAGTCACCCTAAGATATTTTATGTTATTAGTGGCTATTGTGAAGGGCATTGTTTTCCTGATTTCTTTCTCAATTCATTTGTCGTTTGTATATAGGGAGGCTGAAGTGCACACTCGGTGAAGATCCCCGAGAAACCACCAGGACTTGAGATCGATGAAAACACACAAGCCTTTATTGCTAGCATGCTAGGGTCAACACTCACAACTCTATGAAGCAAGAGAAGGAGTGAGACCCCCAGAACAGCTCACACGGGGTTTTATAGCATTTTTAGAGGCAAAGTCAGTTACAGAGTATGCGGCACATTTTCATTGGTTCGCAAAATAAGCAGTTGCTGACCTTTAAACTGATTGGTGCTGGCAAGGGGTACATCCCTGTTGGGGTCGGGGAATTCCCAGCTGAGGGTGATTGGCTGGGAACCTTGTACCTGTGGTTCTTCTCAGTATTGTTTTTCAGTTCGCATTTCTGGGAACAGGCTGCATGTAACTGTCAAGGACATGAAACTTAAGCTCTGTCAGGAACATGAAACTTAGGCTTACTAGCTTTTTGTCAAAACTGAAGCCTTTTAACTTTTTCAGGCTACTGAATTTTTTCTTTTAGTCAATCTTGTAGCATGCCACTAAGCTGAAGTTGTTTATCAGCTGTGGGAATTTATTGATAGAATTTTTGGGGTCGTTTATATATACTATCATATCCTTTGTAAATAATGATACTTTGACTTCTTCCTTGCTAATTTGTATCCCCTTGATCTACTTCTGTTGTCTTTTTGCTTTAGCTAGAACTCCAAGTACTATATTGACTAGGTATGGAGAGAGTGGACAACCTTATCTTATTCCTGATTTTAGTGGCATTGCTTTGAGTTTCTCTCCATTTAATTTGACATTGGCTGTAGGCTTGCCGTACATTGCCTTTATTATATTGATGTATGTCCTTTGTATCCCTAATCTCTTCAAGACTTCTATCATGAAGGAGTGATGGATTCTGTTAAAAAGCTTTCTTGGCATCTAGTGAGATGATTATGTGTTTTTTTTTCCCGTTCAGTTTGTTTAAATGGTATATTACACTGCATGATTTTCGTATGTTGAACCATTCCTGAACCATCTCTGGGACGAAGCCTACTTGATCATGGTGGATGATCTTTTTGATGTATTCTGGATTCGGTTTGAGAGTATCTCATAGAATATTTTTGCATCTATGTTCATGAGGGAGCTAGGTCTGTAATTATCTTTCTTTGTCGAATCTTTGTGTGATTTGTATATCAGGGTGACTGTGGCCTCATAGGATGGGTTTGGTAGTGTTCCTTCTGTTTCTATTTTGTGGAGTAATTTGAAGAGTATTGGTGTTAACTCTTCTTTGAATGTCTGATAGAATTGTGCACTAAAACCGTTTGGCCTTGGGTCTTTTTTTTGATTGGGAGACTTTTAATAACTGCTTCTATTTCCTCAGGGGTAATAGGTCTATTTAAATTGTTCAACTGATCTTGATTTAACTTTGGTGGGTGGTATCTATTGAGAAAATTATCCAGTACAGGTTTTTAAAGTATTATCTAAGGGTTCTTTGGATTTCCTTGGTGTCTGTAGTTATTTCCCCCTTTTTGTTTCTGATTTTGTTGATTTGTTGTATTCTCTCTCCATTTTTTAATTAAGTTTGGGTAAGTTTGTTTATCTTGTTGATTTTCTCAAAGAACCAACTCTGTTTCATTGATTCTTTGTATTGTTCTCTTTGTTTAGATTTTATTGATTTCAGCCCTCAGTTTGATTATTTCTTGCTGCCTACTCCTCTTGGGTGTGCTTACTTCTTTTTGTTCTAGAACTTTTAGATGTGCTCCTATTTGCTAGTATGAGATATCTCCACTTTTTTTTTGTAGGTGCATTGTGCTATTAATTTTCCTCTCAGCACCGCTTTCATTGTGTCCCATAAGTTTGAGTATGTTGTGGATTCATTTTCCTTGAATTATAGAAAGTCTGTAATTTCTTTGTTTACTTCTGTATTGACCCAGTAGTCATTTGGTAGAGAGGTGTTCAGTTTCTGTGAATTTGTAGGCATTTTGTTGTTGCTGTAGTTGTTGAAATCCAGCTTTAACCCGAGGTGGTCTGATAGGATGCAGGATGTTATTTCACTTTTTTTGTATCTGCTGAGACTTGCTTTGTGGCTGAGTATGTGGGAGAAGGTTCCATGAAGTGGTGAGAAAAAAGTATATTCTTGATTGTGTATGGGTGAAATATTCCGTAGATATCTGTTATGCCCAATTTGGTTTATAACCATGGATGAAGAGGGACAATTCTCTTTGCTGCAAATTCTTAAAACATTTTTATTATAGATGATACTGTGTTATATAAGAACACTTTCACACAGGTGTACAATGTACATTCAGCCCACTTCTACCATACCTCCTGTCTTAGTTAGGGTTTCTATTGCTGTGAAGAGGCACCATGACCATGGCCACTCTTATAAAAGAAAATATTTAATTGGGGTTGGCTTACAGTTCAGAGGTTTATTCCTTTATCATCATTGTGGGAAGAAGCACAGTGGCAGGCAGGCAGACATGGCGCTGAAGGAGCCAAGAGTTCTGTATCTGAATTTGCATGCAGCAGGAAGAGAGAGTGACACTGGGCCTGAATTGAGCTTCTGAAACCTCAAAGCCCACCCTCAGTGATGCATTTCCTCCAACAAAGCCATACCTACTCCAATAAGGCCACACTTCCTAAACACTCTTGCTGAACACAGACCTTGCCATTTTAGTTAGTTAAGCTAGCCACCTTGACCCAGGGATCCCTTCTTTGCTTCCCAAGCACTGGGATTATAAGCAGGCCACCACATCCATGCGAGATTTACCTGGGTGTTGGGAATTCAAACTCCCTATGAGCTCGTAGGGTCATTTTTATTCAAACTACCACATCTCCCTTTCCCTGTCTTCCCTATCCTCTCCCATTAATTCTTTCCATTTTCTCCCCTAATCAATTTCAGTTTTGCTTCTAATTTTTACACACACACACACACGCACGCGTGCACGCGCACACACACACGCACATAGGTGCACACACATGCCACTCACACATATACATGCAACAATAATAATGATTAAGATCGGGTTAGCTCATGGAGAGACATAAGAATCCTTCATATGCATGCACCTTTACAGCTTTGAATATTCAAAAGAAAAAAATGATAGAACTGAAAGCAGAGAGAAATAGAAAGTTTTAGTTGGATTTTCAACATTTGTCCCTTGGTATTTGATAGAGCAACTTAAAAGAAGAGAAGAAAATCCAAGATAATCGAAGAGAAGTAAAAATGAAGATTGGGATAAATTTCTCCTCGACACAGGAGAATAAAGCACACATCTCCTACACAACACAAAAAGTCCATCTTAAAGTTTCTCCTTTAAACTGCATGGTCTCTTAGACTTGATGCAATTTCTGGCCATTGTGTTCAGGAGTCATTGGGTTTTCTACTTGTCTTGTGTGCTGTTTGCTTTGGTGTGCCTTCTCTGAGATTAGTTATTATTTTCATATTCCTTCTATGTCCCCCTTGGTTTTAACTATGTCTCAATGGAGCCCACACAGGGCAGGACAACAGACTGACCAGGGGGGAGGAGGCAGAGCAGGTTCCATGCTTTCCACTTCTTAGCCTGTGGTTTCTAAGGCCCATTCCCTGATTCAATTGTATGTGTCTGCTCAGTCTCCTGATCCTCTTTAACTGTGAGTTCTGTTCCATTAGATATCTACAACTGAATCCCACTGTGGGTATTTTCCAGTGAGCTCATGCGATGGTTACTATCAGTTGTCAACTCAACTCCTATGAGGCAAGCCCCTGGACACAGCTGTAGGAGATTGTCTAGATAAAGGTTGCCTCTGAGAATGTCAGTAAGGAACTGTTCTGATTAAGATAATTGATGTGGGAAAACCCATCTTAATCATGTAGAGCCATTCTCTAGACAGGGGATCCTGGACTGTATTAGAGTAGGAAAACTGAGTTGAGCACTAGCATGCATGCTCTTGGCTCTTGATCGTGGATATGGCATGACTTGATGTTTCAAGTTCCTGCCACCTTGGCTTGCTTGCAGTGATAGACTGTAACCTGGAATTGTGAGCTAAAATAGACCCTTAAGTTGCTTTTGTCAGATCACAGCAACAGGAAACCAAACTAAGACAGCTGGCTTTAGTGGTATTTGGGCCACACGGTGTACAGTGGCTGGAACAGTATGTCAATACTTGGTGTGAGTTCTGAAGAGAAGGAAAATATAGAGATTTATTTTCCCCAAAGTAACCTTCTCAAGATGGTTCTCTGCTACAGAACCATGCTGCTGTCTGGAGAAATGCAGGCATCCTTCTGTGGCTGCTGCATGGTGGATGGGCTCGGCGCTGCTGGCTCATGCTCGTCCTCTGTTCCCACAGAGGTTACACCAATCTTCTGCTCCTGTAACCTTAAACTTCAGTTCCATCAGTGGCTCACCTTGTTAAGGATCTGTGAAGTGCTTTATTCTAACTCACCGTCTTGTCCCCTCTACTATGAACAGAGGAAATTCATGACTATTATATCTGCAGATGTTTCTTTTGTTAATTGTTCTCCTTCCTTCCCTTCTGGGACTCCAGTTCCACGTGTATTAGAGTACTGTGCTGCAAGTTGCGGATGCTTTTATTTTGAATATTTTCTCTTTGATTCTATTTTGCTATCTTCTAATAGTTGGTGTATTCCTTAATGTATTAGGTCGGTGTATTCTTTACTTTTCTCAGTGCTTTTACCAATACCGATAAGAACAACTCAGTGGAGGAAAGATTTAGTTTGGCTCACAGTTTGAAGGGACATGTTCTATCACGGGGGAAAATTATGGCAGCTGCAGCTCCATCATGGTGGCAGAATTCTATGACTGGGATTTCTTATTACATGGAATGAGAGATGACAGAAAACAGAATTGGACTATAAAATTTAAAGTCTGCCTTCCAGTGACCCACTTCCTTCAGCACAGCCCGACCTCTTAAAGGTCCCACAGCTTCACAAATAAGTGTTCAGACATAAGAGCCTATGGGAGACATTTCTCATCCAATCTATGACAACCTGCCTTGAAATTCTTTAATCTCTTTTTCTATGTACCTAATATTTTTAGTTGTTAGTTCATTTATCCTCTTCATTGTTCACCGGTTTTAAAGAGGGATAGATAAGTAGGTATGTAGGTAGGTAGGTAGGTAGATAATGTAGGAACACAGGCATGAAGATCTCCCTCCACCCATGGCTTGAGCAAATACGTACAATTGTCCACATGGTTAATAGGAAGTGTAACCTTCAGTGATTTGTATATTCTTAGACCACTCAAAGAACTTATTTAAAATCTGTGTTTCTGGGAAATATCACCAGACATCATGCAATATCTAGGTTATTTAAAAATTCTCTAGGTGATGTTCATGAAGGAGGCCCCAAAACTCTTTGAGAAGCAATAATTTATTGTTAATAACTGAGTTAAAAGAAGTAGTTAATAGTTTAAAATGCAAATCAATTTCAGTTGAGAAATCAGGATGATCATCAAAGAACACCTTAGATTGCCTTTTTAAACTCAATTTTAAAACAAAATGCCTTGCAGTGATGGTGGAAAACAATATGAAGGTACATTAACAGGTAAAGTGAGAGGTACAATACAACCCAGCAAGCTCTTTGCTAGGCCTGGGCTCATTGGAACTGAATTCAGTCTGCAACCCCACTAAGTTATTTACAACAGTTAAGAGGTGAAATTGCTTGAGGTGCCCATTGCTGAATGAACAAAGAGAATTGTTACATGTACACACTGCAACATTGTTTGTTCTATAAAACAAGAAACATCATCATCTTTGACAATGTAGCTAAATCTGTAGGCAAGCCAAATGTTATCCAGACATGGAAAGATAAATATTGCATTATCTCACTTATTTGCAGAATTGAAAAGCTAAATTCAGCTAAACTAAGATGTTTGGGTGGAGGTAGATTAGAAATGGAGAATCGTTGATCCAGGGATAACATATTTAAGTCAGTGAATGAATAAACTTTGAAACTCTATAAGGCGAATAGAACTGTAGGGTATGGGACTGTGGAAGTCAGCTTTCTGTTACTGTAATACAGACCTGAGACGATCACTTTATGAAGAGGAAAGGTTGATATTGATTCATAGGTTTAGAGGAGTCAGTCCATGGTTAGTTGTTCTTCTTGCCATCTGGTCTGGGTTGAGGCAGTACACATGGTGGGGAGCATTTGGTGAGGCAAACAGTTCACTTAACAACAGCTAGGAACAAAAGGGATAGAAACAAAAAGATGCCAAGAGCCTATCAACCTTTAAGAGTGTACTATCAATGTCTTGAACTCCCTCACCAGGTCGCACTTCCTAAAGGTCATTTCACCACTCTGTGGTACCACAGTTGTGGTGGTTTAAGTAAGAATGACCCCCTCCCATAGGCTTATATATTTAAATGCTTAGTCACCAAGGAATGGCACTATTTGAAAGAATTAGAAGGTCTAAGAAGTATGGCTTTGCTGGAGGAAGTGTGTCATTGGGGGTGGGCTTTGAGGTTTCAAAAGCCTTTGCCAAGCCCAAGAGCCTCCCTCTCTGCCTGTGGATCATGATGTAACTGTCAGCTACTGCTCTAGTGCCTGCCTGTGTGCCACCATGTTCCCTGCCATGATGATAATGGACTAAACCTCTGAAACTGTAGGCAAATCCCCAATTAGATGTTTTCTCTTATAATATCTCTTCAAAACAATAGAATAGTGAGTGACAAAGACAACAGCCTAGGGCCCAAGCTTTTACCACAATGGATTTTGGAAGCATTTTGGATATGACCTAAATAAGCTATAAATAATGTATTATGTACTGAGAAATATCTAGGAAATTAGATATTGAATGTTCTCACCACAAAAAAATGGTAAGCATTCAGGATGTTGGGTATGTTCATTAGATTGATGAAATCACATAACAACGTATACATATGTCAAAATATCATATTGTACACCACAAATATACACACTTTTTATTTTTTCATTTATGCTTTGATAAAGCTGGGGGGAACCTAATTTAAACAAAATCATATAAATGGAGACAAATGTAGCTTAAAGTTGCCAAAAGCCAGGTACTTTTCCCAGTTCATATGATACTAATTTTATGTTGGCCAAGACTTCTCAGTAAGCTTATTGAAGTTATGGATAGTCTGGAGAGACAAGAGTGCCTTCAGTGATTTGCACTCCACTTGGGTACGCAGGTGCACATAATGCTTTAGAGACTCTGAAGAGGAATGTGATTGATGAGAACATTGAAACCTGCTACTTCCCAATCCATCCCAAGATTCTGTGGCTTGGAACACATACCAAAAGCCAAAGCCTTTAACTTGTAGGTAATGTTAACTTACAAATGTCACATGGTTATCAAAAAGAGTCTTTAAGATTCAGACAAACATAGGAGAAATTCTTCAACATCATAAGATATAAATGGGAAAATGAATTGAATAGTAACCCCACTTCATTGGTTTGGCTACCTGAAGAGCTGTGTTGGATGTTCTGAGGTTGATTATAACTCAACAGGAATAGCACCACCCTGTACTAACAAGATCTCCCATGAACATGGTTGGAGATGATGGAAATAGAGTACTACAGAATTGTCTTTCATTAATTTCAAAATCTCTGGCTTTAAAGACTTGAATCTGGATCCTGCTATATACTAGCTGTAGTAGCTTGAAAAACCACAGTTTCAATATTATTAATTTAATATTAAAATCTTCCATTTTGTATTTTACAGATAGATTTGTGACAGTCCCTTTGTAATATACAAACACTAACAATAATTTATTCTTCAAGAAATTGTCCCTGGTGGGCTGTGGTCTTCATTTATACTAGTTCATTCATCATATATATGTTGACAGTGCATTGAGAAATATTTTGACCAGCCTGGAAAATAATGATTTTGTGTCAAGTTGATTAGGACAAAGGATACTCAGACACCTGGCAAAATATTACTTGTGGGTATGCCTGCGAGGGTTCTTCTGGAAGAGATTAGTGTTTGGTAGGGCAGGCTAAGTGAAGGAACTTCCTCCTCATTGATGTGGAGAGGAGTCATTAATCCATTGAGGATCTAAAAAGGAAAGAAAAGATAGAGTAAATTTTCTTTCTTTTTGAGCTAGGATACCATTCTTTTCTGTCCTTGGGCATTAGAGCTCTTGCTTCTCATGCCTTTTGACTCCGGGACTTAACTTGAAGAAGAAGATTGCTAAAATTCTGAGACCAGCCTGGGGCTACATATTGAATAGCTAGCATGGGCTATGGTATAGCAAGACTTTTAAAAAAGCTGATGATAGATAGATACATAGGTAGATAGATAGATATTATAACATAGACTTTTACCCATTTTTTTCTCAAAGAATTCCGAACATTTGTATGATGACAGCCTGTATGGTCTCCCATGGGTACTATATTAATGCCAAAACTTACTTGAATGTGAAAGATCCTTTTAGATTTATATTTAACAACTCAGTCATTTTGCAGCATAAACTCATGGTTTGCACAGCAATGCTACCTGGCTTTGAATCAGAATGCTAATCATAGGCTGATCCTGGAGTAATATCCAGGAATTTCAGTGTGAAACAAGGTAGACCAGATGAACTTTCAGCCTCTGGTAGAGAGGGAATCAGGGATTTCTGGTAATACTCTAAGCATCTAAGCAGCCAACTGTTGGTAACTCCAGTACTATGAACTATAGATTGAATACATCTGTGAAAATGTTGTCTGTCCTTAAGTCACTCCTGTAGCTAGAAGGTGAAAACTATCAGAAGGGAAGCAGCTAAAACAGCTTGGGAGGAGGGAATGTCTTCCAGTGCTGGATGCTGTTCTACATGAAGTAGAGCTGGCAAAGTTCTGATCTGTGCAGTTGTCATGGAGGCAGAACCTCATTCAGAATGTTGTGAAGGGCACCTGCCCATTGCTGTGAACTTGAAAAGGCCATACTCTGATTTTTCTCTCCAGTGAAGAGGAGTCCATAGGGCCAAGTGGATTTGCTCACTTTAAACCCACTGTGGTAGGAAGAACTCTAAGATGGTACCCAAGATTCCCAAACTTTGCACTGTCTCATTTCTTGCATGTGTGTGGGACCAATGGATTACATCTACATACAATATACATATAATATACATACACACACACATACACACACACGCAATCGGTGTCACTGCTGTGATCAGATTATATTATAGAAGAGAAGGGGAAATTTTGCAAAGTGAAGTAAGTATAAATTAATAAAGGAGGGTGAAGTTAGTTTTCTTTAAGTCTGTTATGGATGAAATTGACTCTGTGTGGTTAAACACCTTCAAAGATGACTAAGCCCTTCCTGAAAGGGACTCTGAAGAAGTGGGGTTCCATTAGTTCTGCAGTAACAAGGATGCTAGTTCTGCTAGCGGTCATATGAAGCTGGAAGTAGACCCTGAGCCTCGGATGCGACTCCAGCCCTGACTGACACTGTGACACCTTCTAGCGAGACTCTGAGCAGATGACCCAGCTAAGTCAGGCCTGGGTGCTCTTGGCCCACAGAAACTATGAGGTGATGAATACGTTATCAACTGCTAAATTTGTGTGACTTGAGATGCAGCACGCATCCTTCATGTCCTCGTCTAGGGATCAGAGTGTGCTATGTACACATGAGTGCTGTACAGTTCTTTCCAGCATAATTTGACATCACTAGACAATTGTTTTGTGATAGTGTAGATCTACAGCAGAATAGGAAATTAAAAAAGATTTTTCCCCCTTTCCAGGAAAAACTGTTCTAGTTCATAATCTGCTTCCCCAGGACCCTGAATTACCTACCCAGATCCAAGCCAGTTTCCAGGGTTTGCCCAGTCTCTTCCCTCTGGTTTGTTTAAGGGCAGGAGTACTGCTGATGAAATAATTTCCTTTGTTTGGAGACAGCTCTGGGAACCTGGTTTATGTGGGCTGGTGTGCCATGTGTGAGTGTGAGCCCCTCATACTGCTATGGGGAGGTGGAGAGAAGAAAGGATCCGTGAGGGGCTGTGGGCTGTGGAGCTCTTTAAGGGTTACCTCGGAGGCTCCAAAGTCAAATGTGGCTTTAAGGCCAGTGTGGAGGTCTTGAATGTGGGAGAATATATTTTGTCTACTTCTATGTTAGCTTGGATAATGTTTGTAAAATAAATTGATTACTAAGATTAATCAAAAAGAAATAAAATGAACTCATAAAACCATATTGACAGTGAAGTTATTTGTGTAATACAGCAAACTTTTTCTTAGGATAAACTATAAATTAGTTCACATCTATCTATTGGAAAACAAATGAAACTCACAAATTCATAGCAAATATTTTTAAAACAGTCCCACAGAAACCTATAGTGAAAAAAATGTAATTCACAGTTTATCTTTTCTCACAATCTTTTTTGTATTTTATTAGTCCTTTGAGAGTCTTAAACATATTTTTTAATCACATTCACCCCCAAACCTTCCCCAGATTTGCCCCACTTCCATAACCACCAAACTTTGTATAGTCTGTCTTTCTTTCCCTCTTTCCCTGCCTCCCTGCCTTTCTCCCTCCCTCTTTCCTCCCTTCCTCCTCCCCTCCCCCCCTCTCTCTCCACCTCTCCCATCAAGATCAATTTGTGCTGCCCAACTATTGTTAGATGTGTGATCTTACACTGGAGTGGTCAACTTACCATGGGCTACACTCTTACAGGAAAAACATCTCTCCCTTTTCCAGCCTCTAAAACTTATAATAGTTCCACAGCAGGAGATGGAGTTTTATGCCCAACTCCCATCCTCGTGCTGAGATTTGGTCTTGTTTGGGCTTGCATGGGTTTTGTGCATGTGTTTACTCTTGCACATTTTCCTCTTCCTCAATGATCTCTGAGCCTTGGGGTGGGGTGTATACACACACACACACACACACACACACACACACACACACACACACACGTTCCATTCAGTCACGCTTCAGAACCATTCAGAACGTTATAAGCATTCAAACACATACTAAAAATCATTACTAATTCCCTCAGTGAAAATTAAAAGTGATGAAACTCATTTTTTATGACAAAGCCTGAAGTTTTTGTCCTTATAGCTGACAGCCCTTATCAGAAGCAAACTTCATAGAAAACATTCCTTCCTCAGAGTACATCCTTTTCAAAATGGAGATACAATTTGCTAAAGATTTTCATGCAGTAACTTTTATAAAAGACATAATTTTGCTTACAGAAAATACATTAAAATTATATGCCTTTCCATAATTTACAAATGAGTAACAGTATTAAAATTCTTTAAAAATTAGGAATAAAAGGAATTGGTTTAAAATTTTATAGCTAAGTTTTAAAAAATTTATTTATTTTTCTTTTCTCATATAATGCATCTGACCCCCTCCTCCTCTCCCTCCACTCTTCCCAACTTCCTCAATCTCCCCTCTTCCCTCACCCCCCCCATTTCTCCCCAGATAAGAGCAGTCCTCCTGGGGTTACCTATCTAGCAGGGCACAGCAAGATGGAATAAGGCTGGGCACTAATCCCTATATCAAGGGTAGCTAGGCAATCCAGCAGGAGGAAAAGGGTCTAAGGACAGGCAAAAGAGTCAGATGACCCTTCCCCGCAACACACACACTCCAGTCTGTAGGAACTCAACAAGAACACCAAGTCAGACAATCGCAAGGAACCGTGCAGGTTCCAAGTCTGCTGCTTCAGGCTCTGTGAGTCACCTAGGGTGCTGGTCAGTTGACTCCATGGGGCTTGTTCTTCTGGTGTCCTGGACCCTTCTGGTCCCTGCAATCCCTCCTTCCCCTCTTCTGCGGGGTTCCCCAGGTTCTGTAGGATGTTTGGTCCTGGTCTTCTGCATCTGCTCCCATTAGCTGCTGGGGAAAGCCTTTCTGATGAAGGCTTTCTGATGATGGGCTAGGCACCAATTTATGAGTAGAACAGGATAGTTTAAAAATCTTTAAGATTTATTTTTATTATTTTAAGCTATGTATAGGTGTGTGTCTGTGCATATGAGTGTGGGTACCCTTGAACTCTGGCAGAGCCCCTGTTGAAGTTATCAGCGGTTGTGAACCACCTAAAATGAGTGAGGGAATTAAACGTAGGTTTTCTGCAAGAACAATATTTGCTCTTAACTGCTGGGCCATCTCTATTGCACAAAAGGAAATTCTTAATCCCATGAAGGGCATTTCCATATTCCTTAAGAAGCACCACATTGTGTTTGTTGTTTGGCATTGGAAACAAGAATGTGAGGACATATTCCCTGTGATGACCTGTGTTTAGACGTTCTAGACATATGCTGGCTTGGCCTTGGGTACTCTTGTGCTAGATTTGCAAATGTTAGGAATGAACCCTGAGTTCCCTCTTTGCTTATAGGGCACTTCCAGATCCTTTCTGTGACTACAAGCCTGGTCTTCTGAGCTGCTTAGGTGCAAGGCTTTAGTGTGTTGTTTCCAATGATACCTCATTGTCTTTAGCATGTGTTCTTTTAATTGCTATTCTTAGATTTTAAAAAAATCTCCCCGCTTATTTTCTTGACAGAAGTGCTATGGTTTGGGAACCAATGCTTGAAAGGGTCAGTTTATATTTAGACAACACGGCCCTGACATGGGTATGTGGTGTGAGTCAGCTAAAACATGGCTGACACTGGACAAACCAGGGGGCTCTGAGTCAGAACAAAATGGCTGACATTAGATGTCTGGAAACCCCAATGTCAACAGATATAATCTATTATGTAACTGTTTGGAGCAGAATGCCACTTTTGTGTGACTCTGTGTAAATATGGCCTTGAGGTCAGAGCCTTTGCCTTCCCTAGCCTGCCTGTGTGTGTCTATCTATAGGCCTGCGTGACTTCCCTGTGTAGTCTTGTGTCTATACACACCTGTGTGAGGGCAATATGTTCGTGTGTGTCTTTTTAAAAAAATTATGTTTAATCCCAGCACTCAAGAGACAGAGGCAGGTGGATCACTGTGAGTTTGAGGATAGCCTGGCTTACGTAGCAGGTTCCAGGACAGCTGGGGCTACCTGGAGAGACCTTGTCTCAAAAAAGCAAAAGCAAACCAACCAACCAAAAACCCAGGCACTATCACCAACAAAAGTATGTATAGGTGTTTTGCCTGCATGTATGTGTGCGCACCATGTATATTTCTGGTGCCCACAGAGGCCAGAAGGTGTCAGATCCCCTAGGATTGAAGTTACAAACAGGTGTGAGCTGCCATGTGGGTGCTGGGAATTGAGTCAGGTCCTCCAGAAGAGCAGTCAGTGCTCTTAACTACTGAGCGATCTGTCCTGTCCTGATAAAGTTGGTCTTAGTCCATGACTCCTTGAATTCTCTTCAACCTCCTGGCCTCCTGTCACCCCCTCTTTTCCTGGCTGAGAAGCTTAGACCTCACTGTTTCCCCAAGACTGGGTGTGAGAACTTAATCCCCAGCGCAGCAGTGTTGGGGGTGGGACAAATGAGAGCTAATTAGGACACGGAGTGAAGCGAATGGGTCAATGCTATTGTCCAGAGACTGGGTCTATTATGGGCAGGTTTGCTCACTTCTACCTCTTGTTATGGATTATACAGCAAAATGGCCCTTACTGGGGCCACTCCTCAATTTTAGACATCTCAGAATTTAGATCCATAAGTCAATAAATTTTTGTTTACCCAGTGTCTCGCATTCTGTTCTAGCAGCCTAAGAATGGACTAAGGGTTTTTTTCTGGGTCAGTAGTATGCCAGGCAGAATACAGGGGTGCGGTGCCATTTCCAACAGCATTTCAGGTCCACAGTAGGAAACTGTCACATGACTTTCTTTGATGTGACATGAAGAAATGCCTGCCATCCTAGATAGGGCACTGACAGACAAAGGAAGACTACCATCCAAGTTCAGCTTGGTGAAACAAGGAGTCCGTGGAGTTCCTCATAGCGAAATCCACTTTCTGGGCTGCTGTATAAACAGTCTCCCTTGTAGCACAGACAGCTTGTGGAAAGCTGCACCATTGAAGAATCCCCATGAGTGATGTGCAGGCAGCGTCACTACTGAAGAGTCTCTGCCCCTTTCCCCCAAGACTAATTTATTCATCACACAGCTTACCTCGTGAATAGTGATGAACTTATTGAGCCTTGTAAGTCAATGACCCCATGAGCCCCTGCCTCCACAAAGGAATGCTAATAGAACCTGATCTTGTTAGGTTTTGAGGGTGAGCACGGCTTGTCAGACTTTAGACAGGTCATGTTTACCAGAGGAAATAGTTCCACAGCAGGGGCATTGGCTATCAGGTACCTCCCATCCATCAGCGTGATAGTCTAAGCCACAGTCTGGAACCCACGAATGTTACCTAATGTGTCAGGAGTGCAGATATGGTTATGTTGAGGATTTTTTAAATGAGGAGATTATCCTTGGATCATCCGGGTGGGTCCTAGAAGCAATTACAGTTGGCTTTCTGAGAGGAAGGCCGAAAGAGCTTCGGTAACATATTGAAACAAAAGCTCCCTTTAAAGCTGGAGGAAGTGGCTAGGAGCCTAGGAATGCAAGGCATAGACCTTAAATCTGAGAAAGACAAGAGTAGGATTGTCCCAAGAGCCTCCAGAGGGAGTGAAGCACTCCAAAGACCTTGATTTCGGACCCAGTGAAACTTGTTTTAGGTGCTGACATCCAG
The DNA here is from genome assembly GCA_026225945.1 of Cricetomys ansorgei. Taxonomy (NCBI): domain Eukaryota; kingdom Metazoa; phylum Chordata; class Mammalia; order Rodentia; family Nesomyidae; genus Cricetomys; species Cricetomys ansorgei. The sequence goes on along the minus strand of JAMJFZ010001264.1, from coordinate 19,698,528 downwards.
AACTAGGAGAGAATAAATGTGTTGTTTCAAATTGTTAAGCTTGCAGTAATTTGTTACAGCAACCACAGAAAACCATGGGGGGGTGTGAGGGACTTCTCATCTAAATGAAAAGTCTGAAGTTTCAGTGCGTGCGTGCGTGTGTGTGTGTGTGTGTGTGTGTGTGTGTATCTGTGTGTGTATGTGCATGCGTGTGTGTGTGTGTGTGTGTGTGTGGTGTGTGTGTGTTCAACAGCTACTAGCTTTAAAGACTTCATTTTACAGTCAAGGCATCATGAGCTAAGCAGTACAAGCAAGAATGAGGAAGAGAATTACATAGACCCAAAGGGTGTGCTTCAAAAGCCATGTGAGAGGCTGGGTGCCAGCCACTAAGCTGGAACCAGAGGGTGTTTCCTCCAAGTCACCGTGAAAGAATTCTGAAAAAGACCAGTGTGTCCAGTGTTTTCCCCTCAGCTGACATTTATGACATCTCAGTCTGTGTTCATAGCTTAACTGATGGATAATCAGAGGACCCACGGGGTCCGTAAGTAGCCTGAAGCACCCGCTTCCCCCAGCTCAGACAACATGGTTTAGTGGCCAGCATGGGAAACTAGATAGATACTAAAATTTGAAACCGAGCAAAGGCAAATTCATGGAGGAATTTCGGACACACATGTTCCTGACCCAACTGTGGAAGCCTAAAATAAGCCACTGATCACTGGGAGAGGGTTGGAAGCCCTGATTTCGAGTTACCCAGATGGCGCCTGCTGGGGTAGTAGGAAGAACTCGTGTTAGGACAGAGTGGGTGGGGCTTTCCACTGTGCATTCATTGTTCTCCTGGAAGTTCGTCCTGGAAGTTAGCCCTGTGGGTGCTAAGAAGACTGTGGGTGCTGGAGGCCACGCAGACCAAGAAAAGCTCGATTCCGAATCACCTTTCCATGGACCAGAAGTGGCTTGGGCTACATGAATCAGCAGCTGCTGTGTTTTGCTCACATGGCCTTTCTTTGTACTTCCAGGAACAGGCTCTTGAATTCACTGTTTCCCATTTAGACAGGTACATGTTTCCCATGTTTAACCAAAAATCCCCTGGGCAGTCTGGGTGTCTGTGATGGGCTCTTTGCTGTGGCTTTCATCTCTTCTTGGCAGATGGGTTCATTTTGCTCTGAATCTCAATTGACCATGTTCTCGAAACAGCTGCAAAAGCATCTCAACCAGTCTAACTTCTGCTCTGATTTTACATCAGAACATAAATTGAGAAGAATACGAACTTGCTACCCTAAATTCATGTGCCACCACTAGATTTGAATGGTGCTGCTTGTGATCAACAGTGATCCCATGGCAAGACAAAACCTTCTCTAGATGACCTGTGTTATTTTCCTTGGTGCTTTACGAGTCCCACCAGACAATGCTACTGTACTTTTCTACCTGCAATACAGGGAGCAGGTCATTTCCACAACTCCCCTCTTCCTTCCCCTGCATACCACCTCCCCTTTGGCTCTGCACCAATATCTCAATTAGGCATTTACTAACCAGTCTTCTGAGTGACTAAACACTTTCAAATGTGAGTTACTTACTAACTGATAGCAAAGGTATCTTGGGTGTTTATGGCATCTGTCCATTTTGATGTCTTTGGAACCTAACGTCTCATTTTGCCTCTATACTATCCTCGGCTATCAAGCTAGCCAGTTGTAATAGTTCCACTGGCCGTGTTAGAAAATAAGAAGACTGGGGGAGATATGAATAAAAAATTCGTATTATAAATTATTGTAGAATTCTTATAGAATCTGTTCCCTACTGTCCTTGACACTATAGAACAGTGCTTTTAAAACTTTTCCCACTCATGGCTCCTTCCCCCCAGCCCTGATTTTTATTCAACACTGGGCATACTGGTGTATAAAACAGGTATACAGTGAAACATTTGCTGATAACAAATCACAAGTTTCCTTTTAAAGCAATTTTTGGTATACATAGAGTCACCACTTATTAAAAATGAAAGCTAACTTGCAGATTAATGAATTGGATGTCTCATTTTGATTTTACATAAAGAATTAAGTCCTGACTGAATAATTGACATTGCAGATCAGAATTGACTGGTATTTTGGTTCGTGGGGGTCACTGATGGTAATAACCATCACATCACAGAATTACATAGTATGAGATAGCAGAAGCATTTTGGGGACCATTTCAGAAATCGTTGAAAGTTCTATGCTAACCTCAAGGTAAAAAACCAATTTTACATCTTTAAAACAATGAAACTCAAGTCAACAACTCAAAAGAAAAGAATAAGATTTTTTATTTCATTAAAGATTTATTTTTTTCGTTTATATATGTGAGTGGCCAAGAGTGTGTATGCACACCATGTACATGCCTGGTGCCCACAGAAACCTGAAGAGGGCATCGGATTCCCTCAAACTGGAGTTTAGATGGTCACGAGCCACCATGTGGGTGCTAGGAACTGAGGACCTGGGTCCTCTACAGGAACAGCAAGTGCTCTTAACCTCCAAGCCGTCTCTCCAGGTCCAAACACTGTTTTAAAACCAAGCATTCTAACACAGTGCAATCTAATTTGATCCTTACATGCTGAAGAATGACACTGGGAAAACATTGTTTTTGTTTTACATAATTAAAACATGCTTCGTAAGGACAGCAATAATACTACACTTCTCAGAGTACAATGTTCTTGAGTCTGAGTTGGATTGTTTCCGGCAGCATTCATTAGTGTGATGGCATGTGCCATACAGAGAGGAAGCTGCATCCCCTGTCTTCTCTTTTTTTAAACAAGTAAGAAAATTGTAGCTTCGAAAGTTAAGCAGTATGGCCCCCGATTTCAGGCAGTATAGCTGTTGTGGAGTAAAGCTAGAGTTTGGTAATTTGATTTCAGAGGCCAGGATCTTAGAGGTAATGTTGCAGAAGTTTATTTCTAGTATGTTCATCTGCATTGTTGGGGGGAAGGGCTGCCTAGGCCTTGATATTTTGTGTTATCTATAGGTGTTGGCTTCATGGAAAAGACATTTGATTCCTCATGATCCGCACATGCTTACTGCTCTCTGGCAGAGCCAGGCCTTTGGATGAGAGGGCAGAGTTTTTGTATCAATATAACACCTGAGGAGATTCAATAAAAACATCTGATGTCAGATAGTCCAGGATCTCACTTGCCATGACAGGTGGTTCCCTCTGCTGAGGTCTGGCAGGGTTTGCATCTATGAAAACATCTCCTTGTCTTTCTTGGTGGGGTACACAGTAGCTATCACCTATAATGAAATCCTAACAAAGAAAGAAAAAGCCTTCACATTAGAGCAAATTCAGATACAAGGTATGAACAGTAGAGAAAGATAAATCTCATAAGGGATCAATAAATAGCTGAGAGCTTCTGAACATTGCTCTGGGGTTATGGTAAGGGAAGGTTCAAGGGGAGATGTAGTGTGCTACTGGAGTCATTGGTTGTCATGACTAATACTGAATGCCAACTACACAGGATTTGGAGTTACTAAGAGACAAGACATATGGAGTGTTTTCTGTGAGCACTTACCTAGATAGGTTAACTGGGGTGGGAAGAACCACTCTGTATGATGGCTGCACCATTCCATGGCTGAGGTCCCAGGCTGGATACAAAAGAGAAAGTGGACCGAGTACCAGCATTCATCCTCCTTGCCTCCTGACCGAGGATGCGGCTACTTCACGTTTCCGTCACCCGGCTTCTCCGCCATGGTGAGCTCTACTCTCTAACCATGCACTAGAGTAAATCCTTCCTTCCTGAAATCACTTTTGTCTTGTGCTTTGTTGCAGCAATGAGAAAAATAACTAAGGCCCTGGGCGCTCCATGGGATCTTGTGCCTTTTTCAATCTGAAGAAGTCTTTGCATATCGGATATACTGTAGCCTGCAGTCACGCAGGTCACGGGGTTGGGGCACAGGCGTGGGCATAGCTGGTAAACAGTGGATTCTGTCTAAACGTTTGCTTAGAGGACACAGTTCACCTTATTGTAAATGCACCTTAAACCAGTCTAGACTGGATCACACCCTCATACTGGGATGTAATTGGAATATAATTTAAGAGAACGTCTAATTTGAATAACAGTTAAGGAGAGGAAAATACATTGTTCAGAGAGGAATATGTGTGCAGCTAGGTGTAAGTGGGGTTCTTAGGATGCTGGTGCATTGTTCAGGGAGGGGTGTGTGTGCATAGTACATGCAAGTGAGGGTATCACACTGCCAAGTACATTATTAGAAGAGAGATGTGTAGACATAGCCCAAGCCAAGCAGAGTTCCAGGTTTCTAAGTGGTTCCTAATACTTGCCTGCCTTACAAAGATCTTCCTGTCTCCATCCTGTCCCAAGTGCTGGGGTTACATATGTGCCTCCTTGCTCAACTTTTATGTAGGTTTTGGGGATCTGAATTCAGGTCCTCTTCCTTGTACAACAGGCACTTTACTGACTTAGCCGTCTCCCCATCTGTCTCCAAGTACGTGCTTCTTGGTATAAGAATGCATCTTAGGAGGAGGGGACAGATAACAGCATAGAATGTCTTCATTTTAACCCTTATCATTGCACAATTAAAAACTTAAGCTTTAAACATTTCTGTTGCTGGGCAGTGGTGGAGTGCACCTTTAATCCCAGAACTTGGGAGGCAGAGGAAGGTGGATCTCTGTGAGTTCAAGACCAGCCTGGACTGGAGAGTGAGTGGCATTTGTGTCCAACCTCTCTTCCTATGCTCGATGCTACAGCTCTGCTGTCTCTGTGGTTAAAGATCCTGATGACTGGGACCATACAAAAGAAGGTCCTGTAAGCCACATATAGAATGTAAAATATTCTAGTTGCTACATTAAGATCATAAAATAATAAATTAATTTAAACAATATCTTATGCTTCTCACTGCTGCAAAAAAAAAATACTTAACAAAGACAGCTTAAGGGAGAAAGGTTTATTTTGGCTTACGGTCTCAGTACAGTCCTTCATGGCAAGAAAGTTGAGGCAGCAGGCACTTGAAGCAGCTGGCAGCATTGTCACATGCACAGTCAGGAAAAGGGACTGATGAATGCTCGTGCTCTGCTCACTTCCTCAGTTATATACAGGCGAGACCCCAGCCTAGGGAATAGTACCACCCATAGTAGCTGGGTCTTCCCACCTCGGTGTATTCCAGAGAATCCCCACAGGCATTCCCACAGGCTAACAACCTACACCAGCGGTTCTCAACCTGAGAGTTGCGACCCCTTTCACAGGGGTTGCCTAAGATCATTTTCATAATGGGTATATATGTTACTATTCATAACAGTAGCAAAATTACAGTTATGAAGTAGCAACAAAAATAACTTTATGGTTGGGGGGGTCACCACAACATGAGGAACTGTATTAAAGGGTTGCAGCATTAAGAAGGTTGAGAACCACTGACCTAGATAATCCTTCACAGGTGTTCCTGAAAACTTGTCTTTTCGCTGAACCTAGAATCTGTCAAGTTGACAATAGTATCACAACGAATATATTTTGTTTATTACTGTATGTTCAAAATATTATCTCACCAAGAGGTTAACATTTTTTAATCGTTAGTGAACTCTGGGAATAATATATGTGCCAACATGTATATCATAGCACTAAAATTAACTTAAAATCAAGTGGTATAGTGCTGGATCGTAAAGTTGTGTCTAAAATTAAAATAATTTACAGCGTTCTATTTTAAAGTTAGATTCAAATGAACTGACATTAAATAAGATTTGAGGTCCGGTTCCTTGGTCAATACTGGTAACATTTAAGTAGCTAGTGACTAGCATTGGATGGGGTAACTTACAAACTTCTGTGTGTATTTGTGTGTTAACCTTAAAATCACTGTGTTTTAATGGAACTGTACCTGAATCTATAGTCTCCATCACTAGGCATCAATCGTTGGGAGAGTGGTCCTAGAACCTTCTCTGGGTAACATTAGAGCAAATCTATGGTTTATGTTTAACTTAAAGCATTGCTGTGGGCTCCATCCATCTCAGGCTGATGGTCCCCTGTGGAGTTAAATAATAACCAGCTATTTAGGGCCCTGGAGTGATTGACACCCACAGTTGAAGGTCATTCCCAAGCAGCCTGTGTGTTGGGGGAGTCGTGCTCGCTTGACCTTTCCTCTACAAGTGTGCTTTTTTCAAAAGGGTGAAGAGAAGTGAACTCCTAAGGAAAAATTTCATGGGTGAGGCTGAGGCCATAGCCGAGGAAAGGAGCAAAGCAAGTGTGGAAGGCTACTGTCTCCGAGGGACAGTCACCCCTCTGCTGCAAGGGGGCACCGCACAGTTATCAAAGCCGGGAGGGAGAAAAGGAACCTTTAAAAAAATCCGGGCGGAAAAATTTAGACACAAAGCAGCAAGCCTGTGGATTCCTATAGCTACTGTGAAATATTACATGGTCAGTACCTCTTCTGACCTCTCTCAGCTATTCCAGAGTATTCTAATAATGAGACACACCCACAGCTCGTTTAGTATCACACCTGCTCTTCCTCCTCTCCAGCTTATTTGACATCATCTGATCCCAATGTTTGCAATATTATTGGATGGTCTCTGAAACACAAGCTAAAAATATACCTTTCTCTCTCTCTAAATCAGTCCTGACTTTTACAGCTGGGGTTGCCACCAAAACCTTGTTACTTATTTTCTTTTACTTTCAGGGACCCCGTAATCATATTAAATTTCCCATCTCGTGTTAGTCTCTACTTGAACTTGGCTTGGCATTTGAGAAAGATATTTATAAATTAAAGCTATGCTCATTTTTATCCCATACAAAGCTGCTCTGGGTTTTATAGTGTTCTATTATCCCCTAATGCCTTCTGTCTTTAAACACATCCAGTGTCTCCCAACTGGAGCTCTTGTCAGGGGTTATTTTCAACTGAAGAGTTTCTGGAGAACCGCCTTGAGTTCTCCAGAGGTTCTGTGGCTGCCTAAAGTCAGGGTCTCTTGGAGCACAGGCTGTCCAACAGATGCGGGTTCTTTCTTTACTGGAGCGCTCCCTACCGAGGTGGAAGCAGAAATCGGCAACTTTGCAGGGCTTCCCTTCCTGCAGCTGTTGGCATGAGGACTCTAGGCACAGTCTAAGAAGCCACACACACCAGAAGGGGCACCTCCCGTCCAGTCTCTGGCCCCCAGGACAGCTATTAAATTCAGGACTTTCAGAGCTGCCCACGGCTTCGGGTGCCTCTGTGGTACCAAGGTGTTCATGCTTTTTGCATTCCAGTGACATTCTTGAAAACCCTTGTTCCGTTTAGTTTAGTGAACCGGACATATTAGAAGCAAACAGAAAAAGGCTGAAATATTGACTCCAGGATCAGCTTAAAGAAAGAAATGTGCATTTCTACTTTTCAGAGTCTACAAAGGATGTCAATAAAACAGTGGTTTTCCTCAGGTCCGTGTGATTTTGTCTTTGTGGATGTAGTGCAGATGATGTGCTTCCACTTGATTTCAAAAAATATTTTTAAAAAGAAACAGCCAATTTATTTCCCAAAATGTGAGTCATCTGACTCTTAACTTCTCTTCACCTGGTACCTCACTCTCTCTCCGCATCGGTCCCGTGCTACTGGTTCTCATTCTCTGGAAAGAGTTAAACTTCTCACAGGCATTAAGCCCAAATGGAAATAACTGGCCAAAGGCCCAAGCTTGTTCTTTATGGGGAATACAAGGCTCTGAGGGATTCCAGCCTGCTCCGAGTCATTGCAGGATTGGCTCAGGAAGCACAGAGACAGAGAACTGAGGTGCATTCAGCCTGTCTGTACGGACCCAGATGCTGGGTTTACAAATAGAGAAATAGTGTGCAAATCCTTGGATAGTGAGGGGGTGGGGGCATTAATGAATTTGAACTCAGAACAGCCAAAGCAATCTTGGAAATGGATGGGAAGTTGGAGACCAGAGGCATCATGAAGCTGTAAACGTTGGTACAGTGTGGCTCAGGTGTAGCCTTGGCATACAGACCAAAGGACTAGAACTAAGAGGTCTGCATTAAACCTGTACGTCTGCGGATATGTGTGCTAAGACCATTCGGGCGTAAGAACTTCTGAAAAGAAATGGAGATGGTGAATCTGCTGACCTACATGCAGACAGAGGGATCTGAAGCCCCATTTCACACCACATAAAAAACTAAGACAGATCAAAGGCCTAAATGTAAAGGCTAATGATCTAAACTCTTAGAAGAAGCAATAGAGATAAATCTTTGGGACTTTGGATTTGGCAGTGGTTTCTCAGATATGATGCTAAAGCAAAAACCACTGAGAAAGAAGGTAAATGGGATTTCATAAAAGATGAAAATGTTTGTGTGTCAAAAAATACTATATAGGAAACGTTCTTTTGTTTTTGTTAGAGAATGTGGAGAAAATATTTGAAAATTCCATATTTGGTAATGGTCTGGTATCTAAAATACAGAAAGAATATTTGCAATTCAATAATAGAGAGATAACATATTTTAAAATGGATCGAGGTTGTGATTGGACCGTTCTCCAATACTCAAGTGGCCAACATTTGAAAAGATGTTCCACGTCACAAGCCATCAAGGAAATGCCTCTTCATCTATCCCTTCATACACACTAAGCTGCTACAGAGAATTTCTATTGATTTAGAAATTACTATTATTATTAGAAAATGGCATGTCTCAATAAAGGGTTTTTTTTTTTGCAATTGTGTGTGTGTGGGGGGAACACAGAGGTGATGGCACTTTGGGCAGTCAGAGGATAACACACACACACACACACACACACACTCTCACGGAGGGCACATACGTGCCAGGGATGCCAAGGTGAATGTGTGGAGCTCAGAGACACCGTTCCCCTTCCACTGTGGGTTCCAGGGACCAAACTCCGTTTGCCAGGCTCGATAGCAAGCTCCTTCACCTGCTGAGAAAACTGGCTGGTCTTACAATAACAAACTTCCAGTAGAAACGTAAAATGTGTCGGCATGTACGTAGAGAACTGAATCCTTATCCATCGCTGCGTACAGTGAAATGGTGTGTTCAATCTCTTAGCACTAGAGAATCAAAATGAAACAATATGGACGGTGTTGCCATGTTGGGAAAAGTCTGTCAGTTTCTCAAAAGTTATTATGTGACCCACAGTTCTCTTCCTGGGTAATATTCTCAAGAGCACTGAAGACGTCTCTTCACACAAAACCCGAGAGGGCGTGGCAGTCATAACTAACAGTCTCCAAGTGGGGGGAAATAAACAACTAGGTATCTATGAACGGATGGAAAAATGCACTGTGGTATATCCATAGCAGACAGACAAAAGAGAGACTTCCTGACGCCTTTAGCAGCCATTCCCCCTCCTCCTCTCGGCAGCCTCTGGACGCCTCCCTTTTGCTGTATGAATTTGCCTAGTTTAGGCGTTCAATTCAATACAGATTCATACAATGTGTGGCCTCCTGTGTCTGGCTTTGCGTGAGTATGTCTGGTTTCTTTCATTCAGCATACTGTTTCATAGTTCATTCGTGTTGTACCATACGCAAGCATTTTACTCGTTTTTATTGCTGAAGAATATTACACTGCATAGATAAATCACATTTTATTTATGAACATTTATTTACAAACATTCTGTGGTTTGGGATCTTATTTTTAAAATGCTGCTCTGTGCATTCACATATGTGTTTTGTGTGGTCGCATGCTTTCATTTTCATTATGTTTTTGCACGTATATTAAAGGTTACAGAAACTGATTTAGGAGATAATAACTCCTTGGCCTGGCATGGTGGCTCCGTGGGTAAAGTGACTTGCCACAAGCCTGATGAGCTCAGAGCCCACAGAAAGGGGGAAGGAGAGAACTGACTTTGCAAAGTTGTCCTCTGACCTCCACACACGTGCCTTCGTGTGTGCACCCCCAACAGAAACATGTAAAAAATAAAGAAATCAGTAACTCCTTTCTTGACATGTGTGAAGTTTTCTCATCAAAAGGCTGACATCAACAATATCACAGTCTTAGAACGTTTGGCTCTTGAAGGAACTGAACATTCCCTGACTCTTCTGATGGAAAAGGTGGTCAGCCAAACCAGCTAGTGAGTGGCCAGGACAGGTGCAGAGCTGTGTTCTCTCATGCCCGCACCCATTCCGTGCAGACGTGTATCATGAATTCCTGCTTCATGAGTCTATGGTATTCTTCAGGCTCAGGGAGGCTCCTCTAGAGGAAAACTGGACACTGTAGGGCAAGACTGTCAAAATGGGCACCGGCACCTCACAGTGTCATGAGCCTGGAGCTAGAGAAGCAGGGCATTCCATGAGAATGATGAGATGTAGCTAGCTACCCAGCACCCCTCTAACTCGGGCTAATCTTGGAAGAGGTAATGGCTAGTGTTCCATGTAGGGGCTAAAATTCATCCTAACTCAAATAATGAATACTGTGTATAAGGGCCACTAAGCCCAGAGATTCAAGGTGCATTTTAAAAGCAATATTCTCTGTTCAATGGTGCATAGAATATTTTATTAATTGGAAGGACTCATTGCCTTTTAGTGTGTGTTAATGAGATACAACTTTCTCAATAAGCCTTCATCTTTGCTCTGGTAGCTTTGGCTGCATTTCAGAACTCACTGGGGCCACAGAGTGCTGGTCCTCAGAGTTCTGGTCCTTGGTACAGCTCGGAGCCTTGCCATGAGGATATGAACGCACAGACAGGAACAGATGTTAGAGCTCCCAGAAGATCAAAGTGCTGCCTCTGCCTTGGAAAATCTGCCTTTGCCACATAGTTCTCTAAATCTGCATGAAGGCTGTGCTAAATACCCGGTCCATATTTGCTCCACTGACTGAACTCTAAAGCAAGCATAGTCTCTGTTCTCCTACGGGTGACTGAAGCTGGTGTCCTGATGGCCATGGCTGAACACAGAGTCCTTCTTGGGATGCAACTGTCATCTCTGGCTCTGCCCCTGAACAGTTGTCAATTTCCTTAATTAATTTACCACAAAGAAAAACTTTCCCTCTTTTGTGCTGGTATCACCTTAAGGTTGTCTTCATGTTTTTCTTTCTTTCTTTTCTTTCTTTCTTTCTTTCTTTCTTTCTTTCTTTCTTTCTTTCTTTCTTTCTTTCTTTCTTTCTTTCTTTCTTTCTTTCTTTTTTTCAGACTAAAAATAGGAGCACAGCATTTCTAGTAATTCTAGAGAAGGGAAAACAAGAAGAGTTCCGTGACACAGGAACAGAGCTCCAAGGGTCAAAGACTGCTCTTTTCCGCCCTCCCCTCTCCATAGCACGCCCCTTCATATTTTTGCCTGGATTTCTTTTCTTCCACATTGACTCGAAAGCCCATAATGACTATGAACTATCCAAGTGCCCATAGTGGATTTTGAAGCAAGAGAAGTTCCCGAATGTCTACTCCTGACTGAGCAGAATCAATCTTGTGTGAGCTCGTGTAATTGGCGTTGCTGGAGATGTTTTGTTCCACTGACAAATTCCACTAGTCTTTAAGGTGCGCCCTTTTTGGGGAAGATGCTTCACCGGCACAGCTGGACCGAACACACTGTTGAATGGAAAGAAAATCAAAAGTAGATGCTTTTAAGTGCTCTCCCAACCTCATTAAGGTCATTACTGCCAAAACCTGCATCTGGTAGTAAAATCTTTCCTTTTCAAACATTGTTTTCTCCAAAGAACCATCCAGAAGTTGCTACTGTACGAGCATTCCTCAGCCGTTTTTAGTTTGTGGTTTTTAACAAGCGTGTCTTCAAGGCTGACTCCTCCTGGGAGAGGTTGTCACCCGGGACTCAGTGGGTGCAGGCTTCTGATGGGCTCATGACACTTGGTCCGAGAAATTTCTTGTGGTCAAGGTTTCTAATTGATAAGACAATTACATTTTACCATATAACATATGCTATCTCTGTCCTCCAAATATGCACTTCTTGTGGTGTGACAAATTGTGGGACAACACATGCTATAAGCCAGACAGCTAGACAAAACACTCCATCAGAAAGGGAACCGCAGTCTAAGCCCCTGAATAAAGAAATATGCAAAATCACACCTGCTGGCCTGTGCTCCTAATTGTGTCTTTGATTTTTTTTTCCTTGACCATAAATACTATTAAATGAAAATGAATTTAATGTTGAGAAATGGACTCAGGGTGAGTTCTCACATAAGTTTAGTTCAGTCATTGGTGTTTTGTGTGGCCCAACTACACACAGCTTGAGGGTGTGGGTAAAGTTAAGCTGCTTGTGGGTTGGAATTGAAGCCCTCATGGGGACATGCAATGGCTGATAACACAACTTACTCTCAACAGTTACCTGTAGTTTGGGTCTGGTGATCTTTGAGTGTGTGTCTGTCACATGTGTGCATGTCTGTGGGTGCGGAGGCCACAGGAGGACCTCGGATCCCCTTCTCCATATCTCTCCATCTTTCCCAACAGGACAGAGTGTTTGGATGAGCCTGCAGCTCATTTTTGTTTTTACTGGACTGGTGGCTGGCCAGCCTCTGTGATCGTCCTGTCTCTGCCAACCCCACCAGTACAGGGGTTAGAGGTGTGTGCAGCCAGGCCAAGCTTTTTGTGTGCGTGCTGGGGATCCGAACTCAGGACCTCATGCTTGCATAGCAAGCACTCTTTCCCACTGAGCCACCTCCTCAGCCCTAAGGGTCTGGCAGTGTTTTAAGGTCTATACATTTCATCAAAGATTCCTGCCACAGTCAAATTCTCACGTGTCCTGCAGTTTGTATGTAATATTTATCATGTTCGAAGGCAAGGATTATTGGGAAAGGAAGAGACTCAATTTTGGAATTCATTCTGACGTAGAAAGACCTGGGGCTTATGAAGCTCCCAAACCTTTCCTAATAAGTTTCTTCTGATGGTGCAGGAGATGGGGCAGAATGCATTCAAGTTCCGTGCAGTGATGTTGTGGTGCTTCCTGATTACTGCTGTTTTCCTCTTTCTCCCCTATCAAATATGTCATCCCAATTCCTTTCACTCCTGGAAACAAAGCAAGCTGATTCCGTCTCAGGACCTTTGTGTCTGTTGTTCGCTATGCTCAAACTATCCACACAACAAACTATCCTTGTCTCAGTCCAGATGTCACCCCACAGAGACACTTTCCTTCACCTCCTTTAAAATAGACAAGTCCTGTTAATTTTCCTCTCCTTTTCTTTCATTTCTATCCCTTGCATGATTGTGATTTTGTTACCTGTCACTTGTTTATTATTTGTTCTCCTTATCGGACTATAAATGACATGAAAGTGCGCAGCATGGCTGTTGTGTCTCCTTAGTGCTTAGCACAGTATGTCCGGTGAGGAAGATACTCCATAAATACTTGCTGGATGAATGAATGATCACAAAGTCCGTTTGGATATTAAAGCGAAGGCTGTCTGTTTAAACTTTCTACTGTGGTCCTGATGGTTTTCTAAGTCACTGGAAAGTGGCTCTACTGCTCTGTATACACGATCGTCATTCAGGTCTTCGCCTTGCTGCTTGGCTATCTGTTACATCTCCCAAACTCCCCTTAGGTGACCTTCCAGCTCTCTCATCACGCACGTCTCTCTGTTGCCAGCCTGAAGCTTGACCACCACATTCATATCTTAAGAAAAATCACATGTTCTGATCACATGGGCCAAGGAGGACCCAAGTCATGCCTAACATTATAGCTCCTCCACCAACATATTTCAAAGTGGAACATTTTCCAAAATTCCTCCCGCCTTTCCTTTCCCATTCTCAACTATTTTTCAAATGTTTCCGCTGGCTTTGCAATGACATTTGCAAATTCCTTTGCTCTTCTGGGCCATTGCCTGTCTGCACCTGGAGCTTTGAAGTCATTGGTTATGCCAAGAGTCTTCCTTGTTCTCTAGCTTACTGTGTGCTCCATTTCACCCCACTTCTCCCCCTTTCTCTTTCTTTCTTCCTTCCTTCCTTCCTTCCTTCCTTCCTTCCTTCCTTTCTTTCTTTCTTTCTTTCTTTCTTTCTTTCTTTCTTTCTTTCTTTCTTTCTTTCTTTCTTTCTTTCTTTCTTTCTTTTTTAAAAATATCAGGTCCCACTTTGTAGTTCAGGCTAGCCTCAAACTTATGAATCACCTGCACCAGCTTCCCCAGTGCTCGGATTTCAGCCTTGACCCACCACACCTGGCTCTATATGTCACTTCTCCTTGCCTCTTTTGCTGCGTGTTTAGAGTTGACAAACTATTGTCCTTGCTCCAGAAGATAGGATTTGAGAGTTTGGTAGTGGGGCTCTTTTTACCTGCGAGTTCTACACCATCTTCTCGACTGTGTCCTGTCTTTCCCATCTCCTTCTTGTTCTATCATCTGCCTCTTCTCCTTTTTCAGTCTTCTTTCCCTTTGCTCCTCCCTACCCCCTTCTCTGACTCCATTCTGTGTCTCTGAGCCTACCACGGAGTACCTTGTTAATCTTCATTAGCTGGGACCCTTTGCCCTCCATCTTTTAGAATCGTCTCTTAGATACATATCCTTCCTCATTGCTTGTGAACATGTCTGTTTAAAAAGAGATGAGTTTGAGAGAAGCTTGCTTGCTGGCCACACTGGTTTATGGCTTACTTGTCCTTCCATTTGCATGGGGAATGCTTGTTATTTCTTCTCTTTGAAATTCACATGATGCTCCCATTCCTTGCTGCTGTGCTATCCCTAAAACTGCGGCCAGAATCTCCCAAGGTCCCTATAATTTCTAGATCTAAGTCTGTTCTTTCTCATTGGTTAAGATTATATCCAGAATATGAGTTTCTTCTTTTACCTGAGAGCTGGCATTGTTAGCTCAGGATGTTAGAACATAAACTGCTTGGGTTTTTTAGAAGATTTATTTTTGTTATTTTAAAAATTGTGTGTATGCTTTTGTCGGTGTGCAGATATGTGCACCTGTGAGAGCAAGGGCCTGAAGAGGCCAGAAGAGGGCGTTGGATTCCACCTGGAGCTGTGAATTGATCTTGAGTCCTCTGCAAGAGCAGTGCACGCTCTTCACTGCCGAGCCATCTCTCTAGTCCAGGCTACTTGGTTTTAGCAGAATGTAACCTCCAACAGACATAAAGGTTTCAGTCCCTGTCTGTGTTGCTGATTGCTTGTAAGAAGAAAGGCTAAAGGAAGGAAGAGAGACGATGAGGATGGAAACAAGGATGTGATGGTCTCGGGGAGGTGGTGTATGCTAGCAGGTAAAAAAAAAATCTACACTACCAAAACCAAAGTAGCTGTAGGGCTTACCTTCATCATCCTCATCCATTTCTGGCACCCGAGGCAACCAACCCCTTGCTTGATGTCTTAGCTAGGGTTTCTACTGTTGTGACAAACATCATAACCAAAAGCAATGTGGTGTGTGTGTTGGGAAGATGGGGGCTTGGGGGATGGCTGGCTTGCATATCCTGTGTCACAGTCCATTGAGAGAGACCAAGGCAGAAACTCAAACAGCAGGAACCTGGAGGCAGGAGCTGATGCAGAAGCCACAGAAGAGTGCTGCTTAGCGGTTTACTCCTCATGGCTTACTCGGCCTGCTGGCTTATACACCTAGGCCCACCAGCCCAGGGGTGGTACTACCCACAATGGCCTGGGCCCTCCGCTGTCAGTCACTAATTAATAAGATGACCCACAGGCCTGCCTACAGCCCAATCTTATGGAGGCATTTTCTCAGCTGAAGCTGCTTCTTCTCAAATGATTCTAGCTATGTCAAGTTGACATAGAATAAACATGTACCGACTGCAATCTTAGCTATCCTCACTAAGCAACTTTCCATGCAGGAGCATGGTGCCTTTCAGTACTCCTTTTAGTGTGTGCATTGTGTGTGCTCACCTGTGTTCATGTGCATGTATGTGTGCATACATCCAAGCATGCATGAATGTGTGCATATGGAGGCCAGAAGACAACCTCAGGCATCATCCTCAGGAACAGGAATGGAAGACACTGCCTTTGGAGCAGGGTCTCTCATTGGCCCGGAGCTCACCAATTATGCTAGATTGGCTGGCTAGCGAGCTTCAGCTCTGGGAGTACAAGTGGGCATCTCCAGTCTTTTACCAACCTGGCATTGGCCAGCCCAGGGGCATTCTCCACTGTACGTGAAGCTACTTCCTGTTTCTTTTGTATAGACCACTCCTCTTGGTTTCTAGGAGTCCTGTCTCACCTATGGAAGAGTGTCATACTTCTGAGGGTAAAACTTCACCTTCTTTTCTTGTACTCTGTTTTCTTTGGATCAGCATCAGAGATATATTAGTGCACATGGGGATTTCCTGATGAGTTTCAGTTTCAACTAAGAATAACACATAAGGTGCAGCCAGAGCTGAGCCAGCAGCTTCTCCAGATATTTCTTTCTTTTCATATTTGACTCTGATTTTCCCCTCTGACTTCTTAGTGTTGGATCCTTTCTGTAGTCTTATTTACTTAATTAATAACTTACTATGAGTTTACCTGCTCAAGGATCCTGTCCCATTCGAACACAGCATACTTCCAGTTTCTCTTCCCACCTGCCTTAGTGGGCCCCCTAAGACCTCAGGGAAGCAGGTTGCTTCATCTCCGATTTGCCAAGGCTTGTGACTCCCAGCTCACCCTTCTCAACCATAGTCCTTTGCTCCCTAGAATCACCTCTGGCATCCCCCACAGATTGCCACAAACCTTATACCCAAAGACGCACTGAGAACTGACACTTTCAGCTAACGATCTTAAGACATTTCATAGCTAGTCAGTTTTAGCAGAATGTAACCTCAGACTGGCAGCTCCTGTCCCTCCTGCTCCTTGCCTGGAGTTGTGTGGTCCACCTTCAGCACTTGGAAGGTGCTTCTTGATGCTCATTCCTAAGCCCGTGTGCAGACAGTGTTGGCTGGCAATCAGAATTAGAAGAGGGCCAAATTGAGTTCTACTCCAAAGTTTGTCCCTTTCCATTCAACCATTTGATCATTCTGAGTCTCGGGATTCCTAACTGTAAATATATACAACAATCCTGTGTACACAGTAGCATGTGTTTCCTGTTATATAATGTATACTCCTTTGATGTGTTACTACTTCCTCATCCATAAAAGGAATAAAATGATATCTACTTTTTGCACTTATTTGGACAGATAGTAAGCAGGATAAACAAATACATTCATAATTAACAGCTCTCATGATGAGAGATAGGTATGGATTACTAGTTAGGATTATGAACTTGAACTTAGATTAAGTTTGAGAACTGGCTACTAATGAGCTGTGTGACGTTGGACAAGATACTTTGCATTTCTAAGCCTCATTTTCTCCCAACTGTACAATAGGACCAATTACAGAAGCCACCTACAGGATTGTCACAATTAGACAATATAATATGTGCAGTGTCTAGTCTTGACCCTGGTGCTTAGCAAGAACTTCAGACTTGTTGAAAATATTAACTGTGTTGGCCATTTCATTCTCTCTGTTGCCCTCCTGGCCCCAAACAAGGAGAGAACGTCATATGCCTGCTGGGACAGGGAACACAGCAGAGGAACCAGAGGGTGTGAGAGTGAAGAAAAGATGGTGGGAGCATCCAGGAAATCTTAGTGGAGAGGATGTGGCTTTGGTGGGGATGAGCACTGTCTTGTTTTAGTCTTGTTCTGTGCCTGTGACCTCTGGGAGCTAGACTATAGATATTTGCTGCAAGGGTTGTCCTGCCTGCATCTCATTGAAGGCAGGCAGCCTTTGCCTTCCCTGAATGTTTTTCTATCCCCGTTAACTGTGTAGATGCTCTGTTTGTGATGTAATTGTTCCGTGTCAGATTTCCTTCCTAAGCTAAAGACTGGAGTTATCCGCAACAGTTGAGACAATGACTCGAATGTAGTACTTTGCATGGCGAACTTTTCATTTCCATAGTTTAAGTTTCTTTTTCCTATTGCGCCCTCGCCTCCCTGGCTCTAGGTGGGGGCTCCAGAGGGCAGGGGTTGTGTTTTGAAAAAGATGAAAGGATGGAATTACTTTTGTCATTAAAATTTCCACTTTCTAGAGCGAAGTCAGAGAAGAGCCGGATGAACAGAGGCAGCTTGGATATATTTGGAAATACAGTCATGATCTTTGTTTTGGTTGCTTAAAAATGTCCACAGACGGCAACGTCTTCTGCCAGAATTACTTTTGCAGAGAAACTACTCTGATTGCATTAGTTGCTCGCTGCAGCAACTCCTCGTGAAGCCAGTGAACTTACCCCTACTTGTCGGCTCTGCCAATTAATGGAAGGAGGAAGGAAAGTCTAGGAGCAGAGTAGAGTTTAGCTTATTAAGCAGATTATGGGCCATATCTTGTTCACCAAGATGAGGTGGAGCGATGGACTATTCAGTTCTGACAAAGTGGATGGAGAAGGGTTCCAACACCAGAGGCTTGGGCTCAAGCCCATCTCTCATGCCCAGTTGTTTTCATGAGGTATAAATCTCAATGTTCCTGACTATAGAATGGGGAGGTGATTGCCTAGATAGCAGAGCTGGCTGCGGCTTGGCTGAAACGAGATGTGAGGGTGAGTGAGTCTTCCCTCACCCATTTGTGTAAATATGATAACGTCCGAGACTTTTCCTTTTGGATAGAAAAGTTCTTGTGTGTGTGTGTGTGTGTGTGTAGGGCAGGTAGAAGTGGCAGAGGAGAAAGGAAAGGCAGCCTGGCATCGGCCTTGTGCCCTTATCCCCACCCCAACTTTTAGCTTCCCTCTTCTGACAGCCCCCGTGACCCCCATCAGTCTGATGCAATGGGGTTTGGAGTAGAGCAGAGTCTTGGTTCCAGAGAAGAGAATCTCTCTCCCCCAACCCCAGTTCTGCTTTGATCGAAGGCACTGTGTGGCCTTAGAGCAAACAGCAGCAGCAAGGAGTTGCTCTCAAATGGCTTGAGGGTCAAGGGTGGCAAGGAGGCCAGGAGAAGAGGGATACACGCTGATGTGTTCTCTCATTGATCTGTGACAGCCTCTAGGATGCCTAGAAGGTCCTTGGGAATTCTTCAAGTGATCAGTGGAGTGGGATCAGGCTCTCCAGGACCTCAGCCCTACTGGTAGGCTTAAAGGGTAGATTAGACGCCCCCATCAAAGCACTTTGCAAATTTTAAAGTGTTGTAGAATGTGAGGAGTTGATGTCACCTCCTGGTGACCTATCAGCAGTGACTCTGCCAAGGCCGGATGCCAGTTGGAGATAGGCGGCCACTGGGATACAGAACCACCTTTCTGGGCAGCCCATCAGAGTTTTACTGCATACACACCATGCCTCTGGCATTCCTATTTAGGGTTCAAGGTTGAATTATTCTCAGTCTCTTTTCTTCAGGAGTTCATGGTCCACAGAAGGCCTCTCTTTCTTCCCAGACCCCATTCTAAGGCACACCTCAAAGTGAGGGCTGGGCAGTTCACACAGCCTCCTGAGGGGTTCAAACCTTGCCAGGTCCAGGCCACAGCAGGAGGGGCACCTTTGCCCATGGATGGGTAGGCAAGGCTTCAGTGTCTGTCACCATTGGGAGGAGGCAGATGGCATCGCAGCTGAGCATACAGCTATCGAAGGACCATTTTTATGTTTTAAAGTTGAGACTATGTTTCTCTGCTTCAGATCATTATTTTGGTTGCTACAGAAAAGAACCAGCCCAATAAATTTTTTTTTTTAACAAAACTAGTTCATTAGTACAATGGGATGAGAGATGAGAAGTGATTATTTACTGAGTAGCTCTCAAGAGCTTGTTTGGGGTTCTGCTGGGGGAGCGCAGCTGCAGGTGTACACTGGCTCTAAGAGAAGGTTGTCCTCTTCAATCACGGCTATGTCTCTGGAGGGACATGGAATAGTGAGGGAGTGCACTATTGGGTGAGGGGCTGCCTAGGTCTTGGTGTTTTGTATTGTCTGCAGGTGTTGGATTTCTGTGGGAGATGTTTGATTGCTAATGATCTGCACGTGCTATCAGTAGAACACCACAGGAGTTCTGGATCAATAAAACATCTGATCTCAGATGCTTGGAGTTCCACTATCCAGTATGGCACTGGTCAGGATAGTGCTCCCTCTGCAGAGGTCTCACAGGGTTCGAACCTATGATTATGCCTCCTTGTCTCTCTTGGTGAGCCCACACAGTAGGAGTACAAACTACAAGGGAGGAAGGGGATACTGGTCTTTCTACCAGATTAGCTGAATCAATGCTGACAATTGATGGAGCAATAGATATCAGAAGCAGACTGCCCTCCTCCTACCAGGGAGCTTTGGAAGGTAGTTGACATGAGATGATGTGCCTGCTACTCTTACAGGTCATCACACATGAGCTGGGCATGCTGACAGCCCCCAGTGACCATGAAGTAGGCACAGGAGTTATTATAATGAGGCAGAGACATCATAAACATGTCAAGTGGATGCCACGAGTCAAGGATTTACAGAAAGACTCTGAAGAAGGCACTCCAAGATTCCTTCAGGTGAGGAGGGTGGCTATGTGTTTGCCATAATTGCTAAAGTGCAAAGGCCTATGTCAGTGAAGGGCCTCCTATCTGTTCTAAGGACATAGTGAAGCGTAAGAAGCCCTGAGCATGTGTGGATGGATCCAAAGAGGAAATACTGAGTTGCTGCCATAGCACTCGCAGCCTGCTGCAGGGGTGAGCAAGCTGTGGCTTGTGGGACCCGTCTGGCTTACCACCTATTTTTGTAAATAGCACTTCACTGGGATCCAGAAAGACCCACTTGTTGGCACGTTGTTTGATGGCTGCTTACCAACTACCATAGTGATGAAGTTGCATAGTTGAGATCTTAGGGCCCACAAAACCTAAAATAGCAACTCAGTAGAAAAAGTTTACCAACTCCTGGTCTTGTGGGAGAGGCAGGTTAACCCTTGTGAAACATGTTTTGAAGAGGATCCATGAGTATCAGTGGTGGCAGGACACAGCTGGCTGGTTGCCACTCAGCGGTGGTGAGGTGATGGGTGGATGAGCACTCAGCCCGGCAGACCTGGCGACTGGACTTCATGGTTTCATCTGGACTTAACATCAGAGTTTACAATGATGTGACGCACACCCAAATTACAGACAGTGTACCAGTTAGACAGGAGTGTGTGGTGTGGGTCTCCCTCGTGGGGATTGAGGTGATATTACAGAGCATCATTTTGGCATGTTACACACACCTAGGTGTGGCTGGTTCTCTCAAGGTCTAATGATGAACAGAATAGACAAGGAGCCTCTCAGACTGTTAGTTCAGATCAAGACAAGGCCAGCAGGGACAGTGCCACTCTGGTGCCTGGAACCTAAGGTGCCTGTCCCCATCATCACAATCTTCACACAGAAAAGACCGGAAAATGCCAGAATGTGCTGCTTTCGATGCTGACTTCCTGACAGCTCTGCCTCCCTTAAGGCAGCTTTTCTGAAGCCACCTTAATGTCATTGGCTAAGGGCTGCAGCTGGTGCTGGTAAAAAGAGCTAGTCCCTGAACCTCATAGCTGCTTTTTGTTCCTTTCCATTACATACTGTTTTTATAGGTTCCCTCTGCGAGGAAAGCCTTACTTCTCTCACACTCAGGCTCTTGGTCCACCTACCTTCTGCACCTGATGCCATGGTCTGTGCTCTCATGGAGGCTCGGGGAAGATGATAGTGAGCTACAGAGGTCAGCATCAGTAATTATGACTGAAGGTTTGGTAAAGGCTTAGAAGCAGAGGTGATGCTTGGCATGGGCTCTGCAGTGGGGTTTGGGGAAGAGCATTTTGAAGGGCAGGATGATGGGAGAATGGTATCTGGGCAGGCTATAACTACAGGCCATCATTGAAGGGAGAGTTAATCAACCAGAAGTCTAGGGAAGAGAGACCAGGGGCAGTGGAGGAGTCCCTACGAGAGAAGAAAGATAGACCAAACTAGGATGGGGTGGCATGTCTATAAGGCTGCGAAAGGAAGTTGGGGCGTTTGAGTCCAGCCTGGGATACATAGCAAGGCACTGTCTCAATACAACACAGCATAACACAATACAACACAACACGGACAAAAGAATCAATCCTGACTTGAAGGACCTCGGTGTACTTGGGCTTTGTTCCTTAAGGCAAATTGGAAACATCAAGAATTTTTGAGCAAGATGAGAAATTTGTGAATGATTTAGAAAGTAAACCCAGCAGCACAGGAAATTCAGCTCCAACTAAGGGCACCCCTGAGGGTTGGTATAGATGTTGGTGAGAGGGGACCAGGTGAGCCAGTGCGGGTGGATGGTAGATGATGCGGATCGGAGCACTGGGGTAGCAGGTCCCTGGTAGCAGGAGTGAGGGAGGGGGAAGGGTGACGAAAGGAAGAGAAGAGAAAGTCCCGCATGGGTAATATGGAGGCCCTGGTGTGACCTGGACTGGGCTGGAGCCTTGGAGAGGAAGAATGATTGGGAAGAAGAGGAGGAGCTTGGCCTTGGGCAGGTTGAGTGTGGAGTGCTATGGGTCCAACCGAGAGCAGGTGGAAATAAAGACATGGAAACAAAGGAGGTGGGGTGGAAAGCTAAGACCTGATTTCCCACCAGTGGTCACTGAGGCAGGGGAGCTCACCTGGGAAAAAAGTACAGAAGGAGAAGGAAAGGGAACTGCGCATGAAGCCTTGATGGTTGTCTTCACTGAAGGCTGAACAGATGAAAAGGGACCCACAAAGAGATGGAGGAGACTCATTCATTCATTCGTTCACTCATTCATTCAAACAATGGGAAGAGGAGGTGGACTTGTGTCTGTTCTCAAGAATGCTCCCCAAGAGATGTCCTCAGAAAAGGGCAGTGCTAGATGGAACCCCAAAGAGGTTAGGAGTCAGGAAGCCCAGTGTCTGCCAGTGTTGGATGCAGGGAGGAAGGAGAGGGGCAAGAGGGACAAAGTGCAGAGGCACAAAGGAATGGTTTGTCTGATTCAGAGTTCTGCCAACCTCATCAGGTGTACTCCTGTTTCCACAGCAAGTTTGGCATCACTTTATTGTATAGTCTTGAAAATTTGAGGAGGTTACTTTCTACCAAGTTACCTAGTTAGGCTAGTGATTTTCCTGTGTGTTAAAGCATTCTAGATATGTGTTTTTTTTCTCTACCAGGAATTCATTTTTAAAATTCTTCATCTCTGGGTTCCTGGAGCAAACAGGTGTGTGTGTGCATGTACATACATACACACACACACACACACACACACATGACTTACAATGAAATTATCTTGTCATGTGGTTATAAGACTGCCCATTGTAAAAAAAAAATCTTGAGGAATAGAGTATAAGTGGAAAATACAAGTCACCCGTTTCCTTACTTTTTTTTTTTTAAAATACAGGTTTTTCTCTGTGTAGCCCTGGCCGTCCTGGTACTTGCTCTGTAGTACAGGCTAGCCTGGAACTCAAAGATCTGTCCTCCTCTACCTCCCAAGTGTGGGATTAAAGGCATGGGCCACCACCTCCTGGCACTCCCCATTATTTTAATAACCTACTATTTTTCTCCCAATCCTGTCACTCGATACATTACAGAAAAATATATTTGTTACTGTGCACTCATAATTTTGCATAGTCTTATATTAGAATTCTTGTGTCTAAACTAATTCTGGCATTTCAAAGAAGGACATTAATAGGATTTAGTAGTCATTCCTTCTTCTATCTCCAAATTCAAGTAATTTTGAAATATTGTCTGATCATCTTAAAACTCCATTATCGATGTGGACTCAAACCTGGGTGGGAACAAATCGTATTTACTTTTGACTCATACTGCTTAGCCAACAGGTTTAATATTGGAGTGAATTCTGCAACTATGGACTAGCAGAACACTTCTCTCTGTTGTAGGAGATATTATGACCTTAGTTGCCTTTCTTCCCTCTCTCCATGTTTAATTCTTCATTTTATTATGTCAACTTGTGAGAATTCAGTCATCACAGTGACTGACGTGACCCCACCTCTTGGAAAAACTCATTTGCCTTATGCATTTTTCCATTGTGTTACTATCAAACATTTGGTGCACTTTTGTTTTAAGTGTATTTCCTACATAAAAATATAGCTACGTTTAAAAGCATTGACTGTTTTTTTTTTCACTAGCAAACATGACTTGTTTTTATTTTTGTGTCCATTGATAAGCCACATTGGATTTGGTTTGATCCTTTTTCACACTTCCTATTTGTCCCGTAGAATTCTTATTCCATTTTTCTCCTCTAGCATTTTTTTAAATTAATTTTTATATGTATGGGTGTTTTGCTTACATGTATGTCTGTGTACTATGTGTATGCCTGGTATCAAGGCCAGAACAGTGCATTAGATCCCTTGGAACTGAAGTTACAGATAGTTTTGAGCTGCCGTGTTGGTGCTGGGAATTGAACCAGAGTTCTCTGGAAGAGCAGCAGTGCTCTTAACTTAGGAGCCATCTCTTCAACTTCTCCTCTAAAATTTTTAATGGTAAAAGTTATTCCCTATCTCCTAAAACTTAGTGTTTTAATTTTTTTCCAGTTACTATTTTATTTTTACCAAAAACATGCTGTGTAACATATTCAAGAAGGTATAGAATGTATGCATGTGTGTGCACATATATACCTACCGGTTTAAGAAACAGAAAATCAGGGCAGGCCACGGTGACTCATGCCTATAATCCCAGAACTCCAGAAGCTGGCAGGAGGACTGCCAAAAGTTCAAAGCCAGCCTGGTCAACATAATGAGTTCCAGGTCATTCTGGGTTACAGTGTAAGAGTCTATCTCCAAAACAAACAAGCAAACAAATAAATAAATGAAGGAAGCAGCATCTACTTTAGAAACCCAGATCATCTACTTCTTATTTTTATGACTTCACACATTAGATGTAACTATCAGCATTGATGTTTATTTTGAATTGTTAATACAATTACCATTTTCTTTGATCATGTGATTACCTTCTTAGAATGGAGTGCTCTCTTCTGAATAGTTTTCCTTTTTTCTTTTAATTTGTGTGTGTGTGTGTGTGTGTGTGTGTGTGTGTGTGTGTTTATTTCATGTGTGGGTGTGGATGTTCATGCGTGTACACAGAAGCCAGAAGTCAAATTATGTCTCTTTCTCTATTGCACATTATTTTTTCAGACAGGGTATCTCGGTGAACCTGGTGCTCACTAATTCATCTGCATCGGTTGGCCAATGAGCTCAGGGGGTCCTCCTGTCTCTGCCCAGGTGGTCCCTCTTCAATGGGCCAAAGTTACTGACATGGACATCCATGCCCTGTTTCTATGTGGGTGTTGCAATCCAAACTCAGGTCCTCATGCTTGTGTGGCAGGCACGTCACCAGCTGAGCCACCTCCCCAGCCTCCTCTCCAATTATTTTCAATGCATACACATTTCCTGCAGATAGTACTCAACTGAAGATACTTGGTTCTTCTCCATGTTGACTTTGCTCTGCCACCGAAGCATATCCTCAGCCTACTAAGGATCCTATTAAGGGTCCTTTTTGCTTGCTTTGCTTTGTCTCTTGAACCCCGGATCCCCCACTTCTCAAGTGCTGGAGTTACAGGCATGCACCACACCTGGCTTCTTAAGATGTTTTGGAGGTAAACTGTCTTGGCTTTTGTTCACTTGAATGCAATCCACCCCATCCTCATTCTTGAGGGGTAGGTGCTGTTCTTATGTAATTACGTATCACTCACCTATTTCCTTCAGCATCCTGAAGACATTCTTAGTCTTTTAGTTTCTACTATTGTTGGCAAGAAGTCAGAAATCAAGCAGAAATTTTTTTCTTTATCTTCGAGCTGTCCTATTTGTCCTATTTAGTATTCTGCAGTTTCACCAGGATGAATGTGGTGTAAATATATTTTCAATTTTTTTTTTTTAGGATCAATACAAATTCATGAACTGTGAACTCACGAGATGGCTCAGTGGTTAAAGGTGCTCATCTCAAGGCTAAGGACCCTAGTTTGATTTCCAGAATGCACATCATGGAGGGTGATAACTGGCTCATGGGAGAGAACCTCCACCGAGTGTCACGGCATGCACACGTATGCACCCACATACATGCACATGTAATTCCAATACCTAAAGCTTCCTGCGGCTGATTCTGACACTTGGTACTTTTGCTAACTCTACTACCTCACTCTGTAAGTGGTCTTGTGATTTTTTTAATCACATGTTCATTTCTGTGAGAATTTTACGAGGCTTGGGTTGAGAGACTATTCCTTCTATTTTTCTTAATGCCCGATTAATATGTTTTGGCTTAAAATACTTTCAGAATAGGTAGGTATATGGAGTGAATTTAGTGTATTGCCTCTGCCAGGGGGGTAGAGACTTTTTTTTCCTTTCAACTAAAATTAAAGTTGAGACTCAACATTTTCTTTGCTGGCTTCCTTTGCTTAGCAAATATTTTCTACTTTACTCTTTTACTGGGCATATGGGCCTTTGGGGCTTCATTCCAGAGCTCCATGCTGACACTGCACCGCCTTGTTGCAAGCCTGCCGTGTTCCCCTTCCTCAGGTGTTGTTAAAGCTGAAAGGTCTAATTTATGAAACATCAGCCAATGCCCTTAGGGTCCCTGCCTGCCTGGGTGAGCTTCACCAGCTCATTTGGCTTCCACTCCTTTTTGACCCAGGAGGATTAAGATAACTTAATTTCCTGCTAAATCCATTATTCATTTTGTACAACATTTTAAAGGTGCTTTTTGGGAGACGTTTGCCAGGATAGAGTGTCATACTGCTGGAAATATGGATCAAGACTCTCTTTTAAACAAAAGATGTGCAATCAGGAATTAGGGCCTGGAGAGTTTGTTATGATACTCCTACAGATTCAAGGTGCTTGCTTGCTTGATGCTTGCTTATATCTGAATTCTAAATTGTGTCTGGAGACAGTTTCAAACCAAGCTCTGGAACTTACTGTGACAGGGGGTGACAGTAGTCAAACCTTCTCTGAAAAGGGTAAAGGGCAGGTATTTTCAGGGCATGTACAACTATGTGTACCAGTGTATTACAAAACAACTTACATAATGGGCATGTCTGTTTTTCAGTAAAACTTTATTTACAATACAGGCAGGGGGCTGGATGTGGCTCCTGGGTTTTAGTTTTGGCCTTGTCCAATATTACCAGTGTCATTTATAGGTTATTGTGAACATTAAGCTAGCGAACTGGTGATATTGTTAGTGGTTGCTATCATGATTCTTTGGAAATGAGGAGGATGGCTTTGAACTAGTTCCATGATTTTTTAATATAAGGATGCTTGCACTTCAAAACTCTCAAATATTGCCTCCTCTCCTCTGCTGTTAGTGATGATTCAAATGGAAAGGTGAGGTGCTCTACTATAATAACCAGATACCCCCACCTCGTGTTTCTGCCATCTGTCAGCAAGAATACCTGCAATTTGACCTTGTAGCCTCTCTATAGTGTGAAGAACTCAACAGACTCCTCTTTTGGACATCTTTGATTAAAACACTCCTAGAGAAAGATCCGCTGAGGCAGTAAATCTGTAGAGGCAGAGCTGGCAACCAGTAAACCATTCACCATCATGGAGAAATCATTTAGTGTGCTGAACCAGAAAGTGATAAACTCAAACTGCGGCCCCCACAGACCTCTTAAGATACCGAAGGCCAAGCTTATCTAATTCTAACAGCTTCCAGCTGAGGAGAAGTCCCAAGACAGCAGTGAGCAACCTCCAAAATGTTCCCTCGTAAAAGTGGGGAATTTGAGAGTTTAGTTCCTACCTGCCCAGCCTGGCTGCTCAGGCCTGGATTTCTCTTCCAGGTTTAGCAAACAAACCAGAAACTGAGCCCAGGTTGTTTGATGTAAAAGCTTATGCACTTTTACTCCCTCCTGGTACCCAAATACCTGGGATTGTACAGATGCTTGTACACATGCTCCAGTAGAATTTTCTGGCAATTAGCTGCAAGAAAGGATTCTTCTCCAGTGCTTTTCAAGGAGAATTTCCTGAAATCTCAGAGAGAAGCCTTGGATCTTGTCAGTATTGGATCCCTAAGCAAAAATATCTCAAATCCTTTCTTCATTCACAGTTTTAGAGAAAAAAAAAATGTTCCTCAAAAATGGCTTTTGAGTCCAAGGTACATACCTGTAGTCCCAGAGCTCAGGAAAGGTGTGTGCGTGAGCATGAGTTCAAGACTGGCCTGGGCTACTTAGGGGGACCGTGTCTCAAAACACAAGGGGTGAGGAGGTAGCTCAGTAGTAGAGTGCTTATGGCTTCATCCCCAGCACAGCCAACACCAAAAATAAATAAATAATTAAAGAAAGAAAGAAAGAAAGAATGAATGAATGAATGAATGAAGCATTGAAGGCGTCAATGGATTAATCTCTGGATTTTGAAAAAAGGATGGTTGTCAGTTTTCTAAGAGCTGGACCACTCTTCGCTGCTGCTGTGCGCGCCAAAGGTCACAGCCGTTGCTGATTTAAAAACACTCAGCATTCCCCATGAACTGTGTTCTGTGTGATAGTGGAACTATGAACACGCCAGGCCTCTGCCCTCTACACGGGCCTCCAGGGATGAAGCTGTGGCCTGGAAATCACTGTGGGTGTAGGCAGCTTGACCTGGGGCTTTGGCCAGTGATCCCACTTGGGGAGGAAGCGCTGGGGGATGGGTGGGTGGCAACGCTGTGAGAGAGACGAAGAGCACCGCAGTTCAGGCGACCGGTGGGAAAGGGTTAAGTGTGAAGCTGTTTGCAGCTGGCACGTGTAACTGGATCCTGCTCAGCAGTAGCATTTTAAACCTGAGTTTTAAAACCAGGAAACCTGGAGGACTCCAGACACTGGGCTGGTTTTACTGGTCTCCGCTCTCTGTTTAGAAAGCCAGGCTTTCCCTCCGAGTTGGTGTGTCTGGGGGTATGAGTTACTTCTGTGCATGCCTGCGTTCTCCCACATTACTGTGGTTTTTACTAGTTATATTCGCAGAAACTGTCCGGGTCTACACTAATAGGGCATGCTAAGAAGGCAAGAAAGAGGATGTTATAAAATCGGTAAGTGTTTGAACGAGGGAGTTCTGTCAGTGTAACAGTGTTCCGAGCTAAACGCAACCAGATTCTTTCTACAGAACTTCTCAAACTGTTTTTCAAGTTCAGGGTTAGGAAAATTTCCCCACCCTACAGAGATGTTGAGGAATGATGGGGACTTGGTAGGGCCCTGAATGCAGACTGCTAGTGGCAAACATGTCAGTGTCCTAGCCAGACCTGTGGTTACCTGTGACCTGCTTTAATTCTCACTGTAACCAAGAATGTAAAAGAAAAAAAATGTCATCGGCAGGAAGTGTTCTTAATGTGCATGTTACATGTCCAGGGTCTGGGCCAGGTGAAAGGTACTGAGTTGAGGGTAAAGGAAAGTGAAGGTTACTTCGGGCTACTAAATTGCCTTCTGAGGAAAGGGGACAGAGGGGAGCAGATAAGGGTGTCTGGGAGGTGATGGGAGGGGAAGCTTGGAGGCAAGAGTCTGGGCCTCATGTTTCTATTGCCTAGTGGAGTATCAGGGTCTTGTTTTTCTTTAAAGAGAAGAAACAATTGATGGGAACATGCAATTAAGACAGATGGGGGAGTAGACCAAGGTTAGCCTGACCAAGCAGGGAACGGGCCTGTGTGTCCAAATGCAGCAACACTGGAACTGATGTGGATCAGTGGTTGCTTCCTTCATTCCTTTTTTCTACTGCTTCTTCCCTTTACATAATGCCTTCATTAGTATAGTTGTACACCTACTGCTGGGGCAGCTCAGCAAGACAGAGGAGGCATTTTTCAGACGTGTAAACCCTTCCAGACTTCAATAGAGGGAACCACTATTCTGGCCAGCACCAGACTCCATAGTGGAACCCGGAGCGTCTCAGCTCAGGTGTTTTTATTCTTTCAGAACTCCTCAGGTGTTCTGCTGATAGCACATGCAGATCGTTAGCAATTAAACAACCTCCACATAAATCCAACACCTGCAGACAATACAAAACTCCAAGACCTAAGGTAGCCCCTCACCCAACAGTGCGTAAAACAATTTCAAACATAACTAAAAATAAACTTCCCCAACACATCAGACTGATAGGAGGCAAAGAATATGTAATTAAAAAAAATCAAGTATTCATTTTATGTGTGTGTGTATGTGTGTGTACATGTACGTGTTCATACATGTGCAGGTACACATGCACATGTGTGTGTGGTGGTCAGAGGATAGACAACCTTGGGTGCTATTCCTCAGGTCCCATCCACCATTTCTTTCTTCTTTTTTTTTCATTTTTGAGACTGGATGGCTTGCACCTTTCCAAGTAGGCTGAGCTTTGCTGGTCAGCAAGCAACAGAGACCTGCCTGTCCCCACTTCCGCAGTGGTGGGATTACAGATGCATGCTGACTGCCCATTGCTTCCTCTCCCACAACTCCAGTCTTCCCTCCTACTCTCAAGGGAGAAACCTAAGTGGCATCACACCCTGGTTCTTTCTGTCAATGAGAGAAATTACATAGACAATTCAAATTACTAATGATTGAAATATCAGTAAAGGAGCAATTGCAGCTGTTGAACAACCTGGGAATCATTGAAGTGGAAGTGAAGCAGGACTTTCCTTTGAAAGCTGGGTCACCGTTTGTAAGTGGCTGTATCTGGTTATCTAGAATATTATTGCCCACCTGGCACCCAACCAATCTTGCAGCTGTCTGAGCATCTTTGAACTTTAATTTAAGCAGAGTAACTAGGAAAATCCCATGGACTATATGAAAGGACACAGAAGTGTTTAAAGCAGAGATTCCAAAATGAAATAAAAACAAATTGGAGGAGTTCTTGTGATCAAAAGACAAGGGTTTTGTAGATTTCTTTGTTGAAATGCCTTTCAGTTTGGGATATATCCAAAGTGGTTTCACTCCTTGACACAGAACCCCTTAAAATATGTAATTTATTTTTATTTATTGTGTGTGTGTGTGTGTGTGTGTGGTGTGCACATGATTGTGTGCATGTCCATATGGATTTGCAAACACGCAAACACATCATAACGTGTGTGTGTGGATCAGAGGATAACTTGTGTGAGTCAGTCTCTCTTTTCACCATTCAGGGGGTGGAACTCAGGTCATCAGGCTTGGTGACAAGTACCTTCACCTGCTGAGCCATCTCAGTGGCCCCAAATTTCCTTTGTACCTTATTGGCCCAATGAAGCTTGATAGATAGATAGATAGATATAAATAAAATTACATGGGACGTTATTTAGTTATATAGCTTCATGCTCAATGCTCAAGAGTTCTGAATAAGAAGACACAATAGGGAGCATGCTACAACATATAGGCTCAGGTAACAGCTTCCTAAAGAGGGCATCATTTGCTCAGCTACTAAGACCAACAACTGAAAAATGGGACCTCAGAGAAACTGAAAAAAACTTCTGTACAGCAAGTTAATTGAGTCAAGAGAAGGTCCACAGAATAAGAGAAATTCTTCATCAGCTATTGTTATGGAGTCTGTGACCCCTGGGAAAGACCATAGACTCAATCCAATTATAATTAAAATATTTATTGATTAGTTGCTAGCAGAAGGAACAATCTCTGAGTCAAAATTAAGGAGTATGGAGAGGGATTTTTAAAGATTTATTTACGTATATGAGTGCTCTGTCTTCCTGTATGTCTTCAGGACAGACGAGGGCATCAGATCCCATTATAGATGGTTGCTAGCCACCACGTGGTTGCTGGGGCATTGAACTCAGGACCTCTGGAAGAGCAACCAATGCTCCTAACTGCTGATCCATCTCTCCAGCCTAGGGGAAGGGTTTTTAAAGGGAAAAACTACAAGAAGACCTTCAATATGTACACAAGCAAGGAGAAACTGTTCTGTTCTGCCAAGTAAAGTGGTCAAAGCAACTCAAAACAATCTTTGGGTATCTGTTTAAGCAAGTTACAGAAGCAAAAGAGAGTAGTTAGTCATATCATAACAGGTAGATAGTCTTGGCTGTACATTTTTGGGTAGGGGTACTAAGTCAGGGGTGTTTTCTGGGGTCTCCATCTTTCTGGAATTTTGAGTCTAGGGCAAAAAATCCTTAAGTACTAAGATGGAGGGCTAGCACAAAATGGAGTTTCTCTGGCCTACACTTTATACTATATATTCCAGAATGGATTAATATCTAGAGTACACAAAGAACTCAGCAAAACATCAAGGTAACAAAGAAACCAGTAAAAAAATGAGCTGTAGATCTGACCAGAGATTTCTCAACAGAAGAAATGTAAATGGATGATCGACACTTAAAAAGTGTTCAATATTATTGGCCATCAGAGAAATTCTACTTAAAATGACTTTGATATTCCATCTCATCCAGTCAGAAGGGCTGTCATCAAGAAATCAAAAGACAGCAAATGCTGACAAGGATGGAGAGAGGAAGGAACCTATATTCACTGTTGGTAGAGTGAAAACTGGAGTGCTTTGAGGCTGTACGCTGCTGTGTGCGCTCACCAAGAGAGACAAGGAGGCATATTTCATAACTGCAGACCCTGTCAGACCTCAGCAGAGGGAAGCACTGTCATATCCAGTGCCATACTCACAGTGGAACCCTCTGCTGAGGTCTGGCAGGGTCTGTAGTTATGAAATATGGCTCCTTGTCTCTCTTGGTGAGCCCACACAGCAGTGTACAACTACAAATGGCGCCGCATGTTGGGTGACATTTGTAGTAATATGTCTACTGTGGTAGCTCAGGAAACAGGACAAGGAGACATGTTCATATCTGCAAACTCTGCCAGACCTCAGCAGAAGGAACCACCATCATGGCAAGCACCATACTCAACAGTGAAACCCTGAGCATCTGAGTTCAGGTGTTTTTATTGATTCAGAACTCCTCAGGTGCAGATCTTAAGCAATAAAACATCCCCCATAGACATCCAGTACTTACAGACAATACAAAACACCAAGACCTAAGCAGACTCTCACTCAACAGTGCATAAAACAATTATTTTATACATAACTAAAAATAAACTTCCACAACAGTACTTACTATGAAAATCAGTACAGAGGTCACTCAAAAGTCTCAAAATAAGCTGAGCATGGTGGCACATGCCTTTAATCCTAACACTTTGGAGGCAGAGGCCAGCAGATCTCTGTGAGTTTGAAGCCAGCCTGGTCGACAAAATGAGTTCCAGGACAGCCAGGACTACACAGAGAAACCCTGTGCAACAAAACCACCCCCCAAAAAAAGTCTAGAAATAGAATTATTAAATGAATTATCTGTACCACTTCTGAGTATCTGCCCCAAAGACTCTATATCTTACTATAGAGACACATGCTTATCCATGTTCGTTGCTGTTCTATTCACAATAACTATGAAATGGAATCAGCCTAGAAATCCATCAACTGATGGATGGGTAATGAAAATGTGGTATATATACACAATGGGATCTTATTCAGCTATAAATAAAACCAAAATTATGAAATATGCAACTTAATGGTGGAAACAGAGACAATCATCCTGAGTGAGGTAACCCAGATGCAGAAAGACAAATGCCCCATGTTCTCCATTGTGTGGGTCCTAGCTTCAAGCATCTACTTTGGTATGTTTAACTCGAAGTACCTTCAGAAGTGAGGAAACCAGAAGTCACAGGGTGGGGGTGTCCCTGGAAGGAGAGGGAATAGTAGAACACGGGTAAAATGGAAATAGGGACATGGAATAAGGGGGTGGTGGTGAAAGGTTTGAATAGGGAGGTGAGGGAGAGAGAAGTGAGGAGAGGGGTATAAAATAAAAGAAAGTATGAGCAAGTCATATAGAAATGCTATGTTATAACCCAATCTTAAAAACATAACTTGAAAAAAAGTGTAATCATTTAAGAAGAAATATCTTACAAGACTGGCAAATGTTGCTTTATAGAAGCTATGGATTTTTAAATAAAAATATCAGTGCCAAATGCAGTTTATCTCTTTTTGAGTTGTTGTCCAGGAAGACCTTAGATTCTCTCCAAAACAGCACAGGGTCTTGCTATTTCTCTTGGTTATCCTTAGATGAAAAGACCCTAATACTGAAGGCATTACACACATTGATTACAAAATATAAAAACCAAGTTCAAACTGAAATGGAAGCTGTTATCTGATGAACAGCTTTCACAGTGACAGAATTGCTATGTGGGCTGCTGGGGGAGAAAAAGTTCTGATACTCTTACCTAGCTGTAAACTTAAAAAACAACACTGCTAGTATGTCAGGCAAGGTGTGTCCAACTGTACAATAGTGGCATGACTATTATGGAAGTAACCAACCACTCGCTGATTGGACTTGAGTCTCTCTCTACAAAGAAATGCATTTCTGGTATATTACATTTTGATTAAAAAAACAAAACAAAACTAACCAACCAACCAACCAACCAATCAACCACAACATAATCTCATGCCTGAGGAAGTCATAGGCTATAAGGAAGACTCTAATGATGCAGTTTAGATAAGTTGACACAGCACCAAGCTATCTCGTAAATGAACTACTTTTCTATCCATAGAAATGATACTCTCAGCCCCAACGAGAGAAGTCCCTCTTTTCAGTAGAAATCTACCACATCCTGTGTGACTTGGGTCTGGAAACCTGACTGAGGTTGCGGAGGACAGACACACGGACATGCGTACAGAAAAACTGGGGTAAGGTGGACTGACTGTGTGTACTTTGATGGAGTAGCGCCAACCATGCAGCGGAACTACAGCTCGTTTTTTATGTACAGCACAGGGGGAGAGGTTAGCTGGTCTCCATAGGCTGTCTCAGGCTGTAACATTCAGGAGGAAGAAGCTGCAGTTGCTAACTTTGGTACACACTCCTCAACCATTCATAAACACTTGGAAGGCTTTACCAATTTCTCCTGGGTCTGAGACACTGGTCTTTGACATGGTTGTGCTGATCTCAAACAATACACATTCACTTAGGACTTCATTCACACTTTACCCATTCACTCAGGGGTTCCACAGCTCCTGTCAAAAAGAAGTGAATGCAGAGTCACATGACTGTTCAACATGCTAAGGTAAATGAAGGTTTAGTGCTCAGTCCTGGACAAGACATTTATATTATCCCTTTTAAGGATCTGGGAGCATTGTGGAAGAGGGGACAGAAAAGACCGTAAGAGCCCAAAGGTAGGAAGAAGGGTCATGGAATGCCATCTTCTGGGCATGATAGAGCCTTCAGATCATGAACTCAACGCAACTGTGCTCACCTATAATGAGCCTGACAGGATTTGAAAATGATCCCGTCTGGCTCAAGCAGAGGCCATGCCGGCCATCGGAACTCCAAATCAGTTCCTAGTCCAAACAGAGAGGCTCAAGCAGCTGATGGGAGCAGGTGCAGAGACCCACAGCCAAACATTAGGTGAAGAGAGAACTCAAATCTCCATGGTGTCCTCGGAGCTCAGGGGGACACTGTGAAAGAGTGAGGGGAAGGACTGTAGGAACCAGAAAGGCCTCAGACATCAGGAGAATATGGTCCATAGGACCAACTAAGCAGGGCTCATAGGGGCTCACAGAAACTGAAGCAGCAATCATGCAGCTTGTATGGTCTGTGCTCGGTTCTCTGCATATGTTATGTTTGCAGGATTCCTAACAGTGGGCGTGGTGGTGTCTCTGACTCTTTTGCCCATTATGGGGATCTTTTCTTCCTTCTGGGTTGCCTCATCCAGCCTTGATATGAGGGTTTGCACCTTGTCTTATTGTATCTTGTTATTCTGTGTTTAATTGATATTCTGGGATGTCCACTGTTTTCTATAGGGAAGTGGAGGAGGAGTGGATATGGGGGAGAGGGGAGGTTGGGAGAGGACTAGGAGGAGTGGAGGGAGGTGAAACTATGGTTGGGATGTATTGTATGAGAGAAGAATACATTTATAAAAATTGCTCCTGTCATCAGACAACTATGAAAGGGGAGGGACTCAAGAGGCCCTGCCCCGCCTTCCACTGAACTAGTAGCCACTGGTTCTAGGAATTGAGGAGTCACTGTAATAAGTTGAGTAATCAATGGCCAACCTACCACCTCCAATGGAGAGTTCTAAATCCATGGTCATATAGATGGCCCTGGCTAAACCCACTGGTCTCAAAACAAGACAAAATTACATGAATATAGAAAAGGAACTTGTAGGGAGGGGGGGCAAGTAGGGATGGGAGACTAGGGAGTGAGAGTAATAACAAGTTTGGAACACATGTGTGAAAATTTCAGAAAGCAAATGCTCATTCTATCGTCTTTTTTTCCTTATTTTCTTTTAAAGACTTTTTTGTTTGTTTGTTTATTTTTGTTTTTTCGAGACAGGGTTTCTCTGACAGGGTTTCTCTGTTATAACTCTGGCTGTCCTGGAACTCACTCTGTAGACCAGGCTGGTCTCAAACTCACAGAGATCCACCTGCCTCTGACTCCTGAGTCCTGGGATTAAAGGTGTGTGCCACCACTGCCTGGTGAGACTTATTTTTATTGTGTTTATGAGTGTTTTGCCTGCATGTATTGTCTGTGCATCATGTGCATGCAGTGCCTACACAGGCCAGAAGAGGGCGCCTGATCCACTGGAATTGGATTTAATGTATGGTTGTAAACTGCCATGTGGGTGCTGGGAATTGAACGCAGGTCTTCTCTAAGAACAGCTATTAATCTCTGAGCCATTTCTCCACTGCCCCTCTCCCCAGTCTTTTTCAATGCTAGCCACATGTGCCATTACTTGTCTGCCTACTATATTAGCTGTACACTCTCTGTAGAGAAGAGTCAGGACTATCATGGCCTGGTGCTCGTGGCCAACACAAAGGCACCTGCTGGTCCAGCCAGTACCATATTTATTTAAGCTCTGTATTCAGAACGGAAGTTGGTTTTGAACTGTCTTTAAGGCTCTATATAAGTCAAGTTTCAGAGCCTGGTGAATGGTCAACAAATGTTTACTGAAGAACGATTAAAGATGCTTTAAGGGATGGGAAATAACCCTCAGTTATTGTGGCTGCCTCCATTGGAGGCACCTTGGGGTTCTTTGTTTGTTTGTTTGTTTGTTTGTTTTTTGTCAGACCTTTCTCTATCTTGCTCATGCAGCTCAGCAGATCGTAACATCTTTACTGTATAGCTTCATGTTATTTCTTATTGAAACTGAGACAGGTGTTGGGGAGGAAGCTATGCACTTCTAATCTTTCTTACCCTCCACTTTTTAATCTTTTTGAGGCTCACAGTGTAGCTCAGGCTGGTCTTGAACTCTTGATTCTTCTGCCTTAGTTTTTCTGACTCTTGGATTACATGAGTGTGTCACCATGCTTGGCCTCCACTCCTCATTTCTGATAGAATAGCTGAGAGTGCGAGAGGAAGGACCGTGAGAATGAATTAGATACCTATTTGGGGTCTATCTGGACCTGAAGACTCCCTCTCTAGCCCCTTGATTGAGACTTCCTGTGTCTTCCATTTTATTTGAGGTGCAAGGCAGCTGGCCACACCGCAAGGCTGTGCGTCTAATTTCAGCCCAAACAGAGATGAGCTGATGTTCAGAAAGGGCTGCCAGTAGCAGAGCAAGCAGCCCAAGAAGCCATACCCACGGTTGTTTCCTTTCTTTCTCTTTTCCCTTTGCTGTAGTGCTGGGCTTAGCGGCGAGCACCACCACTCCCACCTTAGCTCCTCACTCCGTCCACATGTTTCTTGTTTCCCCTTTCTCACTTATTTGTATCTGTGCCCATCTTTATTCGTTGACCTCTTGCCTTCCCCTATGGTTCATTCCTGCTCATCCTCATCACTGCCTTTGCCAGCCCTCTTACTATGTATCTTTTCGGGTCAAGCCCTCTCCCTTTCTTGTACTAGTCAGCTCCAGTCTGATGTTACAATGAAATTCCTTGGGTAGTACACTTCAAAGTGAAAAGGCTTGTTTAGTTTATGGACTTGGAAGTCCCAGCCCGTGGTTTCTTGCGGTCTCTGCTGAGATAGCACAGCATGGCAGGAGTGTGTGGAAGAGCAAACTTCTCATCTTGTGACTCAGAAAGTAGAAGAGCAACAGGAAGAGATCATGGTCCCACAATCCCTCTTGAAGGCATACCCCCAGTGACTGGAGGACTTCCCACGAAGCTGCTTCTGCTAAAGGCTCCATCACCTCCCGATAACACCACTCTGGAGACCAAGCCTTTACAACATTGGCTTTTGGAAGACACATCACACTCTCCCTCCATTGCTCGGTCTCTCTCGTGTCTCTCTTCACGTTGTGTTCTGACTCCTGACTTGTTCACTGTTGTGCTTTTGCCTTTCCTTTTCTCTTTCTAAGAATTTCTAGATGAGACTAGAGAGGACTGGGGGCGGGGTGCTCCATGAAATCCTTGGCTGAAGAAAATACGTGTGGAAGCATTTTTGATCACAGGCAGCCACTAAATTTGATTTGTAGCTGATCCTAAATGTAGGAAAAGATTTTCAATTACAAAACTCATAAAGTCTAGAGATGAGGGAACCTGGCTGCGTTCTGAGTTTGACTAATGGTCTCAAAGTGCTTTGAAATGTTTGGCATTTGCCAGCCTGCCTTTCTTCCCTAATCTTCAAACCCATGGGTTTTAATGGGAAACATAATCCTCTTTTCTGATTCATTTACACTTAGCTCATCTGAGTATTGTTTTCTAAAAACCATCTGAAGTCCAAGAAATTTTATGAGATCTTTAAAGACTTGGTTTTTGAACAAGGAAGTTGTGTACTGCCAATATAAATGGACCTTGAGCCCTAGGGGGGTTTGGGTCCAGGGTCTGTGGCATTAAGCTTGGTTGAGACTTGGCGAAGGCTGGTCTCAGTGCCTGACAGAAACTGGGCTTTCACTTTCAGGATTAATAGTGAGTTCAGTGTTTGAGATGAGCAGCCATCGCGCATGATATTACATGGGGAACATAGCACCATTCTCAAAGTTTATCTTGCTAGTTATGTAAATAACAAGAGACTTGTGTGGAAAACTGTGACTTGCTGGCATCTGCCAGCAGCCCAAGTGGGGCGGCTCGCTCACGCATATATTTGCATATTCATGGTTGTGTAGAGATACTTATGTTCTAGAATGCGTGTGGGCTGCTAGGGATGGGGTGAACATTCATGTTAGAGATGACTCTTGTGGGAGGTTATAATTTGGTTGACAATGCATCAGAAGTGGCCTCTCCTGTACTGCTGTCAAGAGAAAGATTGCATCGTACATTTTCAATGGGAGAAAACATTTTTATAACTTGTTTTTCTTTCTTTTATATAAGTGGTGTGTGTGTGTCCGTGTGTGCATGTGTTTGCCTGTATGCTTGTGCAGAGGTCAGAGGAGGACAGTGGATGGCCTATGTTATCATTTCTGCATTATTCCCTTGAGACAGGGTCTCTCACTGAATCTGGAGCTAGGTTGATGGCTAACAAGTCCCAGAATTCCTCGTTTCCTTCCCCTCTTCTACAGTGCTGGGGTTACAAGTTCATGTGACTGTGGTCTGCTTTTATGTGGATGCTGGGGATTTGAACTCAGGTCTTTATGGTTGTACAGTGGGTCCTCTTACCTTCTGAGCTATCTCCACAGAAAACACTTTTCTTTGGAGCCATAGAGCAGAGTAAGAGTCAGTTTCACTGCAAACACAGCAATTGCAAGCTGTTGCAGAAGTTTATTTTTAGTTAGTTTTAAAATGGTTGTTTTGTGCATTGTTAGGTGAAGGGCTGCCTACGCCTTAGGGTTTTGTATTGTCTGCAGGTGTTGGGCTTTATGTAAAAATGTTTGATTCTTCATGATCTGCATGTGGCATCAATAGAACACCGGAAGAATTTAAATATCAATATAAACCCCTGAGAAAAGACGCTTAGGGTTCCACTAAAGGATGGAACTTGCCATAATGGCAGTTCCCTCTGCTGAGGTCTGGCAGGGTTTGTAACTATGAAATGTCTCCTTGTCTTCCTCGCTGAGACACACAGTGGCTATCTACTACAACAAGCAGAGTCCTAAAGCAGCAGGGCTGGGCCCCCAGAGCCTGCGTCCAGCTGTGCCCTCTGCAGACAGCTGTTTCTCCTGTTCTGCAAGCAGCATTGACATATATCGTCCATCCATCCTGGTCCTGGGAGCCACTTGCCAGAAAGCCCCGCCCCCCTGAAGACTAGTAAAGACCATTCTTGTTGGTGATGCTGTCCTGGTCATTTCTGAGCATCCCTTGTTGACTCCCTTCCTCCCTTCCCACCCTGTGGCCTCCTTTATCAAATGCTTCCAGCCTTGCCCCATGCTTCCTTCCCCACTCCATGTCCACTGCAACTGGGTGCTTAGAAAATCCCTATAAGATACATAAAATCTTCACAGGAAGGTTTGAGTTGCAGCTAGGAAACATTTTCTGTTATGAATTGTCCACAAGATGACAAAAAATTATGGACTATATTATGTGAGATTTCTGTTATTTTCTCTAAGTGTTACTTAATTCAGTTGTTTATCTTCTTTAATGCTTTATTTAGAAACTGACCAGATAGGTTTCCTCAACACAAAGGCTTTGTGCTGTGGGATACTTTGTAGCTCCAGATAAATACAAGAGTGCTGTGTATCTGCCTGCCTTTTGTACAGTAGACACTTAATAGGCATTTGTTCCCCTGCCTTGTATTTTCATACAGAATCCAAAGTTGAAGGCAGCAGACAGCGTCTTGACCTTCCTCTTAGCTGTGGTTCACTTTGACCTGGCTCTGAGCTGAACTGGAATTATTCTGTACAAAGACAAACTGTTAGGGCTGGAAGGGACTTTTCACCCAGTTGGCCTGTGTTGAGAAGCAGGGGTTCTGAGAGTAGAGGTGAAGTTCCCGTGGCCTGTAGTAATAGGTAATCTTAGGCCTGAGCCCAGGTCTCCTTCCTGTGTCCAGAGCTATTTCCTTGATGACGCTGGCTCTCAGTGCTCTTGCAGGAAGCTGGTGTTCAGGCTGCTGGCCTTCAGGTCCAGTCTTCTCAAATCAAACACTCACCAGTATTTCTTCAATGCACAGGGAAAAGTAGATGAATAGATTGCTTCCTCAACTTGAAATGATCGTTTTTCCATCTTCAATATTTCTTAAGTCATTCTCACTTGATACCAGTTGTCCTAAGACAATGCATAGAAAGCCAGCAAACAGAAGACAATCAAAATTATAAATATGAGAGAAGACCAAAGCCTGGGAGAAGGCCCTTAGTTTGTATTTTAAAAAATATTTATTTTATGGGTATCACTATTTTGTCTGCTTATGTATATAGGCACCTGGCTTTCTCCAAAACTCTTTTACACTTACACACACATACACACACACACACACACACACACACACACACAAACTCCTCTACAAGGACCACCGGCAGGGCAGTCTCTGCGGTTTTCTTCATCTACACGAGCGCCCCCTGCTGCCCGTCCTGCGTTCTCGACCCTCGACCTTCCAGTGCCAGGAGTAGGGTACCACCACGTTACTCCGAGGTTGCAATCCCAAAGAACTTTCCTTCTGACTAACAGGACTAATCACTTTCCGATGGACAGCTCAGCTGACCTCGAATAGCCTTTCCTGGGGCCCGATCTAGTGTTTTAATCCAACTCCTGCGGACAGTATCCGAACAAACTTGGGTAAGAAAGTGCCTGAGTTTCCAAATTGTATCACCCGAATCCTACAGGGCTGCTAGAAGGAAAGGGCCGTTCCGGCACCTTGCTGAGAGCCCTTTGTCTTCTCCTGGTACTGGGGACCCCAGTTCACACGACCCACAGCCCCACTCTCTGGATGCAGAGGGTGGCGGCTCATTCTCCGGCTCATCTCACGCTTTCCCCAATTAGGATTTGCTGCCTGACGTCACGTCTGCCTCAGATTGGCTGTTCAGATCTGACACACGGCTCCACCGGGGAGAAGAAAGTTTTAAAAGACTTTGCAGCCGGGGCTGCCTCTGAGCGTTCTGCGCTCACGGTCGTCCTCGCCCACCCTCGCGGGTCCGCGCCCGTGGCACCCCGGCTGCACCCCCGCGACACTCGGCTGAGCCAGGGGACCCTCACCTTGCACAGCCCGTGCCCCTCCCCTCCTCCCCACCCAGCTCCCGCCCCCTGCTCGCCACCGCTCCCGGCTGGGGTCCGCCGCTGCTCCGCCGCCCGCAAAGCTCCCTCCCCTGCGGCCACCCAGCGGGCCTCCACCCCCGCGGCGCCCGGGCTCTCCACAGAGTCCCCGGGGATCCCGAGCGAGCGCGCCAGGGCAGGGCGAGCCGCGCGGCCGGGGACTGCCCGCGATGGCGGGAGCCTGGCTCAGGTGGGGACTCCTGCTCTGGGCAGGGTTGCTAGCGTGGTCTGCGCACGGCCGGGTGCGGAGGATCACGTACGTGGTGCGCCCGGGCCCGGGGCTGGCGGCTGGAGCCTTGTCTCTGGCCGGGCCCCCACGGACCTTCAACGTCGCACTGGACGCCAGGTACAGCCGCAGCTCATCGGCAGCCTCCAGCCGCGCCTCGGCGGGGCCGCCAGCCGAGCGGACTCGGCGCACCAGCCCGCCTGCCGGCGCGGCCCTGCCCGGGCTCCGATCGCCGCTGCCGCCCGAGCCCGCGCGTCCGGGGGCCCCCGGCAGGCAACTCCACTCCAAGGCCGGCTCACAGCCCGCGGTCACCCGCTTCGCCAAACATGGCAGGCAAGTCGTGCGCTCCTCCAAAGTGCAGCAGGACACCCAGAGCGCCCGGGGCTCCAGGCTGCAGGTTCAGCAGAAGCAGCAGCTGCAGGGGTAAGCCCATGCTCGGCCCGCCTCGCGCGCGGAGACACGCTGGGGTCCCGGGGACCGTCTCCTCCCTGCGGGGGGCGCTGCGGGAAGGGACGACCGCGGGGGAGCCCGCTCACTTTTACTGGCGTCTAACTCTGAGCGCATTGTTACAGAGCTGCGGGGAAACACAAAAGGCATTTATTTCTTCCCCGGGGCGTAACCTCCTGTGCGCAAACCCTTCTGCTCCTAGACTATGGGCGTAAACATGAAGTCACTAGAGCTTAATCCCAAGGCATCAATTAAACTTCTTGCAACTCGGCTTTTTTTTTTTTTTTTTTTTTTTTTGGTTTACCTAATGAAAAAGGGATTGTGAGAGAGAGCTGACTTTAAAAACTCAGCTCTCCCTGGGCACCCTGGACATTGTAGAGTTGGACTTCCTGGCACCTGTAGGGTCTGCTGTCCTAGGGTGGTTGGGGTGGGTGTTCCTAGCATGGACAGCAGTGTGGTTGCAAAGTTTGTTATTCGGTGCTGGATAGTGTTCCCACTGCACCGCTTTCTCCCATTCATCGCAAATTGGTGTGTGTGTATGTGTGTGTGTGTGAGTGAGAGAGAGAGAGAGAGAGAGACAGACAGACAGGCAGACAGAAGAGAGAGACAGAGAGAGACAGAGACAGAGACAGAGAGAGACAGAGAGGGACAGAGAGGGGTGGGACTTAATTTGGACATTTGGCTTTTTATCTGCGTAGCTGGATCCCTAGGTTGTGATTCCACTCTTTTTTGGGATGGTGGTGGTGGTGGTGGTGGTGGTGGTGGTGGTGGTAGAGGTAGAGGTAGATTCTTTCTGAAGCAAAGTGGGACCAGAGAATGTGCAGAATACATTTGACTGTTTTAATTTGGGGGTTAAGACAACCATTTGCTTGGATTTTATTCCCTGCCCTTGTTGTGCTGGCTCTTGTTCTCCCCCCCCATCCCCCCCCCCCCTGCCCAGGTGAATGGTCCCTCACCCATTCACGTGGTCAGCTTTGGGTTGGGCCTCCTGGGTACTCATGGTGCTCTCTTTAATCCAGAGGAATGTAGAAGCAAGAGATTGGCTTTTCAGGAACGCTCTGAAAGCTTGAGTTCTTGGGAAGAGAGCATCACTGTGCTGGACTCAGGGGTCTTGCTTTGTTTCAGGGTCAATGTCTGTGGAGGTCAGTGTTGCCATGGCTGGAGTAAGGCTCCTGGCTCCCAGAGGTGCACCAAACGTAAGTTACCATGTTCACAGTGGCCTTGCACAATGGGCCAGGTGGGGGCTGTATGTGTGTGTGTGTGGAGGTTCTACAGGGGCCTCTTGAAGAAGCAGGCACTGTCCCCAGGAAGTTGGAATCTGAAATACAGTCCACTTGCAGCCTGTATTACCGTCAAGGAAGGATTGGGTTATGCTGTCCTGGAACTCACTATGTAGATCAGGCTGGCCTCAAACTCACAGAGATCTCCCTGCCTCTGCCTCCTGAGTGCTGGAATTAAAGGTGTGCAGTGCCATACCTGACTAATTTTTCAATTCATAACTTCTTAC
Source organism: Cricetomys ansorgei (assembly GCA_026225945.1). Classification (NCBI taxonomy): domain Eukaryota; kingdom Metazoa; phylum Chordata; class Mammalia; order Rodentia; family Nesomyidae; genus Cricetomys; species Cricetomys ansorgei. The sequence goes on along the minus strand of JAMJFZ010001264.1, from coordinate 19,654,754 downwards.
ATTACACTTGACAGAAACGTGGCAGCAGCATTATTCTGGGTTAGGATTGCTTCTCCCAGTAACTGCATCTGTCTCATAGTTGCTAGGAGCTTTTTGGCCTGTAACATGGTGGGTATCCCTCTGTGACAGCACCAAGGCAGTGATGTACTGCTGTAATAACATACAGGGCAGGGTTAGGGAGGTAGCTTAATTGGTAAAGTGGTTGCCATGCAAGCTTAAGGACCTGAGTTTGATTCCTTCTAACTCATCTAGAAAAAGCTAGGAGACAAAACAGGTGGATCCCTGGGGCTCCAAGCCAGTCAACCTGGCCTAATTGGTGAGTTCTAGGCCAATGAGAGACCCTGTCTCAAAAACAAGATGGAGTGCTTCTGACATTCAAGGTTGAGTATATGTACGCATAAGTACACTTACTGGCACAAATGTCCACTGATATAAACACTGGCCCACGCACCATACACACAGACACAGGGCAGGATTTAACATCCGGGCTATGCCCTTGATTCCTGCTGGTGTATGCTCTGGAATTCCATGAAGATTTCTTGGCAAGTGACAAAGTACCTTTTCTGAAAAGGGTGCAGCTCTCTAGATTTCCCTTCTCTGGGGGTTCAGGGATCCCAAGAAGCCCTAGAAAGAGAACATCTGGACAGTGAGCATTCGCCTCATGGCCTCGTGCTTCTCCAGGCCAGGGAGGCAAGGACACATGTCTGCCTGTGTGTAGCTGGCTTTGCCCCCTGCAGGTCCAGAAGGAGAGGTCACTGGCCATTTGTTGGTTGGGAGAGTTAGGGCTGTGCAGTTGTGGTTGGAGTCTGAGGAAGTGGCTTACTGTGTTCATCTCATGATACCTGTGACATAGACCTCTGGTTCTGGGTTGGGCTTTCCTTCTAACTCTGATGAGGAAGCTATAGATTACACTCTAGACAGTGCAGCACCCATTTTCTTACTGGTGCTTCCAGAAAAGTTGAGCTTTTCTGACCAGTGCTAGAAACTGAAATCACAACTCCTTCTAGAAATAATTGTGTTGTTGAAACAGAGCCTGGGCAGCTAAGTAAAACATTGGAAGCATAGCATTTATGAGACGAGTGCTTTTTTTTTTTTAAAGACTATTATTTATTTTCATTTTGTTATTATTTATTTATTTAAAATTAAAAAAATTATTTTAGAGAGTGTGTGTGTGTGTGTGTGTGTGAGAGAGAGAGAAAGAGAGAGAGAGAGAAGGGGGGGAGTTCAGTGCACATGGAGTCTAGGAGAGGGTGTCAGATCTCCTCAGGTTACAAGGTAGTTAATTGGGCCAGTGTGGGTGATCCCAGGTCCTCTGGAAATACCATCAAGAGCTCTTAACTACTGAGCCATCTCTCCAGTTCAAAGATGGTGTTTTTTGTTTTTTTTTTTTGAGACAGGTTTTCTCTGTTGTAACTCTGACTGTCCTAAAACTCACTCTGTAGACCAGCCTGGCCTTGAACTCACAGAGATCCGCCTGCCTCTGCCTCCCAAGTGCTGGGATTAAAGGTGTGTGCCATCACCGCCTGGCTAAAGATGGGTGTTTTTAGTGGGAGTCTTATTTGAGATGTGTCCTGAAGGATGAGGGAACCATTGTCTTTAGATAGGACCACTAGAGTCAACACTGGAGCCATCCACTCGTATCCATGGATGAGCAGCATGATGCCAGAAAGACCTTAGGTTCAGAAGACCTGTAGTCGAACGCTGAACTCTTCACTAACTGTGTGGCTTCGAGGAATTCACTTGGTCTCTCTTATTCTATGTTTTCTTCTACAGAAATGACTAAACTAAAACCAGGCTTCCCAGGTTGAATTGTTGAAGGTGTCAAGGGGAAAAAGATTGGGTGTGACAGCCATGCTGAAACCAGACACTCTTAGAGTTTAATATTAAGGTCAATTCAAGTAAAACTCTAATTTATGTATTACACGACTTTCTACTTTCCCTATGCATGCATTTCTGCTGGCTTTATTTTTTAAAGTAATGTGAATGATTTTTTTTTTTTTCTACTACAGTGTCTATTACCTGAAATGTTTGGGCCGAACATTTGGGCCAAATAAGTATTTGGAACTTATTTTATTTGCATATGTATTTATATATAATGAGATATGTTAAGGATGGGACCCAAGTTCAAACACAAAGTTCGTTTGTATATATGCTTTATATATAACCTGAAGGTAATTTTACACAATATTTTTAGTGTGTTTGTGTTTCCATGAAGCCAGCCATGGAATTTTCCACTCATGGTGTTCTGTTGGCACTCAGAAAATTTCAGGTTAGGGACTGTGGACTTTTGGGTTAGAGATGCCCAATCTGCATCCTTTAAGAGTCATTGGGTTGTTTTCTACCTTCGAATGATTTATTTTGAAAAGACTTTAAAGGAGACTAAATATGGGGCATGGAGAGATTGCTTAGTCAATAAAGTGCTTGCTGTGCAAGCATGAGGACCTCGGTTCAGATCTTCAGCACTGTGAAAAAGCTGGGCATGGCACTATGAGCCTGTACCCAGTGCAGGAGGTAGAGACAGACGAATGTTTGGAGTTTGTTGGCTAGCCTGTCTAGACACATTGGTGAGTGAGCGTCAGGTTCAGGAGAGACACTATCTCAAACAGGTGGAAAGGAATTGAGGAATTCTCAATTGTCTACCTCTGGCTTCTACACACACTCACACACACATGAGTGCGAACCCATATTTACCTGAGCACACACATACACATGAACTTGTATGCACACACATCCACACCACTAATACATGTCTCTAGTTCTCTTTGTGTTAAAGCTTGCTGCTTGGGAGAAATGGGATGATACTTTAAAGTATTTGTAAAATGGATAGGAATTGATGGGAAGCATCCTTTCACCAATTTTAATCAGTGTAACTACTTCAGTAAATAGCAATGATATTCGGATGACAAAATAAATTGATGTGTGGTTCATTCTCTCTCTTTCATCCTTGATGTCAAGATTGAACAATTGTGCTTGAATATGATCTATTATACAAGAATACAAAACCAGCGATGTGTCAACATCATGAAGAGTATGGGGAGAGTGCAATGTGTAACCCGTGGTATTTAATAGTTATCATATTTTAAGGATAATTTAAAGGCTTTACATAGGTTATGTCAACTGAGCCAAAAGAATCTCTGCTTAAGAGATTGGAAGAGATTGGATGTGTTTGTGGTCTTCATTGTTTGATTAATTCAGTGAAGAAAATAATGCATTCCTTTGAGCCAGCTTGGATGGCTTTGAGTTGATTGAGACTTAATTTAAATGTACCATGGGCAAATGCTTCTGAAGATGGAAGATTTAGTGAACCTTAAATTGCAAACCAGAGATGAGAAGCACGCAGGCAGCAGACCCACACTGGGCAAAGAATGCCTGTGTAGACACCATGGTGGTCCTGGGGTTCCATCTACTCAGTCCCTTTGTGGGGATGCCAAAGTGCACTTTAATGCTGCTTTTCCAGACTTGCTCACTCTCCTCTCTCTCCTCTCCTCCCCCATCTCTGTCTCTGTCTCCTCTCTCCCCCATCTCTGTCTCTGTCTTTGTCTGTTTCTCTCTCTGTGTAGGTGTCTCTGGGAGTTGAAATCATGACAGTGAGGTATGTCTTTCTAGCTTTTAATATTAGGAACTGTTGTTAGTAATCAAGAAACGGAATCCCATGTCTTCTCTTTCCGATGACAACAGTTATAGAAGGATTTTGGGGCTTAAGGGACTGTCCTCAGAGTGGAAACATTAAACCCCTGATGTATGACATTCCCCCCTTCTCAGTTTTGCATTTCTTTCCATCGTCCAAACTACCTCGTCATTGGTTTTTCCAGTCTTTTTGTCCCTCCACCCGCTTTTTCAGAGTTAGTGTGGCTCAGAGACAAGCTTTGCCAATGGGCTCAGATCTAAGGAGGAGGCTGAATGTGGGAACAGAAAACACAAAAGAATAAAGGCAAGGAATGAAGCGGGGCTGGCAGGGTGAGGCAGAGGAAGAGAATGATGGCAGACGGGACTCCACGCGGGTGCCTGGCACATTGCAGGCCCTTTGTAAACGCATGCATGGTTCTTTTATTTTTTTAACGGATATCTGTTTAGTTTTTACCATGTGCCAGGTTCTATGAATAGGGGAGAAATGCAGCCAGCTGTAGGGAGTGTGGGGTCTGGTTTTACTCACAGAACTCACGGCACATCAAATGACTTGTTCTCTCCTTAGGAAGGAACAGAAAATCGATATTCCATTGCCTTTCCATTGGCGTTCAGCCTACACTGCTTGGGGGTGGGGAGAGGCAAATCAAAACAAAAAAACCCTTGAAAATCAACCCTAGAAATGCTCATTAAGTTCCATGCAGAGGAGACCTAGATGTTTGCACCTTCAGTGTCAGAGAGGCTGCAGTAGGTCGCATCATTCAGGAGCGCGCAGAGTGTGGAGGGTGCGTGACTGGGAGGGTACCCTCATGGTGTCTCCTGTCCTGCTTGGCTCAGCTCACCAGCCCAGGATGAGAGAGAGGCCCATGACGAGCACATATTTTTTCATAGGCCTGCTATGGCCATTGACAGCTGCTTTGCCAATACATCTGCCGCAAAGTTTACCATAGCAGCTGCTGGGAGTGCTGTCCTGTCTGTGTCCTCAGCCCTGACCCCAGGCCTGGGAGCTGGGGTGGGAGGCTCCACTGGAAAATCTTGTCATGTGGCACAGACACTGAAGAGAAGGGAGAGGGACCCTGGGGTCAAGTTCACACTGGGTCAAATATGTGTTCTCAACACTAGTTAAAACAAACATTTAGGAACCATAAATTCTGTGTTGTGGTAGTGCTTAAGCCTTCATGGTGAAGCACTCCCCCGAGCCCAGGCCGGTCTGCACGAAGCTCTCGCTCCCAGTCTTGTCTACAGCGCTGAAGCTTCTGGACTCTGTGACAAGACCTTTGGCAGCCACAGGGTTTTGCTATTTCTGACCTTGTCATTCATTGCTGAGACTATTCCAGATACACTCAAACTCCTTCCAGTGTATAGATAACATTTTCTTAAAATGCACATTTTCCTCCCAAGTCTTAGCTAAGGAGCCAGGGTGACTCGGAACTTGAGGGCTTTGTGACCCCCTCTTAACCTTTGACCCTATTATATCATAGAAGGAGCAAGGATGGTGAAGGTAACTTTGCACAATGACCTCAGACTGATTACAGTACATTTAAAAAAAAAATCTTCATACCATGTGGAGTTTATTGAGGCAGGCATGATCTGTTACCCTGTTGCAGTGGCAATCAGCGCTTTACTGCCTAAATTGACTCCCTTGTTTCCCAAGCTATGTTAGTGTGTTCCACTGTAGCAAAACCACACACCCCAAACTAGATGTCTTAGAGCAGTGGCTCTCGATCTTCCTCATGCCACGACCCTTTAATACAGTAAATATCCGATATGCAGATGGTCTTAGGTGGCCCCTTGTGAAAGGGCCATTTGACCCCCAAAGGGGTTGCGACCCACACGTTGAGAACTGCTGCCTTAGAGCAACAGAAACTTACTGTCTCACAGTTTTAATGGCCGGAAGCTGCAAATCAAGGGCTGATAGGGTTGGTTTCTTTTAAAGGCCTCTGTTGACTGCATGCCACCATTTCTTGTGTGTCTACACATGGTCCTATTCTGTTTATACTTTTTATTGTGTCCAAATTCCCATTTCACATAGGAATCCCACTCAGCCTATTTTACCTTGCTGGTCCCAGTGAAGATCTTCCCTCCAAATCAGCTTATATTCTGAGGTACTAGGAGTTAGGATTTCACCTTATCTTGTTTTGGGCCAAGGGAGGGGAGCACAGTTAAGTTCACGGGCTATGCACATGGGCAGGAGATGTTGGCTACTCAGAGGTGCCCCCCTGGGGGTATTTCAGGTTCCCTTGCAGTGTTCGAGGACTTCATTGCTCTCCTGCCAAGCAACCCTTGCCTATGGATTTAGCTTGGCCTCTTTCCCCACTGCTCTCCGAGTGTCACAAGAGACAAGGTGACCGTTGTAGGTGATTTGTTTATGCCTCTGACTATTTTTCTCTGGCTTGTTTTACAGAGGTCTAGGTGAGTGATTCTCAAACATGAATCTCTAGAAAATTCACTGCAGGAGTTATTGTTATGGAGTCACAGACTCAAGGGCACTAACAAGTGCCCCAAAGTGTGACACCACTCACATTGGAGATGATGAGTCAGGGGGAAGGAGCCTAATTGGGAGACTCTTTTGACACCGGGTGTGGGTGGTGGAAGGCCAGGGCCACACTTTCGAAATAGAGAAAAAAATTCTAAGGCAGGAAACCCTCTACACTTGGATAAGCTCAGTTTGGAGCATAGCTGTGTGCACGTTCCCCCATCCTTTTAAAACATTTATTTAGTTAGGTTCCGTCTTTGCTGTGTGTGTATGACTGTGCAATATTTTGAAATTTGGGAAAAAAATTTAATGAAGTTTAGATGATTAAAAGCTTTTTAAAAATTTTGTCTATCTGTCTCTCTGTGTGCTAGAATGCAGGTATGGCGGTCAGAGGACGGCTTGGTTCTCTCTTTCCACCACGTGGGTTCTGGGGCTTGAACTCAGGCCACAGGCTTTTAGGAACATGGCTTTACCGGCTGAACTATCCCACAGGCCCCAAAGGCTTTTTTTTTTTTTAAGTTTTAAGCACTTTAACTCTTATGCATGTATGTGTGTGTGTGTGTGTTTTCTAACATCCCATTTAAAAAGAGATTTATTTATTCGTTTGCTTATTAACTATTTTATGCGTATGTGTGTGTACCTTCAGGAATTTATGCTTACTACTTGAATGCAGGAGCCTGTGAAGAACAGAAGAGGGCGTCAGATACCTTGGAACTGGAGTTACAGGTGGTTGTGCCCTGCTATGTGGCTGCTGAGAACCGGACCTGGGCCCTTGGCAGGAGTAGAGTAGGGAGCACTCCTAACTGCTGAGTCATTTCTCCAGCCCCAAACATTCTATTTTTAATTTTAAAACAATTTGAACTTACAAAGCCAGGAAGTAATATATCAAATGGTCGTATATTAGTGTTATGCTTTAAAAAGCTCCCTGATGCAGCAATTAAGCATAATGATTTATAGTGGAGGGAGAGACTATGGTCTTATTTTGCTCAAATGCACTGTTCCTGCCTTTCAGTGTAGAGAGACTAATACATACTTTGTTGGTGTCATACCAACCGGCTGTTTGGGAACTTGTAGAAAAATACGTAGGAACCGTATTTGATGTAAATGATGTTTTCCTTTGCCTATTAATCTGTTGAGCTTCTTGTTATGGACTGAGCACTTTATAAAGCTACAGTCCCATGTACTGGGAATATGTGTAGATCACGTGGCTACAAGAAGGCAACACTGCTGGTTGCTTTCTCTCACCTCCCCAGCCTCTCTGTGCTTGTCATGTTCTTTCTCTTCCTCTCATTACTTGCTCTCATTTGGTTTGCCCGAGTTAGAGGTTGTGTGGCTCAGTTCTGTCTTTGCAGTTAGAATACAGGGCCCAGATCTTGACCTTCGTGCTTCCTCACTCTGCGACTTGGGCAAGCCTCTGTAAACCTGAACAAGGCCAAGTTAACTCTATTCGGACAAATAGGTCTAATAGTCTACCATTCTGAGACCCGTGTGACATGATGCATGAAAGGCGAATGGAGAATAGCGCCCCCGCAGAACCCGATTTGGCAATGGCTGTCAGTTGTCTGTTTTGCTGAGGGCTGCCCCGTCCTGGTTTCTCTCCTGGAGCCCACACACCACTTAGGTCTTTTGATGAAAAATCACTGCTCACCCATTGTTGTTCTCAAGTGCTGCTATATTTCCTTTTCTTGGCTCTGCGTGTGGTTGGGCATCTCTGTAGCTTGGCCAGTGTTGAGCTCCCTGTTTGTGGGTTTTTTTTTTTTTTTCTGTTACTTTTTATGTACCCAGGCCCCTTGGGTTGCCATAGCACCAGTGCTAATTGAGTTGCATAGAATTACATTGACTGGCAAGTGGAACTTGGTGAGCACCCTGCAGCGTTCTGCTTTCGCCTCTCCTTGTTTATTCTCACCTTCTGACAACCATCTCCATTTGCTTTGCTTTTCCATGATTTTCTCTGTGTGCTTATCCTGGCCCACCAGACACTGCTGCTTATGACGGCTATTCAAGGGCACACACCTTATTCAGTTTCCTCCCTCCCTCTCTCTGTAAGGCTGCCCTGGCATAGCCCAGCCTTTAAGATGACTTTTCCTTTCTCCCTGCCAATTTTAGAATCTTTCTGCTCAACATCATCTGATAGAGATTTGGGACTAAGTAAAATGAATGTTGTATGATTTTCCCCTGTAATTTTAGATCCCGGAATACTGCTCTTGGCCAACTATACTATTCCCTGTGGCTTTTTCACTCCACTGCATTTGAGTAATATTGTTGGCGTACATGTCGGTAAACAGTTTGCAAAATGTTGTGTTTTGTAAATTAGAAGATGGATGGGCTGGTTTTTAAGTATATGCTCTTGATTCTGTTGGACCAAATGAAAAATGAGTTTGGCCAGCGCTTGGGGTGATGGAGGGCAGTGAGATGTTGTCATCCGAAGTAGGTGAGGTCAGCTGTCCTGCAGCCATGCAGCCATGTGATTCCTCGCTATTCACAAATGAGAAGCAAGAGCTTCAGAGAATTTTGGAAATGACTCAAGGGGGAATCCTTGCACAAGAGAGAGGAGGTAGAGACACCAGAGGAAAGTATGACTGAAATGGGAATAGGGAAAATGGAACAATGTCTAAGGCTTTGTAGACAGAGGAATGTTGTATTTCTTGTAGTATTACCTAGCAGTTCCAAGAAAGCTTTCAGTTCTTCATGAATTTCCATTTATTGTTTTTAATAAAAAGGATATCTCCATTCTTTTGTCTGTGGGCCATCTGTATGTCATTTATATACTGTAGCAAATGGATACTTGAAATTGGCATCTTCAAAACTGTGTTCCAAAAGCCTTTGAAATTGGCTGCAGCACAGTGTCTCACCTTGACCAGTCATTGGCTCTGTGGGTGAATCAGTGGGGAGACTTTGGCCTCTGCAGATCAATAGAGTCCTGAGGCTTTTCCCAGTCTTCCAACAGGACAGAACCATCTCTTCCCAGACCTCATTCAAGTCTCTGGCGTGAATATCAACTACACACTCCCTTTTCTCTCTCAACACATTTGATGTGTGTCGCAGCCCCCTGTGTACTTGGACTCCCTGCTTGGGTATGAGCTCAGGGTGGGTAGACGCCTTCCCAGAGCCATTGTCATGTCCTCAGTATCTGTAAACGTAAGTTTCTATGGAATGAGTGGATGTGTGGGCTCCTGGGCTGCACTTTACCAGGCCCGTGTAGTGGTACCCAGATGGGTAATATTCTAGAGTGATGATGTGGGGGATTCAGAGAAGGTTCCTCCAGGGTAGAGACTTATGATACCTGTTTGATATGATCAGATCTGGGAGAGAAACATTTTAGGTCAAGAGGATGATAGTGAAAAGGTACTGGAATAGAACAGCCTGGGATGTTGAAGGATCGTCAGTGAGAATTACTGGAATACACAATAAAATAGTTCAAATATATTTTATCTTTTTTTAAAAAAGTCAAATTAGTAGGGATTGTCACATGGTACTTTTAAAAAAGTCAGATCTTTTAAACACCAGCGGCAAATCATTTGGCTTTGATGGGCCCTGAAATCTCAAAGAGATTGTGATACCGGTGAGAATGAGTTAAGGATTCTGGGACATATTTGTAGGTCATTCTGCAGACTGGCTTCAGCTTCATTTTGTGGCAAGGAGCAAATAAAGTGAGATTCACGACAATGCTGCACGCCAGAGCCATATACAGAGAATGCGATGCTGCTAATAAGGTTTTTATGGGTATTCTGTGAGTATCCTTTTCTACATTGTCTGAGTAATATTTGTCTTGAAAAATAGTATGCATAAACCCACCCAGGGTTCACGGGTTTTCAAAGCTTGGAGAGCTCCTGTTTCAGTCTTTATGTTATACCCTGTGCATACTGATCTGGGTCACCTCCAGTTTGAAATGAAGCAAAAATTTCTAACTCTCCACTTCATCCCCCACCACCCTGGTGATTTGCTTTATTCCCAAAGTAAAGTGCAAAGACAATCCTTCTCTCAGGGGATCCCTGCTTGCCTCCTTTTTTGTGACAGTGAAAATGTTAAGTTAGTCCAAGCTTTCGTAGTAATTGGAAGTGAAATAATGCAGGCGATAAGTAAATTAAAGGCAGTCACTGAGCTTTTGTTTTACTTTTTTATCCACTAGGAAGTTGGGCTGCCCGGCAGCGCTGTGTATACAATAGACCCTCAGTAAGGGTCCGTGATTAATAAGCACTGTGAGTCGCATTTGTTTCTGAGTGGAAAACCAGATGAAATTCATTTAAATCAACGGATACCAGGATTATGTCATTAAACAGTCCTTTTTCTTACAAGAGAATGTGAACTGTAACAGACTTCCCTGTGCAGCAGTTTAAAATGCCCAGTTTGTAAGTGTTAGAGGCTCTTTGGATGGTACGTTTTCTTCATTCTTTCCTTCAATACAGACTGCTTGAATTCAAGCCATAAGCCATGAGCCTCATCATTCTAAGTGTAGACCTCGGGCCAGTGGCACCAGACGGGCTGAGGCATTTGTAGAGATGTGAATTCTCTTAGCTTGCATGGTGGTGCACACTTGTAATCCCAATGCTTGAGGAAGTTGAGACCGGAGGACTGCCAGGTGGAGGACAGTCTGGCTAGATAGTGTGTTTCTGGCTAGCCTGGGAGGTACGCTTAATATTTATTCTCGAGATAACTAAATAGCAGAGGCTGGAGAGATGGCTCAAAGGTCAAGAACGTGTCCTGCTCTTGCAAAGGACCTGACCTGAATTTGGTTCCCAACACCGAGGTCAGATTCCAACTGCTTGTAATCCTAGCTCCAGGGGAATCTGATGCCCTCTTCTGGCCTCCATGGGCACTGCACCCACATGCAAACCCCTTTCCTAGCATATAAACTTTAAAACAACAAACAAAACAAAAAATTACATACCACCATCAATGGTGGAGATTCACAATTCTGGGGGGATGAGTTTCCTGTGTTTAGCTTGCAAAGGGTCCTGTGTTCCCCTTCCACATTCCATTCCTACCTGCTACTCCCTCAAAAAAGGAAGGAAGGAAAAAAGGAAGGCAAGGAAGGAAGACAAGGAAGGAAAGGAAGGTAAGAAGGAAGGTAAGGAAGGAAAGGAAGGAATCCTTGGGTCTAGGAGTCAAGAGCTGTGGGGTTGGGCCTAGTTATTTCTAGCCATTTATGTTTTCAGTGAACTCTGCAGGGCTGGATGAACCCTGGCAACTAGTGACTAAGATCTCCTCACCTTTCTAGATCTGGCATTCCTACTATGGCCCTTAGTGGTAGATGGGGAGAGACCAGGAGATGGGCTCCTTTGGGCTTGGGCCTCAGGGATTAGATTCTTGTGTTTTCTCCCCTTTCCCTCCTTTCTGCTTATGGATGAGTCTGCATAGCACAATGGCCAGTGGGATGGACCAGTTTTCTCAGTTCCAGGAGGGAGCATTGGAGTTTGAGCAGACACAGCCATATGTGTGAAGCACATTTTATACTGTGTGCTCACTGAGACCAAAGGAACCATTTGCTATCCTGCGTATACATCTGTAAATGGTGGTTGTGCTCCTTTCTGTATTTCTAGTTCTATTAATTATTCTTTTACATGGGAGGTGCTTAAAGCATTGGTCTCCATATTCTTCAAAGCTGTGTTCATGAAGGTGTGGTATCCAGACTTCCTGCATCAGAAACCCATATGGGACACACAGCAGGTGCAGATTTTGACTCCCTGCCACAGGCTTACCAATCAGAACCCTCAAGGGGTAGATCTGAGGCCCCTCACATTTTTTGTAGGCACCCAGCTGACTGATAACATTGAAACTTGGAGGCCCTGTGTAATGTGCATGTCCTGGAATAAAAGATGTCAAAGACAAAGAATGAGGAGAAAGGTATTAAGAAATAAAGATGGTGCTGGCATTACTCACTTCTCAAATAGTTTAAGGCTGAAGATCCAGCACTTGCCCAGAACATGCTGGATACTGGCAGGGAGAACTCTTCATGTCAAGATCAGGAAGTTCAGATGGAGAGAAAACAAGGTAGTCAAGATGGGACAGATGCCCCTGTGAGGCTATTGCATGGCGTCATGCTGGCTCACTCATGGAAGGTTCTGGAGGAGCTCATCAGATGTTTGGAAATAGCCCAGTTAAGAGTTTCTGGAGAGACACACACTTTTATTAGATGTGTATTGGGAAAGGAATGGTCTAGTGTTTAAACCTAGGACCCTTTGTAGAAAGAGCTGAAGGAGTTGCTGTTTTCCTTCTACAAAATAGACTGTCTCCCCCATGAATATGACTTTAAAATTTATTTATTTTATGAGCATGGGTGTTTTGCCTGCATGTATGTATGTATACCACGTGCGTGCAGTGCCTGTGGATTGTGTGTGCGGTGTTCACAATTGGGAGCCACAATGTGGGTGCTGGGAATTGAACCTGGATCCTTTGGAAGAGCAGCCAGTGATTTTAACCACTGAGCCATCTCTTCAGCCCCAGGCCTTAAAAAACCAAAACAAAACAAACCAAAACACCAAAACAAAACAACATCAACAAAAACGTGTCTTGCTTTTTTCCTACAAAATAAATTAATACACAGATGCTTTGCAATGCTGAAGAAAAATTAGGTCCTTTAAAAATGTCTTTCTCTTTAAGTAGACATGTATTTTTTTGTGTGTGTAGCTTATTTAACTAATCAGTTATCACAGTACTGACTAGATCTTTTTTTTTATTTTGAATTTGAAAATTACTCAAGCCATTTGTTATTGTGTACATGGGGATATGTGTGCCACGGCAGGTGTGGGGAGGTCAGAGGAGTTGGTTCTGTGGGAGTGGTTCTCTCCTTCTGCCCCGTGTGTCTTGGAGATTGAACTCTGCTCGTCGGGTTTGGCTGCAGACACCTTTGCCCACTGAGCCTCCTTACTGGCTCTACCTCTTTAAAAGTAAATGTTTTCTCATGCAAGCAGCATGCAATTCTCTCTAAGCATTTGGATTCTACTTTTCATGAGACATCCAAGTGTCGCAATATCGTCTGAGGGCCACAGAATTACTTGTGAAAAGGCCCAAATTTAAAGAATGACTTAAAAATACAGATGTTAAAATCTTCTTTTTTTTTTTTTTTTTGGTTCAGTCTCAGTATGAGAAGCTGGAAGGAGAGAAAAGCAAAATTATGGATTGGAAAGTACAGAAGCAGCCTGCAATAAGTTTTGTCATTTGATTTATTTTCTTTAAATGTTTGTTTTATTCATTACTAGTATGTATGAAATGCATGAATGCATGTGCACTCGCGCACGTATGGGTCAGAGAACAACATTCAGAAGTTTGTTTTCTTGTTCAACTCTTCTGTGGGCTTTGGGTTTGGAACTCAGGTTACCAGGCTTAGACAGCAAGTGCCTTTATTTGCTGAGCCATATGGCTGACCTATTTGTCATTTTAAAAAAGATTTTTTTAATTGAGTGCAAAATTGGGTAGAAAATAGAGTCCTCATTAGACTCTTAGTTTGCACTTACATACAGCCTCTGCCACCATCCAAATACTTACACCAGAGTGGGACTTTTATTGTCATTGGTGAACCTATAGAGACATGCCATTATCCCCTACAGTCCGTGATAAATATGCCATCCATTAAGGCTCACCTTTGGAGTGCTTACTGTGGATTTCAACAAATGTCTATAATGACAGGCATCCACTACTGTGTGTCAAATAGAGCAGATGCCCTGCCTAAGAACCTTGTTATCTGCCTAATTCCTTTCTCTCAGGTAGCCCTTGGCAACCACTGACCCTGGCTCTATAGTTTTGTCTTTTTCAGAATGTCACATAGTTAGGATTCTGCCTTATGAATCCTTTTAAAATTATTTTATTTATTTATTTATTTATTTATTTATTTATTTATTTATTTATTTATTTATACTTTATGTTCATTGGTGTTTTGCCTGCATGCATGTCTGTGTGAGAGGGTCACGTCCCCTGGAATAGGAGTTACAGACAGTTGTGAGCTGCCATGCGGCTCCATGAACCCGTGTCCTCCAGAAGAGAAGTCAGTGCTCTTAACCACTGAGCCATCTCTCCAGCCCTTATGTAGCCATTTAAGATTGGCTTATGTCACACAGTATGGTTCCTCCACAACTTTTCATGCCTTGGTGGCTCATGCCTTTGTGTGTGTGTGTGTGTGTGTGTGTGTTGAGACAGGGTTTCTTTGTGTTTAGTCCTGGCTGTCTGGCTGTCTGGCTGTCCTGAAACTCATTCTGTAGACCAGGTTGGCCTTGAATTCACAGAGATCCACCTGCCTTTGCCACCCAAGTGCTGGGATTAAAGGCATGGGTTATCACCAACTGGCTACAAGCTCATGCCTTTTTAGGATTAAATAATATTTTTTTTTGGTTGGATGTATCATAGTTTATCTATTCGGTGACTTAAGGGCCTCTGAGTTGCTTCTAAGTTTTGAGGGTTATAAATCAATATTTTGCTTAGGTTTTCATATGATGTAATTTTTCATCTTGTTTGGGGACATTCCAGAGGGTGTGATTGCTGGATGATATGGTTAAAGCATGGATAGATTTTTTCCCCCCTAAGATAATGAAACTGGCTTCCAGTGTGGCTGTACTATTTTAGGGGCCCATCAGCAACAAATTAGAATACTTTTGCTCAGCATTTAATAGTCTCATCTGGATTTTGTCCATCCTCATAGCCATGCAGAGGAATCTCAACTTAATTTTCATTTGATAAATGAAATAGAGCAGTGACTATCTTTTTGTAATTTCCTAGTATCACTTGCTTTCTATATAACTTCAGTAAGGCACCTTTAGTTTTTAAATTGGGTGGTTTCTTTCTTTCTTTGTGGGGGTGGGAGTGGGGCGTGGGGAGCATGCCATGCCAAGTATGTGTAGATCAGAGGACAGCCCGTGGGAGTCAGTTCTCTTTCTATTTTATGGGTCCCTAGGATCAAACGCAGATCTCCAGTCTTGGCAGCAGGTGCCTTTACTCACTGAGCCATCTTGATGGCCTCTTTTTTAGATTTCTCTTATTTGCAATTTAATAATTAGAGTTAATTAAATAATTCTAACAAATTAGAATTAAATTAAATTAAAAATAATTAAAATTAAAATACAAATTGATAATTAAATAGATTTAATTAATTAATTGCTTTTGTGCACGTGCCATGGCTCGCATGTGTAGTAGATCAGAGGGTAACCTGAGGGAGCTGGTTCTCTCCTTCCACCTTGTGCATTCTGGGGCTTGAACTTACGTGAGCAGGCTCAGTGGCATGCACGTTAACCCACTGAACCAGCTTGCTGGCATTCTTTTATTTTGTTTTAGTTTTGTTGAACCAGGGTCATGTTATTTTCTTTGCTGTGCCACGGAGGCTGACTTTCTATTCCTGATGCTCCTGCCTTGGGTTTCCAGGCTCTGGACATCTGGATTTGAGATGGGAAGGTGGATTTTTAAGAATAAAAGTGAGAAATTTTCAGACCTAAGCATCCTTGGACAGCCCTTCTCTTTAGCACAGGTGTTAGGTTAGCTCACTGGACCACAAGCAGTTTGACAAAGGAGCCTTGAAGAATTTTCTGAGATGCTTGCTTTAGGGCAGTTTTTCCCCAGGGGGACATTTGGGATTATGAAGAAACCTCCATGTATTTTTAATGACTTCAGCTTTTCAGGTCACTCAAGGGAGGTCTCCCCAGAACCTCCATCGAGGATGCCACTTACAGAAAGCGCATGTGGTGTGATAAGGTGGTGCCGTTGAGAGGGTGGCTCTGTGTACAGCTCAGAGTCCTGGCATTTGTCAGTAGAGAGAGGTACCCGCTAAGACTCCATGTCTACTAGGATTGTCAAGACAGTCACAATTCCAGCATGGAGGGGAAAGGCCCCCCGCCTCTTAGGCTCCATCCCTATTGGAGGAGCTACTGGCAGTTGATGGCTGCTGAGGGAGAGAGAGAGAGCCATTCTCCTTTGGTGATGTGGCCACTGGTAAGTTGCTCGTACCCCACTGAGTACGTGCTCATACCCACCCATGTGCATATGGGCAGCACTAATTGGTCTCAGAGGGTTATTAATAGCAATGTAAATGAAGACATGGAGTTGGGAGGGAGGCAGGGTGGGGGCACAAGGAGAAGTTGGAGGGAGGTAGTAGTGGATGAATATGATCAGTACACACTGTACACATGCACAAAACTTTCAAACAATAAAAACTATTTTCAAACAGGAGGCCTCCGTGTGTGTCTTCAGCCACATAAACCTGGACAGGGACGAGGTTGTCTTTTTAACACCATTGCCAACAACTGTAGCTATTCTGCTGTTCCAACTTTTAGTGGTTTTGGCCAAGTCAGTCTCTTTGAGTGTCTCTCCCAGCCCTCCTCACCGCCCTTCCTCTGTTCTGAATAAGTTTTGGGATTCCTTTCATCCTCCTCTGACATTTATCATCAGTCAGGGTTGGTAGTAGTAAGGCTTTGTGGGGCCTTGTGAGCGTGTGAAATCTTCTTTCCTGGTCGTTTTCCAGAACAGGAACACACGCCAGCATGTTGGAGCTCAGCCACACACCTGATGGGTCAGGATAAGACAGATAGACTCTAAGAGTCTGTCAGACACCCCCTCCATTCAGTAGAGCGACAGAGTCAGGAGGACAGAAAGGTCTCTGAGGTCTCTGGACTCTCACTGCCTTTCTCTATAAAGAGTCTGGAAAAATTCTGCATAAATATTGGTTATAACTTATCTTGTTATAATGTTATAACATTTTGGACAGGTTATTCCATTTTTGTTGAACTAGTGTGGATATAATTATTATTATTTAAAACATGGGAAGGCACAGGTGTTATCATCTAGAATGCTGAAGGTTCTGTGTGTTTGAGCAAATGGTGTACTACATGGAAATCTGTCATTTGGTGGCCTGGGACAGTCTCCTTTTTCTGAAAACATAATGCCATATACTGAGTCTTAGCCTCAGTATATGCATCAGGCCCTATGCTGTGCTAGCTGCTTCACTGGGATTTAAGTGGCTCCCCAAATAGATGCCACAAACTCAGGACAGAGTTTAGACCCAGAGCCAGCCTGTTTTCATCTCTGCTAGTCCCTGCCTCCCAGCATCTGTGCAGACCACAGATGGTGTTTGTCCTGCTTGGAGCTCAGCTGCCATGCCTGGCCGTATTTCTGTGGGAAAATGAATCTCAAGTTCTCACTCGGGATTCCACTTGGGAGGATGGTGCCTTCCCACCCTCCTGGGGTTGAGCAATACTCATTTGGTTAACTAAGCATGTGTGGTTGTCTTCACCAACATCCAGGGAGGGCTTTCTCTAGGAACTCAAATTCTTCTTTGGGGTTACATACCCCAAGGTACCTCTCTTTCTGTCAAAGTTCCAGGTCCCTGCTGGAGCGGTCTGGGTGGGGATGGGGACTCTGGGGGATGCCTGGGGTCTGTGTGACTTTCCAGGGCACATCATGAGCGTGCACTTACCCCTTTCTTTTCTCTTCTGGGAACTCACGGAAGACCTTAGTGTTCCTCTCTTTGTACTCTTTGTGTGGTTGGCCTCTGATTGTCCCCCGCTCCCACCCCCATGCATTTCTAGCTTCTCTGCCAAGAAGGAATGACATGCTAATCTGTGGCTTTCTGAGAGTCTTTTCTGCTGTCAGTTGTAAAAAGTCAAGTGCATAAAAGTCCTTTAAGTCTGCCCCATGCCTGGTGCATGATAGGTACTTATCCAGTGATTTTTGAATGAACACATTTCTCATCATGTCTTCTGACTCTGTTGAGTTGATTAGGATTGCCTTTTGCATTTATTTTTCGGTGGTCTGAGTATAAAATGTCCCCTACAGGTTCATGTGTTTGAATACTTGGTTCCCACCTGGTAGTACTGTTTTCAGAGATTACAGAACCTCCAGGATGTAAGTACTAGGAGGTCAGTTGCTAGGGGCGGGCCTTGAGGTTGATAGCGGGGACCACTCCTTGTCCCTGTTCTGCTACCACATCTGTCCAGGTGTAATCAGCAGCCTCATGCTCTGGCTGCCACACTTTGCCTGACATGACAGACTCCACCCTCACACCGTGAGCCCCAAACAACTCCTCCCTCCTGTAAGTTGCTTCTCCGTTAGCCTTTTGACTGTAACGGCAAATAACTACTACATCTTATAAATATGGATGATTGAATTAGATTTGCATGTATTCTGTGGGGAATCCACACTCTTATCTCTCAGGTTAGAGAGTCAGACTGGTGCTTTTTAGGGTGCTGTTGGTGAGGAAAATGGGCTGGCTGAAGCCTAATGCAGAGGGAGTCAGGACGGGGGAGGGGAATAGATAACTGCATTTTGGGACGGGAGGTGAGAGGTCTGGTAGGGAGGGACACTGGATGGACAGACTATTGTCAGCTATGTTTGAGGCTATGCAAGATAGAAGAAAACCAGCCACCCCTCACCCACCCTGTGGCCAGAGCGGTGAGGGTATTAGAAAAAGGGATAAAATCCGAGAATGGAGGTAGAAAGGAGAGGGAGGAAGAGAGGTCCCCCAAGGCCCGAGGTCTGGGGTCAGGTCGCTTTTCTTGGCTACTGTTCCCACAAGAGTCATATCAGTTGGAGCCAGCCTGTTAGTACTCTGGGCCAGGGGTTGGGGAATTTTATGGTTAGTAAGGGCGAGAGGGAAACAGCTTCTCTTTAGTGTTCTTCCTCAGGGAGGTGGAAGGAACTGGAGACATTGACCGGTCATTTGTTTGGCGACAGTGGGCCAATTGTAGTCCCCCAAACTAAGCTTCAGCTTGTCGTCTGTAAGGTGGGCAATCTAGAAAATCCCCAGTGCTGGGAGCTGCTAAGGTTCCCGGAAATAGCGATGTTATTCTGAGTAGTTGTTTTAGGAAGTGAAGGTCAGGGCTGTGTCACATCTTGCCCCTCCCCTAGAATGCCCTGGCCGCATTCACAATGGAGAATTTGACCGTTCATTTATCTTAGACATGGTTCGCTCAGAAGATGTCAAGCCCTTATCCCTAACCTCAAGTGACCAAGACTTAGCTGATATGGTTTAACTAAGGATCTTGACAGGGGGAGGTGGTCCTGGATTATCCAGGTGAACTCTGAGTGCCACCACACATTTACTGTTAGAGACAGAAGATTTGATGGAGGCCATGGAGAGGAGACAGAGATCGGAGTGTTGCAGCAGCCACAAGCTAGAGAATGCTAACAGCTGCTGTGCCCGGGGTGGGCTAGGGAGGGATTCTCTCCAAGAGCCTTTGGAAGGATGGTGGTCCTTGTGGCCCTGTCAACACTGTGATTCAATTCCACTAAGATGAATTTCAGACTTTGAAACCTCAAGGACTGTGAGAGAGTACAGGTTGGTTGTTTTAAGCCAACTAGTTGGTAGTAATTTGTTAAAACAGCCATAGGAAAACCTTTTATTAATAGTTAAAGATAAGGACGTTTAATTTTTAAATAATCTCTTTTTATTGCTGGAGAATTTCACATATGCACATAAGGCATTTTTATCTAGTCTCCCCCGCCATTTAGTCTCCACCCATTTCCCTCTTTTCCCCCCACCCCACAACAGTTTTCCCTCCCAACTTCATGTGTTCTTAAAAACAAACAAAACATTGAGTCTACCGAGTGCTGCCTGTGTGAGTGTGGTGGTAAGGCTGTCAACTGGAGTATGGGTAGCCTCTCAGGGGCTGAACCACTGAAGAAAACTGACTCCCTCCTCTCCGCATCCTCAGTGGCTATCAGTTGCCCATAGCCCCTCAGCTAGGAGAGAGACTTCATCTTCTCTTCCCCATCCATATACTATAGACCAGAGGTTCTCAACATGTGGGCTGCGACCTCTTTTGCGGGGGGGGGGGGTGGATATCAAACAATCCTTTCACAGGGGTTGCCTAAGACTATCTTCATATCAGATACTTATGGTGCATAAATAAGATCATATTATTATGATTCATAACAGTAGCAAAATTACAGTTACAGAGTGGCAACAAAAAATGTTACAGTTGGGGGTCACCACAACGCAAAGATCTGTATTAAAGGGTTGCAGCATTGGTAAGGTTGAGAACCTCTGCTATAGACCCTAATTGATGTGGTCCTTGGTTACTGGCTTTCGTTCCAAGTTCACTGTGATACTGTATCTACTGAAGTGTATTGCTATAAACTCTAGGGAGTCAGGTGAAAGGGATTGAAGATGGAAGGTCTCCAAGCGTGACTACCTTTCTGGGATCGTAGGGAGCCCCAGGAACCAATGATGCAGGTTGTAAGGAGTTAACTTTTTGGCTCCGAGGTGATGAGCTAATGGTGCAATTACAACCTGAGACGATGGGCCTCATGGTACAGGGTTGAGACTGAGCATGGGCTGAGCCTTTTCCATTTTCAGGGGCAGTTTTCCATCCTTGAAGCTCACACTGGATGGATGTTAGTGGCTGGATATGAGTAACAGGCATGTGTGTACCATTTCACCCATTCCCCAATATCTAAAGGTATATACAGGCCCTTTCAGGTCTTTCCTCCTCACCCTCCACCTACTGCAGAGATCACTCAGCCAGTGGTGTGCACAGCCCTGGGGAAACTGCTGCACTGATCCTGTTGTTTATTTTGTTTCCAACTGGAAGATAATTACCTGTGCAGGGTTTAGAGTAAACAAAGTAACACCTGATTCATTGTGTCTTCTTTGTTGTTTCCTTTAAGGCAACCTATTAGACATTCACGTGTTTAGGTTTCTTCTTAAAAAGTTTTGTTTTGGAGGAACAGAATTTAGTATTTTTGTGCCACCATCAAACTTTGAATTCTAAAATAACAGCACAGGTTTTGTCTTAATATTCAGACAAAAAGAGCCTTTCAGAAAGCTATCTGAACTTGAACCCACAACAGTGAACATTGCTGTCATCGAGTCTCTTCTTGAATCCTAGGTTCTTGTCTCAGAAGTCCATGCTGAAGGATAACTTTAAAGATGAGGGTGCCACCATGACTCATACGGATATAAAATGAACATGCGCCAGAGATTTGATTAGCACACGTTTACATATAGATGTATAGATGTTATAACTGGTTCAAAGGAAATGCTGGAGCAAATTTAGACATACATGCAAAGTGGTTCCACCCACAGGGCATAAACCACTTGGCTTCTAGATACCACTGATTTGCATTTTTACGGCCCTGAATGATTTGCAATACTATCTGTTTTCTATAATTTACAGGGTTGTTAAATTGCCTACAGGTACTGAGAGGCTGCGGTAACCCAGCAAGGGGCCTTCAACACAGTCATATTTTCTGGCAGTTCCTTTCGAAATCCTTGGTAGGTTTTCCTGACAAGTGCTGTGTCTTCTCCTCTGACTTCTGAATCAAGCTCTACTTGGAAAAGAACTGTGATCTTGTGGATACGGGAATGCCCAGGGAAAGATGCCTGGGGATCAAGTCCCTTGGGTCCTCCATACTGAGACTTGCCAGTTGCTTAGGTTCTGAAGGACCAATGGCATGGTAGACCTGAATCAAGAGCAATGTGTTGCCTTTGGAAAGGCCAAATAGTGCAGTCACTAAGGGCAAATGTGCATTCACGTTTGGCTCTGTACTTGCGGGGTGTGTGTCCTCTCTGTCATACCTTCCCCATTGGTAAATGGGATAATTACAGTTCCTACTGTTAGCATGGTACTGAAGATCCACAGAGTCATCATCTAGTTCAGGTAACTGAATAAGCCAGTACCTATAAAGCATAGGCAGTATCTGATCTGAACCCAGAGCTAGGGAGTTGTTGGCTATTACCAATTCTCAAAGAAGAGTGATAGCCATGTGAACCTGTATCTTGATCTTGCCATTTTGGGAGTCTCACCAATTCTGTGCATAAGCAGTAGATGGCCATCTCTGGCCAGTAAGCTCACATCTGTCATAGACTTTGGGAATTATTGCAACCTCTGGGCATCCCGTAGAACTAGAGTTGTCAATTCTCTGTATCCACAGATTCTGCATCTTTGAATTTAGCCAATCTCAGATTGAAAATATTTGGAAAAAATATCTGTACCTATATTTTACATGTACAGACACCTTTTTCTCTTGTTATCATTACCTAAACAGTGTAACAATTCTGCATGTATCATTTGTGCTGAATTGGATACCATAAGTAGCCTAGAAATGATTAAAGTGCACAGGAGAAGTATGCACAGTTTGTGCAAATACCACACCACTTACTCTAAGGCAGTCGTTCTCAACCTTTGCTGTGACCCTTTGATACAGTTCCTCATGTTATGGTGACCCCCAACCATAAAATTATTTTTGTTGCTACTTCATTACTATAATTTTGCTACTGTTATGAATTGTAATGTGAATATCTGATATTTAGGATGGTTTTAGGCAACCCCTGTGAAGTGTTGTTTCACCTCCAAAGGGGTCACAACCCATAGGTTGAGAACTGCTGCTCTAAGGAATCATGGGATTAGTTATCTGCAGTGAATTCTGGGGCCGGTCTCCTTTGACTATAAGGGTACACTGACTATAAATCTAGAGCTCACATTTAATTTTTAAAAATAACCTAAATGAAGTACATTTACCTCAAATCATGTGGGGACGGAGTTTAGGGTACTTATTTTTTAAGCTGGGTATACCGGTGTGTGCCTGCAGTCCCAGATGCTCAGGAGGCTATGACAGGAAGATTATGGTCGCTCAGAAGCGTGGGTTAAGGTGAGCAGGATAGTGAAAGTGAAATTTATAAATAAACAGAAGCCGACAGGCTCCGTAGGTGGAGGTACCCACTGCACAATTATGAGGACTTGAAAAAGTGGAAGGAGAGAACTGACTCCACAAAATTGTCCTCTGACATTCACTCATGTGGCATGGCATGCTCTCATTTGTGCATACACACGAACACACTAATTAAAAAATAGCTCCCCACCTCTACCCTGAGACAAGGTTTCTCTGTGGAGCCCTGGCTGTCCCAGAACTCTCTCTGTAGACCAGGCTGGCATTAAACTCAGAGATCCACTTGCCTCTGCCTCCTGTGTGCTGGGATCAAAGGCATGTACCGCCACTGCTCAGCTCAGTATTTCCTTTTTTTTTTATTTTAAAGACAAGGTCTCAAGATGTAGCCCTATAACTCATTGAGTAGACTAGGCTGGCTTTGAACTCATAACTCACAGAGATCCGCCTGCCTGCTCTCAAGTGCTGGGATTAAAAGCAAGTACTATTATGTTCAAGAAATAAAACAGTTTTAAAAATAAATTCATAGGGAGCTGGAGAGATGGCTCAGTGGTTAAGAGCACTGACTGCTTTTCCACAGGTCATGAATTCAATTCCCAGCACCCACATGGTGACTCACAACCATCTATAATGAGATCAGATGCCGTCTTCTGGCATGCAGGTATTTACATGCAGATAGAGCACTCATATAAATAAAATAAATCCTTAAAAAAATTAAAATAAGTTTATATACATGCATGTGATTTTTAGTGTAATGCCAGTGTCCGTGACATTTTTGAAAAGCACTAAAAGAGTTTTGTTTTAAAATGCCTAGATTTGGAACTACACAGTGTGAATCTCACAAAGCTTCAACAGTTGGGGTTCTTATGCTCTTTACTATGAGCCTGCCTTGTTCTCATGAAAACTGGAACCAGGGATGGTGGCGGCTAGGTGATTTACTGTGGCTCCATACATCTCGGTGCTTTTTGTGACCTTTCTTCACAGATCCTTATGGAGGACTGTTTTAGGAAGTGTTAATAAAGGAATGACCAAGCGGGACCAGTTGTCAGATGAACGCATATGACTCTCAGGACTGCACGGCTGAGCATCTGTGTGTGTGCGTGAAAGCCGCCCTTCCCAGCACTTTTTATGACTCACTTTAGTATCACAGGTCTACCTGTCTGTGCCATGTTTTCATCTGAGTGGGAGGCAGTTTCTAAATCACGTGTGGGTGACAATCTTGTTTTCAGTGAAAGCACTCCAGCTGCGTAGGCTTCCTGGTACCATCCTATCTCTAGAGAATCTTGTGGTTGGGGATGTAGCTCAGGGGTAGAATGGTTGCTTAGTATGTGCAAGGTGCTGTGTTCGGTCCCTATTCCCTACATCCTAATCAAACAAACAAACAAACAAAAACAAAAGCAAAACAACTCCAAAACAAAACATGAGATATTTGTTCATAGTAGATGGTCATCATCTCATAGATAGTTTACGTTCAAATATTGTGAATTAATAGCCACCACCGCTGTTCCAAAGTAGGAATGACATGGTTAATAAAGATAGCTGGAGCAAGTATTTGAGTGTGATGACAGCGCCAGACTGGAAAAAAGAACACACTTATTTTCTTTGGCTTGAGTGTGTTACTCATTTCACTGTTTTATCTCCTATCCTAGAACTTGTTAAGCATTACAGAAAATAAACCATGATCCCATGTTACCTCATCATTCTCTCTTAATATTTACTCATAAACACCTGCAGTTACACAGGGTTCCAGCCAGCACATTTTAAAAATGGATCTTTGTCATCTAGAGTTGGTTAATTATGCTTTTCGGTTCCTTATATATTGTCAAGATCACTTGGAGATGAGCTGAGGAGTCTAGTGTCCCGAATAGTTCCCCCCCCCTTGAGTTATAGTTGTGTAATTGAACTCGGTAAATCTTGCACTATAATTGCTGCCTGAATTGTCTAAATATTAAGATAGCTTTTGGCAGTTTTGGGAAGTTTGACAACCACGCAGACTTTTATGATAAGAAGAAGGGTTTGGGTTCAGAGGATGAAGTCATTGGCTTTCCACTTGTGTTGTTGCACAACTTTAAGGTCAAGTGATAGACGGATGCTTGGGGAAGCAATGGTGGCGGGAGAGGCGTCAGTAAATCGTTTTCCTTTGTTAGAGCGTGCTAGTCATCTTCAGAGGGCATCTCACATCAGGGAGGCGGTGGCTTTAGAATCTAATTTGGAGATGTCCTTCGGAGACTGCCACCTCATGTAGCAGCTGTCGACGAGACAATATCATCCACTATGAACAGATATCTCATGCTTTTTTTTTTTCTTTTGAGGGAGTGGGGACTCCGGAGTGCAATCACTCTACCCCTGAGCTACCTCCCCAGCCACAGGTTTCTCTAGAGAAAGGATGGCACCAGGAAGCCTATGCAGCTGGATTGGTTTCATTGAAAACAAGATTGTCACCTACGCATGATATGTCTTAATTTTTTCCAATCCAGGGCTCCTCCAGGTCCTTATGCAAAGCCATTTAACCTGGCTTTGGGATAGGACACTCACCTGTGATCCCTCCTCCTCGTTCTTGGAGAACTTTAATTATGAAAAATAACATAGATTTTCTTGAGCTTAACTGTGCTTTCTTTAAACTTAAAACAGTCCTTCATGTGTTCTGGTCTCTACTTGACAAAAAAGCAGTAGTGGTGGTTAGTTTTAATTGTCAGCTGGCACACAGAGTCGTGTGTTTGGAGTGTTTGGCTGACACAGCCTAGAGTCTCCTGGGAAGAACATCACAATGAAGGATTGGGTTGGGCTGTAGGCATGTCTATGGAGGACTGTCTTAGTTAATCGGTGTAGGAAGGCCAGCCTACTGTGGGTGGCACCATTCCTTAGGCAGAGAGGCCTGAACTATATGAGGGGAGAAACTGAGCTGAGTACCAGCAAGTGAGCGTGTATGCATTCATTTCTCTCTGCTTTTGATTTTGGGTGTGATGAGATTTGTTGCTTCAAATTCTTGCCACTGTGACTTCATTGCAGTGACTTCATTCTAACCTGGATTTGTGAACTGAAATAAACTCTTTCTCCCCTAAATTGTCTTTTTTCAGGATATTTTATCACAGAATAAAAAAATGAAACTGGAACAACAGTCATCATGCTCATCACATATTACTTAAAGTATCGGCAGAGGCAGGATGATTCTATGTGCTTTTTGACTTGCGTTACCTTGATCTGATTCTTCCTGGGTGAACTTACAAGGCTGGCTCAAGGCAGCAAGAATTTGTGGCATATAGGAAAGGTACTCTCCTTGTTGCTATGGTGAAAGATGGGTGGTTTCTGCTGGCTAGTGGCTTGTTGCTATAGGAAATGGATCTGGAAAATCCAGGTGCCATTGGTGTCCAAAAGAGAGAGAGCCATGCCAATTTAAGCTGCATTAGAAACATCCCACAGTCAGGAGGTGTTGGCATAGGTAGAATGAGACTAGCTACTGTAGTCAGAAACCAATGTGGCCAACAGTCTGGCGATGGGACGCATGGTCTGTGTCCATAAGAGGGGTGGTGGGAGATTCCTATTGGTTCAGCTTCTAGTACCTGGAAGAGTGATGGAAAGGGACACTGAGCTCAGTGCTTAGGCAAGCTTGATTCATTGCCTTGGGTATTTGTCCAGACACACGTTGATCCTGTTGCAAAATGGAGCCTTAGGTTCCCCAGTCTAAAAGTGGTGATCCATGTCCATCCTGCAGATTCCAGTGCAGAAGTAATCACTCCATCCCATGACCTGGCATTCAGCAGAGCCTTGAAAATGGATAGACAGTTGATATTACTGAGTTTGTCAGGCTCAGGAAAGCAGGAGGCAACAGAAACTCCTGCCCTGCCGCTCCTGCTGCTCTGATAGGGATGTAAAGCTTTCCTACAGGGTCATGTGTTCAAATCTAGGTCTTTCAGTAAGTGGTGCTGTTTTGGGAAGTTGTAGGCTAGGAAGCAGAGCCTGGCTGGAGGAAGTAGGTTGCTGGGGCTTGGTTACTAAGGACTCAATAGCACAATTCCTGTCTAGCCCTCTCTGCCTCCAGACCCTATCAAAATATGTTGTAAACTCCCACCACTGTTGCTTAAGATGTTGCTGAACTAAGATGTTGTACCTGTTGCTGAACCCAGTCCTGGGACCCTTGGGGGTGAGGGTGAGCTGGCACAGAGTCAACACACAGATTCCAGGAGTCAGGTAAGCAGCAAAAGCAGATGTGTTTTTTTCCAGGAAGAAGGACCCCTTTTAAACCCTTGTCCAGTGTCCTATTGACTTCTGGATTGCAGGCTGCTGTTGTGACTCTGTTTCATTGGCTTGGGGGGTCACGTCAAGTCATCTGTCTCTGGGTTCCTTGGCAGGTTCTCAGGTTGACTCAAACAGGGAGGCTTAACTGCACATGCGTCAACAGTGGGCTTATACCTGGGCATGCCCAGATGTGCCTGAGCATGTCCTGGGCCGACCCTAAGTGAGAGCCCAGCCGAGCATGCGCACTATGTGTGCTCGCTGTCTGGCAAGCCGCGCATACACACCGTTTAGTGGCAGTCGTCGTTCCTGCCACACACCACCATGGTAGAAGCTGCCCTCTTCCATGTGGATTTTACCCTCACAAACTGTGAGTCCAAATCAATCCTTCCTTTCCTTGGTCACATTTATCAGGCAACAACAGTGAGAAAAGTGACTGGTATAGGTGCAGAGTAATTGGTAGAGGAGGACCGGCAGAGGCAGCATCCCTCGGGGGGTAAGGAGGAAGGCAATGGCTGTGGAGAGTGTCAGTGGAGCCACACTGATGGAGGAGGTCAGCTTAGCAGGACTGGAAGCAGATTTAAAGTCTAGAGGAGGAAGAGGAGAAATGTCACCTCAAGTTTTTGTGGGGGAAGGAAAATTAGGCAAGAACGGTAAATTCAGGATCAGCATGCTGACTTGGAAGTAGGTGGTCACAAGCTCATGCAGAGAGAGCCCACAGCAACTGGGAATGGGAGGCTGGACTGTAGGAGTGAACATGAAGGGTCAGCATGGAGAGAATTGCTCTATCCAGGTCATGAGCTAGGAACACAGGCCAGAGCACGCAAGGGCCGATGGGGATTGTATAGATCCCACGACCCAGCTTGGATGTGCAGAAAAGGAGCCAGTGTCAATCTGGGCTCATCTGAGAGCAAAAGAAAGGAGGGAACTCATGTGAAGCAGTGGAAGGAAACGGGAGGTCACAGAAACAAAAACTTGGCATTGCTTCTCTCTCTTTCTCTCTCTCTCTCTCTCTCTCTCTCTCTCACACACACACACACACACACACATTCACTCATGTACACAAAGTCACTCCAAATACCCTTTATTATCGAGACCCATTGGTTTCCTTAGACAAACCTTTCAGGAAATCCTCTGCCTTCCCAGGGAAACGTGTTTATATTTAGAAGGTTTGCGAGAACGCCTATTGTTCAATTTCATTTTACTGGGTTATCATTTGGAGGCTGTGAAAATGTCACCCATGTGTCAGCTGTGATGAGTGGGCTTCTTTTCCTATGAGAATCATGAGTTAAGAACGTGGCTCTGTCTTTGGTGAGTGTTTCCTTCGGGCACCACACCATGGGAACCTGGGAAGTGCTGGAAGGGACCACGTACATGGTCAGACTGGCACGACCCTCTGTTTAACAGATGGAAAACTGAGGCTGAGAGCAAGTGTCATTGGCTGAGTCTCATAAAACTCATAAGAGAGAGAGCTGTACTGTAGACTGATTCATTCTCCACATACCAGGCCCTCCTGGTTTGTCCAGAGTGAAAGGACCAGAAGACTCCCGAAAGGAGATGGTGGGTGTGTATACTGGACTCATTAGGAACATCGAACTACAGAGCTTGATTGAGGGAAGGAGCAGTTGGACCTTCCTGATTATTACAGTGCCCTTATAATTCACTTTCTAACAAGTGTTTCCTTTGGAGGAAAGAGCTAAAACACCAGGAGGGAAGCCATTGTCATTGGAGCTTTTTATAAAGCCTTACAGTCTTGAACACTCACGGAGAGCTGATGGCATGCCTGGTACCATAAAGCACGTCCTCTATGGATTATGGTTCACTTAAGTGTGTTTATGAGGGAGGCACTATTATGTAAATTTTGAAAATGGGGAAACTGAGGTACTAAGGGGTGAAGTATCCAGCCTAAGGTTGGTTGTTTTAATTTTCTTTCTGTTGCTGTGGCAAACACCATGACCAAAAGCGGTTTATGGGAGAAAGGGGTTTATTTAGCTTACACTTCCAATTCACAGTCTGTCATCGAGGGAAGTCAGGGTAGGAACTTGCAAGCAGAAACCACGGAGGAGTCCTGCTTGCTGGCTTGCTCTCAGGCTCATGCTAGTTAGCTTTTGTGTACAGCCCAACGCCCTGCTCGCAGGAATGGCACTGCTCACAGTGGACTGGGTTCTTCTACGTCTATTAACAAGACAATCTCCCACAGGCGTGCTCACAGGCCAGTCTGATGGGGGCAGTCCTTCAATTGAGATTCCCTTCTCAGGTGACGAGAGGCTGTGTCAAGTTGACAATTAAAGCTAACAAGGATAGCGAGAGAGCCAGAAAATGGTAGAATTAGGATTGCACCCGTTAATTTTACCCTTGAGCAGTGATTCTCGTGTTGTGGTGACCTCCGAACATAAAATTATTTTTGTTGCTACTTCATAACTGTGATTTTTCTACGGTTACGAATCATAACATACGTATCAGATATGCAGAGGGTCTTAGGCGACCCCTCTGAAAGGGTCGTTCGTCCCCACCAACGGTGTAGCAGCCTACAGGTTGAGAAGTGCTGCCCTAGAGCTTGCACGTGCATCTCTCAGCTTTTCACCCAGTGGATCTGTCGAGAAGAATGTTGTTTCTTTAATCCCCGGTCCTCAGGAACCCACTGGATGAGTCCCCTTGGAGCATATCTTGCTTTAGTGTTGTTTCAAAGCTCTTAGGAGAGGCCATAGGGTAGTGCTCCCAAACTGCTAGGAACTGCTCTGCTGAGCCATCTTCTGAGGGCTGTGTCCCTGTGCCTGGGGTGGAAGTGAGTTTCCCTGGTGCCTAGCTGATGTGGTGCTTCTGGTTTGGGTTTCCTGATTCCAGTGATGGCTAATCTCCAAGATCCCTCCAAGCCATACAGCTTTATGGCTCTACTGACAACTGTCCTGAATTGCTGATTTTACTGTGTGTCAGCCTTCTGCTGAGAATGCTGTATACCGTCTCTCCTGAGTCCTCAACAGTCTCTAAAGGAGGCATTATTTCCCTTACTTGTAGATGAGAAAATGGGGACTTACTAAGTTCAGCCAAATCTAACGCCTGTATGATTAATTACCATCTGAGTTGCCTCTCTGTCTTAGTGAGGGTTTTATTGCTGTGAAGAGATACCATGACCGCGACAACTCTTATAAAGGAAAATATTTAGATAGGACAGCTTTATTTATTTATTATTAATTTTTTTGTTTTGTTTTTTTTAGAGACAAGATTTCTCTGTTGTAACTCTGGCTATGTAGACCAGGCTGGCCTCAGATTCACAGAGAGATCCACCTGCCTCTGCCTCCTGAGTGCTGGGAGTGTGCAACCACTGCCCGGCTAAAGGAAAATATTTAACTGGGGCTGGCTTACAGTTCGGAGGTTTAGTCTGTTATCATCATCACAGGAAGCATAATGGCACACAGGCAGACATGGTACTAGAAAGGTAGCTGAGATTGGATCAGCAGGCAGCAGGAAGAGAGAGATACTGGGTCTGGCTCGAGCATTTGAAACCCCAAAGCTGTCCCCAGTGACATACTTCTTCCAACAAGGCCACACCTCCTAATAGTGCCACTCCCTGTGGGGGCCATTTTCATGCATACCATCTCACTCCCTGTGTCCATGCAGTTGTAATTGAGAAAGCGCTTCTGTGGCCTTGGACTGTCTAACACTATGGGCTAGACTGAAAGCTGTTTCCAATCAAGCTACTATATTTACTCCCTCTACTTCTGGAGGCAGAGAGGCCAAGGATCAAAGCACCAGCTGGTGAGGGCCCACTTCCTACATGGTTGTCTACTTTAATGCTGTAGTGCAAGGTGCAAGGGATCTTTTTGGAACCCTCATATGGGTGCTCTCCTTTACCTCCCAAATGTCCCACCTCCTAATGTCGTCAGTTAAGGGACTAGGAGTTCAACATGTACACTGAATTTTGAGGGGGGGGGCGCTCACAAACATCCCAACCACAGCAGGGGCCCAGGTACTCTATCCCAGGTAACCTAGTAGTTAACTTGGAATGCTTCTGGTTCCAAGTGTCCAAACTTTATCCTCCTCATGTTGGACCTGTAGTGGTCCATTAGAGCATTCTTTAGGATTGCAGAAGGGCATTTATGATCTTTGCATTCAAGTTTGTTCTTAGAACCTAGAGGCCTACTACTTTTGTAAGAGGCAAATGCTAGCTAGATTTGAATGTGGGGCCTGGGTTAGTGGCCTCTGGTCTCTTGGGAGGTTGGCTGAACAACAGGCCTTTGGGTTTCTCCCCAGACCAATAATCTTATGGGTTAAACCTGGTGACCTTCACCTTTGACTCTCTAGGCTCTCTAAATATACATTTATATCTAAAAACCATTTTTAACGGATTGGATGTTTGTGTTCCCCGCTTCCCCTAATATACGTTAGAGTCTTCCATGGTGTGGTTGGAGGTGAGGATTCTGTGTTAGGGTTAGGTGAGAATGGGTCACTGAGGGATGGGATTAGTGAGAATCACAGGGCTTGCTTCCTTCTCCACTCTCTCTGCCATGTGAGAATATAGACGTGGAGGCAATCCGAAGCCCAGGAGAGGATGCTAACCAGGACCCAACTTTGCTGCCACTCTGATTACTGGTGTTCTGCTCTGGATTTGGTGTTTCTGAAAAATCAAGTTTATGGTATTTTGTCCCTGCGGCTTAAGCTAAGACAGCGGTCATCAACATTGCTTGGAATTTACTATTGATGCAATTATGGTGCTTCTGCCCCGATATACTGTATTAGAGTATAGGGAAAGACTCAACTGTTATAACAGCCCTGAAGGTGATTCCTGTACATGACAGCCTTTGCCAACCATAGGATTCTTTCTACTCAAAATGTGATCCAAAGGCCAGCAGGCTCTGAATCATCTGGTAGTCATTAGCAAAGTATAGTCTCTGGCTACCTCCATCTGCTGATTTAACATGTGCATGTTCACAGAGGAGAAGCTATGTTGGGTGTGCATTTTAATCTGGGAGATCTTTAAAAATATAGCATTACCCTACTACCTCCAGCCAAGGCAGGTCGACTAGGGCTAGACATCAGGTTTAAATGTTTCCCAGGTGATTCAAATGCAGTAACCCATGAGATCCCTGGCCTAACTGTTGGTATTAAGTCATTTCATTCTTCAGCGATAGGGTGTGAAAGGTGTCCATGTTTGGAGACACACCATGACTGCTTTTTCCTTCCCACTCTTCCTCCATCCCAGAATATGACCCCAAAAGATCAGGAGGTAAATATCTCTGTATTTTCAGAGGAGAGAGAAGAAATGAGTGAGCCCATGAATAGGAAAGCAAGTTGAGAGGAGAGCCAGGGAAAACAGTTGGAGGGCATGGGAGTCGGAGAGGTGGGAGGCTATTGTCCGCCCTCTGGCCACAGTGCGTCTTAACACCTGATGAGCGATATTCCTGGCTTCTGCTCGGAAGAGCTAATATCTGTAAGGTTTGAGAAGAGCCCGGGAATTCCTGTTGTTGATCTCCCCAAGGTGACACTAATGAAGAAGGCCCGGACTCTATCCTGACACCTCTTGAAGATTGTGTTCTGGCTGGTTATTAGAATCACCTGGAGAAATTAAAGAAGGAAAAGAAAAAAAGAAAAAAGAAAAAATTCATGTTTCCCAGCCCTGTTCCTAGCTCTTCCAGTATAGTAAGTCTGACGGGACTAGTGGGGTTAATAAGTGCTCTGGGCTTCATCTACTGCTTATATTTGCTTCAGTGTAAAATTGTGTTCGAGGAGAATATTCTTCTACTTACAGTGGTTCTCAAGCTTCCTAATGCTGTGACCCTTTAATACCCTGTAATACTCTGTGATTTGCTACTGATATGGATCATAATGTAAATATCTGATATGCAGATGGTGTTAGATGACCCCTGTGAAAGGTCATTTGACCTCTAAAGGGGTCATGACCCACAGGTTGAGAACAGCTGTAACAATTTAGCACGGTAACTCTAGCTGTCTGTTAATACGGTCCTGATGGAAGCTGGTGGGGTTTTCACTTCTTGGGTGACAGCTCTGAGGACAACTTCTTTGCCTTTGCACCACCAATCCTCCCACACATGTTGACCTTCAGCCCTGAGCCGTCTCATGCCTGGCCCGTGGTGCTGAGCGTCCTGGGTGATCTGACCCCACTCTTATTATGGGGATGCCTCACTCTTCTTTACCACCCCAGTACTGAGTCACTTTGCAGCTAACAGGATGCTCGTCGCCCCAAGAATACTCTTTGCACACATCACAGAACCTTAAGATAGCGTCTATCAAGTAGGACTGTAGCTTCCAAAGTATGTCCGAGACATCTGAAACGATGGCTTGCTGGGGCCCAGTGTGAGTTTCTATTTCCCGTGTCTGAGGCTGGCATGAGAATTAACAGTTCTGGTAAGATCCTAGGTTCTGCTGGTGTTGCTGGTCAAAGGATTACATAATGTTGGGTATACCTGGGGTCTGATTATCCTACCAGCTATCTTTTCCCACTGCGCAGTCTTTCGGATGTGAAGATACAGGAGGAGAAATGGCTTTCTGTAAGAGTTAGCAATTACTGGAAGGAAGAAGTCAGTGTAGAGAAGACTGAGGCTTTGCCCCCGTAAGCGCCTGCCATTCATGGCAATGTTTCTGCAGTAAAGGACCTTGCTTATCACACGGACCCTGTCAGAATGGGTTATGGCCATGGCAAGGATCTGCATGTGGCTTCATATAGTTTAGGTGGGTGGTCAGAATGTGACAAGCTACCACTGGGTACTGATTATCAGACAGGCAGTATTTCCTCTGAAACAAACAGTAAAAGGATAAAAAGTGGCCTATACATTGCTATCTTTGTAAGGGACTCTGCTCCTTGCAGTCCTGTACTCACATATGAGGATTGTGTTTCCCCAGCAGGCTCAGGACCGATGGGCACTGCTGCTGGAGTCAGAAGCTATCAAAACCTTGGTCAGGTTCTGTAGCGGCCACTGGTAGAGAGTCTCCTCAGACTCTTCCCGTCAGTTGTTGAGTGCTTTGATCAGGCAAAATGACTGTAATTATGGTCAGACTGCAGGAAAATGGATGTAGGAACTCATAACATTAAGTGAGGTGACCCAAACTCGAAAGACAAAACTCCGTGTTCTATCTCATATGAGGCGCCTATCCTGTAATGTTCACGTGCGTCCGTCCGTCCATCCGTGTGTGTGTGTGTGTGTGTGTGTGTGTGTGTGTGTGTGTGTAGGTAAAGTCTAACAAACTAGAAAGGGGAGCAAGAAGGGGGTAAAACTGAATGAGGAGGAAGGCCAGGGGGTCTGCCGTAGGACACATAGGACATGCGAAAGAAAAGAGACTGGGGTCCTGAGGCTACATCAGCGGTAACAGTTCAAGGGACGTGAGGGGAAAGGGGAGTCCATCAAATATATTTTATTCAAAAATGCTATAGTGCTATATGGTATCTTGTATACTGATTTAAAGCATTAACTTAAAAACAAAAACAACAAACCAACAAACAACCCCCCCCCCCCCAAAAAAAAAAAAACAACCCGCCGTCGTGGTTCAGCTCTGTCGTGGAGTCTGTTTTGTTTCCATTTTCAGCAACACACCTGGGCGACTGCACTGTCTGCTCGTGAACAAACATGGAGGTCTCTTTAACATGGCCATTGTACATGTGCAGGTGGTGGGTGGGTGTAGTGTACACTGAAAAAGCAGTGTGTGTTTAGGGTTCAGTAGGGTGGGGTGGGGAAAAGTCACTTTCTCCTTTTCTGTCTGTGAGGCTGGGTCTGCAACTGGGGTAAGTGCTTCTAGGATGGTGTGAACACAGCCATTGAAGCAAGTAGCAGCAGATAATTTAAACATAGAAGGGTCCTGGGCGTGACATCTTCAAAACGGTTCTTTACACTGTCTCACCTGCAGTTGGGCTGTTCTTCACTGGGTGACCACCTTGGAAATGTCTCAGATCTTGCCCTCCTCTGACAATAGTAACAGCAATCCATGTGGGGGTGCCTCTGGACTCCAGGCTCTGTACTAGTTGCTTAACATTGTGGTGGCTTCTGTTATTATGGAGTTTACATCATAGGTGGTTAAAAGAAGTTGAAATACTACATGTGCTTGGCAGAAAGTAACTGCTCATTTGTGGAAAGACATTTCAAGAGCCAGTGGTCAAGCCTAGAAAGTATGCAGAAGTAGTATTTGTTTGTTTGAGACAGGCCTAGATATGTAGCCCAGGCTAGCTTCAAACTCAAGATCCTTCTGCCTCAGGCTCTCTCTAGTGCTAGGATTACAGATGTGGAGCACTATGCCCAGCAGTCGTGATTGCAAGGACATGACACACACCCTTCCTTTTTGTCACAACAAGAAAAGCAACAAATGCAGTGATGGAACTCAGATGTAAAAACACTACTCTTACTGTAATGCTTTCATTCCCCAGCAATACCAGGACATACTGTCCTGTCCTCCAAGCCATGCAGCAGGTAGTGAAGAAGTCTGTAATAGTGTCCCTGGAAGGACAAGTTGCAAGGATGGGTGTACTGGTTCAGAGAAAAAGAGGTCACAGGCTGTGTGGTAGAGCTTTCTTCAGACTGTGGGACGGAAAGGCAGTGATGAAAGCTACGAGAAGACAGATCAACTCAGTCAAGTCATTCATCTTTGGTGAATGAGCCATTCCAAGATAAGCTGGGCTACCTGGGACATCTTATCCTGTTGTAAGTGCTTGTTTTGAGCAGGGGGATAGTGGGGAAATTTTAATCCTTGGATGAGCTTGTTCTCATTTTGAGAGCCTATGACTTAAGCATTCGTTGTTTAATAACTCACCACAGATAGGGAGCCTATTGCAGACTAAAGTACAGATACCATCAGAGTTCAGCTTGGTGAACCAACCCGTTTTATTGGGGTTACATATAGAGAGATAAGAGTGAGGCGTAACTTATAGGAGCAGAAAGCACAGACAGCTGCATCACTAAAGCCCACCCCAGCATGGGTGACAGCTCACAAGAGCTGGGGACCTGGAGCACACTGCACAGCGTGCGACAGGTTGGAGAGTGTCCTTTCTAAGTGACTCTGGTCTACACCTCTCCCAGGCAGCTGGTTTGGTCTCAATCTTCTTTGTACCTTGGCTCATCTGGGAGTCTTCTTTGCAGCTTGGCTGCTTTACTCTGGGAGAGAGGAGCCTAGTGAATCTTGTCTGTATCAGGGACTTCCTGAGTTATTTGAGTTTTGAGTTATTTACCTTCCTGCTTTAGGAGCCTTCCTGCAGGATGGAATGGATCACTGTCAGAGGAAACTTGTACCCAACAGCATTTGCCACAGCTGGAACAATCTGTTTGTAAGTGTCCTTATAGACAACAAAGAACTTTAAGATAAGCTATTCATGGATTCATTGCCCATGAACATGATACACTTTACAAAGTAGCCTTATTGGAGCTGGAGAGATGGCTCATTGGTTAAAAAGCACTTGCTACTCTTACAGAGAACCAGACTTTGCTTCCCAATACCCATGTTGTACAGATTATAACCACCTATTCCAGGAGATCTGACGCCCTCTGAAGGTACCTACTACATACATGTGCATGTACATACACTTGTACATGTACACAGAGACACATTAATAAATAAATCTCTTAAAAACAGATTACGATATAATTCATACAGCACAATTCACTCATTTAAAGCATACAGCTATATTTTTTGCATATCATCTTAAAATGATGGCTGGATATGTTTGATGCCTCTCTATAGAGTCTGTAAAATAGCATGGACTGTGGCTAGTATTATCAAATTTTAGAAAGCTGGCCTTGTGCTGGATCATATTCAGTACATGAAAACACAGAGATTTTGAGCTAGTGTTGGGGATTCTCAAAGTTATTAATTGCATCTGTAATTGCCTAGAGCTCCAGTTTTCTTCTACATGGACCTCTCACTTATATGGATGGTTGGACTTCTTTCTTACCTGGCAACCAGGTTCTGAGAAAGCAGAAGTGTTACTGCCTGACCTAAAGGCCTGAGCTCATAGGTTCACAGTGGCACTTCTGCATTTCATCCGTTGGAACATTCTTGGCCCAGCTCAGATTCAAGAGCAGGAGCATGTCAGCCTTTCCTTTTAATGGAAGGCCCAGTGACACTGACAAGCAGGTATGGGGTTATTTGAATTCATCTTTTAGAGACTAGTAGTTCCCAAAGAACTGATATGACCTTTTTCTCTCCTCATCAACAGAATCCTGCTCCAAATTATGTCACCAGCAAGTCATGACAATAATGGGAAGAAATTGAGGGGAAAGCGGGTGCTGGGAATACATAATCTGTCGGGGCTTTCGGGTAGATACTGAATAGCCTGTCTGGCAGATAGCTTAAGGCCTGTGATTAATGATGTAACCCTCGTGACCTTATTACATCTTCACTTACAGAATTTTTGTATGGAGTTTCCTTGTTTTCTTTCTCGTGATTATGTCCTCCAGTTAGGCACTGGGAACGGCTTAGCACTTACACACTGTAAGAAAACAAGATTATTGTAACCCCAAGGCCAGTTACAGCTTATATTCAACAGTAAAGAGTTACTTAGATGAAAAGTTAAAAAATTTCCCTTGGCCATTCATTTTCTTAGACAGCATAAAAATATGAAAAGTTTGGGAATAGTAAAATTGTTATTATTGAGATCATCATCCATCAGCTGTCGTTTTAAAAGCCCGGCCCCATGAATTAGGGTGGTAATTTATTTCAGGGCTGACAGCTTCTAGCAGAATGGTAGTTGTTGTCGATATTTGTTCTGTATAATTATTCAGACTTCTATTTGCATACTGATTATACACTATCTTGGCCAGACTGCCTAGCCAGGAAGCTCCAAGGGTCTATGTCCCTCCAACCCTGAGGTGTAGTGTGTGTCTCCACTTGGGGCTTCCTCATGGGTGCTGGGGATTCGAACTCAGGTCCTCATGCTTGCAACAACAGCACCTCCAAACAAGGTAAACACATATGGAAAGTCAGACCCATACATGGATAAAAGAGCATTTGATTTATTTATATTTTTGGATGCTCAGGATGGAATCTAGCCTATGCACATGTGAAACACTCATTCTACACCCTTACCCCTAAAAGGAACATTTTAAACTCATGTATTTATTAGGATAATTTCTCTATTTATAAAAATGTCAGAGACAAGAAAACCCGCTATAAAGTTTAATTTTATGGATTATTGTTTTGGAGGGAGGGCTTTGCTTATTCCTTTCAGCTGTGCCTTCACGGTCCTCAGAGTCTACAGTTTTAATTTCTGAAAATGGTTAGGTTACATTTCACATCAAAGGGTCAGTAGCCAGAGGATTAACTGCCTGCGAACAGGTCTCTGGCCTTGTGCCCTTCCATGTGGAGGAGGGACCTCGGATTTCACAGTGAGGCATCAACCGTTGGCCTACCTGGTGTGAGAGTCTAGTCGTCACAGTCCGTGGAGCTGGGTCTGTGGCCTGCCCAGTGGGTGTGTCCATTGACACTTGGGCATCAGCGACCTTTGCAACTATTTTTATTTTAGCGAGGAAAAGCCTTGGCACGGCGTGGATGGCGTTACTTCCAGAGTGTTCTATCCATAATCACATAATACCGCTATTAATTTACCTCAGGAATGCTGTCAGAATAACTCAAGTGGTGGCTTAGAAACATTCTGACTCAGCCATTTTTCTTTATTCAGTGATGAGGATCAGTTTGGAAACGTCTCGAGCCTGAGGAGGATCATGCAGTGTCTTCTTCTTTTTTAATGCTCTGCGAGGCCTGCTGGCATTTTACTGCAGACAGTTTTACTCTGAATGATTAAGTGTGGGAAAGAAAGAGACAACAGTAGCTAAGTGTGGTTGAGTCAATGAGGAAGGCTGTTTTAGGTTAGTGTAAAATTCCAGCGGTTGAAATAAAATTCTGTCTCAGAAACGCAGCCTGTCTCCGTAGGCTCCCTCACAGGCTGTGCTCCGGTGTGGGCGGGATGAGCTGGGGGGTGGGGTGGGGATAATGATTGACACCTGTCTGGTGCTGCCCTGAGTCAGGGATTATCCTGAACGCTTTGTCCAGGTTAACGAATCTACATAGAATCTGTCATTTTATCTTTCCCATTTTATAGATGGAGGAACTGAGGCACAAAGAGAAGCATCCAGCCCACATTCTCGGGTCTGTGTTGGCCATCTGGCTTCTGTGGAATATGACTTTTAACCACTATGACCCTCCCTAATCAGAATAAGTTACATTTTTTTTCTATCTTAGTCTTTTCTCCCTTTATCTTTAACCAAGTTTGAGAAATTTGATTCTCAAGTTGATGGTCACTTCAGTCTTATGAAGCTTATTTTGATTGCTCTAATTAAAATTTTTTTTTAAAAAAAAGGAAGAAAGAAAGGAAAAAGAAAGAAAGACCTGCCTTGTTTAATGATTTTGGTTGATGAAAATTAAAGAAGACAGATTTCTCAGGGCCTGTGAACGGGTCAGAGACATCTGCCATTAAGCCTGATGAGCTGAATTTGATCTCCAGGACTCACATGGTGGAAGAACAGAACCTGTTTCAGCAAGTTGTCTTCTGATATGCACACACCTATTGCGGCATGCTCGAGTATGCACACACACTTGCATGCGCGCACACACACACACTACACAAATAAATGTAAGAAAAAGAAGTCTGCTTTTTAAATAGATTAAACACGCAGATAACAGCGCTAGACGTCCTACCAATCATGGTACCTGAAGAGTTGCTTTCAGAGTTAGAATAATATTTCTCAATACAGCACAGTCATTGAAAAGTCTAGTGTATGGCACCCATCTCCGACACTGTTTGTGTTGTATAAGTTACAGTCTTTAAAACTTGAAGTATGTTTAAACTAGCCCTTTAAGCCAGTTAATGTTTCTTTTTGAAAAGGGAATGTTGATTTTTGCTGCACTGTAACAGTAACAACAGACCATTAGAAAAATCTGCAAAGTGTAATATAACTTAAACAAAAGTTAATAAATTGTATAATTTTTCTATCATTCATGTTAAAATTTGAGTATATTTTCTTTCCACCTGTATCCATGTATTCATTCTTCATCAGTGGTTTTAATTATCTTCTAGAACAGCGGTTCTCAATCTGTAGGTTAAGACCCCTATGGGGGGGGTCAAACCACCGTTTCACAGGGTCACCTAAGGCCATCTGCATATCAGATATTTACATTATGATTCCTAACAGTAGCAAAATGACAGTTACAAAGTAGCAAAGGAAACAATTATTATGGTTGGAGGTCACCACAGCATGAGAAACTGTATTAAAGGGTCTCAGCATTAGGAAGGTTGGGAACCACTGCTCTAGGAGCACATGCTGTTACTAGCACAGGGAAAAGGCAGCCACTGTTTCTCACTCCCTGTGGCGCTTCATCAGAGGCAGGACACTGGCATGTGACTAGATAAAAATGGGACAATGTCAGAGAAGGAAGAACAAACTAAGGGAGATGAGAATAGAGGCAGAGAATTGTTTTTGGAGAGGATACTCCTGGGGAGCTGAGAGGTGTCCTGTCCATGAGTGTCCAGCAAGGGATGTCACAGGTACAGGAGCAGCCCAGTGCTGCTCAGCACTGCAGCAGAGGCAAGCTCAGGGGCTGGGGATCGGCATGGAAGCGGATGTGACCCAGTGATGGACCAAGCTGACAGGCCGTGGTTACATTTCACAAGAGGAGCCGGGTGATGGTGCACACCTTTAATCCCAGCACTCAGGAGGCAGAGGCAGGAGGATCTCTGTGAATTCAAAAAGTCAGCCTGGTCTACAGAGTGAGTTCCAGGACAGCCAGAGTTACAACAGAGAAACTCTGTCTTGAAAAACAAAAAACAAAACAGCAGCAACAACCACAACAACAACAACAAAAAAAAAAATAGAAAAGCCCAGTCTAACAAACATTTCATAAGAGGGTTTGGAGCAGAGAATGTCCTCATCTGATTTTGCTTTAACATGCTCCCTCTGGCTGTCCTCAGAAGAATAGAAATTAGGACAAGGCTGCCAGAGAAGAGTTTGTGGGAGGCAGTGAGAAAAAAATGGGTCAGATTCAAATTACATTTAAAGAAGAGCCTACAGGAATTAGAGATGGGGTTGATGGGTTTTGTGTGAAAAGGAGAAGTCAAATATGATAATAACTTGGTATCACATGTTAAAATGTTACATCCTTCATATACTGAAGTCCTAACCCCTAGGACCTCATGGTATCTATGGTCAGTGCAGGTGTAGTTAGCCAAGATGGAGTCATGCATGCCTGCATGCCAGGGAGTGTTATAGGTGGGCTAATCCAGTGTGAACAATGTCCTTGAAGAAAGAAGATACGTAGGTCTTGAAACACATAGAAGAAAGACATAAGGAGACCAGAATAATACCATCTGCAAGCTGAGGTGCCCACTCTCCAGGAACTAGAAGAGAATGGTCTTTCTCCCAGCCATCAGAGGAGACAGCACCTCTGATACCTTGATCCTAGATTTCTAGCTTCTAGAACTGTGAGGCAGTACATTTCTTCTGCTTAAGCCACCTGCTTGGTGGGTTTGTTATGGCGGCTCCAGCATATGGATACAGTGGGCTGGTGTGTGTGTCTGTGTGGTGTGTGTGTATGTGTGTATGTATATGTGTGTATGTGGTGTGTGTGTGTGTATGTGTGTGTGTGGTATGTTTGTGGTGTGTGTGTGTGTGTGTGTGTGTGTGTGTGTGTGTGTGTGTGTGTGAAGAGTGGGGCTGTTCAGGAAAATGGATACAATGAAGCAGGTCTTGTTTGAAATTTGGAGTGGAGAGAGGGGACACAAAATATGTTAAGTTTGAGAAGCTTGTCCTGTTGGTGGCAGTGTGGGGGTGACAGTTGGACCCAGTCCATCATCTAACTTGGGGCACAGTCTTGATGGAAATTAAAGTTATGGGGCTAGGTGAGATCACCAGGAAAGGTGTCCATACAGCAAGGCAAACTGGGAAATTGTAACACTTAGAGGTTGTGGGAGTGGGTTGGGGTGAGTTGGGGTGGGGTGGGGTAGGGGAAGGGTCTGGGAAGAAGTCAATGGGAAGGTGGGAAGAAGAAGAAAGGTGATAGTTACAACATTTCAGTAGCAAGAGGAGGGAAGTGGTGAGGGTGAGGGACAGATCCATCATGGCCAGTGCTGCTGATGCCCAAGGAGGAAGGGGACTAAAGGTTCCCACTGGATTTGGCAGCCTGAGTGCCACTGATGAGATCAGATTCAGCAGGGAGGTGGCAATACAAGCCTGATTGGCAGGAGGTCAAGAAAAAGTAAGAACTTCAGAACAAAAGTTGGCATTACACCATGAGCACTGTTTCATTTCATGTCATTGGAAGTTCTTAAACATTGCTTTTAATGACTGTATCACATTCTGGGATTCTTATCTGCTCTTTATTTGTTCTATGGGTAGAATGTTTGCAACTTTTACTGCCATATTGATTGCAATGCTGCAGTATTGAATGTCGTAAGATCTCCTACATTAGGAGTGATACAGTTCAGTTGGGTGTTTGCTTTAGGTTTAACCCTAAGGCTGTAGCAGTGGGCGTTTTTTGTTTGTTTGTTTGTTTTGTTTTTTCCTCTTTGAGACTGAGTTTCTCTATATAACTGCCCTGGCTGTCCTGGAACTCACTTTGTAGGCTTTGAACTTACAGAACTCACAGAGATCTGCCTGCCCCTGCCTCCCAAGTGCTGGGATTAAAGTCATGCACCACCACCGCCCAGCTGTGACTCAGGTGGTTATGTTTGTACAGTAAGCACTCCTACCCACCGAGCTATGTCTCTGGCCAGCTCCCATTATTATTTTAAGATAACAATTCACAGATATTGATCAACTGTCCAATTAAGGGCCTTTTGTTTCTTTTATGCCTTTATTATTGTAAAGCACGACTATGTGATGATTTAAAAACAAAATTTAAATACTTTTTAATGTAGTTTTTCCATTTATGTTTGTGTACGCCATGTGTGCACTGGCACCTGTGGACGTTAGAAGATGCCCTTGGGTCCCCTGGAGCTGGAATCATAGACAGTTGTGAGCTGCCTTACATGGGTATTGGAAACCAAAGTTGGGTCCTCGGCAAGAGCAGCAAGTACTCTTAATTGTTTAATTTCCAGCCCTATGCAGTGATTAAAATTTTTATTTTAGTGTGTGTGCCTTATATATTGGACTCTGATTTTTTTTGGAAAACAGTTCTTCATCTTTTACTCAACATTCTTGGCTCAAAGCTAGCATTTAAGAGGGCTCAGTGTTTAAACAATGAAAGCAGATAATATGGATGATATTAAGACAAGCTTGAAGATTATTAAAAGTATGTTGTCTTCAAATATGTTGTCTTCTCACCAGGTACCATCTAGAATGATGTCTATGCATATCATAGTTGAAGTCTGTAAATTCCAAATTTGCCAGGTACTTTGCATTTACCGGCTACATACTGGCATTTGCTATCATGAAAACACAAAGCAAATTTATTCTATTAATGTTTAAAGGAAAAAAACCTTAGATGGGTTTATTCTTTGTCTCATTGAGCAAAGAATGACTCATTGGCCAGGCAGCCCCCAGAGCTACCACAACCCCTGAGAACTGCTTGCAATGTGGGCAGGTGACAGTTCTGGACAGCACAGTTAAATTGGTTTCAGTGTGCCACTGAGCCCTTGAATCAGCTGCCTGAGACTGAAGCTCAGCTGCTGTCACTGATGACACTCAGCCCTTTATCAGGAGTGGACTCCAAAGAAGGTTTTGGCTAGTTGATGTTGAGTGAATCCGATCCAAAGTGCTTGGGGCCCAAAGCATTTGGACTTTGGATTTCCGCCCCCTGGATTTCGTTATATCTGCTTATACAGAATAAAGTATTTTCTGGGATGGATTCAAGTCCGAACATGAAATTTATTTGTTTCATGCACACACGACATACATTGCCTAAAAGTGGTACTATGCAACATTTTTCATACACCTGTGGTTTGAGCCATCATATGATAT
Organism: Cricetomys ansorgei; assembly: GCA_026225945.1. Lineage (NCBI taxonomy): Eukaryota > Metazoa > Chordata > Mammalia > Rodentia > Nesomyidae > Cricetomys > Cricetomys ansorgei. Next base: position 19,610,954 of record JAMJFZ010001264.1, on the reverse strand, counting down.
CAGATGTAGAGTTTTCTCCTTGAGGTATCATGTTTGTACTTTAACAGTTTGGGATTTCATTTATTATTATCACCATTGTTATTGCTATTATTTTGTTGTTTTTGAGACAGGGTTTCTCTAGAACCCTACATATGAGATTGGTATAGCCCTCCCTGGCTGTCCTGGAGCTGGCCGCAAACTCAGAGATCTACCTGCCTCTGCCCTCTGAGTGCTGAGATTAAAGATGTGTGTTGTAGAAGTTTATTTTTAGTTGCGTTTAAAATGATATTTTTGTGCACTGTTGGGTGAAGGATTGCCGAGGTCTTGGCATTTTGTATTGTCTGCAGGTGTTGGATTTACGTGGGGGATGTTTGATTGCTAATGATCTGCATGTGCTATCAGCACAACACCTGAGGAGTTCTGACTCAATAAAAACACCTGAGCTCAGATGCTCAGGTTTCCACTGTCCAGGATGGTGCTGGCCAGGGTGGTGGTTCCCTCTGCTGAGGTCTGGCAGGGCTTGCACCTATGAAAATGCCTTTGTCTCTTTCTTGCTGGGCTGCCACAGCAGCATACTACAGATGTGTGCCACCACTGCCCCACAAAAAATTTGGAGTTTTAGAACCTCTGAGCTTTTGGAATGTTTTGGATTTGGGGCATAGAGTGCTCATTTGCTAATTTGTACGAAGAGAACGCTTGCCAGGTAATAACGGACTCCGTTGCAGAGACTTCCTCCAGCTATCGAGTTTAACTTGGAGGTGTTTAAGAAGGAGCTGAGTAAATGGTGAATCACACCATTCTAGCTCACAGTAGTATTTCACAGCACTTTAGAAACTTGTATCACTTTGTAATTCTTCCCTCCCTCCCTCCCTCCCTTCCTTCCAAGTCTCACTGTGTAGCTCTGGCTGGCCTGGAACTGGCTGTGGTAGACCAGGCTGGCCTCAAATCCACAGCAGTCTATCTGCCTTGAAGAGAACCAAAGCCTTCTGCAGCACGGTTCTGAGGGCACTGGACACATGAGGACTGCTAAGTGACATAAAAGCATCAAACTCCTGAAGGAGGCCTAACTCAGAGATACCCATCTGCTTCTGCCCTCTCTGTACTAGGATAGGCGTCTGCCATCAGCATTGGTTTTTCTGTTTTTAAGAAATGATTTTGGTCTAACTTTGTTAAAGATAAAATTTACTATTTTATTTTTTCTAACAGCATTTTCTGAAATTTTTTTTCTGGCTTTTCTTCCCCCCCCTTTGCTATTTTTAATAAATAGGAGTTTATATAGTCTAAACTGTAGGCTTTAACCTTTTTTATTACCTCTCACTGAACACCTGTCACTTAAAAACAAACTCCACAAAATAGCAGCAATAAGGTCAGCAACAACCCAGATAAGTGTATTGTCTTTCATTATGCAACTTGACTTAATTTTGTTATTTCCTGTGGGTGATTTTTACAGTTATTGGAGGCATCAGGAGGAATGAGTTCAGCCCAGCTAACCACCCATTTCAAATTAAATCACACAGCAATCTATACTCCTTCTGAGCTCAGGCTAGAAAACGTGTGACTAACAGCTCTTCTCTAGCTCAGTGGTTCTCAACCTGTGGGTCACAACCTCTTTGGGCGTCCGATGATCCTTTCACAGGGGTCACCTAAGACCACTGCGTATCAGATGTTTACATTACGACTCCTAAAAGTAGCAAAGTTACAGTTATGAAGTAGCAACAAAAATAATTTTATGACTGGGGGTCACCACAGGAACTGTATTAGAGAGTCCCAGAATTAGGAAGGTTGAGAACCACTGTCCTGGGACATTGGATGCATGGAGGCTGCTGAGTGACATAAAGGCATCAAACTCTTTTTTTTTTTTCTGAGATAGGGTTTCTCTGTTGTAACTCTAGCTGTCCTAGAACTCACTCTGTAGACCAGGCTGGCCTTGGACTCACAGAGATCCACCTGCCTCTGCCTCCTAAGTGCTGAGATTAAAGGCGTGTGCCACCACTGCCTGGTGGCATTAAACTCTTGAAAGAGGCCCTGCGATTCTGTGTGTGACCTTGGTGACCTGCAATCCACGTGATTTATGCCTCCCTCAACTACCGACTTGGTAAAGTTGTTGCTTAAAAAAATCTGACCATGTGGGGGTGTCAATAAAGCCTGTGAGACGTGACAGTTTGATTTAGAGAAAGGTGGGACCACCACAGGAAGCATACCAACGACAAGAGAGACACACAAGACAGACACACACATACACACTACCTCAAGTGTTTCAAATGGATTTCCACATTGACGAAAACTCCATAAAGTCGACTCAGTATATTGGTACTTGATGAAATGTGGCTCATCGTTCTAGAAAATTCAGTTATGTAGAACTCTTTATTATTCCAGAAGACTGGCTAGAACAGGCAGTGGGAGGTTATGATGATGTTATTTTCTTTAGGGATTGAGGGGGAAGCTGACCCAGGACTGTTTACAAGGAAATTACATTATTTATTTGGGTTTGGTTGGGAGAAGTGAGAGCAGTCTTCAACTTATGACCTCACTCTATGCTTCTCATGATTTGATATTCCTTCGTATTGAATAACTTCAAAGGGCAGCTGGGCAGGGCCCTGAAGCCACACAGGGAGCAACTTCTCACCTGCTGTCTCAGATCACTGAAGACACAGCTCAGCTCACATTTCTCCCCAGGACATATGCGGCAGACATGCTGCAACTTGTTTGCAGTGGAAGGCAAGGGGCAGAGAGGCACACAGTGAGCTGTGTGGGCTGGGACAGACTTTAAATATAACCAAGAACTATGCTTTTAGATGAAAAGCAAAGGAGGCTGGGCTTCAGGGCATGGGTCGCTTCCTAAAAATAAAGTCACTGAACTTTGAGAGAACTTTAAGGATTAGCTTTGTCAACCCGGAGTTGCTGCCAGTGGGGAGAAATTTGAAACTGTTTACCATTTGGGCCCAAAATGGAGCATTGATCCAGTTGTGACGGATTCAAATGACAAACGTGGTTTTTCAGGGCCAGCCTGGGAGGTGAGGATGGAGGAACTTTTGCAGCCCACCGTGCTCACCCAGATATTGGCAATGGTGGTTTTCTGCAAGTCTTAAGTTGGTTTGTCTTGAGGGCAATTTCTGCCGGCTGGGACAGACCCTGCTCCTTCACCTTGCTTCCAGTTACCTTTTGTTTGATAGTTAAAACATTGAAATTTTTTTTTTTCTGAAAAGTGGAAAAAGTGAGAACAGCAAACACCTACACATCTATTGCCCATAGTCAATGCATGTCTGTTTATTATATTCGACACTCACCTTTCATATTAATCGTGTGTGTTAGTGTGTACACTCTTGGAGACCAGAAGCTTCAGACCCCCTGGAATTAAAGTTACAGGTGGCTGTGAGCTGCCTGACCCGGGTGCTGGGGTCTGAACTCGGGTTCTCTGTAAGAACAGTAACCACTGGGCCTTCACTTCAGCTCCTCCTCATTCTTTATTAAGAAAAAAACATTGAGCCGGGTGTGGTACACATCTGTAATGATGGTACACATCTGTAATGTCAGCACTCAGGAGGTTGAGGCTAGAGGAACATGACTTGGACTACGTTGCAAGACCCTATTTCAAAACCCCAAAACAACCAACAAACAAATGGCAAAGAAGAAATTCCCATAAAGTGAAATGGCTTTTCCTCTGGTACTACGTATCCTCCTTTCCAGAGAGGGTAACGGCATAGACCTAGTGTGATGCTAACAGATGTGTCCAGCCGTTTGACACTGAAACATGGGATTGCCATCCACGAAGTTTAGACTCTGGAATTACAAAAGTAAACAAAAGTTGCAAAGCAATCTCAGAATGTTGTAGGTAAGTTGGAAATTTTGTGTTGGGCTGTATGCTGGTTGCATATGGCCCATGGACTGCAGGTTGAACACAAGTCTGACATGGTTATATGCATCCAGAGAAGCACATGGTGTTATTTTAAAATTTAATTGGAAAGTTGCAGTATGATCATGCAATAAAAACGACATTGTGAAGAGCGTCTTGGGGTTGAGGACGGCTCATTGAGTAAGAATGCTTGCTCTACAAGCCCGAGAACCTTAGTTCAAATTCTTAACATCCATTTATTGTACGGCCGTAACCAATGAGTTGGGGAACAGAGACAGGCGGATCCTGGGAGCTTATTGAAATGGTGAGCTTCTGGTTCAGTGAGAGACCCTGCCTCAAAGGAATAAGGCTGTGGGGCGTGGTAGGGATAGACATCACATTCAGCTCTTGCTGACTTTTCTTACCAGTTGTGATAGTTTGTAGATCTTCCAGTAATTTGTATACACAAAAGTAGGGAAACTACAAATGATGATAAATTTGTTTCTCGTTTTCTGGCATAAGACCTTTTTTTCTGTTTTTGCTTTGTCATGTTGCCTGGGCCCTGTTAGAGGTTATTATGAGCATTTAGGCTCCTTTCCAGCATTGACAGGAATGCTTTTTCAGTGTGCTTATAATATTTGCTAGGGATCTTCGTATGCTGTTTGTGGGATTTGCTGTAGATACTGCTTAGCAGAATAAGGAAATCCCTGTGTATTTGGAATTGGCAAGCAGTTTTTATTTGTTGTTGTAAGTCATGGATTTTACTGGAAGCTTCTCTGCATTCCATGAGTCAATTTCTCATCTTTTTTTTTTTTTTTAATGTGGGGAATTACATTATTTGGTCTGCTAGCAGTAGGGCCATCCTTGTGTTTCTAGAACTAATTCTACTTGCTTTTCTTCTTTTGAAAGATTGACATGTTTGGTCTATCAACAATTCATTTAGGTATTTTGCATTTATGTTTAATTGCTGTGTATTTTTATTTTCCTTTGGGCACTACTCTTGTCAGCTCTTATGTGGAGATACTGATTGTTCTTCCCCCTCCTCCCTCTTTCCTTTATTCCCTCTTCTCTCTCTCTCTTCTTTTCTTTTAACAGGGTCTAACTCTGTAGTCCAGGCTAGCCCAAAACTTGCTATGTAGCCCAGGCTTTTTTGAACTTGAACTTCTTGCCTCCCCTTATTCTGTCCTTTCCAAAGGAGTTTTAATTCTGGGTTCTGTCTTCATGTCCTAGCTCCAGCTCCTCAGAAGTGGATTTGCATCCTAAAGGCGTTTGCTACTTCCAGGTCCTGATGTGGTTGTCCTCTGGCCTCAGCCTGTATCTGGTGATTTGGTTATCAGGTGACTGATGGAGACCCATTTGCAAGTCCCTTTGTGTCTCTGTGAAGGTCCCTATTCCCAGTCTCTGTGCATTCAGACTGTTCAGCCTCCTGAGGTGGACTCTGCCCTTCCGTATGGCAGAGCCATCATGCTTTGTGCAACCCCCCCACCCCATACCGTTCAGAGCACTCCTGCAGGAGGTCTGCGACAGTAGCATGTGCTGTCCTCTAGGCCGTGTGTTCTTGCCTGTCTAGATAACGCAGGAAGGGTTTATCTCACATCCAGCCTCTACGGCTTGCTATCCCACCACAGAGGAAGGTTTCACTCTGTATCCCGGTCTCACCGACAACTAGCAGTACTCCTATGCCCTGGTGCGGGATTAAGGCGTGCATCATCATGCCTGGCTTTAGAAACTTTAAAAGCTCTTTTCTTTTTATGAAGTAGAAGCAAACACTCTGCTTTCTTGAGTTTTGAGCAGAAATCCTTTGTATAGGATCATCCACTTTATCCACCATTAGGTTTCCCGTTCCTCTTCTGGTTCATTCTCATGAACGGTGTATCTCTTAGGAGAGCATTCGTTTTTCTCCTCTGCACCTGCTTTTCTCAGCCTGACTCCCTTAAGATGCTTTGTGTTAGAACTCCCGTGACTTGTTCCAGCTCTTCCGGCCCAGTGCAGAGCTCTTGCCCTTGGTCCTTCACCACTTCGCTTGACTCTTCATAGTTCTACGAGATTTTGGAAATGTGCTTCGGAAACTGCATCCAAGGGATAACTCTCACAGGCCTTGGAAACTTGCAGAGTATATTTGAATATTAATTTTGATGGAACAGCACCTGCTTTGAAGGGATGGAGACTACTTGATTGAGAGCCATGCAAACCAAGCCTGGAGGTGAACACATTATTATGCAATGGGTTGGAGTTGTCTTTTCTCCAGAGACAGCTTTTCTTCCCAGCCTCAGGTAGAGGCTCTTATATGACCTGAGCTCCACTCCTGGGATTCATGCAGAAGAAGGCAAGAACTGGATTCCCGAAGTTGTCTTTTGACTCCCACACAAGTAATGTAGTATCTGAACTTGTACACATGTGCACACACACATACACACACACACATACATACATCAAACAAATAAATAAATGATAATAACGTTCTACTTCTCTAATATAGCAGCTAACGTATTTCAACACCATGGCTGTAATGAATGGGCAATATAAAACAAACACTTTGATCGTAGTTAAGGATTCAGTAATATAAAAACAGTTATGTTATATAAACAATAAACTTGCAATTTAAGCCCCTAGAGATCCTGGGCTGGGTAGATGACTCAGTGGGTAAAGTTCTTGCTGGACAAGTATGAGAACCTGAGGTCAGGTCCTCTAAACCTGTGTACAAGTTGGGCACAGTGGTACTCATTTGTAACCATGTACTTCAGGGAGAAGCAGAGACAGGCAGATCTCTGGGGCTTGCTGGCCAGCCGTTCTGGCTGAAATGGCGAGTTCCAGGTTCAGTGAGAGACTTTGTCTCAAAATTAAGGTGGGGAGTGGCAGTCAACCTCTGGCTTCCACACACGTATGCACACAGGTGAGCACACTGGCACACTCACAGGCACAGACGTGTTTATACCACACACAGACTTAACACTGAGAGTACACACGAGTCCTCAAAACTTTGCTGTTGGCAGGGAATTTCCAAATGCAGGGTGCCAGTGGTTCTTTCGTTAGTCATAGTACGCCAGGCTTCAGGTTCAGGTTTGCAGTCCATTGCAGCCCAGGATTGTTTATTTCCAAAAAGTTCCCCAGTAGTGTTGCTGCTCATTGTAGAGTGCTGTCCTCCAAGCAAAACAGTCACCATCATCACCTGTGCCTGCTCGCAAAAGACCATCCTGATCTGGTTTGTTGACGTTCCCTCATAGAAGAGGGGGTAAGGAGGGTCAGACCCTCACTCGAGGGTCCAGCCACTTCTCCCAGCTATTTGCATGCAACTCTGCCTTAATTGCATGTGGTCTTGGGACCCCTGAAGGTGCTAGAATACATATATATATGTATATATATGTGTGTGTGTGTATACACACACACACACACACACACACACACACACACACACACACACACATATATATATATATATATATCTCAATGAAGAAGCCATCATCCATGCTGGGTAAAGACTTTCTAATAGAGCTCCTTTGAGTCATCCATGCTCCTGTGAACAGCTCCTCACCCATTCCCTGTAAGTCCAACAAACTCATCGGTTTCCCAGCTTGAACATCTGTATAATCATCCTTTTGTTTGTGATTGGGACCATATTAGTGGACATGGGTGGTTTACATCTCACCAGGGAAGGCATTTTCGTAACATGGCTGCTTCCGTTATGGGCACCAGATTTGGACAACCACTGGTTTCCCCTGCAATGTGAGTAGCAGGTACAGGGGAAAGCATGATTTGAGGGCATGGGTTTGCTTTCTCCTGTTAGATGAGGGACGTGGGGCTTATATCCGGCATTAAGGGCATGTGTCCCTGATGCTCCAGTTCAACAGCCACCTGCTGCATGCTCCAAGGGGCTGCTGTCCCAGCCTTGGTAGGGCAACTGAAATATCTTCTCCTTCAAAGATTTACTGCAGAAGGGCATTTTGGAGACATCCATTTTAATGCATAAAATATTCATTTTCTTCTAATAGGAATTATTTTTGATATTTTAGTGTGTGTGTGTGTGTATGTGTAGTTATATTTGAGGGTAGAAGTCAGAGTTGAGTGTTTTCCTCTGTTGCACCCACATTCTTGTTTTGAGACAGGGTCTCCCGCTGAACCTGGAGCTCACCAGTTTGGCAAGACTAGCTGGCTAGCTAGACCCCGGGAGCCTTCCTGTTTCTGCCTCAACAATACTGAGGTTGTAACACCATGCCTGATATTTCAGTATGGTTCTAGGGATCTGAACTCAGGGCCTCACACTTGCCTGGCAGGTACTTTACCAACTGAGCTATCTCCCAGCCTGAAGTTTCAATCAGTGCTTTTTTTTTTTTTTTTTTTTTTTTTTAACTACCTTCTCCTTGTATTCTTACTACAAAAAAAGTTTGAAAAACAACAAAAACAAATCACTTCTCTTATACATTCTAATCCATTCATGTTTTCCTATAGACGATTTCCTGTGTCCCAGTGAGTGATGTGCTAGATGATTTCAATCCTTGGCCTTTCCCTAGGTACTGTCTCCTGCAAGCTGTGCCATGCAGCCTGCCTGAGAGATTAGTAGACATTTGCAGGACACCTTGCAAATGGGAGGAAGGAGGAGCGGAAATCAGACTGAAACATGCACCCAATTGAAAGCATGAAGAGAATGCATATATGAAAGCGCCCGGAGATTGAACTCTGGCAAAGGCACTCGGTGGAAAGCCTGGTCCAGTACTCACTCCTGGCTGCTTCTGTTCACTTGGGTGGAGCCCATTCAGCCCTGTGACATTCCATAAATAATAGTGGCCAGGCAAGCACTTGGAGCCCAGCATCTCAGATCCAGCTACCACGTTTGCTTAGTCAGGAGGATGTCGGCACATGGGCATCCTGAACTCTAGAAGTGCATAGCTTTTGGATTTGGATTCTAGAATCCTAACATAGGAATGGTTCTTGGGGACCATCTTAGAACTAGCAGCTACTGCACTCTCACCGCCCTGAGATACTCAAAATACCCGGCCAAGGTTAACTGGTGTGAGTCATGTCACCTTATAAAGCTGATTCCATCTTTGCATTTTTTCCCCCTCAACTATTTTGAAAAATGGTGCCTGATATTCTGATACTCAAGGGCCATTTCTTATTTGTTATGACTGAGAGCAATCATATCACAGCAAGATGGTAAAAGTATCTTTTTCTATGTTAAACTAAGAGGTTTCAAAGCTGTTAGATGGTGGTCATTTGGTTCTTCATAATCAAGTCTCCTGTGGTTCATGTGTGCTGGCTAGTTTTATGTGAACTTGATGCAAGCTAAAGTCATCTTAGAGAAGGGAGAAATATGCATTTCTCAGTTGAGAACATGCCTCCACAAGATTGGGCTGCAGGCAGTAGGGCATTTTCTTAATTAGTGATTGGTGGGGAAGGGCCCAGCCCATTGTGGGTGGCGCCATCCCTGGGCAGGTGGTCCTGGTTTCTATAAGAAAGGTTGAGCAAGCCATTAGAACAAGCCAGTAAGCAGCACTCCTATGGTCTCTGTATCAGCTCCTGTCTCCAGGTTCCTGTCCTGTGTGAGTTTCTGTCCCAACTTCCTCAATGATGAATGGTGATATGAAGTGTAAGCCAAATAAACCCTTTCCTCCCCAACTTGCTTTTGGTTATGGTGTTTCATTGTAGCAGTAGTAACCCTAACTAAGACATAATTTCTCTCATCACTTCTGGAATTGTTTAGTAGACTGAACTGAACTGGCACTGACTTGGGTAGGAAATTTGGTAGTGTGATCTTAGGGTGAAGAGTTTAAGTCTGAAGCAGACTGTCAACAAAGGGGCAGTATATAGATGAATTCCGAGGAATACAGGAGAGTCTGACTGGAGCCTGCCAGAAACCTGTGACGTTACATAATGCAATTCAAGTCAGTGACTTCAAAACTCCCAAAGTACTCACCTGTGTTCAGATCACCAACCCTGCCCATGGCCCAGCTAGTGTTATTATTACATTATTATTATTATTGTTATTATTTTGGTTCTGCCTGGGCATACATCTGGCGATCCATAGTTCAGCCATCCCAGCAGACAGGGGATGAAAAACTTGTTCCTTGTTGGTTGCTCCTCATTATGAAGTTAAGGGTGGCAGAGTGCTCACTGGATGCTTGCACAGATTAGCAGGTGGACAGCCAGTCAACAACCTTATGGCCATTGTTCTCCTGTGTAAAAAGAGTGAATTGCACCTAATATTAAAAGTCTCTGAAAGCTCTGACAGCCCATGAGTGTGTAGAAGTGTCCTTTTCTGAGGGCTAGGGACTGTTTTTCGTCAGGTCCTGGCAAAAGTATCTAAATATAAAAATTTTGAATTAAGTTTAAGGGCTTGGGGAGATGGTTCAGTGGGTAAAGTGTTTGCTGTGTAAGCTTGAGGACCCGAGTTCGGATCCCCAGCCTCCACACAGAAAGCCAGGTGTGGCCATGCACTTCTGTACTACTGTCCACACCTCCAGCACAGAGTCTGGAGACAGGAGGATCCCTGGAGTTTGCTGGCTATCCAGCCTAGCAAAAATGACAGCGTCCAGGCTCAAGGAAGAGACCAGCCTCAAAAAGATAAGATATCCCAATGTAACCCTCTGTTCTCCACAGGCATGTGAACCACACACATATGACTACACATGAACATACACCCATACATATGTGCATGCAGCGCGCGCACACACACACACACACACACACACATACACTCACAGAGTGTAACTTAAAAGTGACATGATACTTTTAATGTTTCCCCCAAGAAAATCATGATGATGATGGTGGTAGTGGTGACAGCTGATGTGATAAGCACTTTTATATATGCACATACATATATGTATTCAAATGTATATACTCATATGTGTATATATGTATATCAACATATATATGTATATAAACACATGCGCACACACGCGCACACACACGCACACACATACACATATATGTATGAAAAGTGCCTATCACATAGGTGGCCACTGTCACCACTACCATCGTCATCATGATTTTTCTTGTGAGGAACATTCGGTTGCATTGTTAACCCTTCAGAAAAACTAGTGAAGTCTACTGTGCTTTTCTTCAAAACCATGTCTTCTGTTGTCTTCCGCAGCAAGCTGTGTTCCGCCATGCCAGAATGGAGGGCTGTGTCTCCGGCCACAGCTCTGTGTGTGTAAGCCAGGGACAAAGGGCAAAGCCTGCGAGATCACAGCTGCCCAGGACACTGTGTCACCCGTCTTTGGAGGACAGAATCCCGGGTCCTCTTGGGTCCCTCCTGAGCAAGCGGCAAAGCGTACTTCAATCAAGAAAGCAGACACCCTACCAAGGGTCAGTCCAGTGGCCCAGATGACCTTGACCCTCAAGCCGAAGCCTTCAGTGGGACTCTCCCAGCAGATACATTCTCAGTGAGTGTTTTGACCTTTCCTCCAGCCTAGATACACATTAGCTATGCTTGACACTCTGCTTCAAACCACTCTGCCTCGCACCTTTGCAGAGATCTCCTGGACAATATCCCTCCTCCTTCTCAAGGGTTTCCATGTCAGGTTCATGTATCAAGTCTCTTAAAGATTCTTGGTTTGATTAGTGACTTTACCCTAAGTATAAACCATAGTGGGACTAGGATTATAGGGATCAGGGTTGGAAGGGAATAATAAACATAGTTGTTTGATTGTGGAGTTGTAAATTTAAGAATTCTTTTCTGGGGTCTGGAGAGATGGCTCATCAGTTAAGAGTATTGGCTGCTCTCCCAGAAGACTTGGGTCCAATTCCTTTCACCCACATGTTGGCTCGCAGCTGTCCGTTAACTCCAGTTCCAGGGACTTTAATGCCTTCTTCTGGCCTCTGCAGGCACTGGGCATATAGGCAAAACACCCATAACACATAAAATAAAAATAGAATAATTTCAAAAAAGAACTTAAAAATAATTCCTTTTTCGGCATGGGGGTGCTTTAGAGTTTCTGAAACAATAATTTAAAAGGAGAAACATGCACGTAGTTTTTAAAAATAATGGAAGAGGGAGGGATTTAGCATTGTTTATAGAACATAGTCAAAGAAGGGTGAGTCCTTGCAAGGAGGTAATTCCCCAGCCTCAGCAGCAGGCTGTGTATCCACTCTGTACACCACATGTGTCTGCCTCATAGTTGCTGTACAGGCCCATTTTTGGTGAATGAGTTTGCTTTGTATTTATGGGAAGCTTTTTCTTCTTGTTGTTAGGGGGGTCAGTGCTGCAGTGGATACGGTAGGAACTCAGGGATAAGAGAAACTGTCCCCAACCTCCCCTGCGACTTTCGAAACAAGCAGCCGGAAGATGGGCCCTTGTCTAACTGTCTCCTCTTAATGAGCAACTACACATGGATAATAAGATGCTGAAGTTACTAATGTGATCACTTGTCATTTGTGAAGGAATGTCAAATACAGGAAGCCCCCAACTTAAAAAGGGACTTGACCCCAGTTCATTAGTAAGTCACTTGCTTGGAATTTAGAAGGCATTTCCTCCAGGGAGTCAGCATTTGTACTTGGTGATTAGTGTTCAGTTAGCACACAGAGGTCATTTGATCTGTTAAATAGCCCAACCACCCTCATTCATATTTCTCATTTGAACTGGCCACCTACTGTGTTTGCAGACCTGGTCTCTTAAAGCTTTTTTCTTTCTCTTCTCTCCCAGATATCTCTCTTCTTTTTCCTAATTTTTTTTTCTCCTCTATTTCTTCTTGCAATATAATACTTAAGTTCTGTCATGGGCTAGGTGGAAACCTGATGGTTTTGGTAACGCATTTTCTATCTCTTAGTGAGGAGCAATAGTTCTTCAGAGTTTCTTCTTGCCAGGTACAAGTTTAGAAATTTCATATGAATCACCACTTTATGACTCACGATGAGTCTATAAGGTGGGTACTGAATAATAGAAACCAACCCCATTTTTACAGAGGAGAAAAGTCAGCTTTAGAGGGACTGGCTTGTTCACAGTCACACAGTGAATGGGTAAGTGATCCTCTTAGGGCTTAAACAGAGGGAGTCATGTTTCAGCATCCATTCTTAAGGAAGGGTATAATTTGGGAAGGAAGGTTTTGACAACCATTTTCTGTGAAGGACAAGATAGTGAGTGTTTCCTGCCACGTGGGACAGGTGGTTTCCGTGGCTAGTTGTGACACTGCAGCCCAAAAGCAGCATGGATGGTAGGTGACATCTACTGTATCCCCAAAGCCCTTTCGTTATGGAAATGAAATTTGAATTTCAGGTCACAAGATATTATTATTTAGATTTTTTTTCTCAATTATACGTATCAAATGCATGTGTGTGTGTTATACACATATACATATGTATATGTGTTACAGCTTTAGAATTCACTGGGAAAGACCAGACTTAGACTCAATTCTTCTTAAACTTCTTTTTCTCCCCCTCCTCCTCCTCTTCTTCCTTCTCCCCTTTTTTCTTTTTCAAGTAAATGTATGAAGTCCAGTTAGTGCTGCCTATATGTGCATAGGTGGGGAGCCACCCGCTGGAGCAAAGGTAGCCGACCAGTGACCACCCACTCAAAGAGTGATTCTTCTTCCTTCAGCTCTAGCCACTGCTAGTAGCTCCTCAGTAAGGGGTGGGGCCTTGAGAACTCCTCCCCAGCCTGTGCTGGGATTTTTGCTCCTTTGCTTTTGTTCGGGTAACCATAGTTGCTGTGAGCTCCTGAGGGCAGCAGCCACGCCACACCCAGGAGATAGTATTTCACAGCACCCCCCCCCCCATTCTCCAGCTCCCATGTTCTTCCCACCTACGCTCCTTCCATGTTCCTTGAGCCTTGGTGGTAAGTGGGAGGTTGATAAAGATGTCTCACTCGCAGCTGAGCACCCACAGGCACTTATTCTCAGCACTGTGACCCATAACGAATCTCCGCGTTGACCACTGAGAAAAGCTCCGCGGATCCAGGCTGAGAGCATCCCAGGTCTGTGACTGCAGATGGATGTTTAGGAGGCAATTTGACAGCCATCTGAAACGTGAAACAGTCATTCTTAACTGGCACAAAAACAGGCCGTGGTCTGGATGAGCATGCTCACCTCTTTCTGCGGAGGTTAATAGCGGCTATTTTGGTGCTAGAACACAGATGTGACTGTGTGTCCTTGGAGTGATTAATATCGCGCTCAGACATCTCCCTTCTAGCATTGCTCTGTTCTTAAGAACAAAAAATAACTCTGCCATGAATTCTGCTTCGTCGATCAGGAGTCAGATTACAGTGCATTGCTAAGACTTTTTTTTTTCCTCCCGCCTTATTACTTATGTAAACTGTGAAGCAAGTTACAAGAAACAGTATTCGACTTGACTATCACCAGCCACCATTCGACTCTGACCCTCGGTGATGCGCATGAGTAGATTGTTTGCAAAAAACATTTGCCAGATAAGGCTGAGGGAGCAGCTTTTTGAAATCCCCCTTCTATGAATGTGAGCATTATAATTTATTTTTTATCTTTTTTTTTGAGATAGTTGTGCCTCTGGCTGTCCTGGAACATACTCTGTAAACCAGGCTGACCTCGAACTCACAGAGATCTACCTGCCTTTGCCTCCTGAGTGCTTGGATGAAAGGCATGAGCAACCACTGCTCAGTGGGGATTGTAATTTAGACAATGTTATGAGGGAAAAGAGAGGACTGACGTTTCACCTGGGCCTCCACTTCTAGAAAAGCAGAGTCATTAGGTAAACAGCTCTGGATTCTACAGCTGCCAGATTCCAGTCAGAACTGCCTCTTGATTCCGTGTGTGTGTGTGTGTGTGTGTGTGTGTGAGGTGAGATGGCTTATTCTGAAGCCAAATACAAATGACCATGACCTGCAAACACAGATTTAGGTTACTCCAAATTCCATGTTCAACCTGGAACCTTTTATTGAGTTTTTATAGTAACAGAATAAAGAAGGTTATAAACTATGACGTTTTAAAATACCGTGGTGGCACCAGGTTATGGTGCAGCAGCAGAAATCTTTGCTGTAGTCTCAGATGCTATCTAGTGACATTCTTAGCTATTGGATCAGTAAAGCGAGGGCCTGTCATGTATTCCCAAGGAATTACCTAATCATTACATACAAGAGTGGATAAAAAAAATGGCTATTAAGAAAGTTGAGTGGCCCGAGATAATTTGACTGTGAACCTGCAACATTCCAACTTCTTATACCATGGAAATTCTAGTTAATAAGTCTTTGTAAGCATATTCTGTCCACTTATCCCTACTTATATTTTTAAAATATCATTTTTAGGATGTTTTAAGGTCTTTTAAAAAAGTTATTTGTTTTTACTTTATGTGTGTGAGTGTTTTGTCTATACATATGTATGTGTACCACACGCATGCAGTACCGGCAGAGGACAGAAGAGGGCACTGGATCCCCTGGAACTGAAGTTACAGATTGCTGCTGTGTGGGTGCTGGGAACAGAACTCAGGTCCTCTGGAAGAGCAGCCAGTGCTCTTAACCACGGAGCCATCTCTCCAGCCCCTAGCAGGTAAAGTAAGAGATTAAAGACCCTTAAAACGTGAAGGAACACTGGGTTGGGATTGCTGCTGCTGCTGCTGCTGCCGCTTTTGTGACCAGTGTGTCCTGGACCATTCCAGTGGTGTTGGGAGCTGCTGCAGTGGTAACAGCAGCAGAGTTATAATGGCTTTGCCAGTTCTATGTGGGCAACAGCATTAGCAGTCCAGGGTCCAGCCATCCTCAGAGAACTAGCAAATGATATCAGTGGCAATAAGAGGATTTAAACTTTTTAGATAGTATCTTTTAGATGGCAGCTCCATCCAACATCTAAAACAGATGTACCTTTAAAGTTATCTAGTATAGGAGAAGAAACCCTCAGTAGCTCATTAAAATGATGAACAATATAGACATTTATCCTGAACATGGTCACCTGAAGCAGAAACATGTCCTTTGTGGCGATTGCCATGCACAGGGAGACAGCAAAAGTCAGACAACAAATATGGACTCAAGGAGGGGACCTTTTAAATCTCCTTCTGTAGAGACTGGGGTACTGTACAGAGGACAGAAACCGTCAGGATGGGATCAGCGCACGACTGCTGAATGAAATATCAAGGGGCCGTCTTGGTCCACTTAGAATTGACACTAAAGAAGTTAAAAGGACAATTCCATAGTAAGGCAGTCTCCAAAATTAGGAGGAGTCTGTTTTTGTTGTGCCTGTTTTCTTGTCATTTATGTATTTTAAAATGAGCTTTATTAGCTGTTAATTTTACATTACGTAATTTGAAGAGTATATCATGCACAAACTCAACATATTTATGCAAAGCCAAAAAAAAATCCTTAAAATGCTCTACTGTAGACATAAAGTTGCATTAAACGCCAAGCAGAAATTGTTTGCATCTGTTATCTGAAGTCTTAAATGCCTCAGTGTTGATCATGGGCTCCACCAGTTTCATTTAGTACATCTATGTAGGGAGGCATTATCCTCGTGGCCAGGGTGGTATCTGAACAAACGTACTCGTTTTGAGAGCTCGCAGTCTGCAGAGGGCAGAGGACTGATGGACCATGCTGCAAAATATCTGTTGGTTTGTGGTTAGGGCTACAGAGAAAATACAACTGCAGACAGTGTCCCTGGAAAGCTGGGAAGCTCTGAGGTGGGGAGGTGTGGTTATTAGACAAAGCCCTGGGGAGAAGGTGGTGGTTAAAGAAAACCCCGAGGGAGCTGAGGGCAGGAGCCTTGTAAATAATAATACCAGGGGCTGGGCAGATGCCTTGGGCTGGAGTGTGCCTAGAGAGTTTGAGGAACAGCTTAGTTTGATAAAACTGTTTTGTTCAGATGACACAGACAGGGGCCCCCTGTGTGAGCAGGTGCAGTCTTAGATTAGATTAAGCAGGTGGGTATTATGCAACTGGTTTTACCTTTGACTGAGTTGGATTTAGGGAATTTGGCATGAATTGGATACCCACAACGCTCCCTGGAGACTTGAAGGAAGAAGCAGTTGTTTCCAGTCATTGATATCTTGAGAATGTGGAATCCAGGAGTGCTCTCTGGAGAAGGTGGTCTGTGAACTTAAAAAGTCAGCAAGCCTGGGCATGCAGAACTGAGAAGGATGTTTCTAGAGAGGCAGTGGTTCAAGAGCCTTGGTGCATTAGTTACCCTTTGTAAGTCAGCAGCCTGAGTCAACAAATGTGTGTGTGTGTGTGTGTGTGTGTGTGTGTGTGTTCCTGGAGGCTATGAGCTCTGGCTAGGTCTCTCCTGATGTGGCAGACAAGCAGTGAGTAGGGGTGGCCAATGCCTGAAGGCTTGGCTGATATTGGGGCATCTACTGCCAGGAGGACTCATTGCCAAGGTTGCTGATAGGAAGCCTCAACTCTGACACAGGAAGCTTTATCCCTCTCCCTGTGGACCTCCATAGAGCTGCCCAGTGCCCTCCAACATGGCTGCTGAATTCTGAGTGACCCGAAGCTGGAGAGCAGAAGGAAAGCCAGGTTCCCTTTGTAGTCAGTTGTGTAATGTGACAAACTCTCACTGCTTAGAAGTGGGCCACATCACAAGCAGTAGGAGGGAGCACTGCTAAAGGGAGGAAGAGGAGGGATTCACATATACTAATGAGGACAGCAATGGTTGATGTTAGCTGTCAACTTGACAGGGTGTAGAAGCACTTGGGAAAAAGGCCTCTGGGCATGCCTGTGTGGATTATCTTGATTGGCATAATTGAGGTGGGAAGACCCACACACTGTGGGCAGTATTCTCTGGCTGGGATCCTGGACTGTATAAATGAAGGATGTGGGCTGAGCCATAGTATGCATTTATTGCTCTCTGTCCCTTATGTTGGAAGGGTAATCAGCTGCTTCAAGCTCCTGCCATTGTGGCTTCCCTGTTGTGATGGTTGTGATGGAACAACCCATTTCTCCTTTGAGTTGCTTTGATTAGAGAATTTTTATCACAGCAGCAATGAAAGAAACTAGCACAGGCTACGTTTAGGATATGATTTGATATGAGCGAAGCACTGCGTTAGAAGCAGAGGCCGCTGCAGCGGGTCTGTTATCAAGTGCCACAGTCACGGCCATTCAGAGGAAGGAAGTGAACCCAGTCCTTAGCCCTGTATAAACCTGGGCACCTGGCTGAATTTGCAAAGAGAACCAGGTGTGGCCGCTACTTGGGAAAACGAGAAAGAGGGTGCCGGGCCCTTTGAGTTCTGGTGAGTTTTCAAGATCGCCGTAGTCTGGGAAAGTGGTACTTGGTTTGAAAAGGAGGATCTGTGGTAGAGCTGTTTTGAGTTGAAATAGTTGAGATCACAGCCCAAGCCCTACTAGTGACTCAGACAAGTGGATGTCGGTACATTCTGGAAAAGCTACTGCCGTGGCTTGCAGCTTCGGTCTCGATTTTCCATGAGGTTTATTACTGTGGTGTGGCCTTTTCTGATCTTTTGTGCCACATCATAGCATCTGCATGAGCTGAAGAAATGTCCAGACAATACAGTTTGCTGCACGTGAATTTCCTGTACATGAATATCAGTAGTCACTTCGGATTCCTTCTTGTGTGTGTGTGTGTGTACAGATGCATGTGTCCTTCACAGGCCAGAGACAACTTGGGGTTATTTCTCAGGCAGTGTCTACCTTTTTTTTTTTTTTTTGTGGGGCGGGGGGGGAGAGAGAGAGAGATAGAGAGAGAGGGAGACAGGGAGATGGAGAGAGAGAGAGAGAGAGGGGAAGAGAGAGAGAGAGAGAGGGGAAGAGAGAGGGAGAGAGAGGGAGGAAGAAAGAGGAAGGGAGAGGGAGAGAGGGAGACAGCGAGCGCTGACAGGGTCTTTCAGTGGCCTGGAACTCAATAAGTAGTCTGGGCTGGCTGGTCACTGAACACCAGGGATCCTTCTGTTTCTGCCTCCCCAGTGCTGGGATTAAAAAAGTGCCACCTCATCTAGATTATTATTATTATTATTATTTTTTTTTATTTATTTTAACTTGGGTTCTTCCTTTTTTAAATAATGATTTATTTTTCTTTTATGTGTATTGGTGTTTTGCCTGCATACATGTCTGTGTATGGGTGTCAGATCCCCTAGAACTGGATCACAGAAGGGTGTGACTCCAGCCATGTGGATGCTGGGAATTGAACCCTGATCCTCTGAGGGAAGAGCAACCTGTGCTTTTAACTGCTGAGCCATCTCTCCAGCCCCTAACGTAGGTTCTGTGGGGATCAAATTCAGGTTCTTGTGCTTGCAAGGCTAGTACTTTGCAGAGTGAGATATTGACCCAGGCCAGTCTCAAATTTCATTAATTCTTTTAGCTTCATAATTCTGGAGTATTCCTGTGGTCACTGGCACACTTGTAGCCTATAGATCAGCGGTTCTCAACCTGTGGGTCTTGACCCCTTTAGCGGTCCAATGACCCTTTCACGGGGATCACCTAGGACCATCTGCATATCAGATATTACATTATGATTCATAACAGGAGCAAATTTACCTTATGAGGTAGTGACAAAAATAATTTTACAGTTGGGGGGGGGTCACCACAACATGAGGAACTGTGTTAAAGGGTCACAGCATTAGGAAGGTTGAGAACCCCTGCTATAGATGTTATTCTGGTGTCAGCTGTCAGTGTCACCCAGAACAACCACAGTTAGATCGAAGGGTCTGTTTTTGATTCTTATGTGAACAGGTGTTAATGTACATGAACTACGGCCGTAGTAATAATTCATAAAGGAGCAACAATCAAAATGGTTCAGGTTTTTTTCAGCTTTGCATTGTCTCTCATTATTCACAAATGTATAGATGTTTTCCAAAGTTTGCTTCCAACTCTCAGAGCTGCTAAGAAGACAGCCAGAGTCTTGGAAAATGCCCATTTCTTAAATCCTTGTTACTCATGATGGATGGTGTGGCACTGGTGCTGGGAGCCTGAGCTCAAAGGGACATTGTTTATTTGCTAGGTCTGCTAGTTGTATGGGGGATGTTGGTACAATGAGCACTGCTCTGCCAAGTGCAGAGCTGTTATCTCTGCTGTGTGAGGAGGAAGCCCTTTTAGAGGACACAATGTGCCCAGTCCCCCTCTTTGAGCCTGAGAAGGAAGTCTGGTTTCAGTCAGGATACGGATGTCAAATCTATCTAGAGAGCTCACATGCAACCCTGCCTTTTCTTTTTCCGTGGTAATGGTTGGTCATTTTCTTTTGGTATTCTGATGTAACAAAAGAGGGCGCTTAGCTGGTCTGGAAAAACTAGTTTTTCCCATCGATGACACTGATGCTTCCCTTTACCGTCTCCCCCTCTCACAGATGTGATGAAAGCAAAAGAAGCGAATTTGAACCTGTTCTTTTAAAAACCAAGACTGACTTGAAATGCGTTCTATATTTACCAAGTGAGTTTATAGCATGCCAGATAGTTTCTAAATATAGAGGAGGTCTTTTAAAAGTCCACGCAGAGGGGACACCTTCTGCTTTTAAAGTTCTTGAGAAATGAGTACTTGACATTTATCACAGGGGTGGGGGCTGGGGGGATGGGGTTGGTGGTGGAAGCACTGAGTGATGTTCCCGCCATGAAGGAGAAAAGAGGATTCGGAGCTTCAGCTCTGTCAGTTACCTGCTTTCTTGGGAACGATTCCTGTGCTCGGGAATCTTTAAACAGATGTGTGTTTTGCTACCAATGACGATGTGACACCTCGTAGAGCATTCCTTTGAGCTCTCTGCTCTCAGCAACAGCAGCAACCCATGAGTTTATTCCTGTATTTGAACTTTTTCACATGTTTTTCCTCTAACAGAAAGCTCATTATAGAGCTACATCAAGAACTGAGTGAGGCTTTAGGGAGAGATTTCCTTTTGTTTTTCAGCTTGACTGGTTGCTCTTGGTACCTTGGGTGAACTTATGAGAACAGCTACCAAGTTTTCAGCTCATGAATTGGTACTATCCCCAAGTGATCTCTCAGACTACAGTGGACCCCTCACCCAGGCCTCACACAAGTGAACACTCCCCTAAGTTTCTGTTCTGTGCTCCCCTGTGTTTACAACATTCCTAATACTTTCTATGCAGTGTCTCTTCTCTGCACACAGAGGTACACAGAGGGGCTTTAACAGAGATTTGCATAACATTAAAAAGATACGTCCTGAAAAGCGAAACGTGGGTAGTTCATGACTATCACCCCAATGCTAAAAGGTAGAGACCGGTGGATCCCTTGGGCTCGCTGGCCAGTTAGTGAGCTCTGGGTTCCATGAGAGACATCATCTCAAAACACAAGGTGGGGGGACTGGAGAGACGGCGCAGCAGTTCGGAGCACTCAATGTTCTTGGAGAGGATTCATATTTGCTCCCAGTACCCACATGGCTGCTCATAACTGTTTATAACTCCATTTCCAGAAATTCCTATGCCCTCTTTTGGCCTCTGTGGGCACTGCACCATATGGTGCACAAACATACGTGAAGGCAAAACACTCACACACATAAAACTTAAAAAAAAATCTTTAAAAAAATAATGTAGATATGATGAGAAAGACAGTATATTGGCTTATGGCCTCTGCATGTGTATACACAAAAAATAACAAAAGTCTTAATTTTTTTTCCTGTTTCTGCCTGGAGGAAGACAGGTATTGGTAAAGTTGAAATCCCTGCCCAGTGTTCTGTGGATACTCACAGTGTGGAAGTCACCTTTCCCACTGGGCTTATACTGCTTGTGTTTGTAAAGTCCCAGACATTGTGCTGCTGAGTTGACAGTCCTTACTGTACTTCATCTGCTATTAGTTTATGAGGCAGAAGCAGGCTTTGATACCAGCTTTATGATGTGGAAGAAGAGGCCAGACATTACCAAGTAAGTTGAAGGGGAAGAATTCAAACCGCGGACTGCAGTGCTCACTTCAAGGCACCTTTAGGATAAGATAACAATGAAAGATTTGAGCCAATGATTGTGCTTGTTTCACCTTTCAAACTTGAAGTTATGTGGAACTTGTATGCAAAAGAAAAAAAATCCCCAAAATTCATGCGGCCTAATGATCACACACCAAAGTGACCACTTACCAATTTGCCATCCACGTTAAAGAATAGGTCATTGTTAGTGTAGTCCACTGTTCCTAGACCCTCCCCCTCTCCCAGCTTCCAAAATAGACCCCCCCCCCACACACACACTGCCCACCTCTGAACTGTCTGTAGGTGACACAGTGTGTTTCCTATTCCGTATGGTGCCTGGGATCTATCCGTGTAGGTGTGGCTGTAGCCGGTTCATTTAAATTGCCAATGATTATTCCGCCATGCCTGTACACCACATTCCTTATTTATTATAGTCTTGGTGGGTGATTTGGGTTTTTCCAGTTTTAGAAGTATTTAGTTATATTGAAGGACGATTGACAGAAGCCATATATACACAGTATCCACTGGGATGCTGTGATGCGCACACATTATAGAGCGATAGCTGCAAACAGAAGAATTTGTATATCCATCGTACAGGTTCCCATTTTTCTGCCATGATAAGCATATTTAAAATCGACTCTTATAGGCATTTCCAGAATTCAATATGATATTAATTGTAGTCACCTGGCTGTTAAGTCTCCACACCCTTGCCATTCAGAATAACTGAAATGTGCCTTTTGGCCAATGTTTGGCTTTTACGAGGACTGTTCTTTTATGAGGACATGTGTGTACTGCAGAAAAAGGCCTTTTGATTTCTACAAGAATATAGCAATGTAGACTTTGGGAAAGACTTCAGACTCCATGAAACTAACCGAAAGTCCGATCATATTGTTTGATCATATTGTTAGTTGTTGCTCAGAGGTATTTTGTTTGAGGAAAAAAACAGGCAGTGAATGCCGAGGTGACTTTTGTCGTCTTCTTTTTGTTTCTGGTGTGTTGTGTACGTGAGTGTGGTATTTATCAATGTGTGTGTGCACACATTGGCTCGTGGAGGCCAGAGTGGGTATTGTGCTCTATCACTCTCTGCCTTGTTCCTTTGAGACAGGGTATCTAGGAAGCCCAGAGGTAGGCTGTCACCCAGCGATCCTCCTGTCTCTACCCTCCCACAGCTCTGTGGTTACATGTGCCCCCATGACCACGCATGGCTTCCTTTTTTTCTTCTGGTTTCACTTTAAATGTGGATGCTGGGATCTGAACTCAGTTCTTCATGCTTATGAGCAAGCGCTCTTACCCACTGAGCCATCACTCCAGCCCCTAAGGAACTAGAATCAAATAACTCTTGAAATAGACTCTGAAGGAAGAAGAGACCATAAAGAGGAGATGAGAGAAATGGACAGCGTAGGCAGGTCATGTGTTCTCTGCGACCTCTGCTCGCTGCCAGGTCCCATGAGAAGAAGTGACCTAAAGTAGTTTGGTAAAGAACCAACAACTGCCTTGGTTTAAATTCTGGTCAATTATGTTCAGAGATTTGTGATTTAAAAACTCAAAAAGTTTTCAGCTTAAAAGGGCAAGCGCTAGTTTGGGTACAGTTTGTTCCTCAGTTTAATTGTTAGAGATGAGTATAGTTCTGTGTGACAGTAACAGCTAATGTGTGCCGAGTGTCTGTTCTGTGCCAAGCACTGTGCCCATTGCTTTGGGGGATTATATTATTTAATCTTTTCAGAAGAATTTGAAATACATGCTGTGTGTCTTAGTCTGTTTTATGCTATTGTAGCAAAATATTCGAAGTGTAGCAAAATGCCAGAAGCTGTGCAATTTATAAAGAAAAGAGGTTTGTTTATTGCTTTGGAAGATGACAGCCCAAGACCTGGTAGTCATGGAGAGAAGAGAAGGAAAGGGGAGAGAGGGGAGGAGAGGAAAAACAATCATGTGTGGAGAGAAGAAGCAAGGGAATGAGCCAGGGTTGCTCTGAAATAGCCCCTCTTTTGGTAACGAATCTAGCTTCTTGCTACCAAATATAGTCTTGATACATTGAATCCAGTCTCTTAAGCAAATTGCCAGTCCATTCACAAAGCAGATCCTTCAGGACTCCAGATGCCTCTTATAGGTTCCCCCGCACCCCCCACCTCCACCCCAGCCCCAGCACAGACCAATCGCCTTGGAGCTGTAGTACTATTATTCCTATTTTATGTAATGCAGTAGCTCTAGTGCTGAGGTGTCTAAGTCATTTGTCTAAAGCTATTCACCTGTTTCTAATGTGGCCTCCAGACTTTAATTAGGCACTCAGTAAATGTGGCCTCTAAACTGTAGAGGTTTTAAAAATTGCATTTGTGTTAGTTCTCTGTCACTACCATGACAACTGTCACAAGTTTAATCCCTTCACACATTTATCATTCTGAGGTCAGAAGTCCAGATGGGTCCCAGGGAGCTATTAGGAGATGCCACTGGGCTGCATTCCTTCCTGTTTTGTAGAAGAACAGATATGCCTTTGCTCTTCAGCTTCCAGATGCTGCCTACATTCCTTGCTTTAGGGCTCCTTCATCCATTTTCAGATGAGTATCATTGAGCTGGGTTTTCTTGTGTTGGCAATTCTCTTGTTTCCTCTTCTTCCTCTTCCTCCTCTCCTCCTTCTCCTCCCCCTCTTCCTCCTTGTCTTCTTTCCCTTGCCCTCCTCCTCCCTTTCCTCCCCCTCCTTCCCTCACTCTATCCCTCCCTTTTTCCCTCTTTTCTTCTCTCCCTCCTTCCCTCTTCTTCTTTCCTCCCTTTCCCTTGTCTTGCTAAGCAGCCCAGACTGGCCTTAACCCCACAGTCCTCCTCCCTCAGATGCTATGCACTGAGATTCTTCCTCTTTTAAGGACACTTACTATTATGTTGTGTCAGTCTGGATAACGCACCCCAAGGCCAGTTGATTAGCAATATTAATTTTATCTGCAACTTTAATTTCTCTTCGCTGTGCGACATCAACGCTTACAGGTTCTGGAGAATAGAGTAAGGTGACTCTGGGAGTGGGGGAAGAGTGCATTTTTCTGCTCACCACAGTATTTTCCCACAGAGCTGGGCTTGTTCTGGCAGTCTTCCTTCCTGCCACAAATGAGCTATAATCACAAGGTTAGTGAATAACCACCCTACTACCTTCCAGCTAGTAACTAAGTTGACCTTTATGACCTTCATAAAAATCAGATTTTAAATACTTCACAAAGGTTGAAGTTCTTAATTTGCAATTCCTTCACATTGTCCTTGGAAATCCTTGTGTGAGTACACCTAGGCACTTGCCAAGGATGAAGAATGGGAATCCAGGAGATGGCGAGGCTAGAGATGGCCAAGACTGTGAGGAGCCCTGACTATGCACCGTGCATGCAGACTCCTGGAATTAGACTTGAGGAGTTGGGACTACTTATAGATATGTGCCTTTTGGCATGCCCTGGCGGCCCCATCCTCTAGCTTAGTGGTTCTCAACCCTCCTAATGCTGTGGCCCTTTAATACAGTCCCTCATATAATGGTGACCCCCACCATAAAATTATGTTCATTGCTCCTCCATAACTATAATTCTGCTACTGTTATGAATCATAATGTAAATATCTGATATGCAGATAGTCTTAGACGAACCCTGTGAAAGGGTCACTTGACACCCCCAAAGGGGTCAGGACCCATAGGTTGAGAACTGCTGCTCTAGCCAGTGTGGCTGAGGACTCTGATTGCCATGTTCTTGGGGGAGTCAGGAAGGGGTGGACACAGGTGAACAGGATGGGGAGAGGGCCAGGAATTCTCACCCTCTAACAATCTGGCGATGGCCACAGAGTCATAAAATGCTTCTCCTGTGGTTCTTCTACATTTGAAGACATTTACGCACTGAGAATGAATCAGTTGCCAAAGGACTTGCTACAAACCCATGGAAGTAGGGTTTGTAGTGGAAGTAGAATTGAAAAATTCAGTAAATACATTTACAGAACTCATAAATCCCCTGGTACCAGTGTGATCGACATGGACCCATAATCTTTAGGTTGTGACTGAGTAATTGATAACAAACATCAGAATGATGTTGAGCTTGACATTGGATTGGAGTTAAATTCTTCCTTCTCTTTGAATGTGTTTTGGTAACCATAGATACTGCCACGAATCTGAAGAATTCTTGAGCTTATACTAACTCCTCCCCCCTTGTTTCTCTTGGCCCAAGAGTTTGAGAAATATGTAGACTAACATTTAAAACTAAAATTTTGTAGCTGTTCTCAGCCCCAGAATTGCCTAAAATAAGGACTCTAAAAGGGTAGGCACCCTGCGGGAGGTGGGTGTGGAGTATACCTCAAGTCCTCTAAAATATACAGCAAGTCAGAACTGAAAAAGTGGAGCTCACTAACAATGTATCACCCGGTGGAATGTGTTTTACCTAGTTATTTTTCTCTGAAAGATGTTAGAGTTGATCTAGCCGAGAAACCAGGTCTCATGGTCTTAGAGGTAAGAATTTCTAAATGGGAGGAATATCTATGTAAGCTCTACAGAGAACAGAAACCTTAGATTCACTAATCTAGGGAAAAATGCCTCTCATTATTCAGACCTGCTATTTTTGGGCGAGATGTTTATGCGTGTATGTGTGATAGCAAGAGGAGTCAGAAAGACCAGGTAGAATGCTTATGGATAGTGTGATGGAAATTTGCGGGAATTCTTTTCTGGTGGCCAGATGATATGGGAACAATCAGGGTTCCCTCCTGGGTTCTCAGCAACATTGATAACGTAATGTAAGAGTAGACTCAAATACAAACTCAAGGACAATTGTATTTGAATTCAAGACACCCTAGGGCAGGCAGACTGTAAACTTCAGCAGCTGCCTGGAGGAGGATTGGGAAGAGGAAGAGAAGGAATGTTGACCGAGCCACTGACATGCAGGTCTGCTGCATGGCAGCAGGCAGCCAAGTAGTGGGAAGGCGGGCTTTAGAGTCCAAGTAAGGCAGCCCAAAGTATGAAAAAAGTGTATTAGGTTCTGGAGAGCATCCCAAAGAAAAAGTTGGAAAAAAGAGAAAAGAGGAAGTTATACCTTTTGGAGTTAGTGGGTCGATCCAGCAGAACCTCATGGTGGCGTATAGAAACTATGCTGGAGGCAGGGATTCTTGGAAGGCAAAGTAGAGTATCTCATTTAACGGAGAATAACCTCACCTACCTCTTTAATTGTGGCTTAGAATTTGCTTTCCTAGGATTGGTCTTTGGCCAGGGGATGGACCTGACTCTCTGGAGGTCTCTACCGAGGCTGGAGATCCTATTCTCTTGACCAGTTATTGTGTGATGAAACTTCTCCTGGGGAGACACAATGCACACATCTGCTCACCCCACACAGGGAGCCCACGACTGACTCAAGCACAGATACCACCAAGTCCAGTGTGGTGAACCACTGAGTTTTATTTGGGGTTACTTACAAGAGTATAGGTGAGGGGATACTTACAGGGGCAGAAATGGCTCAAAAACAGCTGTATCACCAAAGCCCACCCCAGCATCAGGACCTGTAGCTCACAAAGCTGGGGACCTGGAGCATACTGCACAGCCTGCAGGCAGCTCTGCAGGCTCAGAGAGTGTTCTTTCCAGGTGCCTTTGATCTAAATCTCTTCCAGCAGCTCAACTTCTTCCAGGCAGCTGGTCTGGTCTCTGAGTCTTTGCAGCTCTGTTCTCCTGAGGCGGTCTCTCAGCAGATATTGCTTACTTTGGCAGAGAGGGGCCTGATAACTTTGGTCAGTTTCAGGGACTTCCTGTTTTGAGTTGTTTACCTTCCTGCTTAAGGAACTTCCCTGCAGGATTGAGTGCTTCAATCTCCAAGGAAATTTATACAATACCAGTTTCCCAGAACAGGCTTTTATTTTGACTCTAACAGCAGGGAGGAGAGGCTCTGATTGTCTCCTATAGTCCTATAACTTGGGACTGTGTGGAGAATGATTGAATATAAACTTGAGCTTGTAATTAGAGATTCCCCAAGCTCTAATGATATCCTTTTTTCCTTGCCCTATCTAAAGTCTTGGCTGACTTCTCAGAAGTGACGATCAAAATCTTTTACACATTGGGGTCTGACTTCCTGCTCTCACATGGTGCTCTTTCTCCTGATCATTGTTAAGATCACAGGTGGCTCCTTGTCCCGACAGCTCCTTCCCAACATGAGCAGGAAGCATTTCTGCCTGTAAGTCACCGTCCACTTCTCTAGTTAATGTGTATACATTCTGCTAATCTCGGTTCCCAAAGAGAATATTCTTTGACACCTCAATTGCTCCTTCATAGGATTCATTTGGATTTGTAGGCAGTTTCTTTTGCCTGCTCAGTGTTTACTTGGCGAGTGACATTAATGACTCAGTAGAGTTCAAATGGTGGCAATACAGATATTAACCAGCCTTTAGGCTGCCTCACTTTACCCAGAGTGATGCCAGGTAACTAGTCTAAGGAGCCGATGATGATGATCAGCTGCTCATTCTGTTGTGTGTTCCAGGGTTAGTAAGTAGTTTGGTCTGAAATTGCATTCTTCTGTGGTATGGCTAGATGTTGAAGCACCATTTCTTCTATGTCTCTAGATGTCTTGAGGGTTTTTCATCAATCAGACCATAGTTAACTTGCTAGGTCTTGACTTCACAATGTTGGGTCTTTCTGCTTGTATTTCCTAGCATGGCTCTCATATGCACAGGACACTTTTATTCAGAGTGTGACAGCACAGCTGGGCAGCCCTTCTCTTGGGAGAATTATGGACACTGACACTGTAAACTCGTTTTACAAGCTTGAAATTTCCTAGTGCTCCCAAGTATTAAATTACATATTGATTTGAACTTTGACACATTTGGCTCAAGTGCTCCTGGAAAGCCAAAGGGATGATCATGCATACCCAAGCTATTTTTCATTAGAGTTCATCAGATTCCAGACTTACGTCACTTAATGGAGTTAGCTTCACCAAAGTACTGAAGAAATATTTGATTACTGTTAGTACCTGTGGGCAGAATCAACCTCTTTGAAAGTTTATATTTGAGCACAATGGAAAGTAGAGTGAGAATTTGGCACAGTTCCCCCTCCCCATTTTCCAGAACTTTCTACCAATGCAAACCATAATGCTTTATAACTGTGGTGTGGAGGGTGATGCTGAATGCCTTGCCCAAAGTGACTCAGATAGGGAGTAACAGAGGAGGAACTTGAACCAGGCCTCCTGACTGTTTCCTGCACATTCTTTTATATATCACCCTGAGACCCCATTTACCAAAATAATGGGAGGGGGGAAAAAGACTAAGCATGACATTTCTTGCTTGGAATTCCAACACTTAGGAAGCAGAGGCAGGAGGATTGCCAGTATGAGGCCAGCTTGAGCTACATAATGAGATCCTATGTCAGAACTTAATTCAAACAAAATTCAAGGCAGTATTTTCAACCACCCCCACCAAAAGTGAAACAGTGAACATTTTTAGTGTTTTTGTGAATCTCAAGTTATTGGACAAAAAATTGTTTATTTCCAGAGCAGTTCAAGATTCACTGAAAATATGGTCTGTTTTATGTAGTTGTTGCCATTGTAGAAAGCCATTTTCAAATCTTTAAAAATTAGTCAGACCATCTGTCACAAATGTAGAATTTATTAAAAAGCAGAACCAAATCAAACCAAACCAAACCTGTTTTAGAGCTTTTGTTGACACATGCATGGCTTTTGCACATTCAGAGTTCTGACTTTTCTTGTCTTGGTATTTTGCCAGGCACTGGAGTGTGGAGATTTGATGGACAGAAGCTAAAGTGAGGCATCTTTCCATCTTAATTTGCTCAAAGTCTCTTTATGCAGTGGCTAATCCTTCCTAATTATATTTCTAGGAAGGATGTTATTAACTCTAACAGAGGATGACCTGGACATGTGTGATTAGGATCGCATAAGAAAAGCTATCAGGGAGTGCTCTGGGGTGCAGTCCCCTCCCCTCTCTGCTTTGGGAAGTTCCTTTCTCTTTCTCTCTGCTTCTCTTGGATTTCTTTGGCCTCTATTTATCTCGTGGCTTAAAGAAGCTCTTTTGAAGGAGAAAAGCCTTTTTCTGAAGAACCCATGTCCATGTAATTAGGTGGACATTTACAACTTAATTGCCTTACTGTTTTGATAGGTGACCTGTGACCCTCAGCAATTAGGAAATTTAGTGTGCGTATCACGAGCAGTCCTGGATTAATTTCTCTACCAAATGTGTGTTGCTCTATATTGATCTGAGGTGGTGAATTTTATGGAACTTTATATGCTTGTGACATATGTATATCAGGTTATTTCAGATCTGTGATATTTTAAACAGAGCCAGTGTGGTCACTAAAAAATAAACCTTCAATAGATAAAAAAAAATCGCACTTTGTGAAGTTTTAATGGTTTTGCATATTCTTATAAGAATAAGAATATTGCCTGGATATTCTTTACAATGTTCTCTTGTTTTTTTATTTATAAATGCTCTTTTCATATTAACGAGCCTTTAGCCACACATTTCAAGATTTTTTTCAAGGGAGAGACTTTTATGAAAAGAATGTTTTTGAATTTCTTATCTTCAAATTTGGAAGAAGCTTTTTTTTTTCCTGTGCTCTAACCTCTGAGCTACATCTTGAGCCTACTTTCTGATGAAGAAATGTCATACACTGGATTTTAAAAAAGCTGTACTTGCCCATAAAGTCATGAATGCAGCTTATTACTCATTGGCTGGGTAATTTATTTCAGAATTCTTCTACCTTATTGGAGACTTATTGATTTACATAGAAATGAATGTTTTTTTTCCAGGTTAAAATTTTTTTGTGTGGGTGTGTGTAATGTGTGTGTGCAGGCATGTATGTGCACATGTGGAGGTCAGCGGACAACTTTTGAGAGTCAGTCCTCTCCTTCTACCTCATTGAAGGAGGGTATCTCTTGATTCTGCTTCCCTGCATACTGTGGAGCCCTTCTGTCCCCACCTTCAGTCTCACAGCAGGACGGCTGAGTTTGTGGTTAGGATCTCTGTACCTGGCTGGTGGGCTCCCGAGACTGGACTCGGGCTGCCAGGCATGTGCAACAGGTGCTTTTGCGGAGCCATTTCACATGTGTTTATACACATATAAGTGTTTATCTACTGTGGAACCGTTTGTAATTTTCCAAGTCTAGATGATTTTCATTCATTTCTATTTGGTTGCCTTATCTTTGGTTCATCATAGTGAAGGTAGAATCTCACTCATCTCCACAATACAGTTTTTCAGCTTCTGTCATCCATCCTTCTATCTATCATCTATCTATCTATCTATCTATCATCTATCTATCTATCATCTATCTATCTATCATCTATCTATCTGTTTTAGAGGCAGGGTGTTTCTGTGTATCCCTGGGTTAACTTGGAATTAGCTCTGTAGACCAGCCTGGCTTCAAACTCAGAAATCCACTTGCCTCTGCCTCCTGAGTGTTGGGATTAAAGGTGTGCACCGCCACTACCCAGCCAGATTTTCAACTTTTGATCATTCATTCCACCTGGAAGCATTTGTTGAGTGTCAATCACATGCCGGGGACTGGTCTAGGCATATCAGTTGAGGTAATCAAGATAATATGTCTGAACAATAGTGACGACCACAGGACAGTACTAATTAACTTCTGACCCAAGTGGGCACCTGTTACAAATTCTAGTGGAGAGTGAGGAAAGAGGAGATCAGTAGGGACTGCAGGATTAGGGCAAAGAAGATTGACCAGAATCTGCAGGGTTAGGAGAAGCAAGGAAGAGGCAGGAGTTTGTAATCAGCAGTATCTAAGTCATATAGGTATGACTGTGCTGTTTCTTCTCTTCAGGAATAAGTGAAAAACAGTAGCAAATGAGGTTGGGTGGGACCCCTATTTTGGATGTTCTTGACAGTCGGACAGAGGAGGCTTAGAGTGGGGCTTAGAGAAGTACGAAAAGGCCCACAGCGGCCATTGAAGAAATATAATAGTCACCTGTGTGTTGCCTCATTATTGGGGGTAGAAGATCTAGGTGATTAATGGGCATATTCCAGGGAGGGGTGACTGTGGGCCTGCTTCATAGCTAACCAGCCTCTCATAGGAACTTCTTGAGAAAAAAAAATTCTATCTAGTGATAAAGTGTCATCTGTTTATATGTCAGGTTAAAGGATCATGTACATTGACTGCAATGTGACTGTGTTTCTAGATCACTGAATGGATGGGGAAGTAGAGGCTTGTCTGGATACCTCCTTTACTCGGCTCCCCTCTAGCCCCAGACTCAAATTCAGAAATCAAAATCAAAATCAGATTTAACTTCCTTCTCTGTTGATCTGCCATCCATCCTCAAACCGTTCTGGACAGCAAGTCCTCATGCTATCTAGGAAGAACAAGGGGTTTTATTCCTGCTTTCCCAGATGGCTAGCAAGCTTTGGTTTTTGACCTTTCTTGATCTTTGACTGCATCACTTATAGCCTTAAAGGATTCGTATTATTCCTGCCCCTTCCTACATACATCTCTGTGCATTCCTCTGTCAAGACGGAAGCAGTCCGCTCTCCTGTATTCCTCCTCCTTTAGGTGATAGAGACCTGGCTCACATCTTTCATAACGCCTTTACTATGAACTGGAAACGAGCCCTTCTCCCCGACCCCATACTTCTATAATAGCCTCCCTGTTGCTTGTCTCTATTCTTATTAGTTAGTACTTAAAACAGTTAAATACAAACAAATAATAATTAAATATCAAATGGAGATTACATATTTATTTTGTGACATTTGTTCCTAAGTAAGGTGGTCTTTGTTTCAGACGCAGCATGCGCTTGTTTAATTATTTGTTAAGGTCTAAAGTTGCCAGGAAAGTTTTGATTTGCTCTGTGGTGACTCAATCCAGGTGACGTCTACGTGACAGAAATAACAGTATTGCCTCAGAATTTGAAACGCTATCCAACCTAGTGAAAAAAAAAATGCCGTTTCTTAAAAACAAACAAAACAAAACAACCCAAACCCACATATCTTTGTGTTCAAATTAATTTAAGATATTCACAAAAAAATAAAGAGATGATCAAACTTGCCCCTATTTCCTCAGAATTGAAAGCTTTCCCCCTGGAAGGAGCCTCATTAAGACTCAGGAAGTAAATGAAATGTTACAAGATTCAGAAAGTAAGCACAATTTATAAGTCTCAGGAAGTTCCTGCAGTTTAGGAGTCACAAGGCCCCTCCCCAAGATTACATAAGCAGGAAAAGTTGTTAGGGAAAGGAGTAGCCAAATTGCCTGGAGGTAGGAGTTGTTCTCATGCTGGCATGGACTTTTCAGTGACGGTTGTCTTTGAGTTATCCACACTCCTGTAAAAGACTCATTGGTTCACTAAGCTGGACTTGGAGGGAATTGTTAGTGTTAGTGTCTTGTTTGGGGTGGAAAGGCATTTGTTTGGGCTTCCCAAGGAAAAGTCTCACAGCAAAGCTCTGTTAGGAAGTCTCTGAAAAGAACTAACAAACAAAACAAAATAACAACAACAATAATTGGGGATTTTCAATTTCACATACACCACTATTTCGTATGTGCCAGGTACTGTGTTAACAGCTAATGTAAATATTCTCTCATTTCAACAAATGAGAGCTAGCTGGGATTTATTTCTCCTTTTCTTCAAATTATTTCTAGAGTAATTTAAAAAGTAAATATAGCTATTTATTTTTAAATATTTCATTTTATTATTATTATACGCATATTGGTGTTTTGTCTACATGTATGTCCATATATTGTTAGGGTGTCAGATCCCCTGGAATTAGAGTTACAGATAGTTATGAGCTTCCATGTGGGTGCTGGGAATTGAACCAAGGTCCTCTGGAAGAACAGCCAGTGCTCTTAACCACTGAGCCATTTTCCAGCCCCATTTACAGCTATATTTTTAATTTTAAAGATTTGTTATTTTATGTGTGTGACTATTTTGCCTGCGTGTACATATGTCCACAGCATGCATGCATGGTGCCTGTTGAGGCCAGAAAAGGATGCTGGATCTCCTGGAACTGGAGCTATGGTGTTTTGTTAGTGTCTTCTTTGGGATGGAAAGACATTTATTTGTGCTTCCCAAGGAAAAGTCTCACAGCAAAGCTCTGTCAGGAAGTCTCCGAAAAGGACAAACAAAACAACAACAACAGCAATTGGGGATTTTCAATCTCTCGTACGCCACTATTTCATATGTGCCAGCTAAGTTCTAAGTTTTAAGTTTCCATGCTGGTGCTTGGATTGAATCCTCTATAAGAGT
Source organism: Cricetomys ansorgei (assembly GCA_026225945.1). Classification (NCBI taxonomy): domain Eukaryota; kingdom Metazoa; phylum Chordata; class Mammalia; order Rodentia; family Nesomyidae; genus Cricetomys; species Cricetomys ansorgei. The sequence goes on along the minus strand of JAMJFZ010001264.1, from coordinate 19,577,240 downwards.
AGAACATGCTCATAACCTCTGAGCTAACTCTCTAACCCCTATAGCTACACTTTTGAAGGACAAAATACATGCAATGGTGTTGCAGAAGTTTATTTCCAGTTATGTTTAAAATGGTTGTTTTGCTCATTGCTGCCTAGGCCTTGGCATTTTATATTGTCTGCAGATGTTGGCTTTATGTAAAAGATGTTTGATTCCTCATGATCTGCATGTGCTATCAATAGAACACCCGAGGAGCTTCTGTATCAATAAAAACTCATGAGATGAGATGCTCAGGGTTCCATTGTCCAGCATGGCACTTTCCATAACCGTGGTTCCCTCTGCTGAGGTCTGGCAGGGTTTGCACCTATGAAAATGCCTCCTTGTTTTTCTTGTTGAGTGACATAGCACTGTACTGCCACATAATGCTGTGTCTTCTATTAAAGTCACATATTTGACATACTTAGTCAAAGTCTAGCTCTAATGTTGGTGGGGCTGGAATCAATAAATGAGTGGTTTACTGAATCCTTCTCTGTGTGTAGCAGGTCCTGTTTTGAATCACAGACATAGTACGTGAAATGTAACTAAACATTAGCCTTACAAACTCTTAATTGCTTCTAGATGGTCTCGATGTGGCCACTATGGGCAGTTAGATGAGAGAATTGAAGAGCTTTCTACTCCACCAGAAACACTGCAGCAGGAGTACAGGAGATAATAGCCACTGGGGTCTTGTGCAGAGAGGGACTTTGAGAATGTGTGCTGTTCTTTCCCAGGAAGGACAGCCTCTAAAAGCTAAGTGGCTGCCGTGGAGCTGGCTTCTTTTCGTATGGAGATGCTGCCTCTAGTGTTGAGGAAAGCAATACACACTAGAAAATACTACAAGATTGTTGTGCTGTCTTGAAAGTGAATTGGTTTTTGTTGTCTGCTGGACAGTAGATCCCAATGAACAAAATACTTCAAATAGCTTTGTTTCTAGTCTACATATAGGCATGTTCGGCCTGCAGTGCTGTGTCTCAGGGACCCCAGGAGTTACCAATGCCATGTAATGAACTTGTTTTCCACAAGTTTTTCAAGGGACTGCTGTCTATTCTCGGTCCAGTGTTCTGAGTGGCATGGAATGTATATGCTGTGTAGAATAGCTGTCCTTGATGGCTTGTAGCTCACTCTCAGGGTATCTTTTTTCTCAGATGACATTTTCTTCCTTTCGTCTTCGGGATTGTTTTTGAGGTCCCGACTGTATGAAATCACATGGATAGAGTTCGAAGACAGACAATATTTAATAGTCGGTTGCTTTGTTTTTTTTTTTAAGGCTAAAATTCATTTACATCTGAGATTGTCTTAGAATCAGTGAAAATGGAAGTGAATGCTGGAGCAGGAGCCTCTGGAGACACTAGTGAGTTAGCGTAATTAAGAGAGTTGAAGTTTAAATGTTTAAAGCTAACTTAGCATGATGCTGGAATTATTGAGAGTTTTTGTCAGCTGGGCTACTACTGGGGGTTTTGTTATGTGAATGCATATAAACTATTTATAAACTTGCTTAGTGCAGTTATGCTTTAATGTTTGGATTTTAAAGTCTTCATGGATACAAAGATGGATTTAGTATTCCATATCATGTCAGAACGATGACAGGCCACGGGAGCACAGGACAATGCTGGCACGTTTTCAAAGACATTCCTCCCCAGTCTGGATACTGTAATAAACACAACTGCAATTTGTTCAATGTATTATACTCACAGTATATGAGACAGTTTGGCAGTGGTGGGTTTTTTCTTCCTTTCATTTTCTCCTCCTCCTCTTCTTCCTCTTCTCCTTCTCCTGGTTTTGAGCCATCCCAGTACTAGCTGATTATATATAGGACTGGAAATAGTGTCTGGTAAAAATAGAAGTTAGAGTTGACATTTTCTCTTAGCAAGAACTACTGAACGCATACACAATCTGGCAGGCAGCTTGCACAAGGGCTTATATTAAAAAACACGGGTGGGATTTGCACATGTACTGTTTTGCTATCGGGCAGCAGGTGGCAAGCTTTGCTTTTCAATGTTCTTCAGTCTCCCTTTTTATACCAAGGGTGCCAAGATTTGAAGAGGGTGGTTTGAGTCCACTGGAATATGTCATTTATTGGCAGCCCAGCCTGGAACCACCTCCTTTACTCACTGTGGGTAATTGCCTGTCTTTGGATACCGTTGCCAACCTTCGGGTCTCCTTGTTGCAGATGGATAGGAATTAATTCATATGAGCAATGCTTTATTCTCCTGTGATTTTAGCAACATGTTCCTAATAGAGAAAATAAATTAGAAACAAATGAATTTAAGGCAGTCCCCAGGCGATTTATATGGATTTGGTTGTACCCTTTCATTTCATAACAATTGTGTGTGTGTGTGTGTGTGTGTGTTGATTTTGCTTTGAATGAAAAAAAAAAAAAAATCACTTCTAACTAGCTAGTGCCTTCCTGTGGAGGTAAGATCTAAATTGGGTTTTAGGAAAGTATTTGAAAAACAGAGAAGAAAAATACACCCCAATACTGGAATGGCAAATCTGCTCTCTTAAGCTCTACCACCTGTTTGTTTATTCAGAATTCGGATGGATGGAGCCGAGGGCCTTGCACATGCCCCTCAGTCACCCTGCACTGAGCTACACCCCATGCCCTAGGACTTGAATTTTAAGTCTGAAAAAGAGTTTACGTTTGGAGAGGAGAATCATGAAGAGGCAGGCACCAAACCCTTCTCTAGAGCATTTGTATGTACTTTTCTATATTAAAAGTCACATTTTAGATTATTTCATGTGTTGTGAAGAATGGAAAAGGAAAATAGCAAACAGAACCCCCTGACCACTGGAAGTGTTTACCAGTCGCCGAGTGATTAGCATCAGCTCCGAGTTCCATTATCTTTCCCAGGCCTTTTGTTAGTGTTGAGTTCACACAGGGTATATTTTGCATTCGTTTGCTTTGTCTATGTTCTTGGCTTTTTAAAATCTGTTTTGGCTCTGCATTTTTCATTTTTCTTGTTCAAACATACATTATCTATAAGCAGATATACAGTGTATAAAGATGGTCATGAACACCATACTCTTGTACCTACTTCCTAGTGAGACCCTGAAATGCAGGTCACTTCCTCAGAGGCCTGCCATGTGACCCTTCATGACCTCCTTATCCCGTCCTTCCCCTGGAGGTGGTTCCTGCCTGTCATTGCCTGCCCCCACAGGTATTTAGACGTTTTAGAACATGGTTCTACAATATTTTGCTAGCCAGCTTTTGTCTTTTAACCAAGTAGAATCGTACCTCATGCAGATGGTTTCCCAGTTTTTCAAATAATCTCGTATCACAAGAGAAGGAAAGGGCTATTATCATTTCTTGTGAGTGATTGCTGGATTATTTCCAGTGTCTGACCATTTACTGCATGGTTACAGAGAACAGTTTTGCACAAATCTTGTATTGCACATTTTTTTTTTCCCACAAAAAGTTTTTATAAACTGAAATAGGGATCAAAATATTTCCCTTATGTTAAGAATAAGTCTTGTTTCATGAAGTTTGTATTTTAGATGTCCATACTCTTCGTGTAGTGATTTCTTACCAACCATCTTGCAAAGTTCTTTGACTACGGTAGTGACATTGACACGTCTTCTTCATGGGTTATAATTCTTTTTATTCTCTTGTTGCTATAAAAAGATTTTCCTTTCACACTTGCTTTACTGCCTGGGAAATTGATCTTTCAGTGTGATGTGTCTTTCATTTCCACATGTAGCACCTAGTGTCTCAGCATTACTTACTGAGTAATGACCCTCCCCCCAGTCCGTAAAGCTTTTACTATTCCTTGTGCTCATGTTTCATGCACGCTTGAGTCTGTTTCCTGCTCCTTTGTCCTGATGTGATGTTTTCTCCCTATCCTAGGGTCATACAATGCAACACCATTCTGCAACTGTGTATACAGCAGGGCTGATAGGAGACTCCTCGCTTCCTGTTCTTCTGGCAGCATTTCTTTATAACTGTGCAATCAGATTGTCAGGATTTTATTTTTAAAAACAATCTAGTTGTAATTTTGATTGGGGTTGCATTGAACTAGTCAATCTTTATCTATCAATCTATCCACCTGTCTATCATCTATGTATACACTCCCCCCACACACATAGTGTTGAAGCAAATATACATAATTTGATATTGACTTCTTCCATTAATAAATGAATGCACTGTGCCCCTGCATTTATTTAGGGTTTCTTAGTAAATTTCAGTGCATTTAAATAATTTCTTCATCAAGGTCTTACATATCCATTGTGAGAGAGTTATTGGTCAGCATTTGGCTGCAGTAAAAAGTGGTGTCTCTTCTAGAGTGTCATTTTCAAACTTTTTTTCTTGGGGAAACAAGGTCCTATCCTTTCCTTAGGTTAAAGCTTTGCTGAACTCACTGCTTCTAGTGTTTTGTGTATTCTTCGGGGTTTTCTGTGGAGAATTAAACCATGTGCAATGATAAAAGGATTCTTTTTTTTTTTTCTAACCTACAGCTGTTGTTTTTGTGTCTTACCGAGTTGGTTGGTTTTTCTGCTTCAGTACAATTATAAGTAGCAGCGGTGGCATGGTTGCTCCTTTTAAATGGGACTCTCTTGGGCTTTTATCACTGAGTGTCCTGTCTGCTGGAAACTTCGGCAGATTACTACCCTTCAGCAAGTTAAGGAGAAAGCCTTCTAGCGTGAGCCTGCCGAGTATTGATTACAGATGTTGAATTTGGCGATTTGACATGTTGGTTTGATCATATTGTTTCCTTTTGTCTTTGATGTGGTGAATTATATTAGTAGATTCGCTAATGTTGGAACAGTTGTATATTCCTTTCATAGTGTACACTGGGCCCTGATGTCTTTTTTTAATCTTTCACTGAATTCAATCTGGCTTGTATGCATGAGTGAGACTTGTACGTAATTTTCTTCTCATACTGGTCAAATTTTTTTTTAATTAAAATATTAGGGGCTGGAGAGATGGCTTAGTTGTTAAGAAGGCTTGCTGCTTTTGCAGAGGGCCTGGGTTCAATTCACAGCAGCCATGTGGTGGCTCACAACTGCCCATAATCCCATTTTTAGGGGATCTAACACCCTCTTCTGGCCTCCATGGGCACCTGGCACACATGTGGTGCACATATAAAGATGTAGTCAGATGTTCATACACAGAAAAATATTTTTCTACATAGCATCCTCCTGTATAGCATTGGTTATTCTGATATTTTCTGGGTATCCCAAGGTGGATTTGAGCTAGTAACAATCCTCCTGTCTCAGCCTTTGAAGTGCTCTCTCTCATACTGTCTTGACATGGTTTTTTGTATTAATATTGGCTTAACAGTGTGAGTTGGGGAATGTTTTTTCTCATTACAATTTTTTTGTGTGTGTGTCTGATATTGAATGTTTGACGGAACTTGCTTGTAAACCATATATTTCTATTTAATTTTTATTTTCATTTAAAAATTTGTACTTATGACATCTTTCCCTTCCTTCCCCCCCTTTTCCATCCCTCCTTCCTCCCCCTTGCTCCCCTCCATCTTGGTAGATTGTTTCCACTCCTCATTTCCTCCCTCCCTCAAGCTACATTGAATTGTAGTTTTTATTCTCTTATTGATTGCACTGAGAATTTTACCACACATTATTCAAACTAATGAAGGCAGAGGCATTCAGGATTTTCCTTCTGGATCTAACAGAAGGTCTTAGGACTCTCGTGTTGCGATGGTGCCCTAAAGGTCTGTGCTGTTCTTACAGCAGTGCGGAGAACGCTAATCTCACCGCACAGACGCTCCGTCATCGCTGTTGTGTGTCTGCTCATTTACATCTCCCCACATCTCCCCACATGTCCACTTTGTCCACCGTTCCCACTCGCATTTTATTCTCTCTGAGACGGTTTGCCTTATAATCCTGTTTTTGAGATTCCTTTGGCGAGGGTCTCTCGAACACGCATTTTATTCAAGTTTTCGGAGTGTACAGTTGGAGCTTGATCAACATATTTTTCAAAAACATTTTCAAACTGATATTCCCTTGTCCTTGGCTCCTTTATTGACAAGTAAATTTGCTTTCTGGGGTGAGAAAGCAGCTGACAGTCGGATTCTTGTCTCCACGAGGTACCACTCCTTCTGTCCAGCTTGGACACATTTGTCTTCGTTGGGATTCTGTTGAAAGAATTTCTATGCTTTGTGCTTTTGGAAAATTCTCAGCTCCCCCCGCCCCAACTTGGAATATGACTTCTTATTTTCTTTGTTTGAAGAGTGATAAGGCTACTACCCATCCCTCTTACCCTGCTCTCACTATATTGTTATGGGATGGGGGTCTCGTGTAGCCCCGGCTGGCCTTGAACTTACAGTGTAGCCAAAGATGACCTTGAATTTCTAATCCTCCTTTCTCCACTTTCCCTGGCTGGAACCACACCAGGTTCATGTGGTCCTGAGATTGAACCTGGGCCTTGGTGTGTGTTAGACAAGCTCACTACAGCTGGGCTACATCCCAGGCCTCTCAATTTTTTTTTTTTAACTTCCTTCATTTTTCTTCTTCTCCCCTGTGTGCTACATTCTGGGTATTTCTAGTCTACTAATTCTCCATTTAGATCTTTCCCTTTGCTGCCCTCCTTTGTGGCGTTCATGTTTTTGTGTCTGCTTGGTTGTTTTCCAGTTCTGTGTTGTTCTGTGATAGTCTCTAATGAGTTACACTTTCACCACCTACTTAAACATAATCAGAAGAAATATCCTGTAACTGACAGTAGCAGCAGTTCTCAGCCTGTCTAGTATTACCTGAGAAGACCATCTCAGTGAGAGATTAGTGGTTCTCAACCTGTGGGTCGTGACCCCTTTTTTGGGGGAGGGGGCGTCAAACAGCCCTTTCTCGAGGTCACCTGATACCATCTGCATAGCCGATATTTACATTATGATTCACAACAGTAGCAAAATTACAGTTACAAAGTTGTTTATTTTTATGTTCACTGAAATCCCAAACAGAAGGGGGGACAGCTCTCTTGTGGGCTGACGTGTTTTTCTGGGTCACCAGCTGAGAATCTTATATGGCAGCCTCCTATATAGTGCATTGCATTTGTGGCCACACAGCTCTGCCCCAGTGCCCCAGACAGCACACTGTAACTAATAGCCTGGGAGTCCAGAGGCAGATGAACCTCCAGGGAGCGTTGCTTCACTGCCGCTGCTGCAGGAGCTTCATTCGCTCTCTGTACTCACCCTCCCATGGGTTCTCTGACTCTCCTGGCAGCTCAGCCGTATTTTCATCTTACACACAACCTTAGATGCTGTATCCTGGGAAAGTTTCTTTGAACACTGAATCATCTGTCAGAGTTAGAGAGCATGGTTGCTATGAAGAGCTTTATTTCTGAGAAATAGAAAATATTTGAAAGATGGACCATAGTTTCTTACACTGCATGGAATTCATAGCATGGTTGGATAATTTTAGAGGGGCCCAGACATTGCTTTCCTTGTCCCTTGTAATGTTACAAGCCTTATGAAATGTCCTGGGAAGCGGTCGTTCTGTCACGTGGTCAGAGAGTCTAGGAAATGCCTGGAGTGCTCCGGAGAAACTTCTCCCATGCCTGTCCATTAGCACCCACCTGGGCACACCCGTGCTGCAGGCTGTGCCTCTGTTTTCTGTTCCCAGCCTGGCCGTTCAGCCTTGCCTCCTAATCCTTTTTTCTTTGTTCATTTGCAACTTTTGGGCAGTCTCTAGCTCTCCCAAACTTGAGTTTCTAGAGTAACCATGAGTGCGCTCTGAGGCTGAATTAGCCTTTGTGTGCCGTAACTGTGCTTTTCTCTGTAAGGGTTCAATGAGAGAGAGTAGAAGTTCTGTTTGGTTTTGGAAGCAAGAAAAGGAAAAACATACAGCCAATACCTCCACTGTATTGGTGTTGGATGGGCAAAGACATCATTATTACTAAAAGGGAGAGCTGATATAGACAGAAGACCTATTTTTCTCTTACTTTTCAACCATGAATACTTGCAAATTTATTTTGGCAAATGGAAATAGTATTCCCTTGGAGGGTTTGTGTGTGTGCATGTGTGTATGTGTGTGTGTGTGTGTATGTGTGTGTGTATCTGTATATATGGAGGGCAAAAACTGACATTGGCTGTCTTCTTTGTCTGCACCTCCTTTTTTATGGTAGTGTAGTGGAAGATGGGGGTGTCTCTTCTTGCTGATGGTGGGGAAGGCTCTTGTTGAACCTAGAGTTTATTGATTTGGCCAGCAAGTTCCAGGGATCCGCCTGACTCTTCCACCCCAGAATTACAGGCAAATGCCATTGCACCGCTTTGGTTCTAAGAATTTGAGCTCAGGTCCTCATGCTTGCCTGTTAAACACTCTACCAGTGAGCCATCTCCAGAGCCTCTGGAGGGGGTTGACTTGTAATTTTTAATGTCCTATTTTGGGCTCATCCCTTGTAATGAGCACCTGTGACTTGGCAGCCTGCAGAGCATCTCCATATATATCAGGACACCAAGTAAAACAAACATCTTTGTAGCCCAAATTGAAATCAAGTAATTTTGGCTGACCAGTTCTAATCTAAGACTTGTCAAAATCATTGAGAAATTACATATTTCTCAATGGGGAGGATGATGATAACATAATCATAGGTAATTAAATTGAGGCAGTGAATAAAATTAAGTTTAAAAACATTTTTTTTTTTAGCTCTGTATTCTTTCTTTTTCAGAAGTCCTAGTCAGAATTTGATAACCATCAGTTTTAGATCGTGATGATGGGTTTGCAAAGCAAGTCCTAGGTGAGGCCGAGTTGACAATGGCTGCTCAGAGTTGAGGTTTTTAGACGATGGGGGTTTGGTTCAGTAAATGATTTAGATCGAGGCTGAAAACAAGACGAGGAGGTGTAGATACCGTGGGTGTGGGGTAGAGCTAAGGAGATGTCAGATGAGAGGAATCTCATGGGGCAGGTTTTGAAGTCTGTCAGTGGTTAACCAAGTCTGGCTGAGTGGGGACCCGTAGTCATCTTATGCTCAGGGAAAATATGAGCTAGAGGTACTTGAAAGGGCATTGGGTTTGCCATGCTGGGTGCTGAGTTAATGAGAGCAGATCAGGGGGAACTCCTCTGTTAGAATTCATGGGGATCCTGTGTGGACCCAGGTGTTTGGAACAGTGGGTACAGGTTCCTCCAGATACGGATCCCAACCCATGTGATTAGAGGCCCTTTTTTGTTAACATGGTGCTCACAGTTCAGTGGAAGATATCCCTAAACACATAGGTTAATATTTCATCACAGTTAAGGCATTGAGGTGCAACAGATAGTCCGGGAGATCCAAAAAGAGTAATGTGCTTTCTGTTTCATCAGACTCAAGCTCATTTCAAGGCTTTTTGTAATTTGGGCCGATCTTCTATCTACTGCATCATATACCCGTAGCTCGCATGTCACCTGTCACAGTCCTACAGTTTCCCATGCCATACTTGGTGTTCTCTTTACTTCCTCCTATTGCATTTTCCTTGAATTACGAGGCAGATTAAATTTGAGAGTCTCTCCTGAGCTTTTCAAAAGAGTCAACGTTTACTGAAAACACACAATGCTGAAAAATGCCAGACATTTTACACACTCCATCATGAACATAATTGAAGTGCTGTCTAGTGCAAATGTAGAGCAATCAGGGTCCAGCTGGACACAAGACTTGGTTGCCTGATGGCCTAGGATAGTGGGTTCTCAACCTGTGGGTCACAACCCCAATGGGAGTCGACTGACCCTTTCACAGGGTTGCCTAAGACCACCTGCATATCAGATATTTACATTATGATTCATAACCATAGCAAAATTACGGTTACGGAGTAGCAACAAAAATAATCTTATGGTTGGGGGTCACCACAACATGAGGAACTGTATTAAAGGGTCACAGCATTAGGAAGGTTGAGAACCTCTGGACTACAGGATGTTTCTCTAGTGACGGGATTGGAGTGTAGGAGCATATGAAGTGATGATATCACACAGGGACACAAAACAGCATGTCTTTGCCATCTCTTGTGGAAGAAAATTGACTCTGTAGTGGTACCAACCAGATGACCCGAAAGTATGCTCATTACCACCCCACCGTCAGAATCCTCTAACAGACCAGGAAAGTCATTTAAGGAAGATCAGATAACTCACCAGAGTGTCAGTTCCAGAGTAAGGATCAGATGTTGAACCTAAGCCCATCTGACCCCAAAGAACCACGAGATATTCTTGACTATCACGCCACACGGGCAGTAGTTACTCACGGGCTCTCACGTTGCTCAGCCTTTCCTCCAAGTTTGCTTCTTCCGGCTTATTGTCTCTGTAAGATATAGACTGTTTTCCCAGCACCCGAGCTGGAAAAGAGCACCAGGGAAGTATCCATTCTCTCGTTTATTCTGTAAACTCTGCATCAGGCTTTGTCTTGGGAGATAAATGGACAGTTAGGGTAGAAGAAGGGCCCTTGATGAACTTCACCCAGATAATTATAATGCAACATGATAAAAAAAAAAAAAGATAGAAATTTGTACCCGGTGCATCTGCTCGCAGAGGTCCCATCTCTCCAGGTCGTGGTAAATGTGTCTAACTTTCTAAGATGCCGCTTAATCATTTTCCACAGTGACTGTGCCATGCGTTCCCAACACTCAGAGCATTCCAGCTGTTTCACATCCTTGTCAGCACTTAGTGTTGTCTGCTTTTAATTTATGCCACCCTAATTGACTTGTAAGTGGTAGCCCACTGTGGTATTAATACGAAATTTTCTAACCAATCTTTTTAGATGTTTGTTTGCATCCATATATCTCCTTTGCCTATGTATTTTGTGTATATCTTTTGTCCACATGTTTAATTGGGATGCTTAGTTTCTTTTTTATTGATACGACTTACTACACCCCCCCGCCCCGCCTCAACAGTTGAAGAAAGGCTTTTTGGTAGGTGTGAGGAAACACACATACGGAGAAAGACCTCCTGCAAAGCAGAGGGGGACTCAGGAGACTAAATCCCAACTTTTCCTTGAGAGCTGGGCATTTTAAAAGTCTTTGAAGGGTCTTCCTTCCCTAATTTAGGGTTGGTCAGTTTTACAAAAGACAGGATGGCTGACTGGCCCCACAACTGTGTACACATGTCCTTGTCTGGCCTTGAACTTTTAGGGGACATTTTTTTCTTAAATCTGATTTTTAACTAAACATCATGTTCAGGGATTTGTTAACTGGGTTTTCAGTGCATTCGACAGTTAACAAAGTGATGTGAAGGAGATGCTGTAGGAGTCGTTGCCATGGAGACTAGGTTGGCCTTTGGTACCGACTAGGGTGTGGTCAGTGGGGCCAAACTTTGTGTATGTTTGCCCACAGTGCAAGGAGGAAGTAGTACCAAGAAAAGGAAGATAAATAAGAATCAGAAAGCATAGGAAGGACTTGGATCTTTGACCTCCAAAGGAAAATGGGGCTTCTCTAACTTGTCTGTGGGTGCTGGATGGGTTAGAGATGCTAGCAGGCTGGTTTACATCGATGAGCTAAGCAGTTAGACAACAATAAGAAATGTGGTCAGAGTTCCCCGTGTTCCTGCTCCTCGGCTCAGACCGGGGTGAGGCGAGACAGACAGGGTTCTCATCAGTGGAAGAGGAGGTCCTGTTTCTTTGTAACTCTAGAGTGATATAAGCAGGCAGTGGTAATTTTAGGGAAGGGGAACATTTCTAATTTACTTCTAGTGGTTATATTGATATACTAATAAACGTCTTTTTTTTTTTTTTTTTTTACTTTTTCTTTATTAAATGGCTGACTGTGAAAAACATTGTTCTGGGAAGGAGGCCTGCAGAAGACTCTAGTGTGCCCTTCCTTCCTGTCACCTGACTCCTAGGCTGTTTGCCATTGGGAAAACAGAATAATCAGAGTCCTTAGAAGGTTTGAGGCTTCCTGTGCATCTCATTCCTGGCCTGTCTGCGTGGTTTTGTATGTGAGTGTTTTTATGAAGAATAGTTTCATAGCTTCCTCAGCCTCCAAGTGGCCTGGCACCCCCAAAGGGCTGTGAACTTGTGTTCTAGAGTGTGTTCTTGGCACGCTCACTGCAGCGACGGCACCGCGAACACCCCGTGTCCTAGCTTGAAAGCGTTATGGCAGGAAGTCGTGTGTCAGATGAAATTAGGTGTGTGTTAAGTTGTGGGACTGAGCCCAAGGTCCTTTCAGTTCTTGTACAAGGAATTTTGATTCTCTTCCTGGTGTAATTAATCTGTCACATTTGGCCAGGGATAATTTTTTTTACTTGTTAAAAAAACCTTGATAATGTATGTTCCTTGTTGTGTCTAGTAAAGCAAAACATCAGAAGTTATAGGATTGGCTTAAAGCTTCTATATATGCACAGAGCCATGTTACACATTAGAGAAGACAGAAGAGTATAAATGGGATCCTGGGAAGACAGAAGCCATGCATCCAGAGCATGAAGGCCAAGGAGTGTGGAGGAGGGACAGCATTTCATGCAGGGATGCAGGTTTTGGCTGTGGATCCATGAGTAGTGTTTGGATGTGAAGGGGAGGAACTAACCTTTAGCTGGGAGGAAATATAATGGGAGGTTGGGCTGAGAATACTCTATCTACATGGAATGTTCTTATTAGAAGAGTGGACACAAGGTTAGAGTAAACACAGGTAAGAGGACACTTTGCAGTGGTTTATCTGGTGGAGGGAGTTAATATGAAATAATATGGAGGTGTGCCAATATGAAAAGGTGACTCTCTGGAAAGGAAATAGACTAGACTCTGAGCTCCTGTGTAAGGCCATGGAGGAGGGGGAAAGGAAGGGAAGCGTGGTGGGACAGCCTTGCGGAGGGGCGTGTGCAAGGGGAGCGGGGCAGCGAGTCAGGTGATCCACAGACTCACAGACTTCATGTCCTCAGTAGAAACCACGCTTATTTTTAGAATAAAGCTTTAAAGATGTTTAAAAGGGAAGGCCCCTGGACCTTTTATGAAATGCAGCTATTAATGCAAAAAGACTTTGTTTTTGAAACATAAGAGATAGGGTCTGGAGAGATGGCCCAGCAGTTACAATTAGTTGTGGGTGTCACAGAAGACCTGGGTTTGGTTCCCAGCGCTCATACTGTCAGCTTGTAACTGCCTGTGATTCCAGTTCCAGGGCATCCAAATGCCCTTTTTTACTCAGTGGGTACCTGGACACCTGTGGTGCACATACATACACGCAGGCACATCCAGATAAATATAAATAAATCTTTAAAGTTCAAGAGGTAGGGGCTGGAGAGATGTTTCAGTTGGTAAATGCTGCCGTGGAAGCATCGGGACATGATTTGGGGTCCCCAGCACCCATGTAAAAAGCTAGGCTTGGCAGCATGCTTGGGAGGCAGAGACAGGTGGGTCCCTGGGCACACTAGCTAGCCAATCTAGCCAAATTGGCAGGCTCCATGTTCAATGAGAGAATTTGTCTCAAAAAATAAGATGGAGAGTGATTGAATATGACACTGGGTGTTGATCACTGGCCTCCTCACACGCATGCACGTGTGTGCTCACCGGCACACATGCGTACTCACACATGAATGCATACACATGCATATATCACAGACACAAAATAAAGATAGACCACAAGAGACGAATAGGCTAAGAGTTTCAGTGCTGGGGGCATGATTATTATATAGAACCATGTTGGAATGGACAGTGCGTAGTTAAGAGCAAAAGCAAACCCGGAACTCAGAAGCTGTGGAAGATCCTGTAGTGGATCGTCTTGATGGAAATGCTTAGGAATACTTCTTTAGTACCGGAGATGTGTGAGCGCAGCTGAGCCCATTCCTGTGTGTGCCAGCCAAGATCTGGCCAGAGAGACAGAACCAGCACCACCACAGGATTGTGGGAGTGCATCAGGAACTCCGGGTTTCCTGGAGGAGAGCAATACTGTTGTTTTCTAACGGCAGAAGAGACCCAGCAGCCACAGTAGGAGTGGTTGTTAGAAGTGCTGAGCAGGCCTGCCAATGGCTGGCAGTGGTGCCGTGTGACGAGGAGCCCCCCTGTGTGCGTGGAGACATTCCACTGCGATGCAGGAGAAAAGAGTGAAATCGCTACTTACTTTTGTCCAAGCGTAGGAATTCAACTTGACTAATAACGCGTGGACTGACTCTAGTGCCTCATGATGCCTAGGCTCCTCTCCAGCCCTGAACGTGTCCTTCTGATGGGAGGCAGGGGATGCCAGCGTTTAGGAAGGCTTATCTTCTGGTTGGCTGGACTCACAGCAGTAAAGTGACTAACGATATACAGCCAACTTAGGATCAGACCTTTGAACATGTGTATCATCAAACAGTAACCCAAGATCTAAAAAAAGGAGGGAAGCCCATTCGCTCACTCTGCCGTGAGTGAGAGACACATTCCACTGAGAACAAAAGGATCAATGAGGTAAAATTATTTAAACTCTTAATTTCATCTTTAGCTCAGTCTTCTAAATATGGATTTTATTTTGCTTTGTACTATGGAAGTATGTGCATAGGCTATAAAGACAATAGATCACACCTATAATTTATGAGTATATAAAAATTTATATGTGTACATATATGTGCATTTAAACATTTCTTTAATTTTTGAACAAAAAGAGCACATGATCACAACCAGCAGAGGGGTATTTGTGTCCAGAAGGAACCCTCTTGGGAACTGTTTTACAGAATTATCTGGTCTCTGTTTCCCACATTAGAATGGGTTAGCGATGATGGGTGAGGAGGAAGAGGTGACCTCAGAGCTGGCAAGCTCACAGCATGGGACCCCTGCTCCTGCGTGTTGCTGGGTCACTCTCTGGTAGAGCTGCCCTGAAGGAGACAGAGCTTTGCCCTGCTGGTGGGATGGGCGGGCTGGAGGGAAAGGAGGTGGCACAGAGGCTCTGTAGAGCCCGCTCTGGGGTCTGTGTCTGTTAGCTAACGGTTTTGATAATGAATTTCACCCTCCCTGTGGCAGTATTCAACAGAAATATGACAGAAGCCACAGAGGTAACTTTTGATTTTTTTAATGGCCATCAAAAAAGCAAAAAACAAGCCTGGCTGTGGTGGTGCACACCTTAAATCCCAGCACTCGGGAGGCAGAGCAGGCAGATCTCTGTAAGTTCCAGGCTAGCCTGGTCTACAGAGAGAGTTCCAGGACAGCCAGAGTTACAGAGACACGAAACAAAAAACAAAACAAACAAACAAAAAACCAAACCAAACAACAACAAAAAAGCAAAAACCAAACAACAACAATCAAAACCCAAACTAGGTAGAATGGTTTAATAAATTGTATTGAGTCCTACACACCCAGATTATTATTATACTGCATAATTTATATTAAGTAATAATGCAATACTTACTATTCTTTCCACACCTTTATGAGTCTTCAAAACTAGGTGTAGTTCGGCCTACAATGAGCATCCATTTGGAGCAGCCAGCTTTCCTGTGCTCACATGACTTGTGCCTGGTTTGTACTATGTTAGGCTCGATTGGGAGTATTCAACTGGGAGCCTGAAGACAAAGCTAGATGGAACTAAGGGTTATCTAATGGTTTTCCTGGCTTTCTGGGAGGCTCCCCACAGGAACCCTGGGTATGGGGCGAATGGTAGAGAAGGTGTGGCCTGGGTTGGATGCACTTACTCTTCACTCTCTACCAAAGCCACTTCGCTTTGTGTGTTTATATTTTGCCTCGGAGGTGGCTTTAGGAAACGACTCTGAAAAAGAAATTTAAAGAACTTTTAATTGATGAAGTTAAAACAAAGTTAAAACCTTACCCAGTTCCTTTTCAGAAATGAAGACATAAAATCCAAATGATGCTAAGCCATCTGGCCAAGGGTACCTTCATCAAGCAGACACATGTCTACGTATACTTTATACTTGCGGATTGTTTTCCCCTTTAGACTACTGGCGCTATATGTGTATTTGAAGGCTACATGATAGTTAACTGACTTGAAGCACCTCTTTGGTGGCCAGCCTTCAGGTAAGATGTGAATGATTTTTGGAATCTCTGATGTTTCTCCACACGGGGGAACATTCAGACATTCCTCTCTACCTTTTGCATCCACTCGGACGGGAGGAGAAATGTGTCTAAGTATGCCGCCGTCATGTACCTGTGAGCCGTGTTACTGCCGGGGTGGTGGTGGTGGGAGAGCTCTGGTCTTGGGGACTCCTGTCTTTGTAGTCAGAGCACAGGTTCAGTGTTCTGCTTTTCTCCATCCTGGCTGTAATTTTGACAGACCACTGAACCTCATGATTGGGTTTGCTTAGCTAGGAAATGAGCTTGGCCACTGGTCACAGCCTGCTGATGAGCTCAGTGAGTTAGGACGGAAGGAGGTGATATAAAATTACATTAAAGTCAGAGTTCGGGAAATGGCTGAGTGGGTAAAGTGTTTGCTGCATGAGTGGAGGATTGGAGTTTGGATCCCCAGGACTGGCAGAGACAAGGATGGTAGTTGTAAGCTGCTGTGGTGGCTCAGCAAGAGAGACCAGGAGGCATAATCATAGGTGCAAATCTTTCCAGTTCTCAGCAGAGGGAACCACCATCATGGCCAGTGCCATACTCCCGGTGGAAATCCGAGCATCTCAACTCAGGTCTTTTTATTCTTTCAGAACTCCTTAGGTGTTCTACTGATACCATGTGTGCAGATCATAAGCAATTAAACATCCCGCACATACATCCAACACCTGCAGACAATACAAAACACCAAGACCTAGGCAGACCCTCACCCAACAGTGCACAAAACAATATTTTAAACACAACTAAAAATAAACTTCTGCAACTAAGTATTCCTGGAGCAAGCTGGCTAGCTAGATTATATGGATCAGCAAATTCCAGTTTCAAATGAAAGACCCTGCCTCAGTTATAAGGTAGAGAACCACCGAGAGAGACACCTGATATCAACCTCTGGCTTCCACATACACACGTATGCACATTCACACATACACATGCGCCTACACATATGCGAGTACTAATGCATGCAAGCATACCATATACACATATACACTCAAAGGCAGAGGTCAGTCGTCAGTGAGGATTGGCTGAGGTTTGGGAGGCAGTTACTCAGACCCCTTTATCGTAATGGTGTGGTCTTGTGCTGAGACTGAGAAGTCTCTAGATATACACATAAAACATTTGTGTTGCCTCTGAGCACCATGCTGTCGTTTCTGATGGTGAGGCTGCCCTCCGGGCTGCTCTTAGGTCCCAAGCTGTGTGATGTGTGCAAAGCTGCCATGGGCTTACAGTATTGGCTTCCCGTGTGGCGTGCAGAAGGTCCTAGGGTGCTGGTGACTCACCTTATTTCTGCTGTCACATCTTTCTCGGCCTGCTAGGCTAACAACCATCTAAACCCTAACAGGCCTATCGCCTTGCCACAGGAAGTGTAGAGCCCAGAGACATAGGCACATATTTTCATATCCTTTTTAAGTGAATACAATCTATTTTAAAGTTTTATTTGAATACTGAGCTGTAGTTTGCACAAGCTGCTTGAATTTTAAGCAGATGTGTGTGCAATGCTGGGCGTCACCTTGGATTCTTCATCCAGTTTCATAGTCATTGGTTTTTAGGGGTGCAGCTGGGTCTCAGGCCTGGGCCTTGAGTGGGAAATCTAGTGAGGGCTTCCACGTGCTTTTCTGTCCAGAGCCATGACACTTCAGCTAGGACCAGGGTCATTTTCTGAGTGTCCAGGGGATAGGGCCATGTCATTGGGTTGTTGCTGTAGGACACACCCGTGGCCTATATAATTGGCTCAACTTTGCTAATTAGCAACTCCAACAGCGCTTGGAGTCTGGAAATCTCTAGGTAAAGAAGTATTTTCTGATATACTAGTCCTTGGAAAATATCCATTAATGGATATTTTGTAAACATTAATTAAACATTAAAAGTAAACATTAATATTTACTTTTCTTAATTTCCAAGGAGTTTGATAATGTTTCTAGCTAGATGAAATTGGGTTATTTAAGATTACTTAAGCATTGTTTATCTTTGAGTGACTAGGAAAGTAGTAGCTGAAACAAACAAAACCCATGTTAGTGAAAGCTAGTAAAATAGATTCTTTAAAAACATCCTCATTAGAGGGCTGGAGGGATGACTCAGTGGTTCAGAGCATGCACTGCTCTTCCAGAGGACCTGAGTTTGATTCCTGCCATCCATATTAAGTAGCTCACAATTAGTTGCTTGTAATGCCAGCCAGGGAATCCAATGCCATCCGCTAGCCTCCATGGGTCCTCCATGGGTCCTCCCACACATGTGGCATTTACCCACAAACATATACACATAAGTAAAAAAAAATAAATCTTGAAATACTTGATAGTTAGCAATATGCCTATTATTATGTCTTAGGGAGTCCAGGGACTTGGTTTATTACTCAACAATCATGTTTCTTTAGCAGCAACAAACACATGTTAGAAGAGAAATTTCACGTAGAGCTGTATTTATTTCACTTGACAGGAACAAGGGCAAACAGGTTTATTTTGGCTCACGTTTTCACAGGATATCATTTCATCATGGTAGGGAAGCCATGACAATTAGAGAAGCTCTCTCCTAGTGGTGAAGCATATGACATTTCTTGTTACATCCTGGAGGGTTAAGAAGGCCAGAACAGATCTGGAAGCAGGGTGGGATATCCCAAGGCTGCCCCCTAGTGGCCTGTGTTTGCTAGCTAGGCTTTGTTTCCTAAATACAACCCTTCAAAACGTGCTTCTAGGTGGGGACCGAGAGACAACTTTACATTCAAACCGTAACAAAAGCCATGATATAGGACAAAAGAAAAGGACTTATAGATGTTAAGGGGGGTCGTTTTTATGGAATAAGTGGTAAGGAGTTGGTTTTAACTTATGTTGAGTTAAAATCTGATATTTTGGTCAGATTTCACTATTTCCAATTTGAAAATCCACCTCCATTGGATGGAAACCTCCGTTCTCTTTCTTGCTCTAACTGCTGAGAGTGGACATTTGAATGGAGGAAAAAGTGACTTTCAGTCTGCTCTCTGTCTTTTTAGGTTGGGACAAAGACGAAGGATTGGTAAGGTCCGTTGATGGTTCCTGAGGGCAGCCAGATCTGGTAGGACACCAGCAAAACAGCTTAAACAGCCACATTAGTCAGGAAGGCCAAACTGTGCTGGCTCTGCACATTCTCCCACAGTGAAGTGTGGTGCAGGAGAGTCATTAGGGGAGCCCCCTTTTGATCATGAGTCAAGGTCCCAGTTGCTTTTATATTGAAACCAGAAACTTGTCACCGCTAGTGCTCATCTGATGGTTGATGGTGCTGACTGGTCTTATGTCAACTTGACACAAGCTAGAGTTATCTGGAAGGAGGGAACCTCAGTTGAGAAAATGCCTCCAATCCAGCTGTAAGGTATTTTCTTAATTAGTGATTGATGGGGGAGGGCCCAGCTCATGGTGGGTGGTGCTATCCGTGGGCTGGTGGTCCTGGGTTCTAAAAGAATGCAGGCTGAGCAAGCCATGTGGAGCAAGCCAGTACGCAGCATTCCTCTATGGCTTCTGCATCAGCTCCTGCCTCCAGGTCCCTTCCCTGTTTGAGGTCTTGTCCTGACTTCCTTCAGTGATGAACGGTGCTGTGGAAGTGTAAGCTGCATACACCCTTTCCTCCCCGAGTTGCTTTGGCCATGGTGCATCCTCACAACAGTAACCCAGACTAAGCCAGTGGCAAGCGCCAATCTCTTGGTGTAGTCAATCTATCATGGTGTCGTCTGACTTCCTGAGGAGACGCACATAAATGTTTACTCACTCCAGACAGGAGTATCCACGGCAGACCGAAGCAATGATTGCGATCACGTCTAGCACGATGAGCCAATGACTTTACTTACAGAAGTATGGGTGACCAGAGGTAGCTGCATCACTAAAAATCTCACCCGAGCATCACTTGAAGCTGTGTCCCTGCAGCTCCCTGACTGATTTGATGGACGCTTTGTGGGAGGGAGAGGCCTCGAGTGTCTGGAAACTTTCACGAGCTTCCTGGGCCTTGTAAGTTTTATTAATTTCCCGCATCTTCTCTCTAGAAAGCAATGTTTCAATCCACAGGAAATAGCTATCCAAAGATAGGAAATCCCCAGATCTGTGCAGAATTCTCCCCACGTGTCTCCCCACCCTTTACTTCCAGGAGGCTTTGCTTCCCACAGTATTGTGGATCCAAGACTCCTGTCTTTCTTTCTCTGTCTCCTCCTTTACTGTTTGGGCCTGAGGTTGTGAAAGTCTGTGCACTCTACAGCCTTTACTTACACAGAGAGAGAGAGAGCTCTTATGGAAAATGGCAGCATTTCCTCATTTCATAATGCCTCCAAATTATGAATGATTATAAAATACATGCTTATAATTTATCATCTATAATCATTTTTTTTCTTTTGGGAACATCCACAGAGTTCTAAATGTTCACTTTATTGAATGTCCTCCAAAATGTCTTGGATTATTGGCATTTATTGAATTGAATAAGTTTCTATGAAGTTTCTGAGTCACCATGTAATAAGTTTTATCCTAAATATTTAAAACATTCTGATTAGTTTTACTCCAGTAACAAATCTTATTTTTGGGCAAGCTTAAGCTCAGAGAAAACTTATAAAGATAATTCAGGGGTTTTTAACACACCCATTACCCACTTTCTCCTAATATAAACATTTCACGTAACTGTGCACATTTGTCAGTTTTTCAACATTAGCCCTGGTGTAGTTCTAACTAAACTACAGGTTTTATTCTTACAATTTGAATTTTATTTGGTGGCAGTGATTTCCCTCCTCCCACTAACGTCCTTTTTCTGTCCGAGGACGCTGTCTAGGATATCATTTTTCTTTCAGCCAGGTATCCATTTCTGTGATGGTTTCAAACCCTTCCTTTATTTTTCATGACTTTGGCTTTTTGAAACTATTTTGTGGACCATCTCCTAATTTGTTTTTTTATCAGATGCTCTCTCATCTTTAGACTGGCTTATGGAAATAAGGATAGACTAGTTCAAAGACTAAATGAGCTCATCAATCTAGACCAGTGCTTCTCAACCTTCCTGATGCTGTCTCACCCTTTAACATAGTTCCTTGTGTTGTGATGACCCCCAACCATAAAATTATTTTGATTGCTACTTCATAACTGTAATCTTGCTACTGCCATGAATTGTAATGCAAATATCTGATAGGCAGATGGTCTTAGGTGACCCCTGAGAAAGGGTCATTTGACCCCCAAAGGGTTTGAGACCCACAGGTTGAGAATTGCTGATCTAGACAGTAGCATATGATATCAGCATGACTTACTGGGGATGGAGAGATGGCTGAATGTTTAAGAACATTTGCTGATCTTCCAGAGGACTTGAGTTTAGTTCCCAGTACCCAGGTTGAGTGGCCCACAACTGCCTGCAACTCCAGTTTCTTTGTCTTCTGTAGGCACCTGCACACACACTCACAGGAACATAAATAAAACTCAAATTAAATCATTGAAAATATGACTTGTCACTCATGGTAGTAATCTTGACTACTTGGTGAATGAAGGTAATGTCTATACAATGTTTATTTTCCCCCTTTTTGTACCGTTACTCATTATCCCCCTTGTCCTGTGACAGTGTCTTGGAGCCCAAGCTAGCTTCAAATTTGCTATGTAGCTGAGGATAGCCTTGAACTTGTAATACTCCTGTCTCTACCTCTTGAATGTTGGCATTAAATTCATACCAAGATACCTAGCTTATGTGGGCTAAGGACCAAACCTATGGCTTCATGCATGCTAGGTAAGCGCTCCATCCACTTAGCTACATCCCCATCCCTCATATGCTATTGCAAGCAAGTTACTAGAGACTGGCCTCTGTTTGGGGAGAGGTGTCTCTTCGTTTTCTTTTGGAATTGGTCTGTAACGAGGCTATGTTCCTCTCCTCTATGATTTCTATTTCATTTTTATTCTTTGGGTTATGACATCATTGTTTAGTTTATTGCTCCAATTCTTCCGCCTCTGTAATGCTGGAAACTCTTTCAGGTTGACTCTTGAGTCAAAATACATTTTTGTCCCTTCATAATCTTAATTTCAAAGATCAGTTTTAGTATTACAGCAGAATTTAGAGGAAGGTATGGAACTTTTCCATACACCCCACCCTAGGTTAACCTCTGCAGTGTTCCCCAGCTTCATTTTTTGCACCTTCACAGGTGATAACCATGCAAAGCCCGTTATTTATACAAAGTTCAATCTAAGCGTACATCCCATGCATTTTACAGACATGTCATACACAGCCACCGTTATCCTATTGTGTATATTGGAGTTTTTTTCACTCCTTAAAAGAGCCTGTGGGCCTTTTTAAAAAATTTTTATTCTTAATTACTTTGACCTGGAGAAACTGGGATTCTCTACTCCCTCAAAGTGATGTTCAATGAGAAGGTTTTTATACTCTTCCTTAAATCTCCAGTAGCCCATGAATATAGTTAAAAAGACTATATATGTATATAATTGCCAATATGTTAAAAAATAGAAACTTGATTCATGTGGAGCCTTAGAATTCAATTACTCATAAACGAATGAAATCATTACCTTACTTCAAAGAGATGAATTCTTGCCAAGGACCATGGTGGGTACGTTCCTGGAAACTAAAAGGGAACAATGAACAGCTAAAGCTTCCAAGTCGAATGATCTGCTGAGGGCGGCTCATGCAAGATGTGCCCACTTCTAAATGGAGTCATTCCTGAGAATGAAGTACTCATGTAGACTTCCTGCTTCCTTCCTTCCTTCCTTCCTTCCTTCCTTCCTTCCTTCCTTCCTTCCTTCCTTCCTTCTTTCCTTCCTTCCTTCCTTCCTTCTTTCCTTCCTTCCTTCCTTCCTTCCCTTTACTCCCTCCCTCCTTCCCTCCCTCCTTCCGTTTTCCTTTTTATACAAATGAATATTCTGAAATATTTCCCAGATTTGGAATTATAATTGATAGATGGTGGGAACTAAGGAGGACGATAAGTTATATAGTCCCCTAGACTAGCATTCCAGGTTGATAGTTTGTAGTAACTGCACATATATACTTCTTGGAATGTTACATTTTGATGGAGTCTTTGACACTGAAAAGCAGCTTCTCTCAAGGTTTCTTTTTTTTAAAGTTTTGATTACAGAAATTCTGATTAAGAGGTGCTAATTCAGTCTCGCCACTGTTACATTTACAGCTCAATGTAATGGCTGCAGGAGAGAAAGCTTTGCTTTTAAAACCCAGGGAGTGTCTGAAATGACACATATGCATGGAAATGCAGGAGAGGATGGAACAGAAGCTGTGCCAACTCGTTAATTTCCCCTGGGGTTTACACAAGTGTGGGCATTTATCGTGTTTTTACAGCTACACACTTGCTGCCACTTGGCGTTATCCTTACAAGCGATCAGTGTTAGATTCGTCTTCCAGGAGCAGAAGGAAAAGGAGGATGTGAGTGTTACCTTTAAAAGGCAGCATTGGGGCGCAGAACAGTTAAGAAGTGCTTTTAGCCAGTGTCTGTAAAAGGCTTTGCTGTTCCATTACCTTGATGGATTTGCTATTTTATGTCCTATGGAGTATAAAATGTGACCAATATAGTTTGGATTCCAGGGGTTTTTTCTTGTTTGTTGAGTGCACTGGTGTTTAAGATGATGATTTAAATTAGGTTTAATGTACCTGTGTAATCAAGCATGCAGTGTTTTGAAGTCACTAACCAAGAAGAAAGAAGAGAACTCTTGCAGCCTTCTGCAGTAATGAGACCCATAAATCAAAGGGACATGGAAACTTCTACTGAATCCTGGGGTCTGATTTCAGGCACCTTAAAGGGATGCCTTTTTTAGATCAGGCTTGCTGTGACTGTAGTGCTGAGTGTAGGTAAAAAGGAAAAATCTAGATGCAAAGCAGAGAACCTGTATAGGGCTAACAAAAATAGGAAAAACAAATGAACAAGCAAACAACAAAACACCAACTAAAACTAAAACTAAAACACAAACCAGAATCCAATCATACACTCTTCGCCTTTTCTTTCAGACTTGAGATCATGTGGTTAGGAGGTCTATGCCTAAGGAGGAAACCCTAAGGAAGGTCTAATATAAAGAGACATTCATTTCTAGGTGTGTGTGTGTGTTTAGATACCAAATGCATGCTGCTGATGGCGGTCCAAGCTATATGCAAGAGACACAATGTTTTCCACCGAGGGGCTAGGAGATCCAGGTTCTTCTAGAAGTTAGCACAGGCCACCACAGTTCTCCTCAGCTCCTCTCCCACAGGATGACTTCAGATTGTGCACATAGTCCTATTTTTAAACCGAGGGCTCCATTTCACGGTTACATACCTTTCTGTTCAAGTGCTAAAAACAAGGCTCATTTAAGTTGGTTTATACCCTGCTGCAGGCTGGAATGACAAGCTAGGATTCTGTCATGGTGTAAAGTCAAAATGGGGACGTGAGTCTATTTTCTTTCAATTTTCTCTTTCCTTTAAACTCACTGGAGTGCTAGCACATGCAGACATATTTGACTCCCTCGCTGTGGGAATATTTGTACTGAGGGTGGTTGCATTTGGATTTCAGGAAGGTGTTGCTCTAAGTAAGTACTGGAGATGACGTAAGCCCAAAGGGACATTTTTGCCAGTGAGGACCATGTTTAATTCATCTTGGGGACAAGGCACAGGGAGGGAGAGAGGGAACTTGTGAATGTTATTGGCTGCGCTGAATTTAAAATTGAGGCTTTGCTTGGAGAAGTAAGCTGGGAGAAGAGTCAAAACGACATGAATGGGGCAGCGCCACAGCAGAGACACAGAGCGGGCTCACCAGGACCCTGTTCTCTTCCAGGCGGTGGGGGCTCCCACTGGGCCAGATCTGGGAAGTCAGCTGGGCTGAGAGTACAGAGGAGAGAAGGTGGAAGGAACTTGTGGGTTCAGCTTGCAGGCGTGGAGGAAGCATGCCCGGAGGGAAGTCTAGCGGAGCAACTGCTTCTCTTAAAGGGCCCCACTGAACTCCATCACTGCCCTCAGGGCAGGGGTTCTAGCTCACAGGTGCTTCCTGAGGCATGGAGGAGGCAGGCTGAGAGGGGACTCTAGGATAGAGGAACAGAGCCATGAACAGGACTCAAGATGGTGGGGGCATTGTGGCTGCTGCCTCACCACCGCCCCTCAAGTCACCACCAGCTCCTCCTGTGTCTATGGACCAGGAGAGCGCTACACTGGGGCCAAGTCTGCGGGTGGAACTTTGAGAATAGAAGTGGTTGGAGGGAGACAGTGGTGGTGACAGATCTTGAGAGTCAGCTGGCTTTCTTTCCTTCCTTCTCTCTTCTCTCTTTTCTCTCTTCTTTCTTCTCTCTCCTCCTCTTCCTCCTCTTCCCCTTCTTTTTTTGAGGGCTGAGGGGGGGGAGTGGACCTGGGAGAGGGTGTGATCAAGGTACATTGTATGAAACTCAAGTCATTAATGAAAGTATTATGGGGAAAAATAAATTCAGGTTTTGGGTAAGCATGGAAAGAAAGGTATTGTGAGGACCAGCGCCCCCTAGTGGCGGTGGCACTGACCTTGCCTCTCCGCTTTCCAGTAAAATCTGGCTTTCCCAGATCCAGTATTCAGGTCCTGACAAATCACAGAGATCCCCAAGACACTGCCTGTTTCCTTTAAAAGGCCCACGCACCTGAGTCTGGTTGTCACCATTTTGTAAAGTGACTGGCCCTGCATGCAGGTTTGCTCTGCAGAGTAAACGTGCTCTTGCTTTTTGCATACGTTTTCTAGGTGGTCTTTGTTGGGTGATTCTTAGACCCAACAGTATTTACATGACTAAATATTTGTAGCCTTTAGGGAGAGTGGGGAGGGGTTAACATAAATTATTATTGTGAAGTGGGAGAGACAGAGCTTCCAATTTGTCCTTGACTCTCGCCAGACTGGGTTTGTGGCTTTAAGACTGGCTTTAAGACTGGCAAATCTAATGAAGCAGGGTCAGAGATTGGAAGGGCTTGCCCAAGTTAAGGACACTTCTACAGCCCTTCTTTTGCACAAGTCATGGCTCATAAAACCTCCCAGGTACAGTTAGAATTCCTGTGATGTTTCCGTTAGTTTATATCTAATCTCAAATTCCAGTCAGTTTGAACCGGCTACTTAGAGTGCTGTGTGGAGATGGCCTAAGGGAAATCTTTGGGATGCGTGAGTGTAGGTCTCTGCTGTGAATTCCCAGTGGTGACACACATCCGTCCCTGTCCCAGGTCACATCACTCCACACAGCGGTTTATCACATTCGTTTTTGTAAGCATCCGAAATCGACTCTTGCCGGTTGCTTCTACCTGATACTTCCCCAGACCTAGTTCTTCTGACTGTAATGTAACTGAGCCTGCTGACTCAGCAACCTTATTTTCAGAGCGATCCTGAATAATTTGCCTCTAGAATATTCTAAAGCCTCATGGACTGAAGTTCCTTAACACAGCCATCAGCTTATTGATCATTGCTTACTGAACATTTGTAGATAAGATGAGGGAATGCAGTTCAGTTTTTGCCTCTCAGTTCATCCCTTCTCCTGCTTCCTTATCTGTAAGAATCCACCATCTTTACTCTTTCGTATTGGGTGCATTGCCCTGAGTAATTGGCAAAGAATGTGTGGGTTCAGTGCTTCAAACTTGCTCAAAGTTCAGAACTCTGTTCTCTTACAAAGCCCTGGCAGCTTGGGGTTCAGAGGAGGTCCTGTGAGTCGGGCCTATTGATCGTGTTGGAAAGTGAGCATGGGCTTGTGGGCAAGAAAATGACTCATGGGTGTGACTTCACCGTTGCCCTTGTTTTAAACCCCTTGCAGCGAAAGTGTTACCCAGTTCGGACAGAGACTGTCAGCCAGGGCTGGGCTCGCCTTGACTCAGTGATGTGTCACATTCTCTACCGGAAACTCACATTCTTAACACCAGTCATCATAAACTTGGCAAGAAACCTTTTGGAGAGGTGTTGGTATTTGGTAGATTTATTTTTTTTTCCAGCTGCCCATGAAAAACAAACTCAGAAATCTGTTTTATTTCTCCCCCCTTCCCCTTTGAAAATTTGTTTTGGAATAGTTTGTCATTCCTCCGTCTGGAGAATGCTCATTGTTGATCTGTAAAGCATTGTTTGCCTAGGGCCATGGCAAGGTGACTGTGGTTCTGCGTGAAGGGTAGAATAAACTGGGGCAGCGTGCCTGTTGGGGTGATGAAACCTCTTAGCCGGTGTTAGGCGGTGGGTGGCTAGCCCTGGCTGGTGACCACAGGTCTGCACTTCAAATACGCCTGGGATTTACTTGAAGTCTTCTGAGGTCTTGTAGCATGCCTGTCCAGTTACTCACTGAAGTAGTAGGTGACTCTTTACTGTTCAGTGGTTTTGTGCTAAGAGTATGCCCAGACTTGCCAGCCCATGCTAGGAACTTCCCAGAAGCCTAAAGGCCACGCCCGGCTATAAGGGGCTCCTGTTCCATTCTCTGGTTTATTCTTATAGCTGATGAGTGTTCTAAAGGACTGTACTTCTTATCTGGTGTGAACAGCTTGAAACCATGGCTTTTTTTCACTCACACATTTTCTGATGTTCAGCACTGGGGAAACCCAAGCAGAGAAGTCAGTGTGGAGCCATGGAGGTCTTGTAGACTATCTGAGGACTAGGTCAAAACTGCAAGTTAGTTTCTAGCTGAGATCTTGGCCAGACGGTTCATCTGTGTACATTACTGTATGAGCCTTGAAGGAAAGATTCACTAAAGCAATTTTTTTTTTAAACTCTCGCTGTTCATCAGAAACACCTGTGAACTTTTAATTTTTTTTTTACCTATGTATTCTAGGGCCTGCATTCTAAAGATGGGCCTCAGTAGATCTTGGTGGAACTCTGAGGTTGGGAATTTTTTTCTCAAAGTTCCATATCGTCAAGGGTGAGAACTGTTACATGTAACCCGTCCTGTCCTTTATGAGTAAGTTTAACAGCTGACTAGGTTAATGATGAGGGCAGGACTGAAGAGTTGGGTCAATTCTCAAGTTCCCTGATATGGTTTTGGATAGGACTTGTCCCTTTGCTCACCACTGGGTGAAGGCTCCATCTCATCATCTGGGCCTGTCTGTAGCGCAGCTGTGAAGTTTTCTGGTCTCTGAAAGAGGGAGCAAGAGCACGGGAGTAGTAGTTACTTTTTGTTGCCGTGGTAAAATGCAATGACCAAAAAGTGTCTTAAGAAAAGAGATTATTTTGACTTACGGTTCGAGGGAGCTATGAGGCCGTCATGGTGGGGTAAGATGGCAGCAATTGGCAGGTGTTTTGGCAGGAGCAGGATGACAAAAGACCACATATCCAACTGCACACACGAAGCAGAGAGCAAACAAAGTGGGGTGAGGCTTTAAACCCTTAAAGCCTACCGCCAATGATGCTCTTCCTCCAGCAAAGCTGCATCTCTTCATAACTTCCCCAAATGTGGGACTCACCAACTGGGGACCTTTAAATGCCTTGGCCTATAGATGATGTTTCTCATTCATTTCACCATGATGAGCCAAGTAGAAATCATGACCTGTTTGTGACCTAGGCTTAGAGACAAAAGTCCCATCACGTTTGTTATAGGCTACTGATTGGAAAGGAGTCATTTAGTCTGTCTTATATTCAAGTGTGTGTGTGTGTGTGTGTGTGTGTGTGTGTGTGTGTGTGTGTGATTACCAAGAACCATAGACCACTGGGAGCCATCTTAGAGGATACTCAACATAACATCCAAGAGGTAGTTGAAGAATATTGTGAAGCAGGAACCGTGGGAAGGAAGTGAATAGTCAGAGGATAATGGGAGAACAGATCAGATGCAGGGTAAGTGATATCATGGTAGCAAGTGATGATCTGGGATACTTACAGTGGCAGATTTCTTTCTTCCTTGTGTATTTAATTCATTACAGATTGCTTTGGGTTCTGTGCCATTGAATTACTCCACTGTGGGCCATTTGGGGATTCTTCTCCGTTTCATATTAGCTGTGGGACCCAGATGATAGGAACCAATCTGTGAAATATTGATGTGTGCCATGGCAAAGGGGGAAAGTATGGAGACGTTCTTAAATTTTCAAACCTCTGCCTAGGTTATTTCTGTTCTCATTTCATTGGCCTAGTTGTATTATCTGGCCTGTCTCTACTTCAAAGGAGGTGAAGATATCGTGTATCAGAAGAGTGGAAATCCAGAGGCATGTGGTCGGCACTTAATCAGACAGGCAGTCCCGCAAGGAACAGTCAGTATGTCACCTTATACGCAGGGAACCACTGATGGCTACTGGATTGACAGTGATGTGGTCAGTGCTAGTCCAAGTCTTGGCCAGGGCAGAGGCTGGGGAGGTGTGTTATATAGTTTGCAGTGAGCTAATGAGAGCTGAAACAACAGAAGGAGCTAGGAGGGAAAATTGTCATTTCTGTATCAGACAGGAAAGAAGTGGGTTGCCAGCCTTTCCTCAATTCTTTTTTTTTTTTTTAACCATTGAGTGGTATCATGGTGTGTGTTTGTTTTTTTTTTTAAACTTTAATTTATCGTGTGTATATCAGATGTGTGTCAGGAGACTTCATCTTCACTGTAAATGCTAGATTTATGCATTGATGGCAAACTCCAAAATGACCAATGAAAACTGACTTCATTTTGCATGTTTCTTCAATATCATCTTGAAATAAGAATCTCCTTTCTAAAGTTGAATCTTAACGCCAAATATCAGTGTCTCATGAGAACTGCAAAGTCCTGTGGAGAAACCTTGTGTGCATTTGGTTTTTAAATTTTTTTTTCGTTAACTATTTTTGAGGCTTGGAAATAATCCAATCTGATTCATTCTCAAATTCACTCTTGAAAAGTCAGCTTTACATTTTTTCTTAGTTCAATATTTCAAGCTGTAAGTGCTTGGGAAATTCTAAAGTGATGTATAGATTCAAATATTTTTCCCTTGGGCTGTTAATTTTGAACAACAAAATAGTGATGTTACATGTATTTTATTTGTGAACTAGTGGTCTGAAGTCCAGGAGTGGAAGATCTGAAACTGGGCAATGGAGACAGCCATTTTGTTTAACTTCACAGAATTTTATTTCTATTTTTCTTTCTTTTCTTGAGTGCTGGCTATGGAGCCCAGGGCCTCGCGCATGTTAGGTGAATGCTCTGCCCCTGAGCTACTTCCAGTGTCTAGCATCTAAGAATTGATAGAGAAGAACGATAGTTGTGACCCAATAGGGATTGATTCGGGGAGGGGATTGACCCCCATCTCTCATTTCTTATTCTGACTTTTTCTTTTTCTGTTTCCTCCCCCAAGAGTTTCAACTGATGTAGTCACTTTGTCTCTGCTCTGAGCGAGGTTGAGATACAGAAAGGAAAGAGTTGACATTATCTCCAAAGAGGCTTTACAAGGAAATAATGTGGTAGTAGAATTTCAGGTACC
Source organism: Cricetomys ansorgei (assembly GCA_026225945.1). Taxonomy (NCBI): domain Eukaryota; kingdom Metazoa; phylum Chordata; class Mammalia; order Rodentia; family Nesomyidae; genus Cricetomys; species Cricetomys ansorgei. The sequence continues at coordinate 19,547,077 of JAMJFZ010001264.1, read as the reverse complement.
ACGTGTGGGCTGGAGGGATGATTTCCAACTTTCTCTAAGACCTGCAAGCCCACCTCCTCAGAAGGCTCACTTTATACGTGATATCTGAAGATGTCAAGGGAAAGTCAGCATAGACTCTAAATATTTTGAGTTATCCTAACATTGCAGGTGACCTGTGGGTAATAGAGATTTGATATATGAGTGATTTCAAAAAATTTGTGGGTAATAAAATTTTCTAAAAAATGAATATTGGGTTTATAACTTGATTGATCGCTTGGTACTATTTTTGACATTGTAATTTCTAACCTTCAAAATACAGAATACAAAACGGAATAAAATTAGCATCAAAATTTAAAAATAATTATCTTGGGATATCTGCAGCAAATATGTATTTGTTTGTTCTACCAAGGAGATTGATATTTTCAGCTCTGGGGGGGTTACAATGGAATTACACGTATGAAGGATTTGTTGGCTTGGCAGCATGCAGGAATGATCAGCTGTAAAACTGAACCTTTAAAGTAGCCTGATATGTGTTTGAGCCAGTGTATGACTTTGAAGCTCCTCCACAGTGTGTTGCCAATTTACCTTTTTTACTAGGTGTTACTTTTTTTTTTTCCATTGAGGTTGTTTAAGTTACTTCTCTAAGAAGGTGATTTAATCCATACTTCCTAAAAGATTATAGTTTTCTGATAAAAAGTCAATCCCAGGCATTTCTAAGTAAAATGCTTCAGCAGGTAAATCCTTCTATATGACCTCCACATTAAATAAATATGCTCATTTTTCTAGGCATTGAATACCTTTTCAAGTTAGTGTACATGTGTTCAGCTGTTGAATTATTTACATGCGCACATAGGTAATTCATAATATGTGAATACGTTCACAAAAAACCCTTTGAGTTGTTGAAATGGTTTCTTCTCATGTTAAAACAAGCAAACAAACATCAACAAAGTGGCGCTTTCAGAGATATTTTGGCAGTTGTGTGTTTTGGCTTTGAGTGGTTGGGAGAGGCAAGTTCCTTCTGCTACCTAAGGGTAGGCAAATGGTATTGCTCCTGGTATGTATGGGAGATAGTCTGGATTCAGCTGTGATAGTGTATGATGATGAAGGCAGATAAATGGTCCATGTACAAATGTACAGCCAGGGCACTGTTGTCTTGACCGGGAAGGTTTCTGCATTGCTAGACTAGATTCTTCCCTTGTGAGCCCAGCTGCATTAGGCTCTAAGGGTGGTGCAACAGTTTTTCTACTTGCTCATAGGATTTTGGGGCAGGCAGCTGTCTTTAGTTTTATTTAAAGATGAAAACAACCCGAAGGGTTATCATGTTAAAGAAGAATCCTGTTGAAATCATACCGCAGCTGGTACTGATGAATGCTGTTCTAGTTTAGCATCAGTTTGGAGGATGTGGGCAGTGAGGTTAAGGCAGATAAAGTTGAGTAGTATGAGTTCCAGGTCAGTGGCAATGGCGACACAGCTGCAGGAGGCGAGGTGAAGCTCAGGAATTCCCTGCTGGGGAGTTTGAGGTTGAGTAGCCTTGAGGGGGCTCATTCAGGTGGAGAGCCAGCGTGGCTACAAATCCACAGAGCTTGGAGACAGGTTGAGTTTAGATATATAAATTCTGGTGACATTTATTTGCGACTAAAGCCTTGGAGATGGTTGGGACTGTTCATTAATTGTGGAATGTGAAAACTGCTATTGCGGCAGTGTGAACTTTGTGGTAATTGCCCCCAAACATTATTATTAAGCAATATTAAATGGTGAGGAAACAACCATCATTTTCTCGCAAGGAAATGGGAAGCCTGTGTCTTTGACTCTGCAGGTAAATACTGTGAATGGGAAAGTTGACAGAGGTTTAGTGAAGCAGCAATTATATCCTGCCTCAAATTCACCATGCTGTTCCAAGTGTGAATAACAATGTTGCTACTGTGACCAGTGGTATTGACTTGAAAGACTTGCTCATTTTGATTACACATGAGATGGATGATTGGCAGGAAAAAAAAAAAAAGCTTAGCAATGAACATTTTTTATTAGGTGATTATTTTTAAGTGAAAGTAAAATTACATAGCAACAATATTCATAACCTGATTTTATTTGTATAGCCACAATTTAACCACAGGTAAACATGAGTTATTTTTAATAAAACTCTTTGGTATACATAACTTTAAGAGAAATGTAAGGCTAAGGGAATATCTCAGGAGAGGAGGTAGAAAGGATATAAGAGCTGGATGATAAGGAGTGATGTGAAACTCTGTCTGCTGGACGTGATATAACTGTTTCATTCATTAACTTACAGCTGTGGTTACCTGCACGAGGCCTGAACAGGATCAAGCCAGTCAAAGTTCCAATATTGATGGGTAGATGATCTCAAGGTGTCATACCATACTGAGGAGTCGTTGGCAGTGGATAGGTGCTGGGGGAGGGAGAGTCATTCTTTTTGGAGAATGTGGCTACTGGTAGGTTTCCCATGCTCCAGCGGATGGTCCCACACCGATACCCACATCAGCAGCACTACCAGGATATAGAAGATTATTTAACACAAAAGTAAAAATTTAGCTTAGTCTGTTGCTAAGCCAGAGTCATGATAATAAAAGTCAGTTTGGCAAGGTGATTATTTTCACTCTCCTATGGTATTGAGAGAACCACTAATTCTGTATTTTATCTCATTAATTTTGTTTTCATTGGTTCATGTATTCTGGTCTGGTTAGTTCCCAACACTGATTTAGTAACATTAATTGGAACACTTACACCAGGCATAGGTGATACAGAGATGAATAAGTCTTAGTCATTAAGGAGGAAACATTTGGTGGAGAACGGAGACAAATAAACCAGGACTGTAAGAAGGAATGTCGTGCCAGGATAGAGAAAATCAAGCACAGACAATGTGCAAGAAATCTTCCAGATATTTACAGCTACATTCCATGAAAACAAGAAAGCCAACAACAGATCATAGTTGAGTAAGTCAATAAAGAAGCTCATCACGTACCATAAAATACTAGGCAAGATGGTCAATTTGGAAGAACTGCTCCGTGCACACCAGGGACTCCAGTGTCAGTTAGAGGGATGGTGAGATGAGGTGTGGCCACTCAGGCATTTCGCTTTTACCAAGTGATAGTATTTGTGTCCTTTAGTGAACATCCATGAAGATAGAAGAATGGCCATGGCTGGGATCTCTTTCTGGATAACCTGCTGCATGCTGGAGTCCTGTGTCCTCGCAGACTTCCCTTTTAGTTCTGATAACTTTCCCATGAAACCCAACTGGGCTGCCTTAGGCGGATAGCGCCACATGGCACCTGTTAAAGGGATAGCACCACCCACAGTTGGCCTGTCCCTTCTTGCGCTTTAGGGGACTTCCTTTTTTTTTCTCCTTAATTATTTACAATGTAGTTAATTCCCCAACAGGCGGCTTTCACTTTCAAGTTTTTCTTAATCCATAAACTTCACTTTGTTTTCTCTTTTTGGCATGTGACTTTCTTTCTCTGTGTTCCAGATGTAGACTAAACACCTCAATTGTGACCAGCAGCAATCAAAATAATGTCAATGATGTTGCTGTGTTGGGAAGGCAGACTGTATGTCTGGAGCCAGTATCTCCATTTGCTTCATCCTTGGAAAGACCCAGAAGTTCAGTGTAAAAATCCTTAATTTTTCCTTACTTTTCTGTTGCCTACTTGAATACAATATTCTTTCGATGACATCTGTGTTCAAGATAAAAGAACCAAATATTAATTCCTGGTTTTTGCATATGTGTATGTGTGGTGTGCATATTCACATGTGTGTGAATATGTGTGTGTGAATGTGTGTGTGTGTAAGCCCAAGGTTGACATCAAATATCTTCCTCAATTGCTCTCCACCTCATAGATTGAGGCAGGGTCTCTTACTTGAACCCAGAGCCTGCTGATGTGGATAGACTCACTAGCCAGGTTGTTAATGGGATTTCCTGTCTTTGCCTCTCTTGTGCTGGGATTACAGGCAGGCCTCCATGCCCCCCTGCCATTTAAGTGAATGCTGGGACTTTGAACTCCATTCCTCATGCCTGTGTGGCAAGAGCTTATCAGTGGAGCCAACTCCCTCACCCCTCTTCCTCTTTTATTTTTTAAATATGAAATCATTCGGGAAGTCCACTTTTAAAGTATTATGGATTGTGTCACATCCGGAGCACTGCGTCCATGACAGACTGGTTTTAAAGAGCTTACATAGAAATGAATCCTTTGAGAATAGTTGGCTCTTTCTGTTTATTTATTTTCTCTTTTATTTGTTTATTCACTGAGTAATTGCTGAGAGGCCTTGTTGTTCCAGTGTCTCTTCTGTTGTGATAAAGCACTCTCATCGAAAGCAAGTTAGGGGAGGGAAAGAATTTATTTCATGTTGTAGGCTAGGGTCCATCATTGAGGGAAGTCAGGGCAGGAACTCAAGAAGGAACTTGAAGCAGAAACCAAGGAGGAATGCTCCTCGTTGGCTTTCTTGCAGGAACATGCTTCAGCTAGCATTCTTTCTTTGTTCCTCTCTTTCTTAAAGTTTTCATTTTGGAGAATTTCAATGTATACAGTTAGATATAATCATATCTCCCCCCACTTCCCCTTTAATTCCACCCCCATGTCCCTCCCAATTTCATGTCTTCTTATTTTCCATGTTTGATAGCCCACTAAGTCCTATTAGAGATGCCAGTGAGCACACAGGTGTGCGGCCATCTACTGGAACTGGGGAAACCTACCAGTGGCCTCGCCCCCAATAAAGAGTAACTTCCTTCTACCCCAGCAACTATCCACTCCTTGCTGCTGCAGGGGCTGGGCTGGAGATGAGTTACCCCATCTGTGTTGGCTTCTGGAAATCAAACTCAGCAACATTTGGTCAGTTCTTCTTCCTCTAACTTCAGTCCTAGCTCGGTAAAGACAATGGACACAGGAACCCACCTTTTCCTGGATTGAATAAGGAGGAACAAAGGCAGATGAAGCAGGTAAAAAATGGTTCATGTCTTTAAAATATTAATGTCTTTTCCTGCTCTTCAATAAGGGTCTTAGACATCAGATTAAGGGTCCAGAAGAGAAGGGAACAGGAAGCCTCAAGTGACCCTGAATGGCGATGAGGCTTGTGCTTTGACCTGAGATGGTGGAGGCTGGATTAAGGGAATCCCTGGAGGAAGAAGCACCTACTGTGCTTGATCTCTGTTAGGGAGTTCCTGGGCTTTACAGAGGTTCCTTACCATAGAAGAGAGTGATTAGGTTAGCTCATGCTCTGTGGGCCTCACCCAACATCTAACAGCTCTTATCTCTGTTATCTTAAGGCTGAGCTGTGCTGGTTGCCCAATATCACCCTTTGAATGGGAAGCTTCTGAGTGAAGAAACCATTAGTCACTCAAAAAGGAAGTGACAGCAGGTCATTTGTGGAGGGAACATTCTTTCATTTAGAGACCTGTCAAAAGGAGGAAGCACAAATGCCTAATGACTCTCTTGACCTCACAGGACACTAGATACTCCAGAAGAGGAAGCTACACTAATAACGTAGCTCTACACTAATACGGGGGCTCTCCTGATATGCTATAGCTCATTAGTGTGGACAGTCTTGCTGTGTGTTAATTAAGTTGCCATTACAGGTAGAGGATTCTACCTGTCTGGAAATACTTTCTCATTCCATTCAGAGGGTGGCCAGTGACTCTCCAGGGCTCTCTTTGTGACTCTTAAGAAAACAGCAGACAAAGGAGGCTTTTGTAGGGTAAGGAAACAAGGAAAAGCTCTTGGTGAAACTTGATGAGGCTGTATTTGCAGTACATACGTGTATCAGATTTGTGTGTGTGTGTATGTGTGCGCCCAGATAGGTATTTATGGTTTTAAATTTTCAGCCGCCTCTGATTACCTTATTAGTTCAGATTGGCCTCTTTCAGGGAGACAGGCTAGAGAGAGGCTTTGAAGTGGTGAATGGGACCGTGAAATAGACAAGCCTCTGGGGGCTGGGGAAGCAGCTGCCAGTAGGGGGTGTCTGGAAGGCTCCTGTCTTTATCTGCAAGGCTCTTGTAGGTTCCTGCAGATCTCTTAGGGATCCAGGCGACAGCAATAACCTTGCTTTAGGTTGTATAACCAGCAGGAAAACCAATAAAAAATATCAAACTGTTCAGAAGAATTGAGCACAGAAAGCCACCATCCCTAACGACCTCCTCTCTACTCTATCCTGCTCGCCTTTGCCCCCGCCCAATCCAGCTCAGTCTTCCCCACAGCTGTGGAGAAGTACACATAGTCTGCAGGTTATTTGTTCAGGTTCTGTGGCAATGCCTTGACCATTTCTGTTTTCAATGTTTAGTAGATGGAATGATGTTTTCCTACAACCTGTGAATATGACCTTATTTAATGAATTTAAGGATCTGAAGATAACTATTTCCTAGTTTGCACGATCCTAAATTCAACGTTAAGTTTCCCTATAAGACGCAGATAGAAGACACGGGGAAGGGAGGGGAGGGGACCCTGTGAAGATGGAAGCATAGATCAGAGTAAGGTAGCCACAGGCCAGAGTGTCTTAGGTCCCAGAGGTTGGAGGAGATAAGGAAATGTTCTCTCAGAGCCTATGGAGGAAGTGTATTTCTGCTTGCCACCTTGATTTTGGGCTTTTGGCCTCCAGAAGCAGGAGAGAGAAATTTCTGTTTGAAACCACCCAGCTTGTAGGTTATTTGTCATGGCAGCCTTGGGAATCAGACGCAGCTCTAGGAGTTCTCATCAGTGAGCATCTCTGGTTCTGAAAGACAATGCTCTGCAGACAGCCATACATGTCTGCTGTATTCTGGCTCTATGTCCTGATGGTCGTCCCTGCTCCAGTGCATCCTGATACTAGAGATAATTCTACAAGCATTGCCTTCCTTCATCTTCACAACCTTTTGTATATTTTGCTCTCTCCCTTTCTTCGCCCTCCATCCCTCCTTCCCTCTTTCTCTTCTTTCCCTCTCTGAAAATGGAAGTTTAGACAGTATAATCACTTATTCAGATGATACACTGATGCAGGAGGTAGGGTCAAGGTTCAGATCAATTTCCATGTAGCTGTAAATTCTGTGCTGTCAGTCACGATACTGGACTGAGAAGATAAGCCACATTTTGGACTCCTGGTCCTGTGCTGTATGTTTGTGCTCTGGCATGTTCTGGCCACTGGATGGTGAGTTCTGGGAGGAGATAAACTTATGTAGAGGAAGATATATGGTCTGGCAGGAAAAGTGTAATACCTATAGGAAATTGAGAGCATGGTAAAATGAAACAGCACCAGACAGATGGCCCACGCTTTTTACCCATGGAATAATGTATCCTAAGAAGTGGACTGGAAGCCCCATCAGTGAAATGTCTGTGCAGGTATAAGGATTGAAGTTTAAGTCCCCATCACCCACTGGGTGTGGTGGTCTACCTATAATCCCAGTACTCAAGTGAGGCAGAGACAGGATCCCTAGGGCAAGCTGGGTAGCTGGACTAGCTGAATTGAGATCTCTCTGGGTTTATGAGAAAACTTGCCTTAATATATGAGACTGAGAACAACCAAGGAAGACACACAACATTAACATTTAACTCCATGTATACTAGCACATGCATGTATACCTGCACACACACGTACCCACACACATACAAACACATACACAAATGCACATCACACACACACACACACACACACACACACACACACAGACCTTTTTATGTGTCAGGCATTGCTAAAAGTCTTCCCTTTACTTATCTGTCATGAAACAGGTTTTCAGGTAGCATGGAAGGCATAGTGTAGAACTTCTTGGCATTCAGACATAGAGAGGTTGATGACTGAGAGAACGATAGGAGGAAGAAAGATGGTAGTTCTAGATAGGTTACCAAGAAAGATACCAGGCCAGTGAGATGACTCGGTGGGTAATGGTGCTTGCTATCATTTATGAGGTTGAAGGATGAAAATCATAAGTTCAAGGCCAGCCTCTGCAATGAAGAGGGACTGGGTAGAGGATTTGAAGTAATTGCCTTCATTGCATAGAATGATGTAAAAGAAATGTCTTGGTGAAGAGACTGCATTTCTGGGAACAGTGTCTTGAAGCAGAAATGTGCTAAGAAAGATCCTTGATTTATCTATGGCAATACCTTCCTATGCTAATTTCTCCTTGAAAATGTCTCAAGAGGGTTGGTGATATAGCTCAATTGGTAGAGTGCTTACCTTCCAACCATGAAGCCCTGGTTTGATTCCCTAGTTTTGCATAAGTTTAGCATGGTGGCACATTACTGTAATCCCAGTACTTTAGAGGTGGAGGCAGGAGGATCAGGAAGTTCAAGGTTTCCTCAGTTATATGAGGAGTCTGAGACCAGGCTGTGTTAGAGACCCTGTTTCAAAAAATAAAAGAAGAAAATTTCTCATGAGATGTAAGTTACACAAAGACAAAGCCTTTGTCAGTCTTGATTTTTGCTGGATCTGTAGGACTAGAAAAGTTTACAGCAGGGATTTTGCTATTTTGGGATAAATTAAACAATGGGTGCATAAGGGTGGTGAGAAGTGGGGGTGATCTTTATTAGCGACAAGGAAAACTTAAGAGGACTTGTGACACTGTTTGGTCATGACCATGATGCTAAGAATATGCCATTAAAAAATAACCAGGCACAGTGAAGTGAAGATACAGTTGGTAAAGTTTGGGGTTTGTAACTATAGACTGCTCTGCAGCCAAGTCATTTTAGAATGTGGATAAAGTATGTTTGTGAGACTGTAGATAATCCATGTGTAAGGCCTGAGTTCCATAGACAGTTATTTCCTATCATGGTCAGGGTATTCCATGTGAAACAAAGACAATCATGCCATCTGTCAGTGGTTCTCAGGTGGGTGATTTGACCTCCAGGGGACATTTGGCAATGGTTAGCCATATTGCTGGTTGTTATGCCCTGGGGAAAGGTATGTAGTAGGTAGAAGGCAGGGGCTGCTGCCAAGCATACTGTGATGGGTATAGTTATCCTGACATAATCTAGAATCATTGAGAAGGGAGTTTCAAGGGTTGGGGGTGGTATCTAGATTAGGATGGACTTTGGGTATGTCTATGAGAAGACCTACCCATTGTGGGTGGCACCATTCCCTTGGCAGGGGTTCTGGACCAAATCAGAGTGGAGAAAGTGAACGGATCAATAGCAAGAATGTATGCATTCAGTGCTTGTTCCTGATTATGGATGTTATGTTCCTGAAGCTCCTGATGCTCTGTGACTTTCCCACCATGATGGGCTGTAATGTGCAACTGTAAGCCTTTTCTCCCATAAGATGCTTTTGTAAAGGCATTTTTTTTTAATGCAACAGAAAAGAAACAGAGACAATACAATGAACAAAGAATTACCTGGCACAAGGTATTGACAATGCTGGGCTTGGGAAATCTTGTCTTGGTCACTTGTGAAGGCCTGATGTTAAAATACTGAAGAGGTTGGAGGTATAGTTCAGTGGTATAGTATGTGCTTAGCATGTGTGAGTTCCTGGAACCAATCCTAATCACTACTAACCTACAGGGAAAAAATGAGCCAAATAACAAATTCCTGTGAGTGAAATATCTTACATTGATTCAAATATTAGTTATCAAAGTCCATTAATGTGAGAAAAAATTTCTTGATACTTGGATTTCCAATCCAAAAAAATATTTTTTGTTATTTATTTATTTATTTATTTAATGTATGAGTGCTCTCTCTATCTGTATGTACACCTGCATGCCAGAAGAGGGCACCAGATCCCATTATAGATGGTTGTGAGCTACCATTTGATGGCTGGGAATTGAACTCAGGGCCTCTGGAAGAGCAGCCAGTGCTCTTAACTGATGAGTCATCGCTCCAGCCTGTCTTTTGCTGTTTAACTGCTTGTTTCTTTCAATATAAGAAGTTCTTTTGATTTACATATTTGTAATATTAAAAATATTAAATATTAAAATATTAAAATCAATATCATGAATTCTTTTCATTGATATATTTATGAGATTTAAAACCAATTACTTGGCTAACGATGTAACTCTGTTCGTAGAGTGCTTGACTGACATGCATGAAGCCCTGGGTGTGATCCTCATTGCCGTGCCAACTGGGTTCTGTGTTTCATGCTTGTTATCCCAGCACTTGGAAAATGGAGGCGGAGGGTTAGGAGAACCTTAACCACATAGCAAGTTTGAGCTAGCCTGGCCTGCAAAACAGCAGTCTATTTGCTTTCCAAGTTCATTAAGTGTGGACCTAATGAATCTTGCCTGAGCACAGTTACAACAGCCACAAAAAAACGGAGCTCTTGACTCGTTAAGAGATTGATAAAATACACTCGATTAGTTCCCCGATGCTTATTGAAATGAAGCTCCAGTGAAGTTAAATGTCTCATGTACCCTTAATCTGAAATCAGAGCCCGTGGGTTTTTCTTTCTTTGTACTGGTTTCCCATTTTCTATGGAAGAATATTGTGAATTTCGGTGGAAGAAGAGAGTTGGAAAATTGGGGTAATTCCATTATTTCATTTGCTTCCTCACAGATGTTGTGAAATGTATCATGTTGGAATAATTGTTAAGGGTGGAAAAAGCCTTTGAAGATACTCTGTGGTTGTATTTGTTGGCTTGAGAGTGGACTCCTTTTCCTGGACGTATCATGACACATCTGCAGTTCACTTGGTAGCATCGCAGAGGCTGCCCTTGGTGGTCTGAAGTTTCTCATTACCAGGAACAGGAGCCGATACACGCTAAATCCGTTTTCATGCTTGTGGCATTGTCATCGATGCTGGGTTGCTATCTCAAGCACAGCTCGATCTGATGAAGACTGATGCCATTGCTAAGAGTGCTCAGTGCTTAGTTTGTGTCAGGCACTGTGCTAAGTGCCCTTCGTGAATTGCCCATTGTATCTTTATTGCAACATGCTGAAGTAGGTGTGATTACGATGTCCATCTTAGAGGTAGGAACCATGCCTGGAAAGGTTAAGCAGTTGGGCTACAGTTATGTAACCAGGGAACAGAGAGGCCTGAAAAGATCACCACTGCACTAATGACCTTTACTGTTTTCAAAGAGTTTGTACTTTAGTGGACAGCACAGAGAAATCTGACCTTAGCTCTCCATTCCAACAGCAGAGTATGGTGCCACCACCCCTTCAAGCTTGGCATGGTAAGAGGAGACACTTGATAGTAGAAGAGGCAAAGTTCAAAAAGGTTGGCTCTGTTCAGTCATCTTCCCCTCTCTGCTAGCACAGGGGCTGGGATGTGGGCTACGGATGTACACTAGTGTATATGAACGAAGAGGAGGCTGCTGGGGTCTACCTGGCTTCTGTAGTCTGGCTCCCTGTGCTGCTCTAATTGTACCTGATGGCCATCCGGACTTGTGGGAGCTCTGGGCACCTGGTTGGCAGTTTCATGGAGACACCCTGTTCATATCCGGGTAACTGGGAATTGAGATCTCATCTGGTCTTATCCTCTCCTTTTCCCTCTTTCCCTCCTTCTGCGTCTTTGTCTCCATCTCTGTCTCTGTCTCTTTCTCTGCCTCTCTGTATGTATGTGTACCTACACATTCATGAGTGACACAGATGTTTCTGTCACTCCCCCTGGAGGTGATGGGGAAAGTACAGTCTTCTCCCATGGGTACTTATGTACCCCCAATAGAGTTCTGTCCCATGGGGACTTAGTTACTTGCTCTTAGGCCCTTTGATCTGTGAGTAGATTAAGTGCAGATGTATCGGTGCCAGCAGTAACGGTGCGTTTGCATTTTAGGCTCTGTTTTATTGATTTTATTGAACAAAATGAGGGGTCAGTAAACCCAAGAGTACTTAGCCGTGCTGGAGAGCTGGCTTTCTACCTGAGACTGTCTGATGTGAGCATCTGTGCCACTTTCTGCCCTTAACTGAGCTCCTTTCTTTGCATCTGGGCTACCCGCCTGGTAGTTAGTAAATGTTAATGGGAAGAATGGATGCTGCTTGTGAAGGAAGCAGAGCATTGCTTTTTCCCCAGCGTGATGCAGATTGTAAGGAACTCCAGGAGAGTGGCTGGAATCCTTGGTCACTGATGCTTGGCTGTGGCCAGGATGGCTTCTGTTCTCAGGACCTCTGCTCTGTTTATGTCCCCCGGGTCTGGATTTCCTGGTCTGTAGCTGAGTTTCGCAATCTGCCTTCTGAGCCTGTCCAGGAACACTTTCTGCACGTTCCCTGGTGCTCTTTGACTTTCACTTTCCGTGGTTCTTTCATTCCAATAGTCTCCAAGTGGGACTGCCACTGTGCCCTGAGAGGAAGGGATGTACCCTGCGCTCTGCTCCAAGCACCAGCACTGGCTCCGTGTGGGCACTTCCGGTGCTGCTGTGTGGACTGTGTGCCCTTCTCCGCATTTTCAGTTTTTCATCTAAAGTATGAGAAGCTTGAAGGAATAGGTAATCTAATTCTACAGCTCCTTGCCAATTTCTTTTCAAAATATGGAACTTCTGTGAGAATGTGAGAAAAACACACTACACACATGAACACAGTTTGTTACACAGTTCCAAGGGATGCAGAGGACCCAAATCCTGTCCAGGTACCAATTATCCCATAAATAATATTATGGTGGTGGGAACATGTGACAGAGGCTTCTCATTTTTCTCTCTGTCTCTCTTTCTCTCTCCCTCGCTCTGTGTGTGTGTGTGTGTGTGTGTGTGTGTTTCTCTGTCTCTCTCTCTCTCCAGAGTCTCACTATGTAGCCCTGATTGTCCTGGAGCTTTCTTTATAGACCAGGATGGCCTCAAATTTATAGACATCCACCTGTCTCTGCTGCCTCCACAATGCAGGGACTAAAGTAGTGTGCCTCCAAGCACAGCCCTAGATGATTCCTAATCCAGCCAAGTTGACAAAAATTTGCTACCCTATAGCATTTCATGATATTTTTTAAATTATAAAATACATTAAAGATAGTCTTATATTAGAAACTATAAAGCTTACGAGCATCCCAGCTGACTTTTGAAGTTAAATGAGGAAAGTTTAGAATTAGTGTTGCTGCTAATAAAAAGGTTTTGACCACTGCATACAGGAGGAGTTCTGGATTCTTCTTCCCTCCCTCCCTTCTGAGCTTTCACCCTCTGCTTTCATCTGTATTGAGTTTATAAAGTGGGTGAGATGCCTGGCCTCTTGGAGGGATTATTAGTGAAAGGGTGTATTTCAGGTGAAATTTTAATATGAGCAGGAACGTTGGCTGGGTTTTTTTTTTTTTTCTTTCACTTCTCCTTTAAATATGTAATGGGGAAAGCACTTGGAGAACTCTACATCCTTCAGAAAAACTTGAGGCCATCCTTCTTCTTCCCCATTGGCCTTGGAATTGCACATGGTCATTATCCCCCAAATTCAAATTTCCTTCAGTCTGCCATTTCCCACTTCCCACCCTCTTCGTTATCTTTCTACCACACCCTCCCAACAAACATGGACTTGTTTCTGCCAATGTGTTTCCTTCCTTCCTTCCTTCCTTCCTTCCTTCCTTCCTTCCTTCCTTCCTTCCTTCCTTCCTTCCTTCCCTCCCTCCCTCCCTCCCTCCCTCCCTCCCTCCCTTCTTCTTTCTTGTGTTGAAGATTGAAGCCAGGGCCCTGGATGTACGGAGCACTTCCCAACCACTGAGCTACCCCTCCACCTTGTTCTCTATTGTATCAATGTCACTTACCCTTAAAGGGCCGCTCCACAGATGCAGGCTCCTTTTTCTTTGGAAGGAAGCTTCAGGGTCTTATAAATTTCATTCCTGCCCCAGGTGGAAAGTAGGAAACCTAAGAGTAAGAGGCGTGGGCTACTCCCCATGGGATGCAGTGTGTTGGAAGACACATGGTACCCACACTCTGTAGACTTTTCTCAAGTGGAATATAGCTTTCAGCAAACTAGCGTTCTGCTCATAACATTCTAACAAGTTTCTGGTGTATTTGAATCAAGTCTTTGTTTCATGGTCATGTATTTTCAAAGGGAGCTACATGAGCAAACTCAAATATTTGATTTACAGCAGCTAAGATGGTTAAACACAAATGCTCCTGGCTTGCTCCCCTCCCCCTTCCATTCTTTTGCCTTTGTCCTCTTTCACGAGATAGTTTGTTGCTCAAGGACTGTGATGGGATTTTGTTTACTAGCTGGGTAGAAACAATTGAAAAAAAATGTAGTTAGAACAGAATGCGTCTGCAACATTTTCTACCCCCACCCCTTATTGGCAGCTAGATAGCCCTGCTCAAAGCGTTTTCTATGTTTTCCCTTCCTGGGCTCTGCATTTCCCAGTGTGAGTACTTCCAAATTGTTTTCTTTCTTCCTTGCATTTCTAATAAGAATGTGTGTTTAACACACACACACACACACACACACACACACACACACACACACACACACACCTATATATAACATACGAGCAGATGTTACTTTTGTTCCTTTGCTTTTAAAAATGCAGTTATTTCTTTCAGGGAAAAAAATCATGATTGTACAGCTTAAAAGCAGGCTGCTGGAACTCTGTAGAGGGGAGCTGTGCAAACCCTGAGGCAGTGATGCTGCGGCCGGTCTCAGGAAGGAGGCTGGCATTTACAGAAAGTCTCCTGATAGCAGTACATCTCAGAAAAAGAAATCATCAGTGTTTACGTTTTTCTTTTCAATCTGTCAACAGAACAATTGGTACCTTGAACTCAGCACCTCCTGAGTCCCGTGTGAGTGGAACCTGAAACTGCAAGATGTGAAGAGAGACTGTGAGAGGCAAATGTGTTCTGATAGGAGGTAGCTGGGTAGTGATGTTTATGGCTTCTACCGGGTCAACAGAACTACTACAGTTCCTCACATCTGCAAGCCATTTGCAATAATTTTGTTAATCATTCCTACAAAACAATACTTTTGAAACAAGTCCCCCCCCCCCCCCGAAATGTCTTTGCTGATGATGTAAGAGAGTTAAATTAATGTTCGTTATTTCCAAACGAGAATAAGAATTTAGGGGGTTTTGTTGTTGCTGCTGTTTGTTTGAACTTCCTTCTTTCCTTAAGACTTTGTCTCAGATACATTTTAAGAAAACTAAAACTTTGGTTTTCTGAAACACTTCTGGACGTAGGAGGGCTAGTGGAAGACGTGGGCTCTGGGGCCATTTTTGCCATTGTTGACAATTATTTTTTAGTGGTATGTTACTTCACTTCTTTGGTCCCCAATTTCCTCATCTTTAGAACGAAGTGACTAGATCCTGTGATAGCCTGAGCTCCTGTTAGCTGTGGGAGCACTGCTTTTCATCAATGAACTTACGGTCGGTCTCTCCGAAGGACTGTCAAACACCAGGCCACCACCCCATAAATTGCATCTTAAGTCTTAGAGGATTCCATAAAACCATTTACTGTAGTTGGGTTCCAGTCCATTCTGAGAGAGCATCACAAGTGATGTTGCTTTATTCCTTGTTGAGTTAGAGCTAACAGATTCCCCATCTCTCAGGCATGTGACCCACCCCTCTGGTGTTGGCAAACAAGCTGCTCTCGTGAAGTTACCAACCTCGTGGATTCCTGTGTTAGCCTGTAGGTAATGGGATCTTCTAAGTGAAAAACAAATACCTTCACCCATTCCTTTAAAGAGAGCTTATTCCTGCCCCCCCACTTAAATGTTTCCATTACCAAATGTAAACATATATAAGAAGGTGGAAACATTTATAAATTTATACCATATATTTTTGTTCTAGTGTAAGGAAAAAGTTGCTAGGAGACTGAAAACTACTCCTTACATAACTTAGTTACTTAAAAATTAACAAGGAATGTTTCCATTCCACAAGTCTTTGAAATAAAACTGCAATTATGCAACCTGATACTGATTTTGAATGGAATATACTTCAAGTGAGAGTTTCTTATTATTTGATTAATATTATAGATAACAGAAAATATGGACAAAATATCAAAATCAGCCACGTGAAGATGTTAGAAAGCAACCCAAACCAGTAAGTGGAAAGGATTCAACCTTGTAGAGAAAGAGACCTCAAATGTATGTTCAAATTCTTTGCCAGATCCTGTGGAGACTCTGAAGTTCCAACTGTGAAGTCACTGTCACAGTCAAAAGCTGAAAGACCCAATCAGATACAACACAGGGTAACAATTCAGAGTTAAATCCAGCCATGTGACTGTGGGGTCCACCAGAGCAAGCAACAACCTTCAGAAGGATATCCTGGGACTCCCATGTAGCAGAACAGCCATGAGGAAAGAAAATGAAACTGGTTGCTTGTCAAGAGATAAATCAGTTCATAGAAAACAGCCCCAAGATAAAGGCTATGTTGAATTCAGAGTATAAGGACTTTAACAGAAGCTGTTATAAATTGGACCAACAACTTAAAAGAAAGTGTGGTCTTTATAAAGTAGTGGAGAATTTTAATAGAAAAACAGAAAACATAAAAGAAAACACAGGAAAATGGCAAGGGATAAAGTGAACATTCGGTTATTTAATATAGAGATCAAAGAGAAAAATTGATGTTTAAAAGCCAAGCTCCCAATGCTGGGGACTAGTACTATGTAATGATGTGCATATAATCGTGTCTCAGAGGCAAGCAGAGAAAGTGGCAGGAAAGCCCGATGATGTGATGGCCAATAGTTGTCCAGAGAAGGTACGGAGTTTAATTTTACAGATTGAAGAGGCTCAGCAAGCCTCAAGCAAGGTGGATTATCTGTATATTTCTGAAATGCATTATTCAGACAATTAGAATATTATGCTTTATGAAAGCACAGATATCTTTAAAAATTCATTAAAAAAAGATGGGTCTCATTATTTCAGTCTTAACAGGCCTGGAACTCACCCTGTATGTAGACCAGGCTGGCCTTCAGGTCACAGACATCCTCTTGGCTCTGCCTCCCAAGTGCTGTGCAGCATCATGTCTACCACTGATTTTTTTTAAATTAATTTTTTTGTTATCTCTGTGTGTGTGTGTGTGTGTGTGTATGTGCATACATGTGTGCAGTCTGTGATACATATGTGGAGGTCAAAGAACACCTGTGGAAAGTAGTTCTCTCCTTCCACTATGTGGGTCCTGGGGCTCAAACTCATGTCAGGCTTGATGACAAATGGCTATACCTGGTTAACCATCTTGCTGGTCCCAGTTTGATTTGTTTCTAGCTCCTGCTCCTCCTCTTATTCCATTTGAAGTCACGAATAATTGATCTTAATAACGTGGTAGTTTTTTCTCTCTCCAGTTGAGGTAAGCTCTTTCCTTCTGACTCACACCCCTGTTTTCTGTTTTCAGCAGGCTCTGCTTGCTTGAGGGAATATGGTCCAAGATTCCTAGTTGGTGCCCAAGTAGTGAATAATATTGAACTTTATGCTTATTAATTTTTCCTATAGGTACATTTCTGTGATAAAATTTACTTTATAAATTAAGCACAGTAAGAGGTTAAAGAGCAATTAAGATAGAACAATTACATTAGCCATCTTGTGCAAAAATACTTGACAAAAACAATGGGAGGAAAGAAGGAATGAAGGATGGACAGAAGGAAGGAAAGAAGGAAAGAAGGAGGTTTTATTTCTGCTTATGGTTTGAAGGGACACAGTCCATCAAGGTGGGAAATCATGGTACTGCGAGTTTGAGGCAGCTGGTCACAGTTAGAAGCAGAGAGAAATGAATGTTGGTGCTCAACTCATCTTCTACCCTTCCCCCTTCTATTCTGTCAGGACCCCAGTCTCTGGGATGGTGCTGCCCACATTGAAGGTGGACCTCCCCTCTTTAGTTAAACCTGCAAACTCCCTCACAGGCTTTCCCAGAGGCAACATCAAAGCTAGTCAGATTGTCCAAGACGGTTAACCATCGTAGCAGCTGTATCGACACACTGTAATAGACACTTCTAGAGCTTTTAATTTCTTTATGATTTTTTCCCCAATTAGGCCACAATTGACAACATGTAACTGAAGCTGAGGAAAGTGAAAAAAAAAAAAAGCTTTCTTTGTGGGTATTATAATCATGTTTAACTTCTTGAATTACATAATAAAAAATAAGGAAATGGAATATAAATGTTCTATGTCTCGATTTTTCTCACCTAAAATAAGTCCTGGAAATTTCTCCGTAATACTGATATTATTTTTAAGCATTTTATAGTAGGTTATGTTCTAAGTGCTGGTTTATTGAATAACTCTTGTGCTAATGGACATTTAGTAAGTTTGTGGTAATTTTTTTTTTGTAGTGATTACAAGCAGTGGTCTGACAAACATTTTTAGTTTGTGTTCATATGTTTTAGACACTCATTGAAAGTAAGTTATAAGGAATATGGCTAGTGCAATCATATTTAAGTTTTTGAGTTTGTTTTCCAGTCCGTTATAATTCATATATATATTTTTTTTTTTTACCAGGAATCCCTAAAAGATTTTAGGAATCCCTAAAAGAGTATCTCTGCTCCTATTCTCTGTCAGCAGTGTGTGTGTGTGTGTGTGTGTGTGTGTGTGTACACACTTGTGTTTAGGTATGTGTCCAGGCATGCAGAGGCCTGACATGTATGTCAAGAGTCATTTCCAGTGACTCTCTCATCTTCCTCACTGAGACAGGGTCTCTCACTCAAACCACAGACAGCTGATGTGGCTCCTCTTGCTCAGACTCCCCCACCTAGGGTTGGAATAAAAGGTGGGTCACCAAGCCTACCTGGCATGTCAACATGGGTTTTGGGGATCTGAACTCCACTCCTCAAGCTTGCCTACGAAGTATTTGAATCACTGAGTCATCTCCCCAGTCAAAGAAGTAGTTTGTTTTGCCTTCACAGTTTGATAATTTGAAAAATGTTAGCATAGTCAGTCCAAAACAGCCATGATGAATTTGCAGTGCTGAGAACTGTTGAGGTCTTGTGTCTTCTCACACACCATGATCCTGGGGTTACTCTTCAGTGATGGTGTTTCTGGCCATTTACCTTCTTTCCTGTGTCTCCGCTGGGCTGCCGATTAGTTTTGTCATCACTTTTTAAGAGACATTTACATTGCCTTGATTTTTCACTGTGTTTTCCTCTAGTCTGTTATTTAGTTGAGAACTTTATGATACCTTTTAATTTTTCTTCTAAATAATAAGCTGCCCTTCTTGCTAAGTCTGTGTGAGTTTTCTCACAGGCAAATGTGGATGATTCGCTTAGAAATCAAATATGATAAGTATTTGATGAAGGCTCTTCAGTGTGTGTGTGTGTGTGTGTGTGTGTGTGTGTGTAAGCTGGGGAGGCACTGCCTTCCTTTGGCCCAGTGAACAGACCACATTAGGGCTTAAATTGGGAGCATAAAGTCTGATATGGGGGATTTCCTTGATTAGATCTTGCCTCTCACATAATTTTGTACTTATCTAACTCAAGACCTTATTTCAATGCGTCTCCCCTTCCCAACCCCATCACACTCATGAATTCTTCCCTGAGCAGCAGGAAAAGTGTGACCTGGTCTCGCAGGCGCTGTGTGGCTGTCAGTATTTGCTTTCAGCTGGATGCAACCTCGCAAGAGGATTGGAACAGATGTTTGACTTTGGTTCAGTGCTTTCAATATTTATTACCTAGGTGGCCTACTTTAGCAGCAATTGTAATAGAAAAAAAAGTCAAGGCCATTTGGGGAAAATAGACTTTATTGCATTCACCTTAAAAATATTGGAAGAATTTCCCCCCTTTTTTAAATATTTATTTTATTTAGCATGAACTTAGGAAAAATAAAAGCAGAGGGACTCTCTTCTCATTTTGAGTCGATATCTACATGTATGTTCCACTAAAAATCTTTTTGCCTAGGAAATATTCTTTTAGTGCAACCAGAGAATGGCTTTAGAGCTCTTGATGCTCTGGGGAACTTTGGCAGTCACATTAAAGCCCCCATTTTAGATGTGAAGATATGACATGGAGACTCAGAGGGTTTGGTGATGTGGAGCCCAGGCTGTGAGATCCAGGAAGGCAGAGATTACGGTTGAGTGTCACAGGTCCTACTTAAGCCTCTTTAGTCTACCACCATCTTGATTTGTGCATTGATTGAGTGACCAGAAGTGGTTGTTTTGTAGGTGAACTCAGGTATTCACCCTTGACCCTTTCAGTGTCTGTATTAATGCTCAATGTAGGGAGATACAGCTAGGAAGAGGGAAAATGAATTTTTTTAAGTTTCTTTTTTAAGATTTATGTATTTTATGTATAATAATGAACTGTCTTCATGTATACTTGCTTGCCAGAAGAGGGCATCATATCCCACTATAGGTGGTTGTGAACCATCATGTAGTTGCTGGGAATTGAACTCAGGACCTCTGGAAGAGCAACCAGTACTCTTAACCACTTAGTCATCTCTCCATCCCAGGAAAATTTGCTTTAAAGAACAGTTTCTGTCATGTGTTCTTGTTCTTCTAGTTTATGAGAACTGAGAGGGAAGATGGAGAGTTGGACCTCTAAATGCCAGTGTGTATGTGTGTATATATCTGGGGGGGGGTAGTCTTGCTGCTCTCCTGGGCAAAGCAATGGAGTGGTGACTGCACTCCTGTAGGTGCAGTAGCCACAGCAGTGAGGCTGGGAGAGAGAGGAGAACAAGCAGGGTGGGGCTGGGAAGGCTCCCCAGGCAGGTACAGTGGTCAGTTTTCTCAGACATGGAGGACATGAGGTGAGGCTCACAGAGAAGGTAATGTCGTAGAGCTGCAGAGATGGAAGTCTCACCGTGTAGTTCCAGGAAAGTCTACACAAAGCATCAAAGCTTTAGAGCGAGGGTTAGAAGAGATAGAAAGACAGCTATAAACCTGGCTCTGACTTGAGAATTGGCATAAACAGTAGAGTGAAAGAGGACACTTATATATTTGGAATTTGCTGATGAAAAAGCCTCCTATGTGTCTTCCAGAAGTACTGAAGGATGGGGCAGAGAGGTAAGAAGTCTGCTTTCTGTGAATTATCCACTTCAGCTCAGGCACTGACCTCAAGATGGAGGGTGGGATAAACAGGTGTCTTAGGTACAGTTGTGTTGCTGTGAAGAGACACTGTGACTATGGCAACTCTTACAAAAATATTCAATTTAATCGGGGGCTTGAATACTTTCAGAGGGTCAGTCGATTATCATCATAGCGGGTTCACAGCATGGTGACGTGTGTGACATGAAGCAGTGGCTGAGAGCTAGAGAGACTGGGCCAGACAGGGGCTTGTGAAACCTCAAAGCCACCCATCGCGACACACTTCTTCCAACAAGGATACACCTAGCTGATTCACGTCCTAACTGCCATGAATTCTTCTGTTAAGGGCACGTGGTGTCTACCATGATGTTTGTGGCCATGGATGATGGCTACCTGGATTCTTTAGGTGGCAAATGATGTTTTGGTGATTATATTGCCATTGCTACCATGTACTCCCCTTCTTCATCCCTCTTCTCTTCTTCCCCCCTCCTCCTCTTCCCTCCTCCTTCTTTCCTCCTACCCACTTCTTCCCCTTCCCTCTTGATCCTTCCTCACAAATGCCCTTCTATAGATGAATTTTTCTTGGGAATGGATGCTTCCCTTTTTAAAATTATTTAGCTGATGTTTAGCTTTTTTTAGGGGAGGGTCATTATTAGGGCTCCTCAATGAAGCTAATAGAGTGTGTGTATATAGACAGCTCCCAACGTTAAATGGTTTGACTTGTGTTCGTGTTTGATATCGTGATGTCATGAAAATGGTATACATTCAGCAGAAGCTGTACAATGAATTTTGACCTTTTCTGAGCTACAGACACTCAGCATGACCCTCGTGAGCCCCAGACCCCAGGCAGCCTGTTATCTTGAGGGATATCCCCAGCAGTGAATGTTTGATACTGGCTGTGTTGTTAAGATACTCATCTTTTAGGCAAATTGAATACATTTCAACTAATGACAATTTGAGCATAAGTAGAGTGCTAGGCAGTAACCCCATAGAGAGCAAGCATTTCATTAAAATGGACATGTTATAAGGAATTGGTTGGTGACTCCAGAGGCTGATGAATCTGTATCTGTATGTGGGGTGTGGGTTGACCTGGGACCCAGCAGAACTGGTTATTTCAGTTATGTGATCAGCAAGTGGAGACACAAAACTACTGATGGTGCAGAGAAAGCCCGAAGGCCATTTGTTGAATTCTCTCTTGATCAGGGAAGTCATGGGTTGGTTTGTTCTTTTCTAACCAGGAAGGCCTTCATATGATTGAGTGAGACCCACCATATATATATATAGGGTGTTCTCATTCAGAATTTGCCAATTTCAATGTTACTGTTACCCTCAAACCCTCAAAAACAAAATCCACCATCACAGAGGGGATAGAATAAGTGAATCTTACAGAGCTACTCACTATTTTTCAAATGAATGGATAGATGTAATGTGTTAGAAAAAAAAGAAACCCATTGTATTCTTCTTAGGCTTATGTTTTTCCATCTTGGACTAATGGAAAACTAATGGACTAATGGATTAATGGACTAATGGACTAATGTCTCATTAGACCTTTGACCCTCTTGGTTTCCAATGATGCTCCCCCCTATCCTCCTCACCCCCTCCTTCTCCTCCTTCTCTTTTTTGTCTTTTATTCCATTGTTTTTAATTTCTTGCTATGTTTTTCTTTTGCCTGATTTGGATTTTGCTTTCACTTTCTATTACTAGATAATATGGCAGCAGACACCAGCAGGATGAGACCCTCTTTCCTAAGTAGGTGGTCAGCGCTATGAATTTATACTTTGATAATTGATTTGGTAGCACCCCTTGGTCTCAACATGCTGTATTTCTACTTCAATTCAGTTAAGAATAATTCCCACTGTGATTTTTTTAAGTCCCTCTGGTTCATTGGTTGTACTATACTGTGATACTTAGTTTCCAAATATTTTGGTTATTTCATGGGACATTCTACTATTCTTTTCTGGTTTAATTCCACTATGGCCAGAAGAAGATAATTTGTATGACTTAAATCTTTTAAAATTTATTAAAACTTATATGTCTTAGAATATGGTCTGTCATGGTCAATATGCTATATATGCTTGAAAACAAAGTATATCCACTCTAAATTAATAGTGTTGTGAGCATTGACTTGGCGAAGCTGGTTGACAATGCTGCTGGAGCCTTCTTTGTCCTTCTGAATGGTCTACATATTTGTATCTGTTAAAACGGCAGCCTTTACACTATTTCTCTTTGTCTAATGCAGTTTAAAAATTTTTATTTTTCTGACTTATAATTTGATGTCCTGTCATTCAGTGCCCAACAGGCTGGGTTGTTACTATGTTGTCTTGATGAATTAACCTTTTCCCTTATCGGTCAAGCCTATTGGTCC
This sequence comes from Cricetomys ansorgei, assembly GCA_026225945.1. NCBI lineage: Eukaryota > Metazoa > Chordata > Mammalia > Rodentia > Nesomyidae > Cricetomys > Cricetomys ansorgei. Next base: position 19,523,998 of record JAMJFZ010001264.1, on the reverse strand, counting down.
TTGGTAAGAATCTCAGCTCTGAAATTAACTCCCGCTGTAATGAGTATGGACACCCTAGCTCTTTTATTTCTAATGATATGACACATTCTTTCTTACTCTTTCCCAGTCATCCTTCTTGTTTTCTGTGTTTGTGTTGGCTATTTTGTGAGCAGTATATGGTTTGGTCTTGCTATTTGTCTTGCCTGGCAGCCTCTGACCTTTCACTGGATTATTCAAGACCTTTAATATTTTTCATATTTTTCAAGTACTTGAAGAAAAGGAGGCATATGACATGGTCTGTACACATCTGTTACTGTTTTACATTCCAAAGAAGGGGCTGTGTTCCCTGGATTCTTTCAAAAAATTTTGATTCAGTGTGTGTGTGTGTGTGTGTGTGAGTGCTTGTGTGTTTGCATGTCTGTGGGTGTCAGAGGACATTTTGTAGGAGTTGGTTCTTCCCTTCTACCATGTGGTTTCTGGAATGTTGAATTCTGGTAGTCAGGTCTGGTAGCAAGTACTTTTACCCACTGAACCATTTCACCTGTCCCAACTCTGCTTCTTATAGTGTCCTCTTAAACAACCATCACCACCACCAAACCCAGGTATGATGGTGCACACCTTTAATTCTACCACTCCGAAGGCAGAGGCAGGCAGATCTCTGAATTCCTGGTCAGCCAATGCTACATGATAATATTCTATCACAAAACAAATCAGAAACAAATGAACCCCCTAAAAGCATATATTGTGGTAAAATCCATGTGACAAGAAACTTACTATAGTTACCATTTTAAACGTACAATCCATAAGTGTCAAGTTTATTTGCATTGTGAAGCAGCCATGTCTAGAACTCTTTTTACTTTGCAATAATAATAAAAATCCCTCATTTTCCCAACTCCAAACCATGGTTCTTCCTTGCTGTTAATAATTTTACTAGTACTCCCTTTCTGTCTGGCTTCTTTCACTTAGCACAACGTTCTCAGGTTTTTCTATGTGGTAGCTAGCATGTGTCAGGACTTCCTCCCCTTTTAAGGGTGAATGACATTTTGTTGTATGTATGCACCACATTGTGTTGATTCGTAGGTGAGTAACCAAAGCTGTACCATTGGACCCACTTTCTTTGGGTTTAGAACCCGGCCATCTGTTATTTCTCTGCTGTTCCTTCAGGAGAGGCTTACTGTGCTGAGTCATCAAGTTGGTATCCATATTCTCCCTCTCCTAATATCTGCTTCCCTTGCTTTTATTTCCTATATCTCTTCCATCTCAGCTGAAGTCTCCCATAAAATTTTTTTGCTAAATTATTCCTGTATTTATGTCATCACTATGGTTTCCAGCCTCCTTCTTTCTCTGTGTTTCTTTTGTTTGTTTCACTTTCACAGTGTTCTTTATTTTTTTGTTTTCCTGGAATTCTTCAGTTCTTGCTTGTCCTGTTGCAGTTCATGTGTTTCATCCTGTCCTGTAGGCTCTTCAGCAGCAGCCTCTGGCCTCTAATGTATTTGGGTTCAGTAGGTTGTTCTGTATGAATGCGGTCACAGACCACAGATCCTGTCTCACTTTCTGTGTGTTGATGTGGTCAAGCCAGGTGGCATCTCCCCAGTGCTTGTGTTGCCTCTAATGTTCCTGTGAGTGTTCCTTGGGAAAGTGTATCCCTGAAGCCATTGCTGACATTTTCCCTTTGCCCTGGTGTCTTCTCTTCTCCTGGAGTAGCAATCACCCATGCCTGCCAGAAACCTGAAGGCAGCAGGGCCTGTGTGATGACTTGAATTCTGTAGCCAGACAGCAGCCTGAGGGACATGAGCTGACTCCCCAACCCTTCTTCCTTCAACACTTTTCCCTCTTCTGCCTTTTCTCATGGCTGGTTACAAACTCCAGGATGCTCACCATAGGCAAAAGGGTCAGATGGTGTCAGACAGACCTTTTGTGGGAAACTTTTTATGGCCATCTGGGGGTTCCCTTGTGTGAGGTCCAGAGCCCTTGTCTGAAGTGGAAAGTGCTGCATCTTTTGCCAGTTCCTCCCACCCTCTCACAGGTCAAATATTGGATTTAGCGAGAAATATGGAAAAGTTTAGTTAGTCTGTGCACCAAAAATTGCCACTAGAAAGTCAGCAGTGTAAACAGTGTGTGACTAATCCTTTCTTCTGAGGAGAACACTTCTGTGCAATTGTTTTCTCTGTGTTTACAAAAATACAGATGTTTCCATAGATGCAGATCTATGAGCAGCCAGCCATGCCCCCACTGTCTCAGTCTCCTTCTCCCTTTCTTTCCTACTGGCAATCTCCCATCACATCTTCTGACTCTCTTGTGGTACTGTCTCTGTGGCCAGTGACCTGCTACCAAACCCAATGGCCTTTCTTAATTTTGTGTATCCTGCGCTTTGCAGCAATTTGTAAGTAATCCTTTCTCCTGCTCATCCTCATCTGATCTCCTATCCATTCTCTTTATGTCCTGTCCATCTGTCTGTCTGTCTATCTATCTATCTATCTATCTATCTATCTATCTATCTTCTATTTAAATGAGATGAGTGTTGATTTATTCTGAGTTCCATGAACAGTGATTTTCAAGCTTACTACGAATGAGTTCTGAGGGTATGGGGATGTGTCTCAGTTGGTAGAATGCTTGAATACCATGAGGCCCTGGGTTGCAATCCTAGCACTACAGAAGCTGAGTATTTTTGAACATACCTTCAAGTTCAGCAGTTGGCAGATGGAAGAACCTGAGACTAGATAGGTCAAAGACCCTAGTGGAGGAGCTATTTACTTAAATATGAGTCTTGTGCTCTTTCAAAGTGTAACCTCTTCCCACCCCCTCACTGCAACAATCAGTCTTTCCTACTATACCTTAACTATCTTACAAATTTGTTTTAATGCCTCTTAATGTTTATTAGTGGGTAATACAAAAATGATAGCTCTACGGGACAGGTGCTAATGGCTGGAATGGAAGCTGGAACAGAGGCCTCAGAGGGCTCCAGCAATGCCACATGCTAGTTTTTATGTACAGGATTACAGGAATGGGTAGAATAGGGTAGTCCTTCAGTGGATGGATACTGTGGGGCTTCAGAGTATTAAATATTTGAGGCTTCCAGTGTGCCTACATTTTAGAATTTATAATTTTCTCCTTACCTATAATTGTGAGGGGAAATGGAGGAAAGGAGACATGGGTGTGCCCCCTTTTATTTTGAACCAGATTCCCTGTGGTTTTTGATTTTTAAATTTTCTCTTCAAAAATTTGTACCCCCCCCTGAAAACTACAGTCACAGTGATGTGAATAGCCTGATGTTCCCTTCTCATGGTGAAGACTCCCCACATCATAGAAACAGAGGAAGAAGAAACTTAAATAATTAAAAACCAATTAATATGTTTTTCTGTAGTAGTTGAGTGAAAGAGATGGGAAGGTAGAAGCACTAGAGAGGATGTATACTAGTCAGGACAAAAGGTGGACCAGAGTGGAAATGCCAGTGATGATAATGGAGGATGATCTTGACTCTGATCCTCAGGGAGGAAGAGTGGGAGGCTGGTATCTCTCAGAGGTATCTATGGACTGAGTGGTAGGGCAGTTTCCCCTGCTTGTTCCAGGTGGTGTCTGCTCATGTCCTCATTATTTTCTTGATGGGGCTGGGGTGAGTTCATGTGACAGATACTAACTGTAGGACCTGTGCACTGTAACCAGTTGGAGGAACGGGACAACTGGTATACCTAGCTGTAGATTTGCAATATGCTTGTGACGGGGCACACTAGCACAGTAGTGAGACCGAAGTCTAGATTTCCTTAAGTTAGGGCTGGCTGAGGGTTGGTCTCAAGTTCTAGACTCAGTTGCCTTTTTCTCTTTTGATTCTTACCTGTTACATGGAAGGGAAGAAGCCCTGTATACACATACCTGCAGCTCACTTCTGCCACCATTGGCTTTACAGTTCAGCGGGAAGAGTTGTGTACTTGATAGGCAGGCCCCCAGGCTTACCTTTCTGGAGATTGTCAGGGCAGGAGTGAGTAGTGAGCCTCTAGGTCTCCTGGAATTCTGAGTCCTCCTGTTCCAAACAGGAGCCAGTCTGTGTCTTAGTGCAGGGTGACAGATGGCTTAGAGAGAAAGAGAATTGCTTCCAAGATGGGTAGGAAGGCTTTCCTTGTTCTGTGAGGCTGACAGAATAGACTTGTGACCAGATTTGTCCAGCTGTTTCTAAGTCCCCAAGCATACTTCAAGTTCAAAACAACACTTACATCATCAAAACAGAAGTGTTTAAGGGGTTGATCCTTAGGCTTTTAGTAATACAGTCATTTGTCTGGTGACAAAGGGAATGCCCTGTGTGGTGTCACATCTGGGAAGATCCAGACCCAAGATGTTTTTTCAGGCATTTTGAGTCCACAGGGTTTAAAGTGATAAATGCCAAGGTATCAGCATCCTCACTGCAGCCACTGCTGGTCCATAATCTCTCAGGAATGCTTTGTCTCACTTCATGGTTCCTTCCTTAGGCTCAATCAGAATGAAGGTGAGTGAACTTCTTTGAGATGCTTTGGCTAGTTTTGGTGGAGACACCTAATGGTGGTGCTTTGGTGACATGACACTTTGTCTGTTTTCTCTTGGCCTTGTATGGTAGAGATTCTTCTCTGTTACAGAATGGGAAACTGAGGCTCCAAGAGCCAGATGAGCTAAACTTCTAGACTTAGGTGATTTGGCAAGTCCTGATGTCCCTCACTGGCTCTTGGTGCTTATAGCTGATTACTTGACTCTCCTTGTGCTTGCTTAGCTCCTATTTCCTCCTCCCTGTTGGCAGTGATATTATTTGTTTGTGTGGGTACCTATTTATGTCTATGTCTTTGCCTTTTTTTCTGAAAAAAATGAATGTTCCGTGTTTTGCATAAAACTCATGGTAGCTATACTCAGGTCTTTGATAAGACCCACCTTCAGCAACCCATTTCTCACTGCTCGTTGTGACTGAATAGATGAGTACCTTTCGTGCTGGGTGATTTCACCTGTAAACCAGTAGTCCCTTCCTTATGTGCCATGAATGATGGGACAAATGAGCCCTGTGTGGCAGTGATCCTCCTTCCGAAGTTTAATTTCCCATTCTCTCCTTCCTCGTTGACCTTTAAAACCCCATTATTTTCTTACCTGTTCTTTGTTTCTTCCAGAGTGGCACCCATGCCCTCCCAGAATGTGATGATTCATCATGGCCAGACCCAGGAGTATGTGCTCAAGCCCAAGTACTTCCCAGCCCAGAAGGTGGTCTCTGGAGAGCAGTCCACAGAAGGCTCTTTCTCTTTGAGATATGGCGGGCAGGATCAAGTCACAGCACCCTTTCAGTGTGAGTATCTGTTCAGACAGCCATTTTCCTGTGTTATAGACTCAGAGTTGGGAAACATTTTCTTTGGTTTAGATGGCTGTAATGTGTCACAGTAGATAAAATTCAAAAGTCATTAAAACACCTACTTTGGTTCCTAAAACAACCAGACAGCAGATTTTTTAGCATGGTTTCCTTATTTGGAGGAAAGACATTTTTCCGGGACTTTGGAAATAAATCTGGAGTGACTTGCCTGAGATTCTGTTTCTGTAGGATTTCTTCTTCTGGGAGACGTGTTCCCTCTAATTTTAGGTACAGCTGCATGTCTGACATGTTTGTATTGATAAAATGTTTTCTTTAGTTAAACTGCCAAGATTCATTCCTTGTGAACAGCCTGACTTGTCCCGCATTACTCTCTGAGGTTCACCTATGGTAGCTATTTTTATGCTGAAAGGTCCACCTAGTTTTCAGTCTCCCTAGCAGATGGCAGGGAAGACTCGACTGAATTTGTAAAGGACTATTGTATCTGGGGCCAGCTTGGTCGGTATCTCCCCATGTGAGAAGCTCGAGGACACAGGCTCTGGCTGGAAGGACAGGGAATGTGATGATTTGTGGTTTAGGTATTACAGAGTGTCTGCTGGCAGTGTCTGCGGAGAATGCGCTGGAGCGAGGCACAGACCATTCAGAGGCGAGAACTAGACTCACCCTCTCCTTCCAACGGCTTCCTGCTTTAGTGCATGTTGACTGATTGCCTTCACCATAACTGACCCAAGAGTGTGCCAGGTGTGAGGTGAAAAAGGACTCTCTGTTACTAGCAGGAATAGTGCAAATAGCCCAGAGAGAGTTTTGCTACTGTTTGACCCTTTAGAAATTGGTATCTGCTGTGGGTTTGATACTCTGCTGCTGTCCCACTTTCTGCTATGAACCCCTGGTGATTGACACTAGCTTTCTTACCACAGAAAATCCAATGGTGGATTTGTTTGTCCGCACTTCCTCTTTTGAGAAAGTTTTCTCCTGTGGCCCTGGCTGTGGTCCAGAGTGATAGTTTGATGTGGTTCATTGAGATGCTGATGGAAGGAAAGCAGGACCTTAGGGAAGGGTGCAGAAATCACTCAGATCATCTCCTCATCAGGCAAGGCAGTTCCTCATCAGTCACAAAAGAATGGCTGTAACCACTGTGCTCCTTAACAGCCCTTGAGTTCTTTAGGGGGTGTTCCGTCCATGGGAATGTTCCCCGAGTGTGTGCTGTTTTTCTAATCCTGACTTTAAAAGTGAACAAAAGGAGGTACTTGTTATTGCTTGGGATATCATATGAATAAAACCCGTTTTAAAAGCTGCTAAAGTTTGGAAGTGATAGGAAGGACATTTCTGAAATTATATAATCATTTTGATAGAGGAAGGAAATTCTGAGCCAGATGGAAAAGTCAAGAAAAGATGGCTTGATGGTCCCCTGGGAAGAAGATGAGATATGGTGCTCTTAGTTAGTTACTTCCACCCCCTTCTCTCCCCCCCCCCCCCACCTATTTACTGTCTCTATCTCTGTGAGAATTTAAACTCTAAAACCTTGCTTGAGCTGTCTTCTGGAAAATGACGTGATGTTAGTTTTTAACTCCCTTGCCTCTTGTATTTTCAGTGTAGTGGGGAGCTAGTGAAGGCTGGTAGACTACCACATGACCTCAATGAGTGTGTGCTCTTCTCAAGCCCTCCAGAAGATGGAACTGGATCAAAAAAAAAAAAAAAAAAAAAAAAAAAGGCTTAGGACGGCTTGAAACATTAGTCATATCTGAAAGACGGGAAGGGAGATGTGGCTATTTTTACTGCTGCTAGCACTATATTGAGAGCTGGAGGCTGAGTTGGAAAGCTCTTGAAAGCAAGTAATTTTGCATGGCATCGAAGGATACTGAAATAGGAACTTGAGTAAAAAGGAAGGAAGAAGGAAGACAGACACGGGGAAAGGAGCAGTCGTAGGAGGGACCTGAAAGTCTGTCTCCTCCCACTCTGTGTCAGTTGGGAGTAGGACCTAGTGTGGGACTGAAAGGGGGGAAGTTAGCAGTGGGCATCTCAGTGAAAGTAGAATCCTTCCTACCCTCATTCTCACCTTCATAGAAGAGAGCAAATCCAAACGGATTAGCTCCATGGGGTGCTGAGGGCTGGGAGGTGAAAGAGAAGCAGATAATTCTGACTCATGAAGAACAGAAGAGATTCGGCCACTAGGATGCAGGGTGTTTCGGGATGGCATGGCAGGATCAGTGTGTGCTTTCCTGAGTGTCCTGCCCTGACTTGGGGGTAGCTACAAGGACTAGCAAGAACATTGGTAAAAGAGCTGGTGTTGTTTGCTCCATTGAAAAGAGGGGTTGAGGTAGCTGGGGAAGGCAACAGAATACCTGTAACATAAACAGAAAGGAGATTGCTGGAGGGGGAAGAACAGAAGGGAGGGAAGGTGTGGGGAGGAGAATCAGTTCGAAAAAATCTATAAGGAAACCAAATACATTGTGTTAATTAAAATAGTTACATGCTTATACACACACACACACACACACACACACACACACACACACACACATAGATTCGCAGATTGACAGATACATAGATATAGATAAGTAGATAGCTAGTCACACACAGAGATACATACATATGGCTGAAAAAGGAAGTAAGCTACTATAATTTGTTGGTTGTGTCAAACAAATATAATTGTGTGTAATTAGTTGTGTCAAAATTGGTATCTTGCAAACAGCAATAATGGAGAGTGTAGAATCCTGTTTTCTGTAGCTTAATAAGCTCAGATGAGGAAGAGACAGTAGTTCTGTAAGCCCCAGGGACAAATACTTGCTAAAAAGAGCACTGATCAGAATAAGCAGGTAAGAGAGGGCAATGGTGGGTGGAGAGGACTCAGTACAGCTGACTGTGTGACTGCATCAAATACAGCACTCTTGAGGAAAAACAGACCGATGGGGAAGCAGCCTTCTGCTGGAGCTTCCCCAAATCTCAGTAACATGGCTTACCACCTTTGCCCACTGTATACATGTAACTTCTCATATTTTGATTCTATATGTTTATCAGCCTTCCCAATCATTCATTGTCGGTATCCCTACCGACCCACCCTCTACACCATCACAATTCTCAGATGCATCTCCATCAAGTTTGGAGGCAGCAGAAAGTCAGGAAACACTAAGAAAATGCTACAAAGTAAACTTTAGTTTTTTTTCAATGTTAAGAATGTCAGCCTGTGGGACAACTGGGAAAAGAGTGAATGTTAGCCCCAGGTCTTTACAGAAAACCCTCTGATATTGGTGAAAATAATGAATCATGGTCACAGGACTGGGCTGTATATTAAGACACCATCTGGATTTCTCAAAGTTAACAGAGTGGCTATATATCTAGCAAGAAAACATGTTCACACAGAGATTTGTATGTAACTGGTCATCACGGTCCATTATCTAGTGAGAGACAATGAACTGAATGCTCATCACATGATGAATTACCAAAGAAAGTGAGTCATTTCCATAGAATGGAATTTGGGCCATTAAAAAGGAATGGGGTACGGATACTTGCTAGAACTCTAAACTTGCTGAGTGAAGGAATCCAGACACAGAAGAATCCAGACCACATGCTATATGATTCCGTGTATATGAGATGTCCATAATAGGTAAATCCATAGAGACAGAAAATAGATTAGTTATTGCCAAGGGCCAGGAATACTGCTCACTCGTAGGTCAGGGGTTCCTTTTTTGGGGATGGCAAGTGATCTGAGATATTAGGTCATGATGATTGCAGTCTTGTGAATATACTAAAAAGCACAGAATTCCACATTTACAAAGGACAAGTTCTGTGGTGTGTGAATTATGTCTCATTTAAAAATAAAAATGGTTTACAGGGACAGCTGCCAAGTAGGTGGTTCTGAAAACCTCACCAGCTCCATGGAGTAGAGAGAGTTCCTCTGCCCTGGAGTCTTCAGGAAGGTGAGAGTTAGGGGCATCTTTATCCAGCGCCTTCCTTGGTGATGGTGTTAAAGAGTGCAGTGTGAACCAAACCCCTCTGTCCTTGGGTTAGTAGTATTTTTAATTCAAAGAGAAGACTCGAAATGGTAGAACATTTGAAGGGTGATGTTATAAAGGGGAATCCATTGAGATTATTAGAATAGCATATACCCAGGAGCATGTGACTCACTCAGAATTGTTTGGGAAAGCACCCTAGAAAAAGACTCTGGGGGCAGTGAGTGTTCACATCAGATATACTGTTATTGTAGTCAGTATACCGTGGCAAGCTTGATACCAGAAACTGTTTCTATTACAGTGCATGGTAGGATGGTTTTATGTGCCTTATAGGGCACTACAGAACTTACTAGAGTAGATGGTTGAGTTACTTACCTAGGATAACAGAAGCAGAGCATTGCTGAAATGGTCCTTGAACCTCTGGTTACCGTGGTTACCAGTCTGAGCAGCTGATGCTAAAACTAAGAGAGGCAATTACTCTCTTTAGTTACTTTTTATACCAGATCTCTTAATATTTGAGAAAGAATAGAAATTTGAATTTGAAGTTTGATCTCCCTCTCTGTGTCTTGTGTGTCCTGTGTGTGTGTGTGTGTGTGTGTGTGTGTGTGCATATGTACTTGCATGCATGTGAGCATAGCCATGTGGAGGCCACCAACTGGGCACACTAACTGGCTGGCTGGATGCTAAGTGAGATTCAGAGTTCCCCCTGTCTCTGACCACCATCCCTTGGTCTAGTGCTGTGGCTACAGTCCTGTGCTGCCACTCCCAGTTTTTACATGGCTCAGAGGATCTGAACTCAGGTCTTCATGCTTCTGTGGCAAGCACTTCACCCGCCCAAGCTGTCTCCCTGGCCCTGACATTGGAGTTCTTATTGCTAATTCCAGTTGTTTTCCCACGGAAAGGGGCTCAACTTTTAAGTGGGCTGCTTATATTTCAATATCATCCTCTAAAAGTTTATTTTGTTATAGTCAAGGAAGCAGACATCTTAAATTCCAGAAGAGGCATATGTCATGTTTTATAGATTAACTTCCCAAAGGCCTATAAACACAGATAACTCAGACTCTTAAGAAGCCTGAATGATTTATATTCTGATGCACTGAGATGGGGGTGGGAAGAAAAGAGGAAAATATGGGTACCACAAACACATAGTACCGTTAAACTAAAAAAAAAATATTGAATATTATTCTTTTTGTTCAAACAAGCAGCCCAGAGGTAACGCAACATGAACATAGTCTACTAGGCCACTTTTGGCAGAAGAAAACTGGTGCCTCAGAAGTTGTCTTTCCCTGGATTCTGTGGTCTGTGCTGACCTTTCCCAGCCAGTCTTTGCAACAGTTCAGACAGGTCAGCTCTCACCCGACAGCCGGAGGTGGGCTGACTGAAATTCTCTACTCTTCCTTGATAGGTAGACAGCTCTCCTGAGCCTGGTCAGAGAGAAGCACAGTATGTTCTCACAGCATGGCTTTGTTGTCCAAGCTCTTGTATTTCTGCTGTGGTCTGAGCACATTGTGTAGTTCAGGATGTGAGGAGGACGAACTTCTTGGGCATATGAGACATCTTCTTTATACTGCATGGTGCTTGGATGTGTGTCTGGCTGTATTAGCCCTCAGGCTTGTGTTCAGACATGTCAGAAAACATGACAGAACATGAAAGCGAATTAGGATGTGATGACAAGTAGTGATGATTCCTCCTCTTGAAAAGAGAAGTCCGTACATCTGGAGTGAAGACTTCCCGTGGTTGTAGATTGATTGGTACAATCAAGAGGCAACCCGCGATGTCTGGGTCTTCGTTGCTGTTGAGTTGGGAGAGGGACAGAGAGAGGAGACACACACACACACACACACACACACACACACACACGGGAGGGTTGAGGGGAAGGTTATAGACCATTAGAAGAAACAGCCCAAATATGAACACTGGGAGATTTGGAGAGAGGCAGCATTTAGCCCAGACACCTCTGCTGACTCCAGCTAAGAAGGTAGGCAAGAACATTGAGTAGAAGCCCTGATGCCTATGGCCAGTTGCAGAATGTTCATAAAGTGGTGTCCAGTATAGCTGAGAGCATCTGTGATGGATAGAAGGTGCCTCAGAACATGGAAGCTTCAAGCTCATCCTGCACTGACTGGCTTTTTCCAAAAGAGGGAAGAAGCTCAGTGGTGCTATCTAGGTAAAGGCAGAATTGGGATAATTGATTTGAATGAGAAGAACTGTAGTCCGATTCTTGTATTAGGGATAGATTGCAATGTAGAATCCATCAGCATGTTGGAAATGCTAGTGAGGAGGAGTTCACCCATGAGAAGCATCATGTCCTAAATTTGGAAGAGGCAGGGAAAGAAAAGCAGCAGCAGGAGAGACCTAGTGTCATGGAAACTACACTGCATAGAGATGGAAAACTATGGACAGATGAGCTGAGGACCTTTAGAACAGATTTCCAGATGAACCAAGTGTGAACCTGGATGAAGAGATGTCTAAGGATGCACTTGAAGCTTTGCACATCAATGAATGTGCAAGTAGATATATCTTTGTGTTTGGCTCCACACTGATTCACTGGGCACTAAATGAAAATGGAAATTTGGACCAGCCAGCTTTCCAAGAAGCTGATAAAAACCACCACCCGCAACAGCCACAAATGAATAAGCAGTCAGAGGACTAAAGTTTGTGGACAGATTGCATCAAGGAAGGAATGAAAAGCAAAGCTTTTCAGCTTGCAAAATCAGAATCCCAGAGTTGCTTTGTCACATGCATACAATTATATAACTCCCATTTGTAACGCAATGTGGATGCCAGGGTTAAAGGCAGCTGCAGAAAAAAAAATCACCTCTGTGTTGATGATGCCTGGCAAAAGCTTTGCTTTGCCAGCATAGACAGTAAAACATTATTATTGTATAGACTAACACTTACGTGAGTGAACAGGGGTCAGTCAAGCTAATCTCAGGAATCCAGGTTTCACAGAAGGATGGGGTGTTGCTTTCTATTTGCTTGCACCACCTTGCTCTTGGTGGTGAGGTAGAGGGAGTTGTCAGACATGTATAAGAGTTGTTTGATCCCATCTCTGTCCAGGAAGGTATGTAAGCAGGAATGTTCTCTGTCTCCCAATCAGCTACACGTAGTTAAAGAGAGCTGGGAAAGAGTAGACATGGATTGATGGTCAACATTTCCAAGAATCTTATCCAGCAACGTATAAACAATGACGGAGCAAAGCCTTCCAGAGGGAAGGATTATGTAGTTTAAATTCCTCTACGGGCAGTCTTCAGTGCCAGAGACAGCTTTTTGTTCCAAAGGCCCAAACTTTCATAATAATATGCACACTCAAAGATATTCCTGGATGTTGAGACTAATTTCAAGAAAAAAAACCAATACTTAATATGGCTCCAGAATAGTCTAGAGTCAAGCTGTGATTTTTAAAAATATTCCTCCTAGGAGGAAAATAACACAGATAAGCTTATAGTTTGCCATGGAAAAACAGAATAGCATCATTTTGTGAAGAGAAAAATCTATATTTAAAAAAAAAAACAAAATAGGGAAAAGATGGTGACTCTTCTGCCTTTGGGTTTCTTTGGCAGAATCCAAAGATTTTACTTGGTGTAGCTTCTGAAGGGGAAAAGAAGAAGCAGCCATTATTTGAGTTGAAGTCAGTTTTGATTCAGAGCACAGAAGACTCTGGTGTTGTGGCTCAAGAGATACTGTCTGAGGGAATCATTGTGTGTGTGTGTGTGTGTGCTTCATGTGTATAAATACAAGTATTCATATGTCACTGTGCATATGTGGATGTGAGCCCCTGTTTCCACCTTGTTTGCCTGCTCTAAGCTTCTCTGAAAGTTCTGGGATTGCAGATGCGTGAGCCACACATCCAGCTTGTATATGGGTTCTAGGTATTCAAACTCAGGTCTTCATGCTTGCATGGCAAACCCTTTTACCCACTGAGTCATCTCCCCAGTCCTGGTTCTTATTCTTGGTTCAAATGAAAACATTCTAAGCAGGGTTGCTTTTGTGAAAAACAGTAACTATTTAAAATTTTTCATATTCTATAAAGGAGTTTGGAAAGCTTTGAGAGAGAACAGTATCTGTGGAGCAGGTGACCGAATCTGGTTGGGGTTGCACACTAGCCTCCAGGCATCTTGTGTGGGATTGAGTACTTTCTCCTAATGAGGCTAGAAACATACCAACCCAACAGCTGGGCTGCTGTTTAATGACTAAGCTAATGTCTACAGGTGCATCCAAGGATTGCAGCAGCTTGACGGGGATCCAGCAGAAAACAGCCCTTCCTCCCACACTTGGACCTTGCATTCCAAGGAGCAGACTGTACTGGGGCCTATTTTACTTTAGAGAATAACCTTCCTCCCAAACAAAACATTTTCATTTCTTTTTTCCTTTATTCATCAATTAAAAATATTATTTCTTGTGGTTCAGTTAGAGAAGTAGCTGGGCTAGAGGTTGATTCCCCACTACATTAGTCTCTGGATATTTAATGAAAGAGAAGTGTTTAAGTGGGCTTTAGTTTGTTTTGATAGGGAGGGAAGGTGGTGATCACATTGTGTGTGTGTGTGTGTGAGAGAGAGAGGGAGGGAGAGAGAGAGAGAGAAAGAGAGAGAGAGAGAGAGAGAGGGAGAAATGATCCTCTGACCTATTTCACTCCCTCTTTTATATTTTACTTATCTGAGAATAAATAATAAGGATGAATGATATTTATATATAATGACTTTTCCTGCTCATCTTCCTTTGACTTGGCCCTGACCGATGAGGTGGGAGAATGAGTGTGGTTCTGACTGATGGCCTTAAGAGACCTCAAGTGTTCCCTCCTTCCTGGAGCCTGGAAAAGGCAATTGTCTGGCCTGCTGACCTTGGCATCTGCTCTGCTGGCCTTGGAATCTGCTCTGTCTCTGTGTCTGTCTGTATCTGTGTCTATCTGTGTCTGTCTGTCTCTGTCTCTCTGTCTCTCTCTCTGTCTCTCTCTCTCTCTCTAGATCACTATGCCAGTGGGGCAGAAGAACTGTTGAGAACAATCTAGACAAATCAGTCACTAGTCTCAGTAAAGCACACAGTCTGGTTGCATTTAGGCATGGTGCGTGTAGGTAGAAAAATAGCATTATGGGTGACCCCACCTCTGGGCACAGTGGACTGGAAAACACATAGGCACTTGACTCAAGGGAAGCCAGTGTGAGGCTGGCCAGCTGTCTGTCAGAGCTCTCCCAGGCAAGGATGATGCTGACTAAACCAGATTCAACAACAGGCCTCTTAAGGGATTTGTAGCAGAGAGTAGCTGGAATGGAAGCAGACTATCCAAAGAAAGCTGGGGCAGTCAGAGGGAAACTTTCTGCCACATGGATGTTGGGAGCAAGAACAAAGTTCAAAGTTTTTGCAAAGGCCTGGGGATGGAGCAGCATGTGACGGGTGGCTAAAAGTGTTGTGTTTCTTGTTTTCAATAAGAGACACTTACTGAACTAAGTCCTAACATTTGTGAGGTCTGGCTGGTGGGCTGAGTGTTCCTGCATTCTCTTGAGGTGTTCATCATCCTCGTTGCTCTATGCAGCTTTATTATTACACCCTCTTGGCAGAAAGGCCCCTGCTACCGTAGATTCTATTTCTACCCTGCGCCCTGACAGCTGCATGTCCTGACTACTCAGTACACCAAAATGATTGCCTTCTAAGGAGGGAAAACCTGGCTGCCCTGTTTCTTTGCTTTACCTCCCTTATAGTTCGTACTCCTGTCTATCCCTTCCCTTCTAAGAAGGCTTGGGATGGCTAGGCAGATAGGGAGAGGTGAAGGGCAGATGAGTCTCAAAGTTCCCCCAAGACCCTTGGAAATCTTGGAGAATGTCTTGCCTAGCTTGAGATCAACAGGGCCTGATATATGGGTTTGAGTGCCCATCTGGGTTATTTTTAATGATTAAATTTGTTCTTTGGCAATTTCATCCATATATATATAAAACATTGGGTTTGCTCTTCCTCCTCAGCCTCTCTTATCTCCATTACTCCCAACATCTCTCCTTCCCAGAGGTCCCTTTCCCACACTGATGTCTTTTTGTTTTATGACCCACTGATTTTAACTAGGGATGTCTGTGTGGTCATAGGCACCAATGGATGGTCCCTTATGGATCTTTAATAAGTGTTCTTAGTTAGGGCTCGGGGATTCTTGCTCACATAGGATGGAGAATGTCCAGTTGTCATCAGTCCAGTGAGTGTGGCTTGGGGAACCTTTTCAGGAAGACTTTCTGCAATCCCATCATGCCTCATATTCCATTCATCCTTACTGGTCTGGGCTTTCTGGCAACCACAGTGTGGTATTTGTGTAAATACCTACCAGGCATGCCTTGCCATGTCTTGTACATAGAAATACACCAAAAGTAGTTAACTCTGTCTAAAGGATTATTTCAAAGACATTTAGTGGAGAAAGTGATTCATGTTTCTTGTCAGAGGTCCCAGTTTCCAAGCCACACCTGAGTATATCTGGAAAAAGAAACCCTGCAGAATTTACGTTAAGTTGTATTTGTGATCTTTAAAGATTGGCTGGCTAGAAAAATGAGAGACTCTCCCTCGTCTGTTTGGCACCTTCTGTGTGTTAACTACTGTACTAGGCTCTTTGTAGGCATTCATTTAGTGCCTTATGTCTAAATGGCTTAACAACAGGATACATTCTGAGAGAGTCATCCCTGGGTCAGCTCATCGCTGGGTGCTCATCATGGAGCTCACTTACTTACAAACCTTGATACCATAAGTTGTTCACCCTTCATGGTTACTTTCTATTTATAATTTCACTTCATTTTTAAACTGCCATAGATATCATTATGCCATTTCAAATGAAATATGTTTTGTTATCTTCTTCCCCCATCTCTCCTACCCCCCCTTAACCCCAATAACCTACCTTGTAACTTCTTTCCGGCCTTCTTTTCTATCTTCGTGATGCCTGTGTCCTATTGCCCACCCCATCACCTTCTCCAACACCCATTTTACCCTCTCTTTGTCTGATTTCTAGGTTTTTAGGCTTTACTCGTGTGTGTGTATGTGTATACAGTATACGCCAAGATCTGTATATAAGAAAAAACATGAATTTTGTATTTCTGAATTTGGGTTACCACGTTCAATTTAATACTTTCCAGATATGAAAACTTCAGATTTTTGTTGTTGTTGTTGTTGGCTGAATAAAATTCCATGGTGTTTAGGTTATCCATTCAGTATGCATTTTCATCATCCATTGATGGACCACTAGGCTGGTTCCAAATCCTTGATATTGTGAATAGATCAGTAATGAACATGGATGTGCCAGTGTCTCTGTGGTGGGATAAGGATTTGTTTGGGTATATATGCCCAGGAATGATATGGCTTGGTATATATGATAATTCTGTTCTTAATTTTTGAGAAGCCTCACACTGACTTCCATAATAGCTGCATTGGTTTGCATGCATAGTGGCTATGAACAAGCATTCCTCTATCCCACATCCTGGCCCGCATTCATTGTCCACTTTCTCAGTGATGGCCATTCTGACTGGGAGGATGGGAGTTTCTCAAAGTAGTCTTAATTGAAATTTCCCAATGGCTAGTGATGTGAACACCTTCTAAGAACACCCATTGGTTATTTGTGTTTCTTCTTTTGAAGATTGTCTATTTTGTTGGCTCATCTGATCTGTTGATTGGCAAGGCTATTTTAGTATTTAGATTTTTAGTTTTATTACAAATTCTGGATAGTACCCCTTGTCTCAAAAATAACTGGCAAATATTTCCTCCCATTCTGCAGGCTTTGACATCATCTCTGAATTCAGTCAAGAAATTCAGTCAAAACAAGTGTATAAAGCTTCTCCTGGTGGGACACAGAATGCTGGTTTCAGGAAACTTAGTTTATAATAATATATTCTAAAAATAACAAAATCCATAATATAATAAACACATAAAACACTAACATAGTATTTTATTATATATTTTATATACTATAGACATTATTATATATAATTGTATGTCTTTAAAATTGCCTCTATTGATTTATCAATGTGTGTGTGTGTACAAGCCATGGTATGTGTGGGGCAGTCAGAGAATAACTTTAGAACAGCTCTGGTTCCCTTCTTCCACCATGTGGGTCCCAGAGGTCAAACCCAGATGCTCAGGCACCTTTACCTGTTGGGCATCTTCATGCCTCATAACTGTATGTTTCTACTTGTCTAGTAATGGCAGACAGGAGGTACGTGTATACCACTCTCATCACACATGTGAGCAGTATGTTGCATCAGGAGCTTAATGATGCCCCCACGTAGTAGAGATTTGTCATTTGTAATCTATGATGAGACCACTGTTAAATATGTGATCTGTCACCAACTTAAGTGTCATTATCGGACTGACTGTATTTAGTACATTATCAGACTATTTAAAATCTATGTGTTATTCAAAGAAGTTTAACAAGAAAACAAGAACCACAAATATGAGTTAAAATGGTCAAAAGCAAATGTCAGTAATTCTAAAATGTAGCATTTTGTTTCTTTGTGTAAGTTAGTTTTAGGTAGATAGGAAGTTAAATTTTGATTACATTTTGCAAATTTGTGAATTTTGTGAAATGTAGGAATTTCACATTACTTACCTGAATATGGAATTACTAGCAAGTACCTTTGAGTTTAACAGAAAGAATTCAAACATAAATGATGACTTTTTGAGAGCCATCTTTCCATTTATTCCATTTAGATTTCACCTCTTGAAGAAAGAAGTGTTGATCAGTTTCTGATGTACTTCAAAGTCACCAGTGTTCAAGAGAGGAGGGTCTGTCTTGATGAGAGTCAAAGCAGAAAAGCAAGTTGAAAATGAGTAACTAAAAGAATTAGCTCACAGCTTGAAAAATAATGATTTGCAATTATGCAACATTAATTTATTTTTTATTGAAAACTAATCATTCTTAAAATTTTACTTATCACATGATATCAGAGGCATAATAAGGCAATTTTGAGAAAAGGGAAGGTTTTCCTAATGATGAGACCTCTTTGGCAGTAGTTCCTTGAGGGAGTAGTTGGGGCCAAGGGTGAAGTAATTTAAAGGTGAACCAGAGAGAAATTTGTATAGAAACAAGACAAAGTGAATAACATGACTGGAATTCTACAAGTGTGGACTCCCTGGTGCTGTAAAACTAAATCAATTCTGAGATCTAAAACACCAGTTTTCTGCATAACCAATTGCTTTGGTAGATTTTCCTTTAAGTTGAGCCACCAAGCAAGAATTGTTTTGGCAATTGCAATTGCAAAAATGTTGATATTCAATTTCTCTAGAGCTTCTTAAAGCAAAATGCATTCAAATTACAGTGCTCCTTTTGTTCCCTCTGGATTTTTGATGTTTATATGGAACAATTGGAGCCCATCACTGGTACATCAAGGCATCTACTGTTGGCCTGGTGGTACCAGTTACATAGATGCCTACTGAGGGCTTAGAGGTTTGGGTTTCCTCCTCTGCTCCATTTTGTGTGTAGGCATGCATGAATGTATGCGATTATGTGTGAGGGCATCAGAGGGTAACCACTGTTCACATACTTTTTTCTTTTTTCTTTTTTAAAGACAGGGTCTTTCATCGACCTGGAGCTCACTAAGTAGGCTAGGCTGCTCTTTTCCTTCCCAGCACTAGGACTGCAAGTGTGTGTGATCACACCTGCTGTATTTTTTCTGTGGGTGTTGGGGCTTACACTCAGGACTTCAGGCTTCCAAGGCAAGTGCTTTACTGCCTGAGCAGCCTCCCCGGTCCCTCTGCTCTGCCTTTGATACTCTCTTCCTTTTATGCACAATTTAAATTCGTATACTAGTATACTAGTTCATCTCATCCTGTACATCTGTCTTTGGTGTTACAGGCTATTTCCAAGTCTCCTTTATTAAGGTAACAAAAACTTGAGAATATTCACCTCCTTCAGAGTTTTGTGGCTTGCACCCATTAGCCACTGTGTGAGACTCGGTCCTCTGCTCTTTCCACTTCTGTCTCCCTGTGGGCTTCTAAGTGTCAGTGTCTGTTACCGTGCTCCCTGCTCTTCCTTTTTACACGCCCCATGTTCTCTTACTGTATTTCTCCTCTGTTTTTCTGTACTGTTTCTCATCTCCGAAGATGAACATTTAACAGGTTGGGTATTAGTTATAGAAAAGGATAAGAGGGAGACACATTTTTTATTTTCATTTTGACTGGGGCCAAAAGAAGGTGTCAAAGTAGAGGAGCATCTGCAGAGAGAGGACACAGAATAAAGAGATAACCTGTGGCATCCATCTGGACTTAGGGGAGGGAATGGGCATCAGAAGG
Organism: Cricetomys ansorgei; assembly: GCA_026225945.1. Taxonomy (NCBI): domain Eukaryota; kingdom Metazoa; phylum Chordata; class Mammalia; order Rodentia; family Nesomyidae; genus Cricetomys; species Cricetomys ansorgei. Next base: position 19,504,513 of record JAMJFZ010001264.1, on the reverse strand, counting down.
ACGACAGGTGGGGAAACAACAAGGCCAAAAGGTATTTTAGATGGGTGGAGCTGCGTGTAAAGGAAAGAAGTATGTAAGCAAAGACTGGGGAATTATGGCCAGGGTAATTCCCGGCTGTCCATGTGGTATGACTGGAGAAGAGAATCAGTTGTGTCTAGATAGGAAAGATCTTAATTTACTTTAAAGGAGTTTGATTTTTGTCCAAAATACTTGTAAGAAGAACTATAGAGGTCATATAGAACCCTAATTATCAGAGTGAGTGCTGGGGATGAGCTAAGATCCTGAAGGGAAATAGCCTCCCCTCAGGGTTGTGGGTAAATCTTGGAACTTGTTGCTTGGTAGATGCATAAGCCAGTGGCTGTTTATCCGTTCAGCCAGACTTTCTCTTCTCCAGACAGGCAAGCAGAAGCTATTTATGGGAATGGTGAGTGATAGACCAATGGCAAATGTCTCCACTCACTCGCTCTTTGAAAAACAACAAATGCAGGGATAAATAAAGCCCAATTCCATTCCAAAATTAAGGGGCAGAAAATCTGAGTCACATGAGATATATCCAAGCCTTATTTCAGTAGGGAACTCTGAGAGATGGGCCAGATGGTGTGGGTATAATAGAGACAAAAGGCAGGTGAGTGCTGAACATTCTGCCTGTTCTGCTTCTTGACAGCAATGATGTCATCTTATTAGTTATGCTCCTGTCTCTCTGTTCCCATGGTCACACTGTGATGTCTGAAGTGTGTGCTTCAAGTACTAGCCTGGGATCAGTGAGGGAGGTAGAGATTTTTCACAAGTAAAAAAGAAATATTGTCAGTGATTTTTCTCCTTGGGAGGCAAACTATTAGAGTAACATCTCGAACCACAATGTCTCTTACTATTTGCCCCCTCTCAAAAAAAAAAAAATCCCTGGGTAAACTCCTAACTCACCTTAACTATTTCAAATCATGGTCACCCATTCCTTCCTCCATCTAGATCGAGAAAAATGGATGTGGTGAGCGCTTCTGTCTCTTTCTTTGTTTATTGAACTGAATCAGGACCTCTCTTCTTTGGGAGGATTTTTCTTTAACTCTTGACTCAGAGCAAAACACATCCCACTGTCCATTTTGAATGAGACACACTGGTAGGTCCTGGTAGGCATTGTGAATTAGGAGTAGGGTGGGATCTTCCAGACAGATGTATTCCAGACAGATGTTTTCTGAAGGAAGTATCAGAATGAACACCATAGAACCACTTGTTGTGGTACAGGGACACCAGGACCAGGGTATGCATCCTGTCTCTCTTTCTAGTTAGTGGGGCTGGCTTGGGGGTCAGCAAGTGCAGTCATGTCTGCCCCTGGACTACAGTCCAGAATGTCTCCTAAACTTTGCTGGGTGCTCTTTGTCCCTAAACTGAAGAAGTATGTTTGGGTCATTGGCTCTCTTCAGGGTGTATGAGGTTAAAGAAAACTATTTTACAAAAAAGGCCAGAGAATGAAAATGTCAAAAAGTCATTAGTGTGTTTTGCTAGTTCTCTGTTTTATGGCAGACTGTGTTTTCTTTCTTGAAACACTGGGCCAGCTCCTGCCGGGTGAGTAAACTGTTTGTTGGGTAAGATTCTTTTGACTATAAAATATATTGTACCTCCAGAAAGACTGGATTTTATTCCAGGGATAAAAATAGGATTCTTTCTTCTGTTTGTAAAGAAGAGAGTGGTAATAAAAGAGGTAAAACTACAATAAGGACAATGAAAGATCAAAGCAATGTCAAACTCTCAAGATATGGTCTTTTAAAATATATGAAATTCTCAAGAAAATTATAAAATAAATGTTGAAAAGCTGTGCTTTTTAAAAAGGCCCATCCCAGTAGAGTATAGCTGGTGAGCCAGGATTGATGGTGAGTCTATCTAGGGAAAAATCACAGTCATCAATTCTTTTTTGTTGTTGTTTGTGGTGTGCATGTATATTTGTATGTTTGTGGGTGTGGGTATGTTCATGTGCAAGTGCAAATGTGTGGAGACATGAGGTGGGTTTGGGGTGTTTTCCTCGATTGTGCTCTACCTTATTTATTTATTTATTGAGGCAGGGTCTCTCTCTGCATCTGGAACTTGTTGATTCCGGCTCCTCTAGCTAGTCAGTTTGCCTTGAGCTTCCTTGTCTGTCCCTCGCAAGTAGTGGAATTACCTGTGGGCTGAAGTACCCACCTGGATTTTATTTGAGTGCAAGGCATCTAAACACAAGTTCTTATTTTTGCTTGGTAAGCACTTTTCCAGCTGAGCCATCTCCCTTAATTCTTGAATACATGAGGTAAGGAAATTAGACCTGAAATACCTGGAAATAGGAAAAGAAGTCTCACATCTTCACGTATGAACTTTTGGCTAGTCTCTCTCTCTGAGCTTAGAGCCAAAGTGTCTTTGTGATTTGGAGTGAATTCTATCACTTATTGCTACCCTAAGAGTTGCTACATCTGGATAATGATGTGGTAACAGAGAATGAATCCTTAGTAAACCAGAAATACATGGAAAATTAAACAGTGTAGAGACCCCAGATTTTTTCTTTGAAATTTAAGGGACTTCCTGTCATATGTTAGTATGATTTTTTTTGAATAATATGTTATAAAATTTTGGTAGCAAGAAATTGTTTTTCTTTTGTAAATGTGCTGAGAAATTCTATTACCACTGCCCAATCCATTATTCCCTTTGGTCTGTTTAATTTAAAATTTGTTTTACTTAAAAGAATCATTTTCCATTTTGATAAGGTTTTAATGATGTAGGGAAAATGTTTTGTAGTAACTGCAGAAATTGCAAACCATAACGGTTCTGGCTTTCTCTCGCTCTGACATGTTAATAATTAAAGGACTTCCTTAGACAAGTGTATGTATAGCAAATGCATTTTAAGGCTGAAGGTTTGACAGGTGTGTCCTATGATTCTGCACAGGTAAATAGTAGTATTTATTTAATTTCCTACCAGTAAGATTCACATTTCATTGCATTATTACTAAAGTACTTTTTCATGGAGTTTATATTCTTACGGTATTAATAAAAAGCACCTTACATTGAATAGAAACTGAAGTACAAGCTACAGTTGGGCGATGTGGGCTGGTATTGTAATTTTATCTTGGGTTGCAATGAGGGGCCTCCCTGATAATGTGATGGGAGAAGGCTTGAAGACAAGGAGGGAAGATGCTATGTGCATCTATAAAAGGTTATTCCAGCCTAGGGAACAAGTATCAAGACTGGAGATAGAAGTGTGTAGGTGTTTGAGGAATGGTGAGGCAGCCAGGGTGGAGGGATGGGAAGCGTTGTGCTCTTGGAAGTCTGGAGTGACTCCATTAGCCTTGGTAAGGCCTTTGGCTTATATCTTGGTTGAAGTGGGTTGCCATGGGAAGGAGGAGAGCCACGATATGACTGCTATTCTTAGGAAATACTGAGTGCTGTGAGGAGGGTAAGCTGTAGGAGGGGATGTTGGAAAGCAGGGTCCAGAAAGGAGACAGCTGACATACTCTAGATCCAGGGACGAGGCATTGCAGCAGGGAGCTGAGGAGAAGCTGCTGCCTTCTGAAGATTAACTAACAGAATTTGGCTTTTGTATTGCTGTTGGATGACAGAATAAAGAACACGATTAGAATTAGGGAAGAAATCTCAATTCTGGATGTGTTTTGTTTGACTAGTAATGTGTATATAGCAGAGTATGTAGTTGGATTGGTGTGTGTGTGTGTGTGTGTGTACACATATGTTTGTGTGTGAACAAATGTATTTGTAGTGCTTCCCATAGGAATATGTATAAACAGGTATGTGCAAGATGAAGGTGACATAAACTACTATTGCATGTTACTCCACAGAAATCTATAGATTTCCATGAAGCAGGGCAGGATAGATCATCTATGAAGTTAGTATAGGGACGAGAAGGCTACATAGACTATCCCATGGGCTGACTCATGAGGATTAGAGGTTGGAGAGTCAAGGAGAGAGTCAACCATAAGAGATTAGAAGTCAAATGAAGGAAGCACAAAGCGGGGTGTTACCGTGTGTCACACACGTGTTGGATTGACAACTCGGAGTCTGCTGCAATCTTCCTGAAGCAGACGTAGTGAAGCCTTGACAGCAAAAGCCTGGCTGCTCTCAGCAAGGGAAGGAAGTGGCAGGAGTTAGGAGATAGCTTTTGTATGTGAGGGGGTGCGGTAAAGAAACGGCCAGCATGACTGTTATGTGATGTGTGATATGATTAAGGTTTTTAACGTGAATAAGTGAGAGCGATGTGGCAAGCAGACAGGACCTGGCCCGGGCTAAGGGGAGAGAATAGGGGAGATATCAAGATAGCAAGAGAGATAGGGAATAGAGCACAACCAGAGACGGGGGAGGGGAGGGAGGGAAGGAGGGAGTGGAGGGAATCAGAGAAAGAGATGGAGAGGAAGTAGAGAGATAAGAGGATGAGTAGCTAGGGGGAGGGAAGCCTGAGAGCTGGAGAGAATTTAGGGTAGTGAAGGAGTGAGAAGGACTCCTGTGGTCTTTGAAATGTATAACAAGTACTTGTGACACTGAGGGAGCCCCAAGGCCAGCATGGACTTTGGTATGCTGATAGGTGCCACAGGTAACCATGACCATGATTCTTCCTGGCAGATGGGAACCAGTTTCTCAGGTTCCTGAGAAATGCTGGCTTTTATCTAACCACCAGAAATCCTGTAGTCCAGGCTGAGCTGGGCCTAAACTCAATTTTGGAGCGAGTCAGTGGTCCTGCCTTTTGGGGAGAACGAGGCGCCCCTTGGACTTGCAGTTTTGTTATGAGAAGGAAAGAGAAGTAGAACATCATCTGGATTAGAATTATGTAAATATGAAAACAGAATAGTGAGACTGTGTGCTGATGAGGACGAATGGAGGAGAAGGCTCTGAGGAGCCAGAGTGGACAGGGTCTGGCGCCTGGTGGAGGGATTGACCTTGGCTGGGCTAACATTCTTCATCAGAAGAGAGGTGGGGCACTAGCTATAGGCAGAGGTCACTTGATGAATATGTGTCCTTCGATTCTCTTTTCTCTGTGACGTGGTATGTGAGATTATAATGAGAGGCTGGGGTTGGTAGCTGCGGCACAGCTCAAATAGGCATTTGCAAGGGAACACTTATATTTATATTTTAAAACGCCATATGCATTTGACTCCCGCATTGTGTGCACGCGGGCACAGATGCTCACGTGCAGGCAGGTATACGTGTATATGTGTGCGTGTGCACGGAGAACAGAGGGCAACAACAAGAGCCATCAAACTTATTATTTGATAAGATCTCTCACTGGAGCCTAGAGCTAGCCCTTCGGGTTAGGCTGTCCAGCCAGTAAGCCCAAGAGATCCTCCTGTCTCCATCCATCCAACTTTGGGATTACAAGATCAAAGGCTCACACCCCTATGCATAGCCTTTTCCTTTTTAATGTGGAAGCTGGGCTGGAACTCAAACCATTTCTGCTTTTTGATAAGCAGTATCCTCAGGCCGTACCCAGGAATTTATTTTGCTGACTATAATTTTCTACTTCTCTCTTTGTCCTTCCATCAGATAATTTTCATAAGTGTGCATAAATAGAAGGAAATTTTGTTAGCACATGTGTACTCAAGAGAAATATATAAATTACATGCAGTTCCCTCCAGTGATTATTAAGGGAGGATCGGGAACGGGGAGAAAGGTCTGCTGTCATTGGAGTTTAGTCGCCTGTGTGGCAAGGAGGTTCTGCCCAAACTCACAGTCGAAATCTCATCATTCCCTCTTGGAGAGTTTTCCAGTCCTGGGCATTACCCCATGAGGGGATGAACTGATGTTAATTGTTCCTTTCTACCTTGTTCAAAGAACGTAGAACACTCCACAGGCATTGTTTTAATCTAGAAGGAGCTAAGACTGGAGCAGAATGGTAAAGCCCTGTTAGGCTAAGCGGCATTGAAGTCTCTTAAGAGTTGTCCTTCAAAGTGATGGACTGCAAGCAGGAGCATGACCTGTTGGCTCAGGTCTCCTCTCAGCAAGAAGAGGATGTGTTACTTGTGTTGACTCAGCCTGTATGTCTCTTCACGTGAGCCTCAGCTAATGGCAGGGTGAGGGCTTTTCCCCTGAGAGGCTGGTGGACTGATAGTCTGATGACCTTGCCTGTGCTCGCTGGTCCCTGCTGTTTTAGTTGGAAGAGTGTTAACACTGTCACAGCATTCTGGGGGAATGCTAAGGAGACCGCATTTGTTCATGACAGCTGAAGCGAGGCTTGAACTTGTTATATTTATTTCTCTGGCTACCTCGGTTTTTTGGTCACATCTTGGTCTGATGACTGATAGATGTTAACTGTGCTCTTTCCTAGGCTGAGGTCCGTTTGTCAGAAGCAATTTCCATAGTTTTGAATTTTTCTCTCTGGGTAGTGACTGTTAAATATAAACCTTGGAAGGGTATCGGCTTTACTTCCCTCGCACTTGCCGTTCACTCTGAACGTCTGTGGTTTGCTTTGAGCCATGCGTCAGTGCCTCTTCTCGGAGGTATAAGTTCACACAGGGTCTGGCAGAAGCTGCAGACAGGATGTTGACTCTTGAGTATCTTTGACTGACTGACTAGGAGGCCCTGTGGAGGTGCTACATGGTTCCAGGCAATCTCAACTTTTAGCCAAGGCTTCTAAAGCTCAAGGTCTTAAAGTGCTTGCTTAAGGTTTCTGGGGTTGATTTACCTACAGGGATGTTTTAAAATTCCACTTATTTTCTCTTAGGGAGAACAAGGGTGAAAGCTGCCCAGGGAACTCTCTGCTAATTCCTGACTGGTTCCCCTTTTTGCTTCTCAGATTTATTAGTCCTCATCAGCTAGAAGATGCCTTTCGCCAGGGTCTTTGACCACCGTTAGACCTGGATTAATTCTCTCATTATGAAGTTTTGTGAAGCCCTGGCCTTAGACAGAACTGACCTCTAGTAACTTGTAGTCCCAGTCCTGTGAGGGGTTCGGGAATCATCCTTGTGCTATCCAAGTCACTGCATTCACTCCGCATTTGCTGGCAGTATATAAGGCACAGGGTCCTGCGGTGTTAGTTGATTCACGAGGATGTCTCATAGCCCAGTGGCCTTTGGGAGGACAGCTCGCATCCATGGCTCAGTGACATCCTGCTGGACTCTTGGATGGTGACTTGGTGTAGTCTCTTGTTCCTCACATCTGAGGAATTTGAAGCTTTGATTAGTGGACCACAGTTTTGTGTACTTTAAAGCTTAAAATCATTTCTTAGATAGGTAGAAATGGTTTGAGAGTACTGAGGATGGACACATATGTGTTTTTTAATCCACTCAGTATTCATTAAGATCCTGATAGGAATCTGAATGACTAGCTAGTGCCAACACACACACACACACACACACACACACACACACATTGATACTGATTTTGGAGAGTTTGGTGTGGAAACCTCAAAATTAATCATTATAAAGACTTACATGCTTCAGGAAGAGACAAAAGGGCCTACCAGGGATACTGGCGTTAATTTTAGAATTAGATTCTAGCAGAGTGCTTGTAAAACACAAGGGGAAGTATGAAGAACCATATATCTTCTGCTTCCAAGACAATGCGAGCGTTGTAAAAATCAGGATTAAGGCATATGAAACTGTCTCTGCCTTTTGAAAATCCAGATGATTCTGGGCCAAATGAATGGTGTTTTTTTTTTTTTTTTTTTTTTTTCCCCAAAGAAATATAAAATTTTAAAACAACGGGCTGCGAGAATTCTCAAGTGCCCCAAAGTGACTACTGTTGCTCCAAGGTGAGGCAAGGCTCACGATTGAGCGCTTGCCATCTTTAGATGTCTCAGTTGGCATACTGGGCGTAGTTTAGGTGACTGGGCATCCACATGGCTGTTGCTGGTGCTATGAATTAATACCAGAGAAGACAGAATAGTTGGCACGGAGCTTTTGATTTCATTACTGTACTGTGAGCCAGAAGAAATAGAAGTTTATATTCTTCTAAAGAGAGAAGATGTTGTGTGTCTCTCTCCTGCCCTCCCCTCACACACTTGGGCTTGTCTTCACAAAGTGTCCTCAAGATATTTGTAAGCACGGCCTGACCATGTTGAGCCCAAGATGGTCCGTTTGTGTTACTGTTTTGTTTTGCTTTGTTTTTTTTAACCTGAAAGAATTATGTTCAGTTGCAGACGGTATTCCATTGCTTGATTTTGAATTTCTAAGGTGGATGTCCAGGTAATTTGAAATATTCATGTATTTAAAGCTGAGGACAGCAAACTCTTTCTTTAGATAAAGTTTCACTGGAGCACGGCCATGCTCACCTCCTTCGTGCTGCTTTGAAAAACCTTTACATGTCTGTGTCTTTGTGAGAGGGAAGGAGTGGCTGTGGAGGACAGAAAGGGGCGTCAGGTCCCTTGGAGCTAGAGTTACAGGTGTTTGTGGGCTGCCCAACACGGACACTGGGACCCAAACTCCAACCCTCAGGATAAAGCAGCACGTGCTGAGCCATTCTCCAAGCTCTCCACACTGCATCGTATAGGTGTATTTGGGTTTTGTCAGGAGAGCCAAACGGTTCTGATGGTGTCCTTTGGTCTGCGTCCTTAAAATAGTTACTGCCTAGCCTTCTATATACCGTGAGCCTCTGCCTTAAATATCGATAGGAGATTCTTGTACAATGCCAGTTTTTCAGGATTCTGGAAGCCCTGTTTGCAAGTAAAATATCTATTCATTAAACCAAGCCCTCCCTCCGTCCTTCCCCCCTCTCCTCCATTTCTTTCCTTCCTTCCTCTCCTCCCTTCTTTAATTTTTCCCCTCTTTTAAGATAGGGCCTGGCTATGTAGCCCCAGCTAGACTGGTACTTACCAGGCAGAACAAATTGGCTTTGAACTCGCAATCATCTTCCTGCCTCAGTTTCCAGAGTTCTGAGATTGTAGGTGTGCATCTCCATACCTGGCTTAAACAACCTGTCTTGACCTCTAATGTTTCAGCCTCTAAGGAAGGAAAAGCTCCTGGAGAACCATTTGAAAAGAACCGAGGGGCTTTTTTTTTTCCTTCTTCCGAGAAATCATATTAAGCAGACCAACTCGCTGATGGCTTCAAATCCTTTTAACTTCAGCTTTGTGATGATGTGGCAGTTGTCTTGCAGCGTTTGAAGGGCTGTCATGTGGAAGAGGCGTGGAATTGTGAGACAGGGAGATCCGGCATTAGGACGAATAAGTTGCTGCAAGAACACATTTTAGTTTAGAAATCTCCCTGTGCCTGGGGCAGGGTTAGGAGTGATGAGCGCCGTGCCCTGAGACACGTTCAGAGAAAGCCCACAGGACTATCTGGTGCTTGTCATCCAATCAGTGAGCGAGAGATGACTGTGTAGGAAAGCCTCTGAGGCCCCACTCCAACTTTGAAATTGTTATAGCTTTTCTGGTTAAAATTTGGTTCCTAAGCTCATATTTGATCCCCACTTTAATTTATTGTGGATCTCTGGAGGCATCCTGGATAATTTTCTGAAAATAGAATTCTGGTCAGGCCAAAGAAGTCCAGAGGGGGGCAGACGTGAGATTGGATAGACCTACTAGGAGCCCATTCCAGGAAGAATGACAGGGTAAAGACACTGTTTCTCAGAAGACTTAAACTGTCATTGACCACCTATCTCTCATCATGTACTGCCAACATCTCTACTTTATGCTTTGGGACTGGGAAAGAGGAAGGACCTGAAGAGAGGTATGTCACATACAGAGTAAAACAGGGCAATAGTCTTTTACAGTATAGGTTGAGACCTAGTCGTGAAGAGCAGGTATGCTGAGATCACAGAGTCTCAGTATAATTGTGCTGCGTAGTCAAATGCAGCCATACATAATGAGTGTGGCTCTGTTCCAATAAAACTTTATTGACAAAAACCAAGCAGTGGGTCAAGTTTGGCCCATGAACCATAGTTGGCTGGCCCCACATGGAGACTTTGAAAGCTTTGACTGGCTAGAAAATATCAATTCCAATTCTTTCATGTTTTAGAGAAACGGTGAAATGGAATGTTCAAAGTCACATGAGAACTGAGCCAGGATTCAAAGCCACAATGTGTTTTTGGCTCAGTGCCCAGCTGTGTGATATGGCGCTCCCTCAGCTGGCCTGTCAGATTATAGCATTGGGCTTTTCAGAAAGTACCTTGTGAATAGCAGTGTTCCCTCTTCAGGTGGTCCGTGAACAGCAACGGTGAGAGCTCAGACTGCCCAGGCTGCTATTTTAACCATGACTGGTCCTCACTTTCCTGTACATAGGGAAACAAAATATAGGTTGTAGGAATTCATGTGGACCAATGATGCCCCCCGAGTTGTGAGAGAGAAATGGGCTCCCACAGCTGCGTCATCGGATGTGATCACTTCAGCCGAGAGTGCCAGGAGATTTGAGACAGATGTTTTCAGACATGCCGCATGCCTAAAACATTTCTAGGGGTCGGGCTGCAAATAGTGACTTAGTAAGAGGAGAAATGGGAAAGTATGCGAGTTGAGGACACAGGAGTTTATTCACCGCTAGGTGCGGGGCCAGCCCCCTCTGCATTACATCTGCCTGTTGGGGCTGGCTCTTTAATCTGCCTTGCCCTGGATGTTGCTCTTTGTCTGCCCGTGAATAAAGTGCAGCATTGTGGTTAGTAATCCCACTCCAGTGACTCGACTTCAAATGTGGTTTTGGAGTGCATCCCGGAGTTCTGTTTGTTAAGCTTCCTACTCCTGTTTCAGAGACACCACTGGATAGAGAGCAGCGAGCAGAGCAGGCTTCCCTCTGCCTGAAACCTGTCGGGCTGTGGGCTCTCTCTTTCTCTCTCTTGCCCTTTTCTTTTTCCTTCTTTTTTTTTTTTTTGGTTGAAACTTTTTCCAAGGCAAGTTCATGGATACTAAGCTGATATGTTTGTTGTTCTTTTTCTCTCTGCCTCTGCTCCTAGTGAGTAACCACACTGGTCGCATCAAGGTGGTCTTTACTCCGAGCATCTGTAAAGTGACCTGCACCAAGGGTAGCTGTCAGAACAGCTGCCAGAAGGGGAATACCACCACTCTCATTAGTGAGAACGGCCATGCAGCCGACACCCTGACAGCCACGAACTTCCGAGTGGGTGAGTTCCTCCGTGGTCCCTAACTGTCCTTACCTCCGGTCGTTTATGAGATTATAGCACTTGACATCCTTCCATTCACATGGCTCTCTGTGTGTTTTGAACAGCTTTCTATCTCCAAGACGAATGTGCTTCTTTTATGAGGTCTTTTTAGTTGCTTTTTGAAATTTTTCTTTTTCAGCCTGGTTTTTGGCTTCTTGGGGGGAAATGGCAACTAGAATAATTTCCCCTTGTGCCTTAGCATCTCCCCAGCTGTGTGGTGATGGGAAGGGACAGAGTGGACCAGAAAAGAGTGGGTTTCTAGTTGAGACCCAAATGTCTAAGTTTCATTGTTTGGCTTTAGATTTTATCAGCTTATTGATAAATTGGATTTGCATTAGATTTGACTCCTCTAACCTGGAAAGTGGTGATGAAATTTAAATTTTTTCACTTCATAATTAATGAGGATTCTAATTCTTTTTTCCTCTAAAAACTGTCAAAAATCTGGACTTTGGTTTAGGAAGGGATGCAGACTTGTTTCTTCTGCCACGTGTATGCTCTGTATCATGAGACAGAATTATAGATTAATGTATAAGATGAATTTGCACAAGAGAGACGAGTGGACTGCTGACAGCCCACAAAGACTTTAAATATAAACTAGTAGTTACTGCATAAATGGGATTTTTTGCTTCTTTGAAAATTTTGTTTCTTTTCTGCATTTTTGTGAGTGGAGAAAGCACTGCGGTCTACTGAGAGCTGCCCCAGTGCCATGCCATCGTGCAATGCAGTATTTTTGTCACTCAGAAAAAGGTCTTTTATTATTTTTTGACCAATTATGGCTTGCCATGTGTACTCAAATAATCCAGACACCCATGTTACTTTTTGAGTTACTCATAAGAATAACCGAAATGTCAGACAGATAATAACACCGGCTAGATCTGGTCTTTTTATGGAATATTGCTGTTTAGTCTTGGGGGAGTGTGTCTGAGAGGTGCAGGAAAGGGACGCTGTTTCAAACTGATTCTCATCAAGACAAATCTGAGGCCACAACGCTTGCATTGTGGAAATTCTAAATGAGGCTGAAACAGTGTTATTGATCATCTGTGCTTGGGGGAAAAAAAATTATGTGCCCATGGATAGGATTGAATAGGGTATTGCCATTTTTCTGGCTAGGACTGGGGTACTTGAGAAAGGTTTACGGAGGGTACAGCTATTAGATGCCAAGTGGCACTTAGTGCTTAGTAGGCCAGGAAGCCAAGTGTAAGGGGAAATGCTATCAGCAAAGGAAGTCTCGGTTCTGTTGCTGACCAGGGAGTCCACAGGGCTTGTCTTTTAGAATTTTTGGGACTTAGTTTTTCTCATCCCTAAAATAAATGGGATTATTTGTAGTGATGCCTAAAACTCACCCTTAAACTCTTACATTGTGAGGTTTGTTTATTTATTTATTTATTTATTTATTTATTTATTTATTTATTTATTTATTATGTCATGTTGGGGACTTGACATAGAGCCTTGTGTGTGCTAGGCAAAGTGTTATACTGCAGACTTACATTCTCAGTCATCTTATGGCTTTTAAAATCAGCAGTAGATATAGTATTATTTTCTGAACCCCCCCCCCCCAAAAAAAACAAGGAGAGAAAGGGAGAAGCAATTCCTGACAGGAGATGGGGTTCTGGTGTTTTCTTCTCACTGCACTTTTTCTTGCTTGAGTCCTTTCTCACTGCTTCCCCTCCAGCAGCAGCAGCGTTGTCTGCGTCTCCTGGCATTTATGGCAAATGTGAACAGTAGCAATGATGAAGTAATTGAATGGGTAGTCATTTTTTCTGGCTTGCGGTGTATTCATTTTGAAACTAAATATTTGAAGGCATTGAGAAACAGAGGAAGTCTGCTTGTTAGCGCACGCCGCACGCTTTTCCGTTTTGGCCATTGTCCAATTGTTTAGGGGCAGGTTACGCATAGCTCATTCAGAGTATAATGTACAGCAGTGTCACTCCCAAGAGCGGTTCAGAATTAGATCTCAGCACTCCATGGAAGGACTGGCATTGCCGTTTAACGTCTCAGAAGTTTTAAATACATTTTAAAAATTTTAAAACTCTATTTACAATGAGTAGTGTCACAATGGAAATCATGGAAAATCTTCATTTATCTCCAGTGTTATTTTATTCTTCTATTTCAGCTCACATATTAGATGGCTTGAGGAAAATGCTTTATAAATTATCTTTATTGAAAAGAGATAGCTTAGCAAGCTTATAAAGTGTGATCCTTCAAAAACACAGGAAAACTGAAAAATTCATCTGCATGCTTTGGTCTCTTTTGGACTTTAGTGGCGTAATAAAATTTTATTATTTATAAAGAATAGTTTTCTAGTTTATTTTCTCTCCCTGTGTACTTTTGTATAAGGTCATACGTCTTTTGGCAAATAAGACATATGTATGGAAAATAGTACTATTTATGGAAAATTCAAGTGCTGATAGCTTACTAACAACTGGTTTTGGCTTGCTATATTTAAGGGAACTAAAAGGGTTGGCCTGACATGCTTCCCTGAGGAAGGCCAGACACAATTCAGTATCCATGGGTCTTGTGGCCCCGGTCATAGTGCCCCCCTCTGCTGCTGTGTTCAGATGGAGTCAGAGACAGTATGTAGGAGAATAGATTCTGTGCCGCAATGGCAGTTGTTATGCAGAATTTATTTTAAGTTCCAGTTTGTGGATCCCTGCCCCGAGGAATCAAAATAAGCCAAAGAAAAATCACATGAAGTCCACAGGATATCTTAATGAGATGATCCACATACAGTAGACAAAATTTGCAACATTTTCCTGGTGATTTGCATGTTTTTGAAGGCAGTGGAGCAAATATTACTGGCACCCAATTTTTGCAATAGGGAAACAGGCACAGAGAGGATTGAGTGAGCCGGGCTCAGACACACAGCCAGTTGCTTAGCCAAAAGTGGAATCATCTTTTTATGTCATCTGCATACTTACTTCCCTGGAGTCTAACTTCAGTGCGTCGGAAGGGCTCCTTGAAGTACCTCTTGGAACTGGAACATGTAGGAAGGATGAAAAGAGAGGTAGGGGATAGAGAGGGAGGGAAAGTAAGAATATATGAATTAACTGAGCCTAGTACTTAAGGGCCAGAATCCTGCCTTCATTACAGCTAGGCTCTGGTCCTATGCCTTCTCTGGTCCCAGATTACTGCATCCAGCCCAGGCAGTCACTAATACACATGCAGAGGATTGCTCGCAACAGGCTATGCCTTGCTGTGTTGTGTTGCTGTGTTGGCCTACTGTGCTGTACTGACTACGTGTTGGCCTACTGCACTGAACTGTCTACCTGTTGGCTTGGCAGATGTGAGAGGCAGCAGGTACTTCTCTACTTCTCTGGTGGTGATTAAGTCTCATAATTTCTGTCCTTGAGTGTTCAGTAGAAGAATCGGGAAGTAGAATTTCTACTTAATGAGACTTTAAAAGTGAGGCCCATTGGCTGGGGCGATAGCTCAGTAGCAGAATGCTTGCTTAGAATACACAAGGCCCCAGTACCACAAAATAAATACACACACTTTTTAAAGGGAAAGAATGAGGCCCCTATGGAGGTGATGTTCAAGGGATGTAGTACTTCTCTAGAATAAACTTACCATGTGCGTGGCGATGATGGGATGGAGTACCGAAGATTTGCATTGAGTCATATTGTTTATGAAGCAGATTTCTGATTATACTGATTTGTCACTCAATGCTGCTGTGTCAATGGCTTCTTAACTTGGTGTGTGTGTGTGTAATGAAAATCAGGTGTGTGTGTGTAATGAAAAATTGATGTGACTTATGGCGAGATGGTGAAAGCAGCTGTAACTCCTCTGCATTGCTTTTACACCATGCTGTGTCTGAGTATTTAGAAAGGACGCCTGTCCTATGAACACCCATTAAGTAACTACAGAAATAGATCTGGTAATTTAGAAACCATGTCCCATCTGTTATCCCATTTAAGAGAACTTAGTGGTGGCCATCGTCCGCAGATGTGAGGACCAGAGGCATCTGCGGCTTGATTGAAGGGGACTTTAAGTAACTTTGTTGTGTTGTCGCAGTTCCTCCAGCTGTCATGTTGCTTCCTCTGGCCACGCACTGAGTGACTGCGCATATTGTGGAGGACTGGGTTTAACCCGATGATCCAGCGTCTGCTCTAAGGAGGTGATGAAAGCAGTGCATACAGAACCCTAAACCAAGGTAGAATGCTCTGAGCAGGAGTCCCGAGAAGAGATGAGGCGTCACCTCCAACTGGCAGAGGATATTCAGGGAGGGACGGTGCGTCCCTCGATGCCTCTGTGTGGCCCACCATACTGTTTCCCCACCACAGCATCTTGTCACACGGAGTCAGTGCACATTGCCTGCTTGTCATCTGGCAGGGGCCGAGAAACACTAAACATTGTAAAGTCTTCACATGAAAACGAGTGAGGTCCAAGGGGTATTGATGTACGGAGGAAGGCTTTTCCCCGTTCAGTTTGTTGTGATGACAAAAAACACAGGTGGTTTTGTGGAACTGGGAATAATTTGGCTTAACAATAATAAATGATGAGTCTGATGTGAGAGACTGACTGTGTCAAGGCTGTGGAGTGTCTTGAACATCAGGCTTGGAAATCTGAACTTTGCTCTCTAAGTACTCTCATATGAAGCTCTCCAGAAAGGTGATGTTGATACCTATGAAGAGAAAGAAATGTGCTCACTGTTTTCAGGTGAGAAACTTGTGTTTTCGGAGAGTCACTTTCTGAGCGCATGGCCACCCCGCCATTCCTCAGTTCACCTCATTCTCTGCGTTGGAGATCTCCCCACCTGTCTTAGAACTCGGCTTCCTCAGACTGTTCTTTAGGAGGAGGAAGAGCGGTTTCTGTTACTGAATCCATCCTCAAGGTTTTCTTCCCTAGAGGGGAAGAAGATGCCTTTTGGTGAAGTCGTAAATAGGCTGACATAACAGCTCAAGGTGGGGAAACATGTAGATTTTTTTTTCTTGCAGCTGTGTTCAAATACTGAATCGTTCATTCTCTGCCAGCTGTATTGTGTTGGCCTCTCAAGGCTCAGCAATGAAAATGCCTCAGGGGTCATTCTGATTAACTGGAGACTGTATTCTCTTCCCAGTGAATTTAATAGGGATACCTTCTGGGTTTTAGAGGTGATTCATTACAACAGTAAAAGGAAGTGGCTGTCTTTCATCTGGGCAATGTAGAATGCCTGGAAACTTGTCAGAGAAACCACAGAGAAATATATTTATTGTTGGCAGAGCATGGTAGCACACACCTTTAATTACAGCACTTTGGAGGCAGAGGCAGGTGGATCTCTGGGAGCTAGAGGCCAGCCTGGTCTACGTAGAGAATTCTAGGCCAGCTAGAGCTACACAGTCAGACCCTGTCTCAAAAAAACAGATAGATAGATATGTATGTATGTATGTATGTATGTATGTGTATGTATGTATGTATCTGCCTACCTACCTATCTAATAATAAACACCGTATGTTAAATTGTAGAGTACTCTTAAAGGGCTGATATTCAAAACCATAATTCATTTAACATATGTGTTGAATGCACATTATAAGTATCAGGAATGAGTTTAGGCATTAGAGATTCAACAATGAACAAAATAGCAAAGCCCTCCCTCTTCCACCAGAACATTAATGTACATGTACTGTGACACAGTGTGGATGGTGCATGATAAGCCTGAGGACATGATGCTAAGTGTAGGGAGCCAGGGAGATAGGGGAAGTTGCTTGTGATTTAGTTTCTCTGAGGTACCTAGAGTAGTCAGGTCCATGGAGGCAGAAAGCAGAAAAGTGATTGTTTCCAGAGGGTGTAGGGAAGGCAGAATGGAAAGTTTTTTAAGTGGGGATAGAGTTATAGCTTTGCAAGATAAAGGTGTTCTGGAAAATGATGCACAGCATGTGTGTGTGTATGCTTCAGACTGGCTTAGATTCTGCAGCTTACGCTTCATGTTGTAGATGTTGATTCAGGTTCAAAACTGTTTATTCTGCTGTCTAATTAAATCACCAGTTCTTGCCCAAAGTCCTGGAGCCCTCGAGTATTTTGGCCTCTTTTCAGTCTAGTGTTAATCCTTGAACTGGAAGGCTTCAGCCTTTGTACAATCTAGAACATTTAAGATGTTGGCTCAGACTTAGAAGGCTTTAGTCAGCCTCAGACCTACTGCTGACTGAACCACTCTGACTTTTGAACTCTGACTCTTCTGGTTCAATTCACTCTTCTTTTCTCATACTGATTTTTTCTGCCAAACTCTGCTGTGTCTCTGTGTCTCTCCCTGTGAGCTCTCACTCTTTCATAGTGCCTCTGTAACTGATTCTGCTGCAGCTAACTCTGTAACTGACTCTGTAACTCACTAACTGAGTTGACTTTTCTGTAGCTCTGAGTTGAGAGCCTGCCTTTCTCTCGTGAGAGATGGGCATGTCCTTACTCTAATTCACTCTGCTAACTCTTTCTCTGATTTGTCACTTTGCCTGTCCTTCACTCTGACTCATCTCAGGCATCACTTCCTGTGTGACACTGACTCCTTCTGAGCTCTGCTTCCTGTCTGCACCCATACTGTTTCTGTGTTAGGGATTAAAAGCATGGACCACCACTGCCTTCCAAACACTGGGTTTAAGGTATGTCTATATTCCATCCAGACCACACAGGCTTCTGAATGTAGATTCCTGGAATGTGGACCCTACCATTCACATAGGACTATTCCTCTACAACATGTGTTTTAAACATGTGTTTAAAAAACCAAAAAAAAAAACTTATATGTGTATATATGTGTGTGTGTGTGTATGTGTGTGTATGTGTGTGTGTGTTGTATTAGTTATTGTTTTTATTGCTGTGAAAAGACATTGTCACTAAAACAATCTATAGAAGAGTTTCTTGGGGTTTACGGTTTCAGAGGGTAAGGCCATGACCATCAGGATGGGGAGCATGGCATCAGGCAGGCATATTGGTAGCTGAGAGTTTACATCTTGACACATAAGCTTGAAGCAGAGAGAGCTAACTGGGAATGGCATGGGCTATTGAAACCTCAAAGCCCACCACAGTGACATACTTCCTTCAACAAGACCACACTCCCTAGAACATCCTGCACAGTTTCACCAACTTGAATAAGTATTCAAATACACGGGCCTATGGAGGCCACTCTCATGTAAACCACTACAAGTGCTCTGCTCTTTTTCCGTCTTCCCCTCTTTATATTTTTTCCACTATCATATAGGCAGTTATAAAAAATATATGTAAGAAATATTATATACAAAATTCCAGGTAGTGATACATACTGGGAAGCTAAGTAAAGGGCAGAGAATGGGAAGAGCTAGAGGCATAGGTTACTGAGTTTGACCAGGCCTCTGTGGTAAGATGACATTTGAGCAGAGACATGCATGAAGCTCTGAGGGAATGTTACAAATGCCATTGTCTGTGTGAGCTTGCTTTAAGATAATTTTTTATTTAAATTTTTTCATACAGTGTATTTTGATCATATTCTTTTCCCTCCCCCAACTCCTCTCAGATTCCTCCCATCTTCCTACCCACCCAGCCTCATGTTCTTTCTCACAAAACAAAACAATACTAATAAAAAACCCAGGAAAAACAAAAAAATAATATGAAACAAACAAAAAGAGAAAGAAAATCAGTAAGATAAAAAAATATCCAAATTAAATACACAAGCACACACACACATACAAATGGGATCTTGGCCAACTACTCCTGGGCATGTGGCCTGCCCTAGAGCATGGTTAATATACCCAGTGACACTACACTGGAGAAGACTGATTTTTCGTTTCCCAGCAGGTATAAATTGCAAATAGCTCCTTGGTCAAGGGTGGGACTTTTGTGAGTATTTCTCTTTGCAGTGGTGGGATTTTATCTGGTTTGAACCTGTGCAGGTCTTACATGTGGTGTCACAGTCTCTTTGAGTTCATACATGCATCTGTCTGGTTGTATCAGGATGAGGGTGTTTCCTTGTTGTCATCCACCACCTCTGTCTCTTACAGCTTTCCCATAGGCTCTGGGTCTTGAGGAGAGATGATTGATGAAGACATCCCATTTAGGGCTGAGTTTGAGACTGCTTTTTATTTGTCTGAACTATAAACATGTTTGAAAGGCCTACATTAGTGGCCTTTATTCAAATTCAGTCTGTCATGTTGGGTTTACTATCATGGACCTGAGTCAGAGAATCAGATAAGTGTCTGTGAAGAGCAGCCTTCTACACAGAGGGGAGAAGCATGCAAGCCTTATCCTCTGGTGGAAAAACAATAAAGAAATGGACCTGCAATTATGACAGAGGAAAGTTGATGACTTATATCAGGAAGTAAAGGGATTGCCATACAAAAGCTTCCCCAAACGGTGTCATCTTTTCCTCCAACTTTCTTTTATACAGGATAGTTCACATGTCATCTTGAAGTAAGCTGGCTTTTAATATGGGGGAGGTTCCTTTGTGAATAAATGTGTGTGTGTGTAGAAGGTCAAAGGTAAGTCCTGGTTGAAGAAGAAATGCATGGAAGGACAGTTCCAGGGTTGATTAAAATACATAGAGGCAATAGGTTAATATTAAGTGGTAATATCAAGAGGGAACAAAGTTATCTTTGGTTGGAGAGGAAATGGCAAGTGTCCCTGCAGTGCTATTACAAAGTGCATCTATTGTTTTTAAACCAACCTTTAGTAGAAGGGAGGCTCAGCTGTTGACTATATCTGCAAGAAAAGCTGCTCTGGTTTCTGTATTCTCTTAAAGCCATGCCTCCTGGCCTGCCAGGAGAGTGGAGTGGGCTCTTTGAAGCATCATGCTAGGGTAGCCTAGAAAAAAACATCATGGTGTCACAATCTGTGTTCTTTCTTAGTCAGTTTGGCCAGGTAGTGTGTCCTGTGCAGACATGTAGACTACTTTGTAGTGCTTCTGAGTCCTCCAAGATTTTCTCATGTCTGGTTCCTTCATTTTTATTTTGACTGTGTTTCTTCACCCATGCTTCATCCTCTTCTTCTGCCAAACTGAGCCTTGGGGATGCCAGATGTCCCGATTCTCAGGTCCTCTGTGTCTCTCCGCGTACTGTTCCCTCTGCTAGTCTCCTCACCCATTCTGCCCAGCCCATCACCTGCTTCACTTCAGACAGGTGTTGGGCATGTTCCAGTGTCTCATGGTTCCGCTCTTTGTTGGCATGCCTTTTTATTCACTGTACCAGGAGCCACTTGGGAACAATGTGCTTCAACTCAGTATCCTTGGAGCCAGCACAGCACCTCATCCTGGTGACAATGGGGCTTGTGTGTCGTGCCTGTGCCATGGGGGCATGGAGAGAGCTTTCTTAACTCAGGTCATTAATTCTCAGGCAAGGGGCAATCCCAGAAGGGAGACCATCAGTCAAGTCATATGTGTGGTTTGGAAGCACAGGAGAGAGTAAGATAGATAGATGATAGATAGATAGATAGATAGACAGACAGATAGATAGACAGATAGATAGATAGGATATTGAATTTCATTCACCAGAAGATGCCTGAGGAAAGGCTTTTTCTGGCTTGGAAAGATTCATCAGTGGTGGAGAACTTTCCTAGATTGCACAAGACTCTAGGTTCAATCCTCAGAACTGGAGGAAAGGAGAGGTGTCCTCCCCATAATGCTTTACATGGAAATGTGTCTTTAACACCAAGAGTACAGTACTTGCTAGTCATGGCAAACTGCAGCTCAACTTCTGTACCCTTAGTACAATTTCTCTTCAATATGAAATTCCAACCCATTTCTCCAATGGAAATACTGAGTCTTTTCAGGCAGACCTTTAAGTTCTGTTTCAAATGGTGCTGGTCTGTTATTTTCTTTCCCATTACACTTCTAGCATTTCATTTGACATGTGGGATCTAGTTCTGGTGCTGTGTGAACTGGCCTTGGGACCCTGGCATTTCTCTCTCTCTGATTTTAAA
Organism: Cricetomys ansorgei; assembly: GCA_026225945.1. Lineage (NCBI taxonomy): Eukaryota > Metazoa > Chordata > Mammalia > Rodentia > Nesomyidae > Cricetomys > Cricetomys ansorgei. The sequence goes on along the minus strand of JAMJFZ010001264.1, from coordinate 19,483,618 downwards.
GTTCCATGCTGTTAAAGTATTGGGGTACACATTGAACTTTGGGGAGATCCCAAGGATCAAGGGAGGAAGCAGGATGGAGATAGATGTGGCTTCTTGGATTAATGAAAAGAATTATATATTTTTCTGAAGAAGATAACTCCTCCTACTACTTTGTAGACTCTTATCTCCAGCATTGCAGAATAAAGGCTGAGTGAGGTAGTGAACGTGCGTGTACTCACAGTTCCTGGAGCCTGGATCAGGCATGCTCCTTTTTTACCCAGAAGGTAGTGGTCCCATCTTGCACTGTTCCTAACAGCACAACAGCAACAAGAGAGAATGAAGACTCTCTCTCTCTCGTTCTTTCCATTCTGTCTCCCAGGTGTATTCTTGTTTACATTTAGCCTTGCCCAGGCAGATCTGAGTCGGCACAGAGCACTGTGCAGTATCGTTATCCCGTGGTCTCCGTGACATGCCTCTTTGCTTGGACCCTGTGCATCTTTGCGGATTTCACTTGCTTACCCAGGAAGTACTTGCAGTGTTGCCAAGCCTGCTGGCAAAGGTGGATGAAGTCTAACGGTATAATACATTCTGGAAGCCAGAGCTGTGGTCAGGAGGAAAAGTCATAAACCTGAAGAGATGGGAGCACCTCCAACCAGGACTGGTTATCACGGTTGCTACTACTCTGTACTCTTGACTGCCAGTTTTATAACCTCTAGGCTTGGAAGCTACAGTAAATTTAAGGAAGTTAGACATAAAATAGATACTATAATCATATTTATATGATGCAGCAGATACCTACAGCATATGTTGGCATAGCAACTAGCCTAGAATTTGCAGTATTGGCTATGTCAAGTATTTGTGCCAATTTTTAACAATCAAGGTACATATGTATTTTTTTCCAAGTGGAGAATGGATTTGTGTATTATTGGAAAAACATCCTGGAACTAACATCACAGATGATGTGAAAATGTTTTTGAGGGCAGCCACACAATCGTCTTCATGCTAAGCAGTCCAGGAAAATAAAATAACTACCAAATGGAGAGGAATTGTTGTGAAGTTTGAGATTTATTCCCCCAAAGTCGTATCACAGATAAAGAAATGGAAGTGCCAGTTGCCCTCCACTGCCAATTTAGTGTGATATTGTCATTGATACACTTGTTAAAACTTGATTTTCTGTTTAACTGAAGGAATAGTTTACAGGTCAACTTCATTATCTTGACTTTAGAGTAAGGCTGACAAGCTGGCATGGCTACATGTTGGCTTCTCCTAGAGCTGGTGAAGGAATGTAACAAAACCTAACACCAGCTTATGCAGCCACCAAAGGTTTCTTCACTCTGAAACCAAGTTTAGGATTGCCCGAGAGATTCAAGAAGAATTGGTTCCGCATTGTAGGGACGTTCTGTGATTTCCTGGTGCAAAAGCTTGGCCTAGTTTCATCAGAATCTTTCTCTCTAAGAGGTGAGAGGAAAAAGATGCTAAATCTCTTGGAGTGAGGAAAGCAGGCCATTTCCCTTTCTCTGACAGATTAGCAAAGACACTAGAAAGTTCTTAGCTAAAATCTTACTTAGTGAGATTATAATTTGCCCCCTTTTGCCACCGCATTGTCCCGTTCTGGAGAAAGTGTGATTTATGAGCCCTCTGGATCTCCTTGTGGCATTAATAACATCTTGAGCCAGCTGTTTTATTGGGTGTACACAGAAGGTAATTAGAAACATCTGAGAATCCCATAGTATGCCTAGAACACCATGACTTTGAGCTAAAAAAAACAAAACTAAACTAAAAAAAAAGGCCAAGAAACAAAACACTGCAAAGTTGTACACTTGGAAAATACATGGATTCCTTTGTTAAACTAACTGCACTTTTGTGATATACCACTTTTCAAAGATAAGCCAAACTCTTTAGGCTGAAAATATCCTTTTATTGAAATATTCTTATGTCAGGAATCACAGCCTTATTTGGTAAAGGGCTTGTGACTCTGCTGCCCATACGGTAATTATTATTTCCCCGCTGTCAGACTTCATCATATTATAGACTGTTTTCGGCTAGAAGTATTTCTTCTTTTAACCTGGCAATGGCTTAAATTTTAGAATTCCAAGGGAGCTCATTTAGGAAATTAACTCTTAAAAGCATCCTGCACCAGGGAGCAGTAGTGTCCAATTTTCCTAGTAGTTGATCCTGGAAGTCGACTGGGATACAGGACCTTGGGCTCCAGTTCAGCTAGCATTTGGAATTAGATCTGCCGTATTGGTGGCTGAGTTGGAAACATTTGGGTAATGCAGCAATAATAGCGGGGTCTTTTACCCCTAGCTTTCCTTCCTTTAAAACAAAATAATCTGGTGTTAGTTGATGAATGAATGACTACTTTCTTCTTCATTCACAAATAGCATGACCCTAAGAGAAATCAAAGTTCTGTCAAGCTGACAAACTCTGGGCAGATGAGCCTGGGTTTAAGTTGGAGACACCCAGAGTCTCTTTAGCCTACCTATCTTTGTCTGTCCTCTCTGAGTGTGCTTTTTGTCCTTTCTGATCCTTGTGAATTGGAATGCTCATTGATCATTGATGGAATGTGTGTTTGGCTGGAGGTTATTCATGACTTATGAAGCGACTGGAAGGAGAAATCAATTAACCTGTATGTGAGAGAATGTGTACAGGGTTTCCTTCCAATTCCTGCCTTATTTATATGAATCATAATTTCCAGGCCTGGTTAGACCAGAGTCTATGTAGGGTATTTTCAAGATGCCCAGCTTATACCCCAAGTTCCCTGCAACAGAATTTCCAAGATTCTTTTGGGAATGTGTATTTTGCTAACAAAGCTAGACAATGGTCATTCCTTAAGTTTTGTCCACTTTTTTTGAGAAGTGTGGTGTAGGCAGGGTCTCTCATTGGCCCGGAACTCTCCAACTAGGCTGGCTGGCCAGCAAGCCCAGGGATATTCCTACTTCTGCCTCCCCAGTACTAGTGTAAAAAGCACACTAGTGTAAAAAGCCCTCAACTTTTCTTTTACTGGGTTCTAGAGATCAGACTCTGGCCTTTGTGCTTGCAAGGCAAGCCCTTTACTTACACCCAAGCCCCCATGTTCTTCATTTATTAAGGTCCCTAAAATCTATTTAGCATGTGCCACAAGCCCCTGATTCAGACAATAAGATTGTGTTGACCTCTGCATTTCTCCTGCCTCAGGGGTCTTTCTTAAATCTGTGGTTTCCTCACCTTGCCTGGTGGCCTTTTGGGACAGTCCCACCAGAATAGGTCAGACTGTGGACTACTTGAGCATCTTTGCCACAGGAGATTCTGAGTGACATGTCCTCTTTTGTTACCTTACTATTCAGCATGATCGGGTATGTTCTATGTTAAGAATTTTTGGGGAGACAGAAGGTCCAACCACACCTTTTAAATGCCATGGGTTATGTGTCAAAATTCTCTGAACTGTTTTGATCTTCTGTGCTCCAGTAGAACCAAGTAGTTTCTGCAGTCCAGCCAGCACCCCCTAACGACAGAGGCTGTTACTGCCTTATGTGCTCACTCCTTGATCTCTATAACCTTCCACAAAGGATCCCTGCCCTTGGTGAGGTATTCTGATTTGAAAGATTATCCTCTTTGTTTATTAGTCATGGGACAAATGATGGAGTTTTGCTGGAAGAAGCAGAAAAGGAGATATTTACAGTGCTATCCTTATGAGTTAAGTCCCCACCGTCCCCAGGGGTTGCTATTAAGCAGCTCAACAGTGTCCAAAAGTACACTTTAGAGATAAGACAAGGCATGCTTGCACAAACCAAACTGCTCGAAACCTGTCACTCAGCAGTTGTGTTTTGTGAGAACACACAATCCCTGTGCTGAACCTGCAGACTCACAGTGCTGAGATTTCAGCCTGTGAACAGGGAGCTTGAGAGTGTGTTCAGTGTTGAGCAGTTGAATTAGCAGAAAATAGGAAAGATCAACTCATGCGCATAACAAAGTTGCACCTCACTCTTTCCATGCCCTCCCAACCCATAGCGCCTCCTTCACTTCCATCTGCCATCTTCCTCTTTCCCCATGGTCTTTATTCATCTATCACCAGCAGTCATGGCCATGGTTGATGAGGAGAAGCTGTTTGTATGTAACAAGGGTTCTCATGCTACGCGGTTTGGTACTCCCCTTCACCTGCTCTCAGAGAAACATTTGGAAATTCCAAGATGTACTTTTGCTTTCCAAACCTGAGCAGGTGGTTGGGTTGTGGCTGGTGTCTAGTGGACAGAAGTTAAGGGTCTAAACATCTTACAGAATGGAATATCACCTCAGAAGAGGCATTTCATTGGGTTTAGAGTTCCAGAGGATTAGAGCCTGTGATGGTGGAGCAAAGGCATGGTAGCAGGAACAACTGAGAGCACACATCTCAAGCCGTGAACAGAAGTAGAGAGCATAGGGATGACACACGAGGAGCTTTGGAAGCCTCTAATCCCACAGTCCTACACCTCCTTTAAATCCCGGGCCTCCTCAACAAGGCCACACGCCCTAGTCCTTCCCAGCTGATTCTATCAACTGGGGACTAAGTATTCAAACATAGGAGGCTATGAGGGCTAGGCTCATTTCAAACCACCGCAGCCCCCAAATGTTAAGACTGTCACAGATGGGGAGCCCTGCTTTAGACATCTAAAGATGGTCTCTTTTATCTTTCCAGACACGCCAGACTCCTCATGACATTCACTGTGTCTAGGTCAATGGAAAATCCCCCTCTTAGCCTCAGATAGTTGTCTAGGTGAAAGCTCTGAGACTTTTTTTTTTTTTCATAGATGGATGCTTGTAGGAGTGGTGGTGGGGCTCACAGGCTAAGCTGTTGTTAGATATGTGGAATCTAATCAACCATAGACTCCTGGAGGCTTGATTCATGCTCAGCAATTTACATGAGAAGATGGTTCCACCTCTCTCAGAGAGTACCAAGGTCAAGATGGATTGGGATGTCTCAGAAGGACTTCCTCACTCAGCTTTATTGATCTGTATCATGGGACCTCTTTGGAAATCGCAAGAAGAAATAACGAGCGGGACAGTGTTCAGGAGACATCATTTGTACATCTCAGAAGTGAGCATATGACAGATGCCACCTTTCAGCACTCTCTGCTACTACTGTGGACACTCAGGCACAGTGTACCTGCATAGTGATTAGCAGGAAAAGAGAATGTCAAATGTGTTTATTTGAGAGGTAGCATTGTTGCATGTTTAAATAATCCTAGCACCTGGGAAGGGTACTTATTTGTTATTTTTAACCCAAGTCTTTTCATGTATTTTGCAAAGTTTGAAGGAAGAGGAGGAAGAGGAGGAGGAGAAAGGGGAGGAGGAGGAGGAGAAGAGGGAGAAGAAGAGGAGGAGGAGGAGAGGGGAAGAGGAAAAAGAAGAAGGAATAAGAAGGAAGGAGAAGAAGAGGAAGAAGAGGAAGAGGAAGAAGAAGAAGAGGAAGAGGAGGAGGAGGAGGAGGAGGAGGAGGAGGAGGAGGAGGAGGAGGAGGAGGAGGAGGAACGGAATCAGACCCTAAAAAATTGACTCTGAACTTATTGAAAAAGAAAAAAAAAACATTTTGAGGTCCAAATCCTTGGAGTCTATCTGGACAACAATGCAGACTGTGTTCTGTGGGCTTGTTGTAGGGCTGACAGTTCTAGAGAGCAAGGTTGAGACCTTGTCCTCACCTGCTCATAAGTCTCAGAGCTCTTCCCCTTAGGTGTTGGTCATCTTGCAAGGGATCTTGAACAATTGTGTCTTTTGCACTTTTTATGTGAATGGCATGCCAACTCTTAATTACATCAACAGAGTGACTATATGTTATTGTGTATCTTCGCGAAAAGTCAAACTCATAATTCACGCCGCTGGCTCTCTCTAGCTTCCTTTTTCATTTTTTAGAGAGAAGATCTTATTCTATAGCCCAGGCTGGCTTCAAACTCATGATTCTCCTGCCTCTGCCTCCTGAGGACTGGGATTATATATGGGTGCTATTTCATTTTTTTTTCTTTTTTAATGATAATCTGTTTTCTAAATATATTACTTTGTTCATCCATTCATCTGTTGATGAATATTTGGGCCATTTTTCCTATTTTCCTTTTTGGCTATTGTAGATAATAGTGCTGTGAACACCAGTGTGTAAGTATCTGAGTCCTTGCTTTGAATCTTGTGGGGGAACATGTACAAGTTTTGAGCATCCCAAATCTGAAAATCCAAAGTATGAAATGTTTCAAAATCTGAGCTCTTTTGAGCATGGATGTGAGACTCAAAAAGGTTTGATCTGGGAACACTTGAGAGTTTTCTCACTAGGGATCACTGTAGACTGATAGGATGATGCAAACATTCTAAAGCCAAAAAGGAAAAAAATGCTCTGAAGCCACACACACTTCTTAAGCACATGGGTAAGAGGTACTCCACCCGTACCTGGAGAGAAATTACTGAGCTGTAGGGAGCTCTGAGTTTAGCTTCTCCAGAAACTGCTGACCTGGCCTCCTTGGAGGCTATGCTGTTCTTTGGCCTTCTTAGCAATGCTACAGCTTTCAGTTTCTGCAAATCCTTGGACGATGCTTATTTCCCTTTCTTCTTGTTAATTAGTATATAATGTCTCGTTGCTTTGATTTGCATGTCTTTGATGACGGGTGAGATTGAGCTTCTTCTTATGTGTTCACAGGACATCTGTGGCTCTCCTTTGAAGGCATGTCTGTTCAGGTCCTTTGCCCAGTTTTGAATTGGTTTGATGTGGTTGACATATTTTTTTTTAAACAAGAATTTCCATTTTCCAAGCTCAGTACTTAATTAGAGCTTCCTGTATGGCCGATATTGATTGTGAATCTTTTAGGAGATCTGCATTCTGGTTTTGGCCCCCTTACTTGGACAAGACTCATTTCGTAAGTCCTAATTTCTTCATCGCTAAGGAGGAGTTGAGGGAGTGGAGACACGGGCTTTCCTGGCAGCCTTCAAAGTCCATTGCCCTGCGGATGCAAAGCCTGTAGGCTATCTTTAGTATGTTTTATTCTGCACGTACTTTCTGTGATTTCCAAGTATGCACACTGCATTCCCTTTTGTGCTTTTCATTTCTGGCTCTCCTCTCAATGCAAATCAAAGGATGGTTTTGAACAACTGCAGCGATATATCGTGTGGCGATGTGTCATCAGCCTGACAGATTTGATCAGGAAAATCGAGGCCTGGAAACATTGGACTGACTTACAAATGACTCTATATTTTTCTTACTTAGATTTTCAACTCCAAGTTCTCAGAAGAGTTTGGCCCAGAACAGAATGACTCCGTGGTGGCCTGAAGGAAGCACAGCTTGTTTGGAGTGGGATGAAAGAACAGAGTCGGGTGGGCCAATAGGTTCGAGAGGGCTGAGGTTTTTATTTTCTTAGAATTGAAATGAGAACCTGCACTCTACAGATTGTGCTGGGGCCTCAGTACGAATAACAGCACATGGATGGTTGGCGACTAAAAATCTGAGCCACAGTTATCTAAATCCCCATGCTGGGGTTGAAAACATCAAAAGCCGATTTTCAAGTTGAGGAAAACATTTTCGTAGTAATTGAAAGGGTAGTTTTTCCTGATAGATCTTTGAGTTCATTTACCTCCTGCCAATTCCCAGAGCTGTCTTTATTTCCTTGGCTTAATACTGCCTTGATTCTTTTTTTTCCTTTGTGTGGAATTAAAGAAAGGACCAGACACATGAGCATTCTTCAAGGGTTAGAAAGTCCTGTTTCTAGCACCATGCTGAGAGCCCACCCTGCTCTGGGTTCCCCAAGGTGCCCTCAGGCTCCTGGAGGACAGGGCAGAGTGGAGGATGGAGGTTGGTTCTTTGCTGCTCCAGATGCCTCTTAGAGGCTCCCTAGGGTCTTCTGTGTCCTCACCCAAGTCCACATATGCTGTCAAGAGGCACTCTTTGACCACAGGATTCTCACTAGGGATTTCTAGAACTCTGCTTAGATGATGATAATGATGATGATGATGATGGTGGTGGTGGTCATGGTGGTGGGTAGGGGTGGTAGTGGTGGTGATGATGGTGGTGGCCGGTGGAGGTGGTAGTGGTAGTAGTGATTGATGGTGATGCTGATGATGCTGGTGATGGTGGTGGTGGTGGTGGTGATGGTGGTGATGATGATGACAACAAAGTCTATCCCTGTGTAGCCAGCTAGCATTTAACATGCCATCCTCCTGCTGCCTGAGCCTTCTGAGTGCAGGGATTATGGGTGTGTTCCAATACCTTTTTCAAAAGCTTTTCTATTAAGTCGCCTTCTAAACATCCCCATTCGAACACACTTCTCTTTTTGGCTGGACTTTGTTCATACCAAAGTTGTAGTTAACTAGATCTGAAGTCAGATTTTTACAAAAGAAATTGATTTGTACATTATTTAAAAGGCTCTTTTTGAATAAATGACATGAAAGGAACAATAGGGTGAGATGGGTACTGTTCTGCTAAATGTAAGCTTTGTTTCTAGCTCTGTTCTGTGAGCACTCAGCTCTCTTTCTTAGAGACAGAAACAGGGCCATTTGTATGTCTTCTAGAATGAATATGTATTGGCAGATATATAAATGCATCCTGAAGCTTTCCTAATATATTCCTTACTGTACTGTGCCATGCCTTATTTACCTAGCAATTAATATCCACACAAATAAATCTGCCCTGCTATTTTTTAAAGGCTGCATTATATTTCATCCCAGCATACATTGTAACTTATTTAACCAGACTCAATTGTTAACAGCTGACCTTTCAGCTTTCACCTTGATCCAAGCTGCAGTGGACAGTAAATTTTTAACATAAGTACTGGTGACTTTTCCTGCCACTGTGATCAAATAGTGGGGAAAAACAACTTTTAAAAAAAAGAGAAGAGTTTGTTTTGGCGTCCAATTTTAGGGCACAGTCATGGCGTGGAGGGAGCAGTGTCAGGATGAAGTGGCCGGTCTCATTGTGTGCACAGTCAGGAAGCAAAGGGAGATGGATGCTGGTGCTCAGCTCGCTTTCTCCTTTGTATTCAGTTGGGGGCCCCAGCTCATGGAATGGTGCAGCCCACAGCTAGGATGGCTCACCACCTTGCCTCATACAGTCCAGCTAACACTTCACAGACTCCTCAGAGACTCGTCTCTTCAGTAATTCCAGATCCTGTCAACTGGACAATCTACAGTGAAATAATCACATAGTATATTTGTGAACGTCCCAGGATAATGCATAGGAAGCATTATTAAACCGTAGAATATGCTCCTCTTAACGTTAGCACGATTCTGTCCAAGTGTCCATTGGGTAGTTGAATGAACACATTTTCAGCCACTATTCAGTTAGTCAGGAGGCCTTTTGAACTCTGCCACTGGAGCGGGTTAGTGTTTTAATTTACATTTGCTTATGTGTGAGATAGCTTTTCAGGTGTTTGAAACTGAGTCTGCCAGTTTTCATATTGTTCACATTCAAGTGAAGAATCCGGGTTTCAGGGCTAGCCTGGGTATTACAGGGTGCTTGAAGCAGTTTGAAGTCTTTATATTACACTCATATATCTCAGGCTGGCTGATGACTCACCATATAATAAGGATGGTTTTGAACTCTTGTTCTTCCTGCTTCCACCTCCCAAGTGCTATGATTACAGGCAGGTGTGTGCCACTATATCCGGCTAGAAGCTTTTTAGTTAAAGGTCAAAGCCACTTCTTGCTCAGCTGTTATGCCTCTTCAACCTTAGACATAAACTCCTAGTGGGAAGCATAAGAGTTTGATGAGTGGCAAATAGATTTATTAAGGAGGAAGAGGAACCTTGAATTTCTAGCAGTTAGCATTATGGAGTGTCATCTTCGTGCCCAATACTAAGCCCTTTAAGGGTAGACATTTGAGTCATTCTACAACGAGTTTAAATAACTGCCCAGCACCATGGAACAAGGATGCTCTCAAGGTCAGGGGTCAATCTCACGCCTCCCAGAATCCAGGACTGTGTTCTCTCTCCTTACCACAGTGGTCCATGTTTTCATCTCTATCTGAGGTTGGTGTGTGGCCCCAGTTGGAAACCCTGACATTGGGCTCCCATTGGTACTGTCAAATGTGACTGATGATTTTTGAGAGGGTTTCCTATCTTAAGAATTTGAAAGCAACTTCCTGCGAGTACTACTGCCATGAGGAGAGACTGACCAAGTACTTCATGGACACGAGAGACAAGTATCATGGGGATTCTGTCCCTGTATGAAATGCAAGCATATTTTCCTGAATTGTTACCCAATTAATGTGAGGAGAAGAGTCATTGGATACCCAGGAGAAGCTGGGGTGAGCATACTTGAGAAAGAATATCTATGTACAAAAGAATATGCCTCGGTTATTACATCAGCCTTTGTTCAACATGAGAGTGAGCAGGCCTTGCCGCATGAACTTCCTATGTATTAAAGTGGAGAACTTTAAAGCCAATGCTCAGGGAGCCACCATTCTAAAATGCAAGCCATCGGCCTCGAGCCCTTCAGGCAGGTTGGCCTTCATTCCCAACCACAGAAGGTGGCTTACTACGCACGGGAGCTGTTGTGGGCCTGGAAAGGATGGACACCAAGTTCTGTGGTATTTCTGGGTTAGCCTGGAGGAAGACATGAGATGGGATTCTCCAAGTGTTCTCTGGAAAGTCAGGCTCAACTTGTCTGCAGTTACTCCCTGGGGGGTTTCCCAAGTGGTCATTGAACAGAAATGGAGAGAGAAAGCATGTCTGATTCATGGACATTGTGTTCACCCAAACACTCCTCCTTTAGCCAGAAAGATGTAAAAATCTCTTTCCAGTGATTCACATGTATTACCCAGAACACTTGAACTTCCTGTAATTTAAAGCAGAGACTCAGGTTTCTTGGCAGTAACTTTTAAATACTACAAACAATGAGCCCTCCCTGCCTCTCCTTTAATGCTGAGCTTCTACCATGGGTTATAGAGCTGAGCAGCTCTGATCCACTTCCCTTCAAAATGGTGAGAACAAAGGGTGGACCTCTTCTGTATTCTCCAACAGGGAAAACACATTCTTAGTACAACATATTGTATGATGAAACAGGAAACATGTTATCTTTGAGAGCTTGGCTACAGTGAGGTGAAAATGTCAGTTTCCTCGTGGCCAAACAGTGCAGTGAGATAGGAATGCAGGGACTTCGTGTCCCAGGCTTGCTTCTGTAAAAGGACAAAGCATTGGGCTGGCGCGTGGTGGCTGTGGTCATGACAGCTGTGTGTACTTGTCTCTTCTTGGCCCTGCCTAAGTCCTGCTTGTAATGTCAGAGATAAGCATTCTGCTTGCCACTGTGTCTCACACTTCCTGAATGATCCGTCACAATTAATGAGAATTGTGGATCCTTCAGGCTGAGCTAGTGAATGTCATCAGCTCCTCCGAACCTTGACTGTTTGCTGGGTAGTCAGAGCCTGACTGCTCAGCCATTTAGCTAGCCACAGAGTTTGAGTGAACAGAAAGCTGTCAGTCATCTTATAATGCTCTAGGGAACATTACTTGTTCCAATGCCAGGGAAGAATTTCCATCTTCTTCTCTTGTTTCTTTTGTGTGTGTGTGTGTGTGTGTGTGTGTGTGTGTGTATGTGTGTGTGTGTGTGTGTAATTATGTGTGTCTCTGTGTGTCTGTGTCTGTATGTGCATGTGGATGTAGTACCTGCCTAAACCATAAGAGGGTATCAGACCCCCCCTGGAACCGAAGTTATAAGCAGTAGTGAGCTGCCTTATGTGGGTGCTGGGAACTGAACTGGCATCTTCTGGAAGAATAGCAAGTGCTCTTAAGCACTGAACCATCTCTCCATCCCCTCTTCTGTTTCTTTTTTCTTTTTTTCTGTCCCTGGTCATTTAAGTCCTTAAATAAAACTCATATATAATGAAGAGCCAGGAATACTGGAGATGGCTTATTCAGTAAAATGCTGTCATGCAAGCACAAGGACCCGAGTTAGATCTCCGGCACTAACTGAAAGGCTGGATGCGGTGATGGGTCTCTGTAATCCCAGTGCTGGGGACTCCCCGGGGGTTCCTGGCCGGTCTAACTGAATCAGCACCTGGTTCAATGAGAGACTTTCAGAAGTTAAGGTAGAAAGCAACTGAGGAAGAAACCTGAGTTTGATCTCTGGTCTCTACATGTACACACACGAATGAACAGGCACACACACACACACATACACTCAAACTCACACTCACACTCATACCAGAAAGTGTGCTTTTATTTATTAGCCCCTGGTAACCTGCAGAAGTTACTACCCTACCTGGAATCTTGAAGGCTCAAACTCATTCATTTTGCGTTTCTTTGTCTTGCTGTGTGGCAATCTGTGGTATTATCAGAAAAGAAATATTCCCAAAGTAAATTTGGTTCCAAGGTAGGAGCGGTAGGGTAAAGCTGACCATCGACTTTGTGTGTGCCATGCACAGATTTATTATTCTTCCGGCTGCTTCTCTTCATTCTGAAGAATTAAGCATCACTTCCACTGACTGCTTAGAAAACCGAGGCCTGTCGCATAGAGTACTCACTCCATCCAGAGAGAAAATCTGACTGCAAAAATAACTGCCATGGATAATTTCCATTTCTGCAGCCACAGAGAGAGTAAATTTATTAGGGTCTTGAGAAGGCTTACCCTTTTAATTGTTGGGAGAAGAATAGAAAAACTTGTGCTTTATGGAATCCAAGTGCTTTGGAATGACTTCGAGTGGGTCATTCATGTGGTTAGGGCAATGTTGTGTCCAAGGGAATATTTTGATTGATTGTGTCAGCATCCTTGGGTGGCCCTCCCAAGAGCTTGAAGGCTTGTGTAAGTTTGGTTTTCTCTAGAAGCATCTAAGCTTTTACAGATGAGGCATCACATCCTCTCTGTGTTTTATTCCCATAATAATGATCAGGGTAATAAAAGGTACTGCGTAGGGATTAAGTATCATTTGGTTGATTCACTGCAGAAGCAGACTTTTTTTTTTTAGCTCTGTTGAGACTGAGTAGATATTGTAGAGGCAAACCTGGCAACTAGGTGTTTGGCCCTTGTGGTTAGTATTCATTATTTCTGCCTCATTATTATTTATTGGTCATTGAGGCCCTCAACTCCAGGATTTACACTGGATTTTTTATTTATGGATTGATTTTATCAGAGGATGGCCAGGACTATATATTGAGTTTTCATTCAGTCACAGTGAGAGCTTCGATAGGTTAATCATTTTATTGAGGAGAGAGGGTAACACCTACTCCATAGCTGCTCTCTCTCTTGGATGTTCCCAGCCACCCACTTGCCATCATTCTGGAGAAACATTCTTTTCCATCCCTTCCTGGCCTTTCCAGAGTTACTGGTACAATGTGCACCTTTGGAGATAGCATGGTGGACTTTGAATCTTGACCCTAGCATGTGTTAATGGTGTGCTTTGGGAAGAGTGTTAAATATATCAGCATCTCAGTTCTCTTCTGTAACTTGGAGTAAAAATGCCAGGCACAGAACTGCAGAAGGAGTAGAAAGGCTCATGAGTATAATGGCTAGAAAAGAGTAGAAATCTGAATTTTTGCGCCTCTCCCTTACAAAGAGGTCAAACAGGCAGTTTCCTTCCTGCAACACTAGTCTCCCAACTCTGTTCTCCTTGGATGCTGTGAATAAATATTGTTATGTGGGTGAACGCTTAGCATTGATTGTGGCAGCAAAGAGTTTCAATAAGTATGTGATTGTTTCCATCATTTTTATGCCCTAAGTCTATTGAATTCAAGGCATTTTATTAACCAAGAAAGGAGAAACTGTCAAGAGATTTATATTGAGCATGTTTAATAACCTTCATTTTAGACTAAACAGTCACCTGATAGTTTTTATTGACAATCAGTCTAAGAAATTATGAATCATTTGGTTGTGACTAAGAACTCCCTGCTATATTCAAGACAGTCTTCATTCAACTCTTTCTTCCTCTCCGTGGTGGCTTTTGAATTGCTTCTTTCAGGTGAGCATGGAGTGACTTGCCAAGAGTGAGCATGCTCACTAGCATTCCTTGATAAATTCCCAGGGGCCTGAGAAACACTTGCCCTAGAACTTACTTCTCATCGTTGGCACTAGAGCGACAGCCATTTACAAATAAACTTCTGCCTTTTGTCTGGCCCACGAGAGAACATTTGGTCAAAACTGTCCTGTCTTACTTTTGTGACTAGGGTTTATTTAATAAATTGACATTTGTTCATAAATGCATCTGTGCAATTATACATCAATAAAGGTAGTTGTCAAACACCTTGAAAATCAAAATCAGTTCTTAATGATTATTTTTGTCATTTATTTGAGGAAATCTGTGGATGTTGTGACCATATATCTAATAATTACTTGGAAAATTCTGTCAATCTCTGGTTTTCCCATTTTCCATGGGGGTTTAGGTTATGAAACTCAGAATTTTCCATTTTAATCATAAGAACTCTGAACAGTTTTGTGCTAATGGTGAAAGCAGGAATTTTTGTCCTTGGTCTCAACTCAAGTGTAAGCTGTCCTAACACAGACCACGGTGATAACACACACACTTGACCAGTTAGACTCATCATCTTTCATCTGCTTGACTGTTGACTGGTCTGCTGGCAGCTGGAAGACGAACCATAAACCACTCATGACCATTATGAATAAACTCTGGATTTCTCATCCTAGCCATTCTCCCCCCAAGTAGTAGGGGAAGCTTCATATTCAGTTAATTGAATTAATTAATCTTTTAATTCCATTACCATTTCCCTTACCTTTTTTTTATGGGAATGAACAATGTCATCCAATAATTAAATTTTGTATGAGGGGTACAGAAGAGATCTGCCGCCTCTCACAGGAGCCACTGTCCTTCGGCTTATGACTAATATGGAAAGGTGAACAAGTGTTCCCCTGGATCTAAGGAATGGGAAGCTTCAGGAGACTTTACCTTGGGTACAACTGTGTCAATGTGTGAAAATAATGCAAAGAATATAAAAAAATGTCTCTTAAAGTATTCTGAGTGTAATCCTAGGTGTGTAAACACAGATCTGAGACTTGGGATGCAGGCTGGAGGAAGACGTTACACATGCCGAGAGAGCCTGGAGGCTACCTCAGATGAAGCAGGATGCTGATTGATTCGCTTATGGAGTTTTGCTTCTATTCTTACCTTGCTGTCAAATTAAAATTAAAATTAAAATTAAAAATAACATAAGAATTTGCTGTCAACAGTACTCTTCAGTCCTTTCATAAACCTCCAGAGTGTTTATCTTTGAGTCTCTTGGCCTCTATGATAGGGCTGCA
Source organism: Cricetomys ansorgei (assembly GCA_026225945.1). Classification (NCBI taxonomy): domain Eukaryota; kingdom Metazoa; phylum Chordata; class Mammalia; order Rodentia; family Nesomyidae; genus Cricetomys; species Cricetomys ansorgei. The sequence continues at coordinate 19,468,471 of JAMJFZ010001264.1, read as the reverse complement.
AATTTGACACTACTGAGATGCTTTTCAAATGATTGACATTTCTCTGCTCCCATCTTTGATGTTCTATGTGACGTTCTTTGTGACGTTCTTTGTGACGTTACTTGGTGCTGATGAACTGAAAAACTTGTGTTTTGCATACAACTTCAGTTAATTGTTTTTTGTGCAGATTGGTGAGTGTACACGGAGGTGCATGGGAATCTTCCCTGAGCAGGAGGCCCCACTTAGGGGAGGGTCATGGAATGTGGGAAATGGGACAGAACTGGCCAGAGTGGGAAGAGGAGTGCTTTTAGAATCTAGCCAGGAAGCTGGCAAGTACATTGGCATAGACACTTGACTAAGAGTGTGTTACGTGCAGAAAGCATAAGAAGCAGAAATCATAAGCAATTCAGATTCATGGACTTCCATTTGTGGAACAGGTCAAAATGGAGAGACCTGTCTCCGGGGAATTGTAGGAGGCTAGTAAGAAAGAAAACACTGGGCAATGAATGCACTGTTCTGTGAATGGAATCCTTCATTCTCACCACAGACTTCTCAAAGCATATGCCCTCATCCCAATTCCAGTTTGTTTGTCTCTTAGGTGACAGCCATAAAAAAAGGAAAAAAAAAAAAAACCAAAAAACTTGTGTAGGGAAATGAGTCAACAGTATATATGCCACAAAGTCCAAGCTGGAAATACCGTAGGGAGGTTCTATTGGAGGTGGGTAAGAAAGAGATGAGGAGACTTCCCAGGAGGCTGTTGTGTCCACAGAGGACAGGACACTATATTTGGATGAAGACACTGGAGAGTGGTGGGAAAGAACTAAACAGGAGACACTGAAAAAGAGAAGCAGTAAAAGGTGGTCATGTTGACATCTGGCTGTGAGACAGGGAAGAACCCTATGGTTTATGGCTCATAAGGAGTACTCTTTAAAATGTAATATAAAAGCACAACACTGAGCATGAAGTCATGTGTCTTAAGTACCATTCTTATCAATCAGAAATTCCAGGGAACTGACTGGGATAGCTCAAGGTCACTCAGCTCAACCATGTGGTACAGACCAGGACTGAGACCTCTTGGCTTCTGGAACAGGAATATCCTGACCTACTAGACTTTAAAATTGTGCAGTAAGAAGGAAAATCTCCATAGTAAAGGCAGTTTTATTATAGTTGGGAATTGTTAATTTTGTTTTTTTTTTTTTAAGCAGGCAGGATATCCTTCTTGATTAAAGTAATGAACCAGAAAATAGGAGTCATGTGAGAAGCGTTCATCAGCTCCATGCAAGGAAGTGCTAGGTTGTAAAAGTGAACCAGCGAGAGTGCTTTGACCTGGGTGGCTGGGTTCAACTCCAGCACCTAGTGGGAGAGCTTTGACCTGGGTGGCTGGGTTCAACTCCAGCACCCAGTGGGAGAGCTTTGACCTGGGTGGCTGGGTTCAACTCCAGCACCCAATGGGAGAGCTTTTACCTGGGTGGCTGGGTTCAACCTCCAGCAACACATAAAGCAAGTTACCTATAAATTTCCAGCACTTAGAAGGTGGAGTCAGGAGAATCAGAAATTCAAGGTTATCCTTGGCTGTACAGTAAGGTCAAGACCAGCCTCCGATGCTTTAGAGCCTGTCTCTAGAAAAAAGAAAAGGACAAAGTAGACTTCTTAAGTTTCATGCTATTGAGTCTGAAGATGAAAAATGTGTGACCTGAGCCCTCTTTCCTACTTTGCTTTCTCACTTACTAATTCAGTTTTAGGAAGTTACCTCTGCCACAACAGTGAGACTCTAAAAGTAGACAGGACTATGAGTTTTGATTTTTTTCTTATTATTTGAGTCAGATCTGATATAATTTAACTTAGATAAAATTATGTTATAAATTTTAACTTAAATTTGTAAGTTATAACTTCAAGTTAAAACCAGTTTGGTAAATTTTTTTTTGAAGTTTTTTTTGTTTTGTTTTGTGTATATGAATTAGGACAATTATTATGGTTTTTAAAAAGATTTCATTTTGTATCAATAAGAAAACCATTGTATGCACATTTTAATCGTAGAAACATCTTATACACTTGGTGTAACTTCAGCATTTAGCCATAAAAGGAAAGGAGAAAAAAATAGGAGTAATATTAGGGGGTGTTTCTGGAATTTTCCTTCAAACACCCATGTAGTTTCTCTGTTGATTTTTTTCTTTATTTAGGAATTTTGCCAAAGGATTTGGAAATTTTTCTAGTCCTGATTAATGATGGTAGTTTTAATTGACTTCCCTTCCGTGTCTCTGATTCTTATCCTGTGCAAAATCTTGACGTCTGATTGTTTCATCATGGTGCCTGAGTATTAGAGTCTACACCAGGACGTCAGAAGTCAGCTTAGTCTAGTCTGAGCTGCATCGAAGGATAGTTAATTAGAAACATGCTATCCTGCCAATGCTGAGGATTAGAAGGGATCATCTTCAGGAAGTCAGTCTTGATGCATATTGATTTGATTTAGTAGAATGTTTCAGGTTCAGGAAAGATCTATAAAGCCCTGAACTTGACATATCAAGCTTTTAAAGCTGAATGGAAGGAGACATCTTGCTCATCTCATCAGCCAGTCAGAAATCACGTGGCTTTTGGATATTTCACATTTGACTCTGGAAGGTTCTGCAGTGTGATTTTAAGCAGTGGACAGCAGAAGATTTAGAACTACTTCCACTAATAGCTACTCCTGGGTTCACATCTTCCCCCATATATATATATATATATATATATATATATATATATATATATATTCTACCAAGAGCCACTTCTTTTTGTTACTAACTTAAAATTGGAACACTGAATTAAATGCTAAATAAACTGATCAAACATTTGTACAAAAAACAGAATTGTTTTTATGAAAAATAAGGTGACTGACTTGAGAAAACTCAGTAAAAGTGAACCACTAATACAAATTGGCTGCTGATTTACGTCTAGGGAAGACAATGTGAAGGCCTTAGTAAATTACAACATCTGGAATTTGCTGCCATTCAGAAGGTTTCCAATTTAAAAATACATGTATAGTGAAATACTTGTTATCCATGTTTTAGACAGCTACAACATACAAGGCATTTTGCTGCCTCTGGGGATGAGTCCCAGCAAGTGGATAGTCACAGAGACCATTCCCTATGCTCCTGGGGTCAGGATCATTTAGAGGAGATTGACATGTACTCAGACAGTTAACCTTCAGATCCGTGAATTGCAGACGACTCTGTGCTGCTCTAGCAGTGTGAGGCCAGGATGGGAACTGTCAGCTTTGGCCCGACATCACCAGAGAGCATTGTATTGAGGATGTTGATGTAGAGGGTTCGTCTGAAGTAACAGTGTGGTGGTGAGTTGGCAGGAAGAGGAAAGAGTGTTTCTAGAAGCATGTGTGTGCCTGGTGAGAAAAGGGTAGTGAGTGTGACTAGAATTAAACAGAACATGGTGGGAACAGGGGGAGACAACACAGGGCAGGGAAGAAGAACTCTCTCAGGATGTGCTCTTCTGCCATGGGGCAGGGAGTAGCTCTTCTGCTGATGGTTGTAGAGAATATGAAATCAACAAGGAGCAGGTGTGATTGATGTGTTTCACACAAACGACTGTTATCTCAGGAATGATCCAATTAGAAGCCATTGGGAACCTCTTTACTGCTATGAGTTGGCTGTGTGTATAGATCCTCTTTTAGCCGGTTAGACATTGGCATCTATCTTTGTACTTAGTTACTAGAAAACAGATGGGTGCTGGGGAAGAGAAGGGGATGGGAGGGTTTAATTGTGAAATTGGCACGGTCTAGTATCACCTGAGAAGACCATCTCAATGAGGGATTATATAGACATGGTTGGCCAGTAGGGATTTGTTTAAATAGTATTGACTGATAAAGGAAGACCTAGCCCACTGGGGTGGCCCCATTTCCTGGGTTTGAGTAGAGAAGACTAGCTGAAGCATAGTGTGCATTCGTTTGTTTATCTCTGTTCTTGACTGTGGATGTTGCTACCTTGACTTCCCTGTGCTGAAGGATTAACCTGGAATCGTAAGCCAAATGCACCCTTTCTCACTTCAGGTTCAAGGTAGTAATAGAAATGAAATGAGGACAATGGGCAATCCGGATTCAGTGTTCTTCCAATATAACACACTGTGGAAATGCAACCTGTGTGTAGTCCTGAAAGCTATTAGTGTTTTATATTTATGAACAGCCCTCTTTCTTCCACCTCTGACTTGAAGCTTTTCAGTGATTGCTTACAACTCTAAAAGCAAGAAAGTTGAAAATGTTTATTTGAGTTTTACTATTTTACGTGTATGGGTGTTTTGCCTGCGTGTATGTCTCTGCATCATGTGCATACAGTACCCTCAAAGGCCAGAGGAGGGAGTTGGGTCCGCTGGAACTGGAGTTATAGATGGTTGCGAGCTGCCATGTGGGTGCTGGGAATTGAATCCAGGTCCTCTGGAAGAGCAGCCAGTGCTCTTAGCCACAGAGTCCTCTTTCTAGTTCTAAAACGGTTTGTTATTGACTGAAGTAGTAGCCAACGTCTAGATGATAAGGAAGGTTTCTCGGTTGCTCTTTCAGGCCATTTTGATTGTGAGAAGTGTAGACAACCTCAGCTAGACCTCTGTCTGCACATTCTAATCAAAGCCATGGAAGGGTGGGGTGGAGGGAGAATGCCTCCAGTGCGGCAGACGGGGAGGCGGGGGTCTGGGAAAGTAACGGGCCGTGCAGGGTGGAAAGAGGGAGCCGCAGACGGCCATGCAGAGTTTTGTTTATAGTAGTGGTTCCCAAACATTGTCCACCCAGAATTTATTCCTTTTGGCTTTCGGAGTGAATTTTATAGACCCCATTTCATTTTACAACCCAGTGTGTTTCTCCTTTCATGTCCCTTGGGGAATGTTGCTCTGCTCTTGTGCTCGTCTGAGTAGGTTTCGGAATTTTTTTTTCTTTTTTAAATCCTGAATTTTTTTTTCTCTCATTCCTTCCTTCACCTGGAGCTGCCAAGTTTCCCTTTTGCCACTCTGTTATGTCTCCATCTGTCTTTGGATGCTTTCATCCAATGTAGCTGCTTATCTTTAAAAAATGAGAAAGGAACTTTTATTTAATAACCAAGATTAAGATATTTAGATAATAATTTGCAGCAGAAATAGCTATAACCCGTGTTTATATGCTCTCAGATGGAACTGGTTAAGGAATTAGGCAATTAGAAATAAGTAACTAAGGATATTTAATGTTAGCATGAAATAGATGGCATCTAGGTGCTTGGAGGAGCGATTATTTTTTTTTTAGGATTGAAACAATAGAATGTAGAGAAAAGAACATATAAAGTTAACTGTGTAAAAGCAGCAAATAAAATAAAATTATGTACCCAAGGAAACTGAAACGAACAGGAAATAGATTGACAAAGATAAATCAACAGGACAAACAAAGCCTTAAAGATCTACTATCCACACAAGTCATCAAGAAGGTAATCCCAGAAAAACAAAGATGCCCAGAGGGTTGAGTGTCATGTGGTCCTCTTGAGGATGACAGCTGAGATCCTTCTACTGTGGAGGCAGAGGCAGGAGGGTGGAGAGTTCAAGCCAGTCCTGGCTGTGTCATGAGATATGCCTCAATGTTTCTTATTCTGTAAGTTAAGTGTGAATTCTCTGTGTTAATACACTGCTATCAATGGTAATGGCATGTCCTTTTTGGAAGATTCACCTACTGATTTCCCAGCAATTTCATAGCCCTATGCTAGATTCTGAAAAGCATAGTGGATAGGACTATGGGCCGTATATGGCATGGTCCATCTAGCTATAGGCTATACATAGTATCTCCTTGCCAGTATACTGCTTTGGCTTCCCCATTTCCATTGCGCCTTCCATAATAGCCGTGACATCAATGATAATGGCTGACCTTAGAAGAGCGTGTATTAGTATACCTGCTGTGGAAGCTCGCCAAAGAAGACAAGGAGGCATTTTCTTGGCTGCAAATCCTGCCAGACCTAAGCAGAGGGAACCATCATTCTGGCCAGTGCCATACTCACAGTGGAAACCCTAGTGTCTGAGCTCAGGTGTTTTTATTCTTTCAGAACTCCTCAGGTGTTCTACTGGTAGCACATGCAGATCATTAGCAATTACATAACCCCCACAGAAATCCAACAATCAGACAATACAAAATGCCCTAGACGGCCCCTCGCCCAACAGTACATAAAAACATTTTAGATATAACTAAAAATAAACTTCCCCAACAGCAGAATATGTATGGTATTATACATGGAATATGCATAAATCCATTCAAGCCATGTGGCAACTACATGTGCTGCATATGATTATAATCATTTTACAGGTAAAGACATGGGACATGCAAGTGTTAAATAACATGCCTAAGGTCCTGTCATTACTAATTGATAAAGTCAGGGATTCGACCTCTGGTGGGAGATCTAGTCCAGGGTTTTTCATGTCTGTGCTCTGTGTCCTCCCCAGTGATGAGGCAGTTACATTTCTTGTTCACTGCATCTCCTAGCTTATCACTTAAGTATACTAAGCAACCAACAAACAATACTTGAGTACATACAGTTATAATTACTAAGAATAAAATATTCTCGAGTATATTTCCTGTAGCTTTCTCTGTAAATGATTAAAAAGAAAGTTCAGGAATACTAAACAAGCAATAGAGGAATGGTTACACAATCTATATTCTACTTTGAATATTATATAGCTACTAAAGTATGGATTCTTAAGAATATGTAGAAATATATAGCAATGAACAGTATGAAGACTGTATATCTAGTTATGCAAACACGCACTGTGTTTTTAACCATCACTTAGATATCTGTTAGGTGTTACTCGTTTGTGGGTTAAGGATGCTATAGTGAAAATTATCAAAACAAATTATACCTCACCCTTGCTCATCTTCATCCCCTCCGCAGCCCCTAAAAGTTACTCTTGGATTCCTAGTGGGTTTTCCTCATCTACTATTCTGTGCTGGTGTGCTATAGTCACACATGGTATCCACTCAGATTTTCTGGTTACACCCTTCAAGGTCCACTATTTCTCCCAAGAGGCCCCTCCCCAGAACACTGGGTATGTGTCATGCCTGAGTCTCTTATACTCTATAAAGTACTGGGGGTGAGCACTTGGTCACTGTTGTGTTAGCTCTTTCTTCAGCCCCATCTGACTCACTGACTTTGGGGTCCCAGAGTAGCACTGCTCCTTAGAGCATCTCAAAGATGGCAGGCGATGAGTGCCGGCATTCCTGAGAGCTTTGTCTATTTTTGTCTGCTGATTCTGCCAAGTGTTAGAACAGTATTTGACTCTTGGTAGACAGACAATAAACATTCATTAAATTAAAAAACGCTTGTGGAGCTTCTAGCCTTCCTGTCTCAGTTCACCAGAACTCAAGGGGACAGCAAGGGGCCAATAATACAAAAAGGTGCCTTCTGTAGCCAGGGGAATGCTGTCTGTCTGTTCTCCAGCAAATGGTTCTTTTCTTGCTTCATTGTTCTTGACCGTTACTGCTATGCTTCTGTGGAAACTAGGAACTTTATGGGCTCAGTTGGAAAGCCATTTGTTTTTCCTAGTGTGTGCGGACATCTTAGTGCATTTTCTGGTGCTGTACTTGAATAACATGGCTAGGGTAGTTTAAAAAGAAAAGAGGTTTGTTTAGTTCTTGCTTCTGGAAGATCAAGAGTGTGACACTGCTTCTGGTTGACTTTGGTGAGGGCTTTCTTTCTGGTGAGGTCCCGATGTGGTCCTGAAGCAACACACAACATCATGTGATGAAACAGAGAATGCTAACTTAGGACTCTCTCTATACAGCCACTAGAATAGTCATGAGTCCCACACACTCCCGACTTAATTTAATCTTAATTATCTCCTATTATATGACAGAGTTTTCCTGGGAAGACTCAACACACACACACACATACACCATACTTACCCCTGAAAGGGAACCCATGACAGACTAAGTTAGCAATTGCACCTAAGTCCAACTTGGAAAACCAATGAATTTTTAATTCCGGTACCGACAGGAGTATGAAGGGTTCCTTACTAGAGCCAGGGTGACTCAAAACAGCAGTTGCATCACTGAAAACCCCAACCTGGGTAACAACTCATGAAAGCTGCAACCCTGACACTCCACACAATTTACAGGTAGCTCAATGACCCAGAGAATCTCCTCTTTGCAGCTCCACTGGTGAGAGTCGCATCCCCTAGTAGCTGTTAACTCCTTCCATGAGGCTGGGGCAAGGATTTTGAGAGTCTTTCAGGTTTCCATGTATTCAGAGACATTTCGTTTAACATCCTGCATCGCAAGAGCCTCTCCCTTCCCTCTGGAGGGAGTGTGTCACTCTGTAGAAACTGCCCCATAACGTCTGTAGAAACTGCCCTATAACGTCTCGCAAGGACTCATCTCCAAACACCCTTAACATTACTTGGGAGATTAAGTTATCAGTCTGAGTTTTGGATAGAACAAACCCCCAGATATAGAAGCTGATAAAAGGAGAAATAATGAAAGAGGCATAGATACAAGAGACATTTTTTCCCATTTAGCATCTCTAGGGAGTCTTTAGAGAATGATAATCAGTTTTTGCTTAGTTCCTATGTGCTATGGAATATGAAGAAAGAGATGAAAGCATCGTGACCTCTTTCGTATACATTCAAATGACAATGGGAGAAAAGAGGCCAATATAATCAGTGTAGAAGGCAGGTTGATAAATGATGTGGAAACGATGTTAGATGCCAATTCACAGTTGTAGGTGCCTGCAGTGTTCTTTATTATTTAATGCCTTCCTTTCGGCTCTGATGAATGTTTTTGTTTTCTGAGTCCACATTTGTCCCAAAAATTTAACTACAGGAATTTGGCTGGCTATAGTGTTAAAGGGTTTTTATTGCAATACCGTGCCTTTAAGTTAGATATGTTTATTGAGGCTTTTGACTCTGAAAATATTTAAACTTTTTAAATCTAGGTTCATCTCAATTCATTTTCTGAGGCTCAGACAAAAATAAATCTCAAGAAGATATTAATAATGAGCTTGGTAGGGGTATGGACTTTGTATTTGGAAAGATCTGCAGACAAAGTTTGCAGATCACAGTGGCAAAACAAACTTTAAAAGGGGCTGAAGCTTCTTTTTAATATTACTGTATATAAACTTGATTAAAGTGGTGGTACTGGGTTTCTGAGAAAGCCTTTGCAAGGATATTTTTTTTAAATATCAGTCCACAGTGATTGAAGTGGCAACATATCCCGTTAGATATCTGCACGGATACTGCTGAGGTGGCACGAATGGATAAGAGCCAGCATCACCTCTATGAACTCTGACTCACTTTCATTATGGGGCAGGTTGTCATTTTTCCAGCTTGATATGTCCATCACTTTCCCCCCAAGTAGTTCAATCCTCATTCATCACTTAACAGATGAGATCTAGCCCTTTGAGCACAGGTGGCAGTTAGGAGGATGCACCGTGCCCCTACGCTGTATTTTTAAATTTAAATCCTGTCAGTCACATTTGATGAGATGGAGAAATTTACATCTTATGTCATTTACTGATCTGGTTGGAGTTTCGAGAACCAAAATTTCAGGAATGAAGAAGAATCTGACATCATACCACCCAGCCATCTCATTTTGTAGATGGAGACATGGATAATCCTCAAGGAGAGCTCATTTGCCTTGGCTTTTAAAGATTGTTGACAAAGGATGTCACTAGTCTCGGGTGTCTGGGATTTGTGGTGTTTACTGGTGTGTGTGACTACGGGTGGGAATAAAGGAGACTCGTTGGGGAAGAAGCAAGCACCGCTACTATGGCAGCATCCGCAAGGAAGAATGTGAAGTGGAATTTGGTGATGGGGTCCATCTACTAAGTTCCTCGGGGCATGCAACGTAGAAAGTGAGACAGCTCACAGTGATAGGGAGGTTGATGATAAATAAAGAGGAAATTAGAAACAAAGCTTAGGTGACGTATGATCCCATCCCAAATTGGAGGCTTTGACATATATAATAGGACTTCCTCTCTCCTGGGTGTAAACAAAATACAGCATAGAAGCCTTTGCCAGTGCCCACCAGCATTAAAAACTTGCAGCACTTATGGAATTCTCGTTGGTAGTCATTGATATTTTGTTCTTGTTAAACTCTTATCATTACCGTAACATGCATGCCTCTCTGTCCAGGTATCTAATGGGTGGAGAGGGAATGAACATGTCCATCTGAATTTTTAAAGCAGATAAATAAAAAAACGTGCCCTGTTTGAGCAGGGGAACTACACCAATTATGTAAATCCATCTCTTAGGCAGTATTGCTTGTATGACTCTCTTCACTATGTTTAATGAGAGTGCTGTGGTGTGGGTGGCATGGGTCTGGGTGCTGTGATGGGGTGCTGTGTGTATGGGTGCTGTCAGTAAGCACATAGAAGAACCTCCGGTTACCAAGCCTTTCCTCCTATCACTTGGTAGGTATGACAGCATGCCTCCAGCCTCCAGCCTCCAGCCTCCAGCCTCCAGCCTCCAGTATGATTTTACTTGTAAAAAGTTTCCTCTCTGCCTAGAGTTTTAAAACAAACAATTACTATAATTATTTGTGAAGCTCCTCAGTCCTTCTAAAACACAAAATGATTTTTCATCTCTAGACAATGAAATTATGTGTGTCTTTTCACATCAGGTTTCAAATAAATGCTTGTGCCCTTCTCAAAAGGAAGATACGTGTGGTGCATTTTAACCTCTGTAAAAATGTTTTCCGTGGTCCCCGAATCTCTCTGGAATTATCTTCTCCCTTTCTTGTGTGCTGTAGATTATATTAATATTCTATTTCACATAGTGAAAATGTCTCCCTGCCTTTAGAATGATTCTATAGTCGATGATTTTTAAATTTCCAGAAATTTAACTTGACTCTGCCTAAGTATTCATTTAAACTTACAAGAGAGGGAGCTGGGGAGATGACTCAGTCAGTAAGAGCACGTCATGTAAGCACAAGGACTTAAGTTGGATCTCCTGAACCTTGTAAAGAGTGGGGTGTGGGAGGTATGCCCTTGTAACCCCAGCACTGAAGAGGTGGAGATTGTCCACACTGAAGAGGTGGAGATTGTCCAATCCCTGTGTATCTCCAGCCAGCCAGCTTACCCTACTTGGCAAGTGAGTTCCAGGCTAGTGAGAGACTGCATTTAAAAAAAAAAAAAAAAAAAAAAGTGGGTGGTGTCTGAGGAATAGTAACACCGGGATGTCCTCTGGCCTCTATTCCACATGTGGACCTGTGCACATACATGTGCCCGTGCTCACGTGCGCATGCGTGCACACACACACACACACACACACACACACACACACACACACACAAATATGCAAAATAAAATACAACGGGGTTGAGGGCCTCAAAGCCAAATCCACAGTACGCAGGGCGTGCACACAGAGTAGAGGACCCCCATTCTCCCCAGCTTACTTAACCTCGTTCCATGATTTTCCTTGGTTTGGTCTCCTTTGTTTTCCTCTGCTCTGGTCCCAAGTTTTAACTTAAAATTTACTTTTCTTCTCTTTCATCTTATCTACTTGTATAGTCTGCCTTACATCCTGTGGATAGAGACAGGCACACAGCCCTTCTCTCTCTCCAGTGTCTTTTGTCTCCCATACTCCAGCCACACCAGCCTCCTTTTAGTTTCTGAGCTTTTCTGAGCTCTTTCACCTCAAGAGCTTAGCTCATACAATTGTTCTGAAAACACTCTGCAAGGGACTTTTCATAATACTGAATTCTTTTCCTTTTAAAATTTAGCTTCATTTCACCTCCTTGGCTGGGCCAGATCACCTTATCATCTATGCTCTTTGGATGGAGTTTCCCAGTCAGTAAATGTTGTTAGACAGATAATCCAGAGTTCCCAGGAGACGATTTTCAAGTGAAATTGCGACGCTCTATGTTCCAGCAGAAGCCAGTTACGCACTACTACACTACTGTCCTTGATCATGTATGGGGGCGGGGGCTCTTCGGTTCCTGTGTTCCGACTTCGGATGGCGCAACCATCTAGGCATCCTCTTGACTCTCAGCTCCATTAATTGTTTTTAGGATGGTGAAGCATACTGAGTTAGAAGGAAACCACATCTCTGTCTGTTTAGCTTCTTAGGATCTGTAGTGGGCTCAAAAAAAAAAAAAAAGGAAAGAGAGACAGAGAGAGAGACAGAGAGAGAGACAGAGAGGGGAGAGGGTGTTGGGAAGGTAACCCAGGGTTTTGTTCATGCTACCTGAGTGTTCTACCACTGAGCTACATCCCTAGCCCTGCACTCAATCATTATGTAACATATTTATTATCTAAAATCTTTACATAGCTACAGTATCCACTTTCTGACCTAAAAGGAGGAACATTAAGGTGATAAGACTTGTTTTCTAAAAATGTTGCTATCTTTAGAGTATCAAGAAAAGATACTGAGAAATAAGCTGAGGTCCTCTATGAGAACATTTTTCTTCTAATCGGAGAGAAGTGGCAAAGTAGAAATAGTTGAAGTAGCCATTCCCCTCAATGCTACTCAGGTGCATGTTTTGTGCATTGATAGGTGTAGGCTCCTTCAAATGAGGGTTTTTCCCTGTCCCACCTTTGGTACCATAAGAAATGGTCTGTCGGCTGGCTCAGAAGGTCCCGGGCAGTGAGAGTATTCGAATTGGCTGTAGGAAAGTCAGGAACACTGTGAGAGCAGCTTTTAGGAATGAGCAGCCTAAGTGTTTTCATAGTCAACTGAGATAACAGGGAAAGGAAGAGGTAGCCTATTATTATAGCATAGAGTTTTAGAAAATGTCTCATTTGTATTTGAACCCAAGCCCTTAGCATTTGTTATTTAAATGGGGATCCAATTTGCAATGTAGAATGTGAAAATTCTGTCGTCCTGAATTTCTGAATACCACGAGTTGTTTTACAGAGCACAGTGAATGATGGAATGCGTCTGAAACACTTGATACGTTTCAAACCTCCGACTGGTTCCTCCAAGCAGGATCCTTTGGCTCATTTTAGCCTTTTATAGAAGTATCACGAGATACTTTGAGACATTGTCATGAAATTACACTTTCTGGAATAACAGGATGACCGTTCACATACCTCTTGTTATTACAACAGTTCCCCGGTGACTATATGATGCAATATGGTGAATTATGGTGGTGACCAGCAAAATATCATGCCGACAAGGTTAATGGTGTTTCTCAGGCTGTGTTCTATGTTATACCTTCTAGTTAGATTTTACAAAATATATGGGCTGTATCCAGAGTTACAACCTGAATACCACAGGCTTCTCAAGGCAACCTGAGGAATAACTCACTCCTTTTCCTCTGCGTGTTCTGGGGAGGCTTTTATAGGGCACGGTGGCGTAGATGATATACCTTGCAGTGGTGCTTAGAGAGCAGTTTGAACTTTGGAACAGAAAGAAACTATTCATAGCTAGATCCTAGAGTCTGTAGGTTGGTTTTAAATTTATTTTTTTTAATATATAAAAGAAGATTTAGGTGTAAAAAGATTACCTGCTGCAAAGGCTCAGCCTGAAGTTACTGAGACGAGACAAGGAGCATTATAAGCTGTTATATGCTTGAGATTTGAGAAAGTACTGGAACAAGAGAATAGATATTTTGTTCCTCATTCATGAATGGTAATGAATAGTGACCTTTTAGTGATTAAAACAAGCCAGGCAGAGCTTGTTTCCCTGATTGACTGGGGACACAGGGTTATTGGGGATCATGGATGACTGTTGTATTCTCCTAGGCTACCACAGTCCACAGGACAATTTTGGGGAAATCATCTCTGGGGTGAAAGATAGACAGTCTTAAACAAGAGGAACTAAGCTCATGTTGGGTTTCAGAAGCTATTAGCATTACTGGAACTATCTTGTAAAGGTCAGCTGATTCGCTTTTTAAAAGATAGTTATTTCTGTGAATTTATGCCAGTGTAGATTAATAGATTATAGGTATTCCTCACTTTGTACATTATAATATCTATCTATCTATCTATCTATCTATCTATCTATCTATCTACCTATCTATCTATCATCTATCTATCTATCTGTCTTACTATGTAGCCTTGGATGGTCTAGAATTTGCTATGTAGACCACGCTGATCTTGAACTCAGAGATCCACCTGCCTCTGACCCCTAAGTGCTGGGATTAAAGGTGTGCACCACCATGCATGTCTTTACTTTGCAGCTTAATAGGTGGAAAAGCTCAAGCTGCACAACTTTTAAACACTTTTGTTAAAATTATCTAAGGGGGAGGGTATAAATATATAGGGCAATGAAAATAAAACAGTAAGGCTAATGTTTTTTATTACTAACCTAAATTTAAAATTTTAGAAACATGAAAAATTAAAAATGTTTTATTTCTCTGATTGAAACCAGTCAAGAATTGTGTGAGCATGTTGAAATTCTTCTCACTGTTTAACTTATGACATAGAATCTCTTTTTTTTCCTCTACATCAGTGGTTCTCAAACCATGAGTTGCAACCCCTTTGGGGATCAAATGAGCCTTTCACGGGGGTCACCTAAGACAATTTGCATATCCGATATTTATATTATGATTCATAGCAGTAGCAAAATTATGGTTATGAAGTAGCAATGAAAATAATTTTATGAGAAATTGTATTAAAGGGTCTCCGCATTAGGAAAGTTGAGAACCACTGCTCTAAACTGTCATATCCCTCTTCTTTTGGACAGAATTTTGGAAGCAGAGTCAAAGAGGAGAACTATTTGACATGTGCACTGTGGAATTCTCCTCAGATTATCATTGTCAAGTCCTTGCTATCATGCTCTCTTCTCATTATCCACTTTTGTTAAATATTTTGTGCTTTTATTGTGTTGGGGATTAGGAGGCAGAACTCCCTGCCTTGATGTCTGTGCTTCCACTAAGAGATGTGTAGTGCCCACTCACCAACAGTACTTGAAAGGAGTGATGGGATTAGCCACTGGCCATAATATACACCCTGCCATTATTGAAGTGTTTGGTGGACAGAGCTAGCAGTAAAGTCTGCCTTTGATGTAGTTACATAGGGTACTGTGGTCACTACAGTTCCTGCAAGTTGGAAGTAAAGAGTGCCTGTGTTCTGGTGATGTAATATTCATATGATATTTGCATAATACATTAGCATATTTAAGTATGGGACTGACTCTCTTCACTGTTACCCTATGTACATGGAGCTCATCCAGTGAGACAAATTATGGCTTTGAAACTTAGAGTTGATCTAGGAGTTAGTTACAGAGTTATTGTCTTTGCTGGAGTCATTTTGACTACCTTTTTTTTTTTTTTTTTTAAACTTGGGGTTTCCCAGAGTACTTGGGATACCGGTAGAAGTTCAGGGGTTCTCTAGACCTAGTCTGGGTTGTTTGATTAGATCTGAAATATAGGCCCAGAACACAGTTTCTGGGTTGTGACCTGGTAATGTTTTCCAGCTCTCCTTTCTCCTGCACCTTCTCCATTTCTTACAAAGTCTGCTGATCCTCCCTGCAGCGGTACATTACTTCATACTCCTTTCAAAGCTCGCTGCCGTCACCCGGAGCCCTGTTTTCAACTTGCCTTTTGGTTATTATGACAGTTTCCAAACTGACCCTCCCAGGATTGTCACTCTTCTGCTCAACTAATCCTGCATGCCATCTGCACAGCAGTCTTCCTGGAACATGTGAGCAACCTCCTTAATCCTCCGCTTCAAGCCTCGGGATAACTTGTCCATTACAGAATAAAATCCAAACGCATATCACTTCTTTAAAAATCTCTTGGTCTGACATAAGCCTTCACATTCCAGCTTATTGTCTGATCCTTTCCCTTCCTCTAAAAGCCTAGGTTTTAACAAGATACATTGACTCACTCTCCCCCAGAGGAGCTACCTCTTCCTTTACACAGATGGTCTCTCAAGAGTGTACTGCCTGCATTCTCAATTTTGCCCAGTCTTAAAGATTTCTTCCCAGTTCTGTCTTTTGAGAAGTACTTTTTCAATTATTTCTGAAGTTCCAGAGGATCTTATTTATATTTTACAGTAATTGCTTCCTTGTAGGTTTAGTTATCTTGCATTGTTTAATGTCACTGGTTAGCTGTCACTGTAAAATTCTTGAAGGGTAAAGACTTACCTTTCTTTACAGCCTAAGAAAGGTATTTATCAAAATGTCAGGCACAGAACTGTTCATTTCTTTATCTGTTATGTTTTCAGACATTAAGTGTTTCTACAAGATTCTGAGCTATGTGTGAGGAGTAAAATTAAACAGGACTGATTCTCTGATCTCACAGATGTTTGTGAAGGGAGAAATGCACAGAAGTAGTTAGACAACTGTCATGTAGTCGGGGATGCATCCTTAGGGGTAGTGGCTGTGCTTCTGAGAATGGACATAGGAGAGGCAATTCTAAATGCTTCTCAGAGAGGCAGTGGCCAGGCAGTCAGTCTGCCGAAGGGAACTGAATGGAAGGTGTCCCAGGCAGAGGGCTCTACAGCAAGCTTGTCTGAATAAAGTTCAGTGGGCTGTGCTGTGAGAGATGGAGTGAGATCAGAAAGGGAACAGGGCTCTGAATGATTGCAACAGAAGAGTCCTAGAGTGGATGTTGAATAAGTGAGGTGAGGGAGAAACAACCACATTTTGCTAAAGATCATTCAGGGCTAGGGCTATTAGAAGAGAGATGATCACAGCTGTAGGTGGTCTGAGTTTGTGTGTGTGTGTGTGTGGGGGGTGTTTATGGGATGTCTACATGGTGATACACAGTTGTAGACAGTTCAAAGTTCATAAAAAAGCTCTGACAAGTTTGTGAACATGATGAAATCTTAGCAATGTGTGTGGAGTTGGTGAAGAAGCTTTTAGTACCAGACCATAGTATGCAACAGTGCTTAAGGGGCAACCCAAGGGAGGCTTCTGCCAACAATATGCAGACGGGATAGGGAAGGATGAAGGAATCAATTAGATGATCAAGATGCCATAGTAACCAAGGGAGAATGTAATCTCTGCCTGTTAAAGTTAGTGTCACAGAGACCATTAGATCATGTCCTATAGAGGAAAAGGAGGGTGTGTCCTATTTCAAGGTGTCTTTTAGTTATATTGAGACACAAAGAAAAAATTCTGGCAAGGGTAGTCCTGGAGGACACCAGTTAAAGAACATAAAACCTATAAAGAAATAGAGTTGAGGACTTCTTCTTTTTCAAGCAGGAAGAAATCCGATGGTATCAAAGGCTCTGAAGATATATTCACTAGCAAGGAGAGGTTCAGCCATAGCTGAGTTTGACCAAAATGAAAAATGGAAAATCCTCTACCCAGTACATCATCTTGTCTTTTGCTATTTCAAGGGAACAAACTTCAAACTAATGACCACTCAGATACTACTAGGTGTCTGAAATAGCAAATTCCAGAGCATGTTTCAAGCTCTCTGAGCTTTATCCTGAGTAGCACATAGTTCAGTGTCTTCTACAGGAAAAAACAATAATACTTCAGTAGCTAGTATTTTCATTACTCTTGTTGGTTCTGTGAGCAAATATTTAATACCCACTATATGTATGATATCTCTTAGGTATTGAAAAAATGAAGGTTAGTTACCAAGGTATAAATACCCTTTCTTTCCATGGAGTTTATAGTCTATGATAGTTAATCATCGGTAAATAGGGAAAGAAAGCAATATCAAATTGCAAGAGGTACTTAAAATGGAATTGTGATACACAGTAATCCCGAGTGGTTACTTTGTATTTTATATATCTGATTCATATGTACTTCACATATATCAGTTTTGTCACATTCTTATTTATTTTATGTGTCTATATTTGGGTATGTTTCTGTGCTAGGGAGCATGTGTGGAAGTCAGTGGACATTATGCGTGAGTCAGTTCTCTCCTTCATGTGGGTACTGGGGATTAAACTCAGGTCATCAGCTGTGGCAGCAGGCATTTCACCTACTTCATTCTTTCCCTACGAATTCTTTCTGCTTGCGGGTATAAATTGTCATTAGTTCATGGAGAACTAAATGCCTTTCCACTGGCAAGAGAAACTAGTGGGTAATAGGAACTCTTCATCTGTGTATGGACTCCTGGTGGGACAGAATGTCTGTAATAGGATGCGTGTTTGGATGAAGTGGGAAGGTGCCGGTTGACTGCTACCTAACCTTTGGGAAAATAACCAGCTTTCCACATTGTCTCATTTCCTTTTCAGTAATTTGCCATCTTCCATGTATGAATGGTGGCCAGTGCAGTTCCAGGGACAAGTGCCAGTGCCCTCCGAATTTCACAGGAAAGCTTTGCCAAATCCCTGTCGTTGGTGCCAGTGTGCCTAAACTCTATCAGCACTCCCAGCAGCCAGGCAAGGCACTGGGGACACATGTTATCCATTCCACACACACTTTGCCTCTGACCATGACTAGCCAACAAGGAGTCAAAGGTAAGCATCACATTCTCATGTTGCTTTTTTGCCTAGTCCTCTGTTACCAGGTCAGACCCATGGGGGAAGTCTCCGCAGGTCTCTGCAAGTAGCCAGGAGTAGGATTGAAGCAGGAGAGACTGTGCGGATCTGTGACCTAAGAAATGGCAGGATGTGGGTCTACCTATGAGCTGCAGGACTGTCCAGGTCACAGTGAACTGGAGTCTGCCCACTTCTAGGGACTTTAGCACCATGGAGCGATGGATATGCAAGGCCAGAAACCGAAAATGGAGCAAGGTCAGGGTGAGACCCCGACAGCAGCAATATACTAGTGGGCCACACAATACCCAGTGATGAATTTTGTAGCTGACAGATATTTGATTTGAGTCCTACACGATCATTTAACTTCACTGGACTTCAATCTGTGCATCTGTAGGGGAAGGCAAACTAGGTCACTTGGAGCTCAAAAGCTCTATGACTAATTCATTCTTCCAAAGCTGGCATCCTTTGAAACATAAAAAGGGGGTCAAAGGAGTGTTACAGCTCTTCCTTTTTAAACCCTGAGTGTTTATGTCAGAAGATGAAATTTTTCTCTAAAATTTTCTTTGAAAGGGGCAGAAAGACAGTCCTCTCACACATATAAAGTAACATGTTAGTGTGTATATCAGGATGTGTTCAAACGTATGTATGTAAAAAATACCTAAAACAAACAGATGAAAGAAGTGTGCTTTGTAAAACTGGATCTCTACTTTTAATGAAAAAATTTAAGTCCTAAAATTTCCATAGTAGAAATTTCTATAGAGGAAATTTTATGAAATACACAAAAGTAACTAATTTCTGAGAACCTATTGTCACTTGGTAAGGTGTTCTCACCTATGGTGAAAGCATCTTGAATTCGTCATTTTGTGATCCTAGTTAAAATACGGTTCTTATTTTTGAATAGGTCACTGTTGAGATGTTTTAATGTCTGTATAATTGCAATTGGATTTAAAATGTTTATTATGTTTTCATTTGTGTGTGTGTGCGTGCGTGTGTGTGTGTATGCCACAGTGTGTGGGTGGAAGTCAGAGGACAACTCATGGAGTTCTCACCTTCCACCATGTGTGTCCTGGGGACCAAGCTCAAGTCATCAGACTTGGTGGCTGACACCTTTACCAGCTGAACCATCTTAGCAGCTTGTTATTTTTTTTTAATGCATAAACATAAATTTGTCATTCTGAGTACAAAATTCTCAAGAATTTTGATGTCTATGTCACAAAAGATACTTTGTATATGTTATCCTATGTGGAGTCTATACTGGTAGATGTGTTTGTATAAGATGCATTTCATGTTTTAAAATCCCAGACTTTCCCATCAATTATTTATGATTAACAAATTGTCTTCCTGATCTTTGTAGTGAAATTTCCCCCCAACATAGTCAATATCCATGTGAAACATCCTCCTGAGGCTTCCGTCCAGATACATCAGGTTTCCAGAATTGATGGCCCAGTGGGCCAGAAGGTGAAAGACGCTCAACCGGGCCAATCCCAAGTCTCTTATCAAGGGCTTCCCATCCAGAAGACCCAGACCGTCCATTCCACGTACTCCCACCAGCAGGTCATTCCACATGTGTATCCTGTGGCTGCTAAGACACAGCTTGGCCGATGCTTCCAGGAAACCATAGGGTCTCAGGTGAGCAGTGTGGCTCAGGCCATTTTGATAATGTTTTCTAGATGGGACATCATCCTATCAAGAAGCCAGACATGAGACAAACAAATTACTATAGAAGAGACTCGCAAGATAGGGTGCATTTGCAAATAAAGTTTTATTAGGACACAGGCTTAGTCATTCATTTATCTTATCATCTATGCCAGTTTTATGCAGGGATGGCAAAACTGAATAGATCCAATGAGATCATGTGGTCTACAAAACCTATTTATCTTGTGGCCCTTTACAGAAAACAGTCTTGCCACATGATATACAGGAGAGGTTTAAGTAGTGAACTTCTGGGATTGTTGCTGGAATTCCATGGTCACTTGTTTATATCCTTTTTTTTTTTTTAAGTTGCTACGACTGGTGTGTGAAACATGCCAGGCATGAGATATGGTATAGGAGATAAATTGCACAAAGATGTTTAAGGATATTCATATAGTGTTTTGATAATTTAGATGTTGTAAATATAATTGAATTTTTAATCTCTTATGAAATAATAATATCTTTTTTTATAATCTGTAACTAAGATGGCAATGAATAGATTTTTTAATGTGAATTTTAAATATCATTGGATTTTTGTAACTTTAGCCTATATCCTAAAGTGAGAAAAAGACACTTTCCTTTTAAATTCCTCCATTGAATCTGTGTAGTGAAGGCAACCTAATTTTTAAAATTAATATGCATTTTAATTAAAATGTAATTATATTATTTTCCCTCTTCCCATTCCTCCATCCAGTCCCTCCTATGTACCCCTCTTGCTCTCTGTCAAAATCACAGACTCTTCTTTATGTTCCTAAACCATGTGGAACTGTTGCTTTGGGCTATGTGATATGATGTCCTGTGGTCCTCAGTGTGCCTTTTGGTTATGCTTTAAATACCCTACAAATAGAATAAGCAAGATGTGCTCCTCATTCCAAAAATAATGGGTGAGGAGGTGGGGAGCTAAGAAGGGAAAGGAGAAACACTTTAGGGTTGTAGAGCCAATTGTTATTGCTTAAGACACCTTCAAGCCCCTTTTGGATACTAAGTTACTGTAGGATTATCACCACCCTTCTAGAAAAAACTGAAAGTTAGTTTGTGGTTCTGAATGGAGTTGCAACATGCAGAATGGAAGCATCACAGGGAATTAGCAGACCTTGTTTAGAGCCAGAGGCCCAGAACTTGGTGGCAGAGAACCAACTTCCTTATCTGCAAATTGGAGGCAAGAATATAGTGTTTATGAGTTATGTTAAGATTAAATGGGATAATTAATGTGAGCCACATTTTGTGAATGTCACAGAACTATGCAAATATTAGCTTAGAGGCTACTGATAGAGTCAAACTTTTAAAAGTAGCCAGAATTCCTGGTTGCTTATGTTTATGTCATGTAGCCTCTCAAAGACAGGGGAAAACCCTCAGGGCATCTGATAGCTAATTCTGATTGTCCTTGATTCTTTGAAAGATATGTAGGACATTAATATAGCACTCTTCCAGGTGTGTTTTTGATAGCGCTGTTATAACCAATGGTTTAATCCATAGATAGTTAAAATCTGAATAGACTCTTGGGAGTTAATAGAACTATGGAAGGTGAAGCACAGTTGGAAGAAGTAGGTCACCAGGTTGGTGGGGGAAGGGTGCATTGCCACCATGAGATACTCCCTCGCCACAAGCCCAGAAGCATGGATCCAGCCTATCATACTCTGAAGCCTCTGCAGCCAGGAGCCAGGGTGCATATTTGTTCTTGTAAGTTGTTTCCTCAGGCACCTTGTCCCAGTGACAAGACAGCTCACTAATGCAGGGCCTTTGAAATGACTTCATTTCTCCACTGAAGTCCAATATTAGCAAATGCTTCAGAGAGACGGAACATCATCCATTTAAATGTATCTTTGAGGTAAAGGGCACGATAGATAGGAGCAATGTAGGTGAAGATAAATTTTATACACATCATGGTTTTGTCCCAGAGGAGGCTTGGAGACAGAAGATGAATTTGGTGCCATTTGCATTGTTTAGTCATTCCAGCTTAGGTTGGTCATGGGGAAAGGAAAAAGCAGATCCTTTTAAAACTGTGTGCCCAGTACCTTTATCCCCAGTTTCCAAGTTGGAACGCAGATGATAAAAAGGCCTCTTAAAATGAAACATAACAAACTTGTTATTCTCCTATAATACTGGACAGATGATGTTAACTAGAAAAGATGAAAACAAATTACTTAAAAGCCTAAACTGGACTATTCAATTGAAGTGAGTTGAGTGATTGATGGGGTTACCTAAATAATTCAAGCCCAGTGGAATACTCTTGCCTTATCTGGAGTGTGTTCTAACTTTCAGCTGAATGATTCAGACAGTGATCTCAATGCTTAATTCATTTTGCATGTGTAGTTACCGACACATAGCTTCAAAATAAGACATATTTTCACGAGACATCCCAAGCATGTATTTGTCTTCCTGCTTGTGAGAAATACCTTTGGAAGGTGAAAATTGCCTAATTAACTAGTGTGGTTCAAACAAACCATATAATTTTTGGAAAATAATCAATAGTATATAGGTGTGTCCTGCCAAGATGTTGGAAACATAAACAACAAACAGGTATAGGCAGATTTTAAATGAATGGGGTCAAGGAGAAAAACCAACTCTACGTCATTTCATCTTGCTCATTGGGAGTGCTCAGCAGTTGAAGCTATTGAGACTTAACATTCAATGGTTATAAATAAGCACTTAGGCTTGTATGTTGCTATAAGAGGTCATATACCAAATGAGCTTGTCAGAAATCGCCCACATTTCTGTAGTACACTATAACAATTAGGCAATAAGCACAACATGAACTATAAGTATATTTAATCCCATGGAAGTTTCCTAGAGTAAGTTTCCTCTGATCTATCTAAACAGTAGAGAGAAATGAACAACTGATTACAAAGCCAAACTTACAATGCAAAGAAGGAAGAGATTAAACAGATGGGAAAGAAGATTTTAAGAGCTAGGTAAGGGAAAAAGGCGTAAAGAGATCATAAAAATAAATGTCTTGGATTCCTGACATACTTTGGTGTGTGTGTGTGTGTCTGTGTGTGTGTATATATATATACACACATATATATATATATACATATATATATTATTTTTCATGACAAGGCTTCTCTGTTGTAACTCTGGCTGTTCTATAACTCACTCTGTAGACCAGGCTGGCCTTGAACTCAGAGAGATCCACTTGCCTCTCCCCCCCAAGTGCTGGGATTAAAGGCATGTGCCACCTCTGCCTGGCTGGTGCATATATCTTTAAAGATCTTAAAATGGAGGCATAGTGCAATGTAAATGACTAGTAGTAAGGTCAACATAGCTTGAAGTCCCCTTACCAAGAACCAAGTTCACCATTGTTAAGGGTGACAAAACCAAGTAGACATCCATGTTCTTCCAAAAATGTCCAACCTGAGTCTAATTAAACCCTCATAGCCAAACTTCAGAGTTAAGGAAATACTGAGGGTAAAGGAAAAGCTAAAATTACCACACAGGAGCAGAAAAAATAGGTCCATAATGTAGGGCAACATTGCCTCTTTTATAATCATGCCATGAAAACAAAAGTAGGAATTTTTTCTAGAAAGAGACACAGGAGACACACAGTAGATACAATGTGTGACCTTAATAAGTTGGGAATTACATTAATTTCTTTTAAATTTTAACTTATTTTATTGTGTGTGGTGGTAGGAGAAGGACACACACATACCACACAGGTATGGAGGTCAGAGGACAACTTGGGGGAGTTAGTTCTCTTTTTCTACCATGTGGATTCCAGGGACCGAATCCAAGGTATCAGACTTGGTTGCAAGTGCCTTTACGCACTGAGCCATCTTGCTAGACCTAAATTGGGCCTGAAAAAGAAGCCAGACATAAAATGTTTTGGAAACAAATGGAAGAATTGAACAGGCTGTTAGATGTTACTTTGAAATTATTAATTATCTTAAGTGTGGTGGTCGTGTTGGGTTTATGCAGGAGAATATTCTTATTTTTGTGAATTGAGTGATAAAAGTTTTAAGAGTGAAGTATCATGATGTCTATAGTTTTCTCTCATCATGTATTCTGTGCCCAGATGTGGCAAGACGTCAGCTGTTGACTCGGAGAAGTCGGCATACAGATGATTATCATCGTATCTGTCTTTGAATGGCCTAGCATGTTTGAAAGTTACTTATGAGAAGAACAGGAACTACTTTTCCTAGACTTATAAATAAAATGATGTATTTTAAGCTGAAATTGGAAATACAACTTTAATCTTTTGATTGGGGCTGGCTGTGAGGATGTCAGACGTAATAGGTTGAACTTGTGTATGTGTGAAATGCTGAAAGGTCAACAAGAGGAGAGCTGAAGATAAAGATGAGTAGCATAGGGGCTGGATCATCAAGATTTGGCTGTAGAATGTTGTAAAAAGAATGAGTGTGATGTGCTGGGCTGTTTTGAGCTTTGTACTTTGAAGCAAGGGAAGCCAGGCCAATGCTCATTGTCATGCAGTAGCTGATCCATGGAGGAGGGACTTGAAGGAAGGTAGCTGGCTGGATCTTTAAGGATAAATCCAGCCTTGATTGGTATTAAGCATGATGTATTCTTGACTATGTGTCAAAGCATGGGGATTTATCAGTGGATGTGAGGGCATTAATGGAGACAGTTTAGTGATCAGTGGATAGATCTCCTACTAGTATATTCATGACAGTGGAGGGCATTTCTTTGGATGCTGTCGTAAAGAGAAGAGAGAAATAAATAACACAGGCACTGGAAATTTCTGTAGTGACTTTCACCTTTGTAGAGACTGCCAAGATGGAGGAGAAAACTTACTCCTTTTTTTTTTTTTAACTTTTATAGAAAGTGGTATTTTATTTTTCATGGTCTGAATTTTTTTCTTTTGTTAGGATCAGTAGGCATCACAGGAATCATTTAAAGAGTAGAAATGGAGAAGACATAAGGTGGCTTCGAGGGTAGACTTCTTGAAGTAATTGGCAAGTCATAGTCTTGGCCAACGTAAGCTTCTGTGTTACTTGGAGCACATTGCCGCACTCCATATGTACTTGAAAACGTTTGCAAGATTCTTCACTCTGTGGCTGAGTTAGAATTGGAGCTCCAGTGGTTACAATTACCAATGCTTTGCAGGAAAACTCGTTTTCCTGAGCTTGAAATTTGAACATTTCCGTCCTGGTTTTCGTCTCTGAGGAGAGGCCCAGTTTCAGAATGTCCCTGTCAGATCTATTACGGCATCATGAGGATATTAAATCTATATACCCTTTTCATTGAGTAGGGAGACTTTTGTTTTAGATTGGTTCCCTTAATAATGGCCTACATTTGGGTTGTACATGGAAACTGCAATTGTGATCATTTCAAATGGGTTTTACTGATTGCCCAATTGTTGGGAAAAAAAAGCCTTTTACAGTGACCCAGTGATGCCAGACAGTTTGAAAAGGCCCTGATGGGAAGTGTTTAGAATCCTAACAATAGAGTTCAGGGTCCAGCTTCCATGCTGGCCTTGTCCTCGCCAGGTTACACAATCATGGGATCATGGTCTCTTTGTTGAATGCGGAAACACAGCCTGTAATTAGACACAGGCGTTACAGAGAAGGCGAAGCAAAATATCTCAAGACCTTCATGTTGCAAATGCTGAAAGAGCAGAAAATTCCACATGTAAACACCCAGATTAACTATGAAGTGCAGAAATACTGGAAAACCTGAAGTAGATACAAACAGAACATTTTTATAGCACTCTTTTCACAGATAAAGAGGATAAAACATCACATGCGCCCACTTTCATAGACTGTAGCCATGGAGAGTTAAAGAAATGAACACAGTCGATCTTGTAAAACCTTCCATAAGGATTTTTTTTAAAATTCTAAGCCACAGATTGGGAGGCGAAGGGTCTAGTGTATATCCTACTGAAGAAAAAGTCACTGGAGAGTAGGAAGAAAAGAAGGGAATAGTACATGATGTGAAACACCCAAGCCAATGGAAAAAACTCTGTTTCCATTAATTATCCATCATATAAATAATAAGCCCTGAGGCAAAGTTGAGTTAAAATGGCACTAGAACTGTTTGGGAGTCTCTTCAAGGTGCCAGACGCCGTTGCAGTGGTTCTTGCTGGGCAGGAAAAATGAAAAGAGAATGGACCAATGGGGAAAAACATTAATCGGAGATAGGTCTCTCTTGTGCAACACCCTCAAGGTCAATGCTCAGTGCTGAAACACACATATCTGCTTGCAGCGTTGCAGAAGGGGAAATAGACCTACTCTGCTTTTGTTTAAAATCATCATAAACACTGCTGAGGAATCACAGGAAAGCACAAACTGGAAACAGAAAGTATTCTAGTTGCATGGCTCAATGTACTTTTTAGGAAGTGTGAAGAAAGACTTCTTAGCTTCATTTGCATAGATTCTATATCTGCTATGTTTCTCATTTCTATGACAGGACACCTGCCCAGAAAACCTATGGTGGGATGGTTTGTTTTGGCTCACGGTTAACTTTAAGGGAACAGAGTCCACAATGTTGGGGAGGCATGGTCGCTCAAACTGGCTTAGCCCTGGGTATCATGAGCTGGTGTCATGGCTTCCTCACATCTCTGAGAATGTGAAAGCAAAGAGTGCATCAGCCCATGCCCAGGCTGAGCTGGAACTCTGAAGGTCTGAACTAGTGGTCTAGCCTGCTAGTTATGCCCCAAGGCCAAGAGTTTCTACAACCTCCCCAGATAGCCCCATCAACTGAGGACCAAGTGTTCAAGAATGCAAGACTCTGAGGGAGATTTTATATTTAAACCCTAACAGAGACCAATGAGAGAAAGGGAAGTAGATGTGAGTCTTGATAACTCACATGTCAGAGGAGGGAGGACGGGAGTGAGGGAGGGAGGGAGGACGGAAGGAACAAAGGGAGGTAGAAAGGGAGATGGGCTGCAGACTTTCAAACTAGTTTCTCAGTGATGGGTAAGAGATTATTTGCTCAGTTAACAGAGCCAGGACCCTACATTTCTCTTGATTTCTACATGAGCTCTTTTGTCCTAACTGTGTGTATTAGTGTGGTGAGCCTAGAGCTAAACCAAAATCCTAGCTTTGTCCCAACAGCCTACTGGCATTATCTTAATACTTTCACACTGGTTATTTCCTTAAACGGAGTCCAGGAACTACCAAAACAGATCAGGTTGTCTAAAGAACAAACATGGGCCTGGTGAGATGGTTCAGTGGGTAAGGACACTTGCTGCCAAGCCCGATGACCTGAGTTTGACCCCTGAGTCCCACATAGTGGAAGGAGAGAAGTGACTTTCACAAATTGGCCTCTGTCCCCTTCATGTATACTGAGAGACGTAGCAGTAGACCTACTGTGGCGGCTCACCAAGGAAGACAAGGAGTCATGTTCATAGGTGTAAACTCTGCCAGGCCTCAGCAGAAGGAACCACTATCGTGGCAAGTGCCATCCTGGGCAGTGGAGCCCTGAGCCTTTCATCTCAGGGGCTTTTATTGATCCCTAAGCTCCTCAGGTTTTCTATTGATAGCACGTACTGATCATGATCAATCAAACATCATTTACGTAAAGCCAACACCTGCAGACAAAATGCCAAGGCCCAGGCAGCCCTTCACCCAGCAATGTACAAAACAACCATTTTAAACATAACTGGAAAGAAACTTCTATAACAATGACACATGTAGATAACCACCCCCTAAATACACAAATAATGCAATAAAACATTTTTAAAAGAATAAATGCTTATAAAACCTTGGCCTCTCAATTATACAGTGCTCTTATCTAGAGATAACAGAGTTGACTGTCTGTCACAGTACATGTGGGTAAATGTGTGGCCTTCTTTTCCCTCTCTATTGACTGAGGCCCTGTGTCTTTAGGGCTGGAGTTCACTCAGGTGATGTGAGCTTGGGCCAGAGCAATGGCCTTCATCTTTTTGAGCTGCTGCTGGCCAGAGGTTTGGGAAGGCAGAGCAGGCTTTCCCAGTCATCTGCCTTCTCCATGAACTGAGCGCCCAGTCGGGTATGCTGATCGCATTTACTGAAGTTTGGCCTTCTTCTGGTGGGATAAATCATCAACACCAGCCACTTCCTATGCCATCTGGGTTTCACTTCAGTGTCTGTCTCATGTGCTCCCCTGTCATAAACCAAGAAACACTTAATTGAGTGTTAGCGAGTCTGGTGTCTCTAGTGGCTCTAGCATGGCTGCTCTTTGTATCCGTCCTTGCCAAACTTTACCTGTGTCAATATCAGAAGATTTTGCTGAAGGTGTCATGCACATCTCAGTGATAGGTGATGGAGTTCTTAAGTGTTTGCTGGTCTTGTTCCAGCAGCTTCTGCCAGACAGCCTTTAGGGGCCTGTTTGCCTGGAGTGGAGAAAGATCAGCAAAACATAGGGCTGGGATCCAAAATGGGGAAAACACCACATGTGAGAGCGAACATGCCTTCATGTCACTGGGTCTCTGCCAGCGGGAGTGGGGGGGGGAGCTGCTAGTTTGACTTGGATGAGGAATGGTGGGGCTCAGACAATGGGAGAGCCAAATATAGATTCTCAGAACTTGGGTAGCATACTTCACAGAATGGATAGGACCCAGGCATGGTACTTCCTGAAGCCAAATGTCCAGTTTCTACCCAGGCAGAGGCTCTCTAGGGGCCCCAAAGCCTGTCAACCTTAAGTCTTCACTTTCTCTGACCTGGTCCATACAGAAGCACATCTGTGCCACTTCACTGGTTTTCCCTGACTCTTTTCTCAGATGTGTTTCCATTTTATTGGCCATGAAAATACTTTTGCCATGACATGGAATATCATCAAGCTTCCATATTTTACCTTTAGGGCACACCAAAAATCATAAACCTACTAATTATTAGACTATTGGTTTTTACACAGGAACAGATGTTGAAAATAATTACAAACCAGAGCTAGGGCTTTTGGTAAGCCACTTCGGATACTGGCAAAGTTCTGAGTACATTGAAAGAAGTCTAAAGAGAACGTAGCTTGCCTTGATGGAGTTTTAGACTTCATACACTACAAGAATGTTTAAAGACTTACAACTGGTGTTTCTAGGGAGCTAAGGTTGATTCTTGTCCCTATTCCATTTGATGGAATTAGTTGCTAAACTGATGCACCCGTCTGGTTTGCTAAGAATAGTTTGGAGTCCACCTCGTGAAACTGAAATGAGAGAAACAACAATTTCATGAGGTATTCTGAAAAATGATAAGATTTGTTCATCTCCCCTCCTCCACTCCTGATATGATGATAGTGTTGCGGTTTTTCCTTACCCTTCCGTTCCCCCTTTCTTCTGCCTCTCTTTATGTATAAAAGAACTTATATGCAAACTGAGTATTTGCTTTTATAAGATCATCTCCAGAGGCTGTCCATTTGCCCTAGTGATACTGCCATTGCACAGTTTTGCTAAGGTTTATTTTAATTTTAATTATGTGTATGCATGCGTGTGGGATACGCACGGGTACCGGTACCCTCGGCGTCTAGAAGAAATCATCAGACCTGTTGAAGCTGTAGTTACAGGTGGTTGTGAAAGCCCTGTGCTATTAGCCACTGAACCATCCAAACCCTGCTGTTGTATAGTTTTGACTTGCCAGAATTGAAGGAAAAAACTAATTCAGAACTGAAGAAAATTTGCTCTTTACTGACCATCTTCACATCAGTTGCTGTTTTCTTAAGGAATCTGCAAGCTTAGAATGGTCCACTCCAGTCTCAAGGACTCTCCGTCACTGACAGTGTTTTAAACGTATCTTCAGTCTTCTAAATTGTTAAATGGGGAGCTCTAAATAGTTCAAGTAAGACTGATGCCTCCAGGATAGCCATTTTGTAGAGGACTTGTTTGGAATCGGTAAGCTTTGACAGTTAAGAACACAGTCTTCACATTCTGTGGCTTTGAGGTAAGCCTCTGAGTAAAACACTGTATTTTTATAAAATTGATAGATGATAGAGAACATTCATGGTCGTGGCCATATTTGACTTTTGAAACAATGTGAGAGAAAAGAAAAGTAGATATTTTTGCCTCTTGCCTACTTACGTGAAACTTGAGGCCTAGAGAAGTTGGGACTAATGTGTGTTGACTCATCCAGGTCTACAGCTCTCATTCCGTTTTAGCAAGCTTGCCGCATTTCTGGCCCCATTTCCTCATGTTTCGGATTGAGAAACCTCCCAAGACATCTGAGTCCTTGTTCTGCCGTGACACTTTTGTTGGCTTTTTTTTTTTTTTTTTTTTTTGCAATCATAGGCACTGTTGATACAATATATGCACAGGACTATGGACAGAGTGGTCTAGACAAACCTCAGTTACAGTGAATATCTGTCCTGTTCTCTCAAACCCATTCTGACTTGAGATGGAGCCTCTCAAGTGTGTCATTTCTTCAGTCTACTGTGCTCCTTCTTCTCTGAATTCTTGTTGCGTTAGAGTCTAGTGAGACTGTTTCTAATGTAATTGCGTTCAAGTAGTTGCTTTTGTTTCTCTTGCTATTATGCTTATACTCTTCATGAGAGCAAGGCCACTTAGGATGAGCTCCAGTTGGACCAGGCTATGTGACAGTGACAAACCTAGCAAGTGCTTGTATTTTGCATGGACTGGATAGCTGCGGGAAAGCAGAGGACTCTGCTTTACATATTCCTTGGGAACTTGAGCTGAGGATGGTCTAACTATGTCATTGCTCTGCTACTCAGAACACTTGGACTTTGCCAGAATAGAACCATGATGGTACTTGATTCTTCCAGCTGGGGAAGAGAGATGCTTTCAGGATCATTCATCCCATTTTCCACTCCTCACTGGTCAGGTACATGATCCTGTCTGATTATTCTGTGGATTGAAGTGTATGCCCCAAATTCTTGTGTTGAAACCTCTGATATTACTGTATTAGGGGGCAGAGGCTGAAAGAAGATAATAGAGGTTAAATGAACTCATAAAAGTGGGGCCATGATATACAGGATTAGCATTATTAGAAGAAAGGATACCAGAATACTTGCCCGTGCTCTCTCTTCCTGCAGACTCATAAGCTAGAAATCATGTGGACACAGAGCCAAAAGGCTGCTGCCTACAAAGGCAGGAATTGACTATGCTGGCGCTTTTGTCTTGGGCTTCCAGGCTCTACAACTGAGAAATGAATGTCTATTGCTAAAGCCACAAGTTGGTGTGAGAAAAATAGATCAGTTGGTAAAGTTCTTGCCATGTAAAAGTATGCAGACATGAGCTCAGTCCAGAGAACCCATTAAAAAACAACAAAACAAACAAACAAAAGAGCCCAGATAGGCAAGGTGGTAGGGGGCTGCGATCCCAGAGACAAGAAGTTTCTTGGGGTTTGTTGACCAGCCAGCCTCGCTTTCTTGGTCGGATCCAGGTCACTTAGGAGCCCTGTCTCATGAAAAAGGTGGGCGGCACCTGAGCTGCAATACCAAGGTTGACCTCTAGCCTCTCCACACACATGTGCACATGTGCACGCCCACATACACATACACGAAGCCACGTGGTTTATGGTAGTTGGTTATGGCATCTAGATAGATGTAAGGCTGTTTAGGAGCTGGAATATGTGGGGAAAGCAGTGGCTGTTTGTTGGGCAGTAATTGTTCCCGTCATAAGTAAAAGGGCAGTGGACAGCAATAGCTTAGTTCTGCTCCCAGGCGTGTAAACAAGACTGTTGCTTTTATTTGTGCCTTTCAGTTTTTTTCTATATAGTTACATCCAATCCAAAGGTAATTAGTAGTTTTAAATACTGTGTACTTGGTCGGGACACAGAGAAACTGGAAGCCTAACCAAAGGCATTACAATTTTGCAAAGGGCTATGAGGCCTGGCATGGCCTTTGTTCCTTTGCTCCTTCCACCATCTCTATAGAGACGAAAAGGGAACTGCTAATCAGTGAAGTTTAATATAGAAAAGTACTCAGTATAGTTAAAGAAATAAACCTTTATTCATCATTCTGGAGGTGGTCCGGGTGCCATAATAACAGTGGATGTGCCTGTATGTCTATCTTTATTTTCTCACCTAACAAAGCTCTTGGTTTTTAAGCCATATCCCTGGCAGTAGAATTTAAAATAAATTTAGCAGGATGTACATGTATTGAATTGTCATAATGAATCCATTATTTTGTATACAAGCTAAAATTAATAATAAAAATGAAATGACTTATTTGCTCTCTAGTACGTAAATTTATAGCAGGTTCTGTGTTGCTTTTCTTCAGAAGAAAGCCAAGTGGGAATTATGTGAGAGTAGAGTCATCACAGAACTTAACTATTCTTTCAACAGCTTAGGAAGTCCAACGATATGCAGATCACAACCTGTCTGTCAAAATTCTCAAGTCACAGAGGTGGAGAAAGTAGACAGCTGGATTTGATGATTTCTTTGGGAAAGATATAAAAGAGAGTCATATGTTATACCCTTAAGAATACTTTCCCCTTTGTATGTTAACATTAGAAACCATTCTCACTGTAGTGTTACCTTAAAAATACCGCTTCATAAACTAAAGTAGTTGTCTGGAGTTCCTTGAAGCCCGTGGTTTGGCTTTAGCAGGCTTTAAGCAAATATACTGTCAGAAATCAGTGTGGATACATTTCCAGCAGTTAATGCCCAAGTCATAGCAGATACTTTATAAAATCAATACCCTGAAATATCAGAGGATTATGCATATATCAGATACCCCAAATGCCTAACATTGTTTTAATTACTCTAATAAAAGAAAGCTGGGTGGACTTTTTTAAAAAAAAAAAAAAAAGAAAGAAAACTTGCCCATGAAGAATGTTATGCTCAGGCCAAAGCAAATTTTTTACAAGTTCTTTTAGAAAATCTGGAAGCATTTAAGCATTTTCCTCTTCTTTTTATGAGACAATGCTTGTTGCCCTGCCAGTGAGCCACGGTACACGATTCTTCTTTAGGATGATGAGGCCCCATAGAACCAGGTGATCAAGTGTGTTGCTCTCCTTGCATTAATGACAGTGTTAAAAAAAAATTGGAACATTAAGCATTGGCACATAAAAATAAATATATTTAACATTTTAGTGCAGGAGTATGGAAGAGCTATTGGTGAGACTTTCCAGTTTAATTTGGAGCCAAAGTTGAGCCATTTTGCACGGAAGGTGGACAGGAGTGACTTTGTCAAAGTAGAGAGGTTTCTATCATTGTAATTGATGAAAGATTGGTAATGTTATAGAAGCATAGACCTGAGACAGGGTTTTAGTTTTAATCCAGACTCTTATGCACGAACAGAGCTTTTTCATAAAGGCTTTTATTCTTGTTTTTATGGAAAGATGTGGAAGATTTTTATGAAATACAACT
Organism: Cricetomys ansorgei; assembly: GCA_026225945.1. Lineage (NCBI taxonomy): Eukaryota > Metazoa > Chordata > Mammalia > Rodentia > Nesomyidae > Cricetomys > Cricetomys ansorgei. The sequence continues at coordinate 19,435,308 of JAMJFZ010001264.1, read as the reverse complement.
CCTATCCCTCAGCTAGAGTCATAGTAGGGAGGGTAGTGCTTATGCTGGCTGAAATCCTCAAGGTTGTTTGTCAGCATGTTGTAGCATCACGCTTTCAGATGTGGGTGGAAGTGAGGGTGACATCTGTCAGAGGATTACTAAGAGGATGGAGTTGTGTGATATGGGTGAATGGACCAGCCATCGTTCATGCATGTGGTTTTGTACACATGCTCCATACATGTAAAATCTGCATCTCCATGAATGTTATGAATACCTTGAGAAGTGGCTTATTGTTCATAAAATGCTTATTGTAACTATACCTTATAATTAGAAAGGAATTTAAGAGTCATACCTAATTTCAGATAGGTAGAGATGCTTTTTTTTGTATGGACAAGTTGGCAAGAGAGAGCAGGAATTATATTATGGCCACCTCAGATGGGGTGGTTCTGGGTCATGCTTTGAGGATATTAGGAAAGGTATGGGGTCATGGATATCTGTTGGTCAGGCTTATAGGCAGGGGACATTTAAGGAACACTGATCTTTATAGGGTTACTGTGACAGAGTAAAAATTTTCACCATTGTTTCCCAGCAGCCTCAGTCCTGCTCTGGGGCCTTAATAAATTTATTAAATTTAAGTACATTAATTCTGTATCAGTTGGTCTGTCTTTGTGATCTTATCAATGAAGAGACTGACATCTAGAGAGTTAATTCACTTAGTGTGTTCTGTTGAGTTTGTGGCAGGTAGCGACCAACACTGATGCTTCCTGGTTCTTAGCCCTGTGTTCTTTCTATTATTCTACCCTCTTACACAAACTTCTTTATGGGATGCATCATCTCGTATATGAGCACATCTGAGCATGCACATCACATAGACACAGCACACATACGAAACTTGAAAGATGGTCAATTTCTCATGAAAAATGTGCTACTGCTGACAGATTGGTAGAAATCTGGGGGTTTCATTTGGTGTTAGGATTCCTCAGATTTGGACTGAACAGCATTTGTTGTGTGAAGGAAAAACATTTGCTGAACTTAAATGCGTCTCTGTTATCTGAGAAGTATAACTAAAGGGCCTTTAATCCAGTTTTCCTTTTTTTCTGGTTCATTGGATATTCCTGAATGTGTTTATCTTAAATATAATTTCTTTTTTCTTCCCCAGGAATGACTTATTCTATTGTGATTGGTCACTTTTTACATTTTTTTTTATATCAGATACAGAAAACTATACCTTCCTTTTTTGATGTGTGTGTTTATGGCTATGTGCTGCATGTGCTGTGTGTGTTTGTGTGCTTGAATGTGCATGTGTAGAGGGCTGAAGTTAACAGCCAGTGTCTTTCTCTATCATCCTCTACCTTATTTATCGAGGCAGGGTCTCTCAGAACCTGAAGCTCACCAATTCTGGCTATTTTAGAAGGTCAGTTTGTACTGGGAATGCCTGTCCTGCCTCCAGAGTGCTGGGATTGCAGTAGGATGCTATTCCTGCTTGGCATTTACATGGCCTCTGGGGATCCAAATTCTGGAATCCTCACACTGGCACAGCAAGTGTTTCCCTACAGCCATCTCCCGGGCCCCAAATTACACCCTTTTCTTGGCTGTTATTCTCTTTCTCTTGATTAGCCATCACTATCTCTGTATCTATTATTCTTTAAAATATGCCTGTTTTTTTCATTAGAAGCAAAGTAAAACTCAACTGGCTTTGGGGAAAGGACCAGTGTGGCTACTTCCCTGTCTGCTGGTTGATTTTTAGATCCAACTAGAAGTTGAATCCCAAATTTGGAAAATTTTCGTAGCTTGGTGCCACCATACTCTCTGCCTCTCTGCACCTCCTCTTTCTGTTCAGGACCAGATGCCTCCCTCTGAGCTCACCCTGTCTGATCACAGTTGGTGGTTGGCCCTTTGCAATGTGAGAGCTGTCCCATCCCTCTGGAGTCCCAATCCATTGAGTCACCTCCGTGTTTCAGCTCTTGCCTGAGCCCAGACCTCCTTGCTTTTGTAAGGGATACAGTGAATCAGACATCTATTTTTTTCCCTGTGTTTTCCCTCAGTGCAATCCTGGGAGTATTTTAAAAACTCTGTATTGCTTTAACATTTTAAGTTTATTTGTTCCTTTTGGCTCAGTGCCGTATTTTCTTTTTGAGATGTCCTTTACTCTAGGTTTAAGTATTTATACTTCATTATAGAATGATTCTTGATTATAAAATGAGTTACATACACACAATAAGGATGATTTCTAGGAATGTTTTTGTACTGTCATTTCTAAATGTCATAACTATTGAGACTAAACAGTAGGTCCTTGACATTGTACTGTCTTCGTGGTGTGACCTTTCTTATAGTGAAATATATGAACAATTTTAAGAGAAGTATTCTCAGAGCCTATAAGATGACCAGCCCTTTAATCCTGGTTGAAGTTTTACCCATGCTGGAGAGCAGATGAATGAGACCTGAAATTCGACCAATACTCTGCTCACTAAAGTGTAGTGTAGGATATCCCAAAGGGCTATCTCATACCTGCTCAGTCTTTCGTCATTCACTCTCACTACAGTTTGAGATCAGGATTATTGTTCTAGTATCTTATTACTGGCTCAGAGAGGCTGGATGATTGTGAAACACCCCATTGCTAGTAAAAGATCTGGGATTTTTATTGGAGTCTAATGGTTTCCACCCAACACTCCTATCTTTTCCTGACTACTGGACTTTCCATTTCCAGGACTTGACACGGTGAAGGAAATACTCTTGGAATGAGCATCAGTTTTAATATGCAATTTTATAAAACCATGCTTGAATATCTATAACAACCTCTCCAGCTCATGTATCTCCAAAGCAAGTATAGTAGTGAGCTTTTTCATTGTCAAAAATGGTGAACTGGGGGGGATTGCTAGATGGTGAGCTTTGAACTATGACTCCACTCTACTCCTTTGTAAGGATATCTAAAGAACATAGTTTAACTTCAATAGCAAAGTTTTGTGGTTTTACCTCAAAACTGAGGCTAAAGTATTAAAAGATATATTCTCAAACATGAAAAATTGTTAAGTACATTTCCCATAATTGGTTGATTATTGATAATTAGCTATACAATTAAAGTTACACAATTTATATTATTTCTCATAATTTTGTGTTGGGAAGGTTCTGACATGGGTTGTGTGAACAGTCCATGTTTCTTTAATGACCTGATCTTCTGAAGCACAGCCTCCATAAAGACAGGTAGAGAAGAGAATCTAAAATTTATTTTTTACCACTCAGTTTTCCAGAAGTCAAGCTTAAGTGGAACTGTTAGTTTTCCCCTCTTTTGTCTTTTTTGCATAAATCTAGTAAACAGAGGGTTAGAGCTGGTGAAGACTCTGGAGATGAGGAAGTGGAAACAGACAAAGGAGAGGTCTGGGAGCACATGTGCTCAGACCTGACCCTGCTGCAAACTTTGGACAAGAGAAGGACTTGAACTTGGCTCTATCCTACACTAGTCTGCGTTTTCTAAATGGAGTCATATAACCCAGCAGCACATACTGACCTCAGATCTTAAACCTAGAAGAAACCATAGAGGCCATTTGCTTTGTATCCTAGGCATTCCTGAGAGATAATCCACTGGACTCAGCTCCCACCAAAGAGGTCACCATCCCCCATTAGGTCATTAGGTGGGAGCATTAGGAGTGGAAAGATTGTCTAAGCTGTGGGATGAATTCTCTCTTCCTGTGATTTGGGGTCTCCAGTCCTGCTGAAAACCTTCAGCATGCAATAGGCTTCTTTAATGTATCTCAGTACTGCATTGTGCATACATGTAGGCATATCACTGCTCTGTTCTTTGGCTGATCTTCACAGGACTTGTCAGAACATTCTGCTTGCCCTGCTTGCCCTAGTTGGATCCTAGCAAACATGTGGGGTTAGTGTGTCCCTTCTTTAGCACTGAAGGTTATGGGAGTTTTCTAAGGAGTTACAGCATATTGCTATTTGACTTGTAGAGTTAAGTACAGGGGTGCCAACTTAACACTGGATTGCTTTACAGAAAATGTATTCCGAAATGCTTGACTATCTGTCTTTGAGAATGTGTTAACTCCATAGGAGAAAGTCTACATGTTTTTAGCTTGTAAAAGTTACCTTAATCCCTGCATACAAATGTGGCTAAGGGAGTCTATGTCCACGTGAGTACATTTCACTGAGAAGTAGAATGTGCCAGTCTTACAGTAGAGCATCCTAACCTCATCCTATTCCATGCTAATCTCTCCACTGTGACCCTTTTGTGTGGGAGAGACATCTCTTGGCTTAACTCCCCCATCCCACCCACCCACCCACTTCTGAGTACTTCTGACTACACTCGGATAAGACCTGTGGCATCCAGTGGCCTCTTGGGTGAAAGCCTTGAGTGTGGCCACAGAGATCTCTCAGGTCACACTTCTGGCTTCACATGAAAACCTCTTCATGCCTAAACAGCCGATGGGACTGATAGAAAACTTTGTACTTTATAACCATGACTCCATCCCTCATAGCTCATTTCTATGCTGTGTAGACCAAGTTTTGAGACACACACACAGTGCCATGGTACCACCTACACACCATCCCATTTATTCATTGATGTGGATGACTTGTGCTGCTCTTGGCTGTAGACCTGCAATAACAAAGCCATGGGATAAAGTAGCCTGGATCATGTAATGAAAACCTTGTACCTTTTTGGAGGCCTAGTCAAGGGAAATGACTTGTTTTTGCCCTACCAAATAAAACATTCTAGGAATCCAAGGTGAAAATTGGATTTTAACTGCTACTAACATTTTGAGCATATAAAATCAGCAAGTGTTGAGTGCTTTGCCTGATTAAGAGAAGAGCCCAGAATATGGTACAAGAATGAGCTGCATGCAAAGTGGTTGCTGTCTCAAATAAACCCAACCAATATATGAAACTGGAAGAGAATATTAAGCAGATGTTGGCAGCCAATGAGTACCTGTGTTTTTATTTGTTCCTTGTCTTATACCTGAGTCATTGTCCCCTTTCCTCTCCTCCTCCTAACCTTCATGCTTTGGCTTGATGTTGTCTATGATTAAGCTCAAGGAGTTGGGCAACTATCTTTATTCAGCTAGGTTGTCTTCACCTTGATTCTTTCTCTTCCTTTATGTGGTATATGTTATGTAGGTGTGTGTGCATGTGTTTGTGCATGCACAACTGTGCGTTCTCTCTGAGCTTCTCTGTTGTGTATTTCCTCTTTAATATGTTCTGTGCAGTCTTTCCATCATGAGTCTGCTTGTCTTTGGCCCTGGTGCAGATCCAGCTCTGGAATGGGAACATTCCTACTCAATACCTAATGCCCACGGCTAGCAAAGAGTTATCTACAGACAGGCTTCCCTCTCAGCGCACTGGTTTATAACAGTCACACGGGCAGTGTTCGCTCCACTAACTGGGTTGCTATCCTGCCTCTTTCAAGAATGGCATGGCCATCTCTACCTATCTGTATAGTAACTACCCAGGTGTCACAGATGTGGTGACCTTGACCTTGTTTACCTACTCTAGGGCTCTATTATACATATTTTTAGGTTCTTCTAAAAAATAGACTGACTTAAAATGTCTTCAGGACTACCTTTTATTCCAGTGAGATGTATTTTGTCCTATAAATGCATTTTTTGTTGATTATGGTACTTTGGAGTGGACATCTAGACTACCTCACAGTCTACTCCAATCCACTCGTATACCTCCTGCTCTGTAGAGAATCTGACAGGGGACATCTGGAACAGTGGACTTTCAGAAGATGGTGATGATGGTGGTGGTGGTAATGATGATAACACTAATGATACTGTCATATTGTAAAATCACAATCATAACCATGTAGGAAGGTGCTATTGTGTATTTCATGTTATGGAGAAGAAAGTTCACCTAACTGTGTGTGTGTATGAAGTCTTAGAACCGGAATTTATATCTAGGCCCCTAGAGTGTCTCATCGCTGCTTTAACCAACATCCCATATTTATTGCTTTTGGAAAGCATATGGTACTTGTCAAAATTATTAAAATCATAAAAGTCATAAAAGCCTAAGGACATCAACACCATGCTGTATCTAAAACCCTGTTACCTGAGCTGGCCTTCTCTGATGTGGTTTTGCTTTATGATTTGTGTATGTGGTTACTCAGAGCCTCAGTCAGAATGAGGCATGCCTGCACCCAGCAGGAAGGAAACACTGTCTGCGGAGGCCTGCCAGGTTGTGTCTGCCCCTTGTTGTCCTTCTTAGGATCACCATTCGCCTTGACTTTCCCTCACTGTGCACTGCCCCCTGTCCTTAGGCATCTATGCAACTTCTGGTGGCTCTTCTCAAAGTAGTTGCTCCTCTCAGCATTATTGAGCATTTGTTAGGTGCCTGCTTGCAGATGGAAATATAACAAGTCATCGATACATATGCACTGACTGAAATTGGTAGCCACAGACCTGTGCAGAATCATCTCTGAAGTAGATAAAAGGAATCACAAACTGAGGAGCCAGTGCTGAAGTCTCATAGAAGAGAAATAGAATTTGAGGAAGAAAAAAAATATGATAGCATTGCGGGGGGCGGAGTGTGGCGGAGGGGAGAGATTGAGAGAGAGAACACAGGGTTAAAAAAGACTTGAGTTGTTCAGACAATAAAGGGTCCTTTGCCAAGCCTCAGTAGATGCACAGATGTGGAAGGCAACAAGATACTTCCTAAAGCGGATGGGACTTCTGTATCCTGCCAGGGGGTAATATCAGACAGTGTTGCTGCAGGTCATTAGTTAGTAGAGTCATGTGCTCTGATCTGTTTTAGAAAAGATGACTCTGGAAACCATTTGAGGTTTTTCTTCTTTTTTTTTTTTTTTCTTTTTCTTTTTTGGCAAAGCGGAGGAACTCCTTAGATGTTCTACACTTGTACACAAGACAAAGACACGAGGTGTGAGCATATCCCTTGCAGCTGGGGAGTAAGAATCTAGAAAGTCTCATTGCCCATTTGGTCCTTGGATGATCTTGCAGGGCAGGATCTATTTTCTAGGTAGTTCTAGGTAACTTCAGTCCCCTGCCTCAGTGTCATCTGGTCTCCTGTGTTTGACCAGGAGTCTTACCTGACCTTAACATTTGACAGCATTGTAACATAGTTCTAAAGATATCTGTTCCACCTGCTCAGACTAGTCTTGCTTAAACTTGCCAGTACCTTCCTAGCTTGGCTGATCTCCCTGGAGCATTAGTCTCTGCCAGAGCTGGTCTGGCTCAGCCAATAGTCATTTCTTACGTTGTCCTCTCTGGCCCCCCTCAGGTTCTGGGATTCCTCCCTTGTCTACTTCCCAGCTGCTTCTATAGTTTTTTGGCTACCTGTTTCAGTCCAGGGCATAGGTCGATCTTTGTATCCCAGTTCACAGGAAGTGTTACACATGTTCAATGATCGCAGAACAACGGAACAATGAAAGAACAAGCCAATGAGGGAACAATTGGGCAGGCAGCTGCTGTGGGGACATCTGAAAGCTGACATATTTTCCCCAGGTGAGGGAGCAGGGTGCAGTGAGAGGAAGTGGAGTGCAGGCAAGTGGTGAAAACCAGAAGCCTCCTGCGCATGGACCTATGCCACTGCCGCAGATTTTCATACGACATTAAAAATGCAATGGAGTTTATATGTGGAAACGTGCTTGCTGGATTCAGTGTTGTATCGATTCTGTCCTGGTATTTGGCCTCAAATTTTATAGCCGTTCTTTTCCTCTGTGATTGCATGGTATCAAGGGGACTGTTAATAAAGTGATTGTGAAGCACCCCAGTTCTGGGGCATAGCATCCTGCACTCAGTTAACCTCCCCATTTCACACCTCATTGCAGTGTGGCAAAGCACTCCCTGGCCTTTCAAAGCAAGAGGACTGCTGTGGGACAGTGGGGACCTCCTGGGGCTTTAACAAATGCCAGAAATGCCCCAAGAAGCCATGTAAGTGACATCTCATCATTCCTCTGCTGGTTAATGGATCTTTTCTTACCATGACTCTTAATGACTAGTGTCTTAGACCTTCAAATAAATCTCTGGCTGTATTCCAGAAAGTAGTGCTACTACCTGCATTCCTAGAAAAAGCAAGTCTACTAAAACTTTCATATCAGTTATTTTTAAAAGATAAGTATCAGTCACCTTCTGCAGCTTAATTATGTGGAAGAGGCACTATTAAGAAGTGATGAGCAAAAATCAGCTCTTCTGGCCCTGGAGAAGAGGAAATAGATGACTTTTAAGATGGCAAATAAGCATTTCAAAATCTTTAAAAAGTCAGTACAGTTACTATTTACTAGGTTAGATTCCTTGAATAAGAAAATTTGTGACTATCTACAACTTAGGCTACATATTTTGGTATTTTACAGATCTCACCTTTCATGAAAAGAAGCTCAAATGAGGAATTGACTGGTTATTGATTTGTGAAAAAGAAATGTATAATTGTGGAACCTAATATTTTGCCCCTTTTTCTCAGCACTGCTTTTGTACTGCCCCAGTCCTCAGCGGCTGCAATCCCAACATTCTTGATTCGCCCTCAGTGTTTTGCTGAAATCGTTATTTGAATAAATCCAGGTTTACGCCATTCTCTTACCCTCTTCGCTATAAAAGAGTGTAGCTTTAGGTTTTGGATGTTGCGTTAACTCTGGCTGACAGATTTCTAAGAAACAGCTCTCAGAAAGGCAGCACTAATTTTGTTTTAGGTTGAGTTTTCTTATGCTTATATTTTTGTGAAAAAAAAAAAAGTGAATTTTTTCCCCCTGAAATCATCAGTCTTTGTCTCATAGAGATGAAGACTTTTATAATTGGTTTTGTCCCTTATCTTAAAAGGGACAACTCATTTGCTTCAATCAGATGATTTTTATTTATTCATCTTAAGTAATTGTTGATTGGATTGGTAGTCTCAGTTGTCTTTAAAACTTCTTTAGGTGTGTTTATTTTATTCTCTATGTATGAAGGTTTTGCTTGCATGCAATCTTTGTGTACTCCATTTGTGCCTGATTCCCACAGAGTTCAGAAGAGGGTGTCAGATCCCCTGGAAGGAAAGTTATGGGTGGTGTGAGCCACCAGGTAGATGCTAGAAACTGAGATCCTGGACCTCTGCAAGAGCAACCAGGGCTCTTAACTACTGAGCCATCTCTCCAGCCCCTCACTTGCCCTTTAAACCTCTTTGTTCAGCCTAAAAAAACTACTATCTCGGAATTTCTAGTCCATCTCTCTTTTATACCATTCACCCAACATAGTGATTTGCTGTAAACACTTTCTTTTTTTGTGATTTGGACCCCTTCTTTCTTAAACACCCGGGTTCTCCGAATACCTGAAGCTGATTTCATTAAATCTGTTGACACTACCTATAATGTTTGTTAGAGAACCCATTTATAGGAATTCCTGCTAAAGTTTAGGAAAGTTAGTTCTTCATTAAAGAGGAAAATTAAATCACATGGGATACTCAGTAGAGAAAGAATGTCTCCCATAGATCTTCTAAGATGGCTGAATGATTAGCAGTATGTGTTTCCAGGAGGCTGGTTGAATGACAAAGAGCCCTTCTTACTTGAAGACCTGTTCACCTAAATTGTTTTGGTTATCTGACTGAAGGGATCTCTGGGATATATTTGGAATTATTTAAAGAACACGGTGTTTAAAGTTGGGGTTATACAAACTTGACTGCCACCACTGTCATTTGCTGTTTATTCTGATGAGTCATTAACCAGGAATCTGTATCTAAATTGTTGAAAACACACTGCCATCTGTTTTGGGAACCACAAACCCTTCATTTGCATGTGTGTTTGTCTAATAATGTTGTGGGTGGTGATGTTTCCCACTGTTAGGTCTAAGGATGAGGATGAGAGAAGATTCTCCAACTTGGGTTCTGGTTCAAGTTTCCATTTCTTAATACTTTCTCCACTTCCCTCCTTGTCTTTCTTTTTCCATTTGCTTGCTTCTTTGAGTCCTTTCTCCTTATCTTAGCTATTTCTATTTATTTTCTAGATTCCAAAGGAGCCAAGAGTGACAGATGGTAGGGGTAAAGGGGTTCATATTATCTTTCTCCCTTTTTAATTCCTAAGGCCATTCCTGACCTCCAGCCATTTGGATCTAGCGTTGCATCATCTGGGGATGAATTTACTGCTTTATATGGTGTTGTTAGCTCCACAGTTCAGTCTTGAAGATGCTTTCAATTGAATGGGAAAGTACAAAGTTGCTCTTTTAACCAAACGTTGATGAAAGAAAATTTGTAGGTTGGCTCATTAGATGTATGAATTAATGAGATCGCTTCAGTTTCAGGGTAATGAGGATGATGAATGAAGCAAGCTCTAACATCTTGACATTTATTCTGCTTGTACTGTCTAAAGTGACTCACCACTGAGAAGTATATTCAAAGGCACATTCTTCTTAAAAACTTTCCTTCTGTTGGTTGGTACTATTCTCTAAATCTCTAAGACTATTCTCCATTGAAAGAGAACAGACTTCCCTTGGCTGCTACATATGATGGTTTAGGTTCCAGGCCCTGTTCCTCCCTCCGCCCCACTAAAAATAGTTCAAAATTCAACTTTCAAGTAACTTTTATTTAGTGAAATTTTTGTTTTGCCACATACAAAACCCTTTCATTGTTGGTCCCTTTTTTGTTGTTGTTGTTGTGCAACTTAATTTTGAGTCTGTAAATGATTTCTTTAACTAGTCTGTCATCTATTAGCAATGTATTTAGTGTGAACAAGTCTCTTGCCTTTACACGGTTTTAGATGAAAATTAACGTAGAATCCTAAGCAGAGGAAAACTTTGAGAGATCATCTGGTCTGGATCTGTGCCTTGAAGTGGATGACTGTTAAAAATGATTGCTTTGCCTTTGAAGGACTCATATCTGAGATCCCAGTTTCTGTAAGCACCCATGTCAGTGTCTTCATTATATGGGACAACACTGGACATGAGGCCAAGAGATGAAAGGAGCAATTTCCACATGCCAGTGGAAATTTTAACCCACCATTCTCTGAAACGAATCACTGTAGAAGAATGTATCTTATGATAGGAATATTTGATCGCTAATTGGAAGATAATACAAAACAGTCTTATGATTCAGTTAATACAATGAAGTTTTGCTGGCAACTTCTTAGAGCTACAGCTATTGCAAAATAGGAAGTTTACTGAAAACAAATGTAAGGGGAAAGCATTGTGGAGTTCTTTATTGATATCGATAGCTTATAAATAGTAAGTCTATTGCTGCTGCAAGCAGCACCACATCCAGCAGGTTCAGATCATAGGAATTTAAACTATGCATATAATGAAGAATTGTTTCCTCCTTACAGCCTATCATGGATATACTCAAATGATGGAATGTCTGCAGGGATATAAGCGGGTCAACAACACTTTTTGTCAAGGTAAGGCTTATTGAATTTACTGATGTGGACTCAGTGGGTGTTTTGGCATTTTAGAAACACAAGGTGTTCTGCCACATGTTGGTCCTGGGTCCAGCAGGTTGACAGTTACATAGTGGATTACTTCCTGCTTTTTCCATGTAGCAAAGGACATATTGATGCTTAATATATGATTGGTAGAGTTGCCTCTGTACTCTTTAAAGCTTCTGGAACTCTTATCTTTTATTAACTTGTGGTAAAAGACTGCAGGAGTGTGGATGGCACTGAGTGGACTCTAGGTCCCTGTGCTGCTCATGTCATATGGGCGAGTGGGTACCTGTGCCTGTATCTGCTTATCAGAGACACTTCCGTGCTGGCCCGTCATTTACTACAGAGCTCCTCTTTCTCCTCTCATGAGAATATTGGTAGCCATCTCAAAATGTGTAGGAACTAAGAATCCACATGAACATCCATCCCTAGAAAAGCTAGAAGAGTTAGATGTGAGATGCCCTGAGAACTTTCACTTCATTTTCTTAGCACAATGTGGGAGCTGTACTTACAGGGAAGACCTTATAATTCAACTAGTCTTGAGTTTATAAGTGAAGAAACTGAGAGGTTAAGTGTCTTTTGTGTGGCTGAACAGAGCTGAAATCATATCTCAATTTGACCAGTGCCCACTTTAGTACTCATATTATCAAATTTTGATTTAGTTACTTTGTGGGCCACTGCCAAGAGTTCCTAGACAGCTCTAGGTTTTCTTCCCACTTAGTTCTGAAATTATTTCTTTACATTGTGTTTTAAGAATTTTTTCCCAAGTTTGTTTCCTAGATAGATTTTGATTGCCTCCAACCAAGAACCCAGACTTACTGATTCTTGACCTTTAGAGCCTAGGGCTCATTGCAGATTAAAATATAGCATGAATGAAGAAAGAGTTTATTTATTATTGATAAGAGAATTATTATTGGTTTATTTTTAACTGGGCCAAGTACTGATGGTTTAGGAATAAAACTGATGTTTTTAGTGATTCTTGATTCTAAACACTAAGCATAGTTTATAAAAATTCATAGTTTATATGAAACTTCATAAATGGTAAACACATAACTTTCTATCTCTCTTCCTTCCTTTTTCCCTTCCTTCCTTCCTTCCCCTCTCTCTCTCTCTCTCTCTTTCTCTCCCTTTCTTTCTTTCTCTCTCTCTATCTCTCTCTTTCTTTCTTTCTTCTTCAGACAGAATCTCACTATATAGCCCTGGGTAGCCTAGCTCTCTATAAGGAGCAGGGTGGCCTCAGACTTGAATTTTCTTAATAACCAATTAATTTTATTCTATTAGCTGTTTATTTTATCCCAGACATTTCTTTGGTACAATGTATTTATTCAGCAATATCTGTTACTCCTTCAACTGTCTTTGTGAAGTAGATAATGTTATGTATATATTGCAGATGGAGACACTGAGGTCCACAGAGGTGAGATAACTTGCTCAGTATAGGCTAAACATCAAACCAGATAGACTGGAGCTAATAACAACCATATTTTATTATATGGAATGGGAGCGAGCACATTCTGTGTATAGAGTGAGAACTAACATTTACTATGAGTTTCCTTAGAACCTTGATTCTCCATTTAATATTCAGATGAGCCTATGTGATCTAGGCATGATTAATTTCAATTTGAAGTGGATACATAAAACAGAAAGAATCAAGAGCTTTCCAACCATTAGACAGATGATTAATAAGAGAGAGTCCAATCTCTATTACACTCTTCAGCCACCTGTGTTTCTACACACATCATGGCTACATTACCAAGTTTACATGTATTTATAAAGCATTTCTAATAGATACTAGTTAATTAGAACAGAAGGCCTGCTGTGTGATGTGAGAATTCATTGAGGTCAAGGCCATTTAATTTGGTTCCATTTAATTAAAAAAAATGATTATTCCATATGTCTTTCTTCCAGTTGATTCAAAAGATTGGCAATGGTTTCATATTATAAACTATGTCCGTATTTGGTAAAACACACACACACACACACACACACACACACACACACACACACACACACACACACAGAGAGAATGTCAGGGAGTGGATATGGGTAGGGCAATGCCACCTGGGAATGGTGGTATATAACTATAACCCCAGCATTCCAGAGAATGGTAAGTTCTAAGACATACTGGGTTATACTAGAAGATCCTGTCCAGGAAAAAACAAAACAAGTAGAGGTAAAACTTTGCAAGTCATTATTTTAAAAGACTGGAGAATTCTTCAGAAGATGCTTGTGGATTTTGTGTTTTCCTCGGTTAGTATGGCCGAGTGGTCTTTAGCAACTATGGCTCATACTGAGTGAATAGATCCTATGATGTTTAGCTAATAACAGCAAATCCTGGCTCATGTTGGTCTCCGGAGAAGAGCTGCAAAGCAGCATTGTACTTGCTGGCATGGCTTCTGGATTGAAGTATCACAGAACATTCTATTTCATGGTGCCTCGAGAAGGCACTGCTAAATTACACTACAGAGAAGTCTGACTCATGAAACGATATGATTACATTCAGCATAATCTATTATAATTGCTATTGAGAGCAAGGCTTAATTTCCCTCCCTTTGTGATATTATTAGTTGGCAAAATGAAATAGAACTTTCTCAAATTACGTATGTACCCTTTGGTTTCCTAGAGCCGTGAAGCTTTTTGATTTTTTTAATCCCCAAAAGAAATTCAAAAGGAACCCATTAAACATCTAATTACTTGTGCTTTCCACATTGTTCTTTCAGTCTCTAGTCCTCTCTGTTTACAAAGCACATTTAAAATTAAAGTGATTAATAACTAGAATTACATTATTTCCTCCAATGAAGTGAATTCATGTCCCAAAGCAGGTTTTACCAATGTGTGCTGAATAACAAAGATCCAACTGTGCACACATTAATTTGAGAAGCTTTCAAATCATTGCCCTTAAAGACTATTCCCCCTCTCTCCTCTAGTGACTCAGTAATTATCTTTTCAAGAGAATGATTTATTGCATACATACATGCCGCTCTGAAAACTGCTCCTCTCTCCTCAGTGTGATGGAATTGGCATAATCTGTTTCATCTATCATAACAAGCAACTCAGCTGTGTTTCCTGGTGGATCTGGAGTGATGTTCTTCATCTGTCATTTGATTATTTTGCTAGTGGTTTGATACAGAATGAGAATGAAATGAAACAGTACCATCCAGAAATAGTAAGAAGACTCACTTTCTGATTGCATTATCAAGTTCTATACACGTCCTCTGTTCCAGCAGTGTTCACGCCCCACCACTCTATCAGGAGATACGAGTATTTAAAAAGCAGATGTGTGGGGTGTGGGGTGTGGTGAAGATGTAGCTCAGATGGTAGTGTGCTTGCTGGGCATCTTTGGAGCCATGAGTTTGATCCTCAGAACCATTAAACTGGACATGATGGCAACATCTATAAAACCAGCACTTAGAAGCAAGGGTAGGGAGATGAGTAGTTTGTAGTCATTCTCATCTATATAACGAGTTTGAGGCCAACCTGGGCTACAGGAGATCCTTTCGCACAAACCAAGGTAGGTATAAGCCTAAGTGCTAAATAATTTTTAAAAACAAACATCTGTTGTCATCTCTAAAATCACTCACCAGTTTCATGACTTTCCAGATACAAAATTCAACATAACTGTTTTTTACCTTAAAGATACCTGCCAAAATGCTGCAGATTGTGTTAAGTACGTGCCTATAAGACACCTTGCAGTTTTATCACCAGCAGCATGCATGTTGGTTTTTCATGGATAATCTTGAAAACCTTTCCAGTGATTCACTGTTCCACAAACATTGATTAATAGGGCATTCCTGTGCTGTACATGAGGTTTGTCATGAGCTGTGGGTAAGAAACTATCCCCACACTCAGAATGGACCACAATTACAATAACTTGTATCATCAGCATGTAATTTGCTTAATTCACTCTCCCAACTCACTGAATTTTAACTGACTCAGGATAAGACTCTGAAAGGAGTTATGAAGGAGTTGCTGATGAACTTTTCTTTTCTTAGCATTTTATTATGATACTGGTTGCTTTGCTTTAACAAAATAAATAAACAAAACTCATATGTTTAGGGCAGTAAAATTTATTGTCAAAACTTCACTGACCGGCTCCTTATAGGTAAAATGTTCCCTAAAGTGTACCTATTACCACATTTTATTTAGACTAAAAAAATAAATTGCATACTTTTAAGGATCATATTTGTTGTTAAATGAGACTTACCAGGTGATTATATTATATATGATGCAATTGCATTTAAAAAGTTTTTATGAGTATATAATCTACGGATAGAACAGTACAAGATACAAAAGGAGAGTCACGAGTTTGTCTAGTTCAACGAGTTATCACAAAGCAACCATACTTGTATAGTTATTTCCCAGGTCAACAAATAGAATATATCCCATACCATAGGACTATCCTGTTTCCTCCACTAGAACTTCACTTTCTCCCTCTATCCCAGAAGTAATCAGTGTTCTGACTCTGGCAACCATGGATTGGTTTTGTATCTTCAGAAAATTTTCAAATTTGTTATGTATTTTTTATTTCTCTCCTTTTCTTCCCCATCCCCTCCCTCCCTCCCTTCCTTTCTCACCTCCTCTTCCTGTTGGCTTACACTTCCACAGCACTGTTCATCATTGAAGGAAATCAGATCAGTAACTTAAATCGGGCAGGAACCTGGAGGCAGGAGGGGATACAGAGGCCACAGAAGGATTCTGTGTAGAGTGAAGCTTTGCCAGGGAAAAGCCCCTCCACCGTGTGGTTACATGCCATTTGGATTTTTGGGAACAGCTTGGAGGGAGGTACAAAAGAGGGGCAGTTGAAGGCAGTTACAGCAGTTGGAAGTTAATAATTACAGCTAAGAGTTACAGTAGAGTTGCTGTGGGATAGGAAAAGAGAGAGCACATCTCACAGATGATAGAGAAGCAGAAAGAAATAAAACTGATAGAGAAACAGGAAGAAATAAGGACAGATAAAATGAACTAACTGGGGTTTTAAGTTACAATTTAGATCTTCTCAGTAACTGCTGTGTTGGGAGAAGCTGAACCAGAGTGGGATAGAGTTAGTTCAGTTCCCCAAACATAGGAAGATTAAGACAGCCAAGAAAGGGCTATAAAGGTTTCTTTTTCCTTCTTATCCTTTCAGTACTTCTTACTAGCTTGCTCAACTTGGTTTCTTATAGAATCCAGGACCACTAGCCCATGTATGGAATCACTCACAATGTGCTGCCCCCCCCATCAATCACTAATTAAGAAAATGCCCTTGAGGCTTGCCTACAACACAGTCTTATGGAGGCATTTTCTTAATTGAGGTTCCCTCCTCTCAGATGACTTTAACTTGTGTCAAATTGACATAAAACTAGCCTGCACACCACTGTACCTTCTTAAATAGCCAACTTATCCATCTGTCTGAGGCAGGCATTTAGCTCAAGGCAGTTTTCTCTGTCTCCAAATGCAAGCCCAACTGTAGATGGAATGTCATGACAGAATTTCCATCCATCAGCAAGGCTAAGTATACATGGCTGACTCTTCAGAAAGCCTCATGTTTTCCCACAGTATAAAGAGCCTCATGTGCTGCTCTCATCTTGTACCTAGTGCCTGTTAGTGGCCAGACAGGCAGCATTTCCTGTGTCAACCTGTGTCACTGAAAAGGCGGTAAATTATTAGTCACTTGTTTAAACACATATTTTCTTATAGAAAAATAGATATGCAAAGGTATATTTGTTTCTCATGGGTGCATTTACATCATTTAACATGCCATGAGTTAAATGTCATACTTTATTTATCCTCTGGCATTTTCAACCCTGGAAACTGGCGGATTGTTTTGAAATCAAAGCATACTTAAGCTGCAAGTAACTGTGGGGAGTGTCTATGTTAGCTCCCTATGTAACAAGGGTAAGAAATGTAGATGAAGGGAATTCTAATGGATTACTCCAAGTAGCAGAATTTAATTATCTTAGTTATACCAAAGGTTGGGTCTGAATGGAATATTTCTCCTGTTAGATTCACCAGCCCCTTACTCCTTTAAAAAGTGATTTGTGATTTAAAAAAAAATATTTCATAAAATGGTAGTAACCATTCATGAGTTACCATCCAGGATAGTCGTGAGACTCAAGGGATACAACTGTGATGTACACATATAAATGAAGAGTAAGGAGACTCTTATTGCATAATTACATCAAAACTCTCCTCAAAGTCTATGTCACTTCTTCCATGAAGATGGGTTCTAAAGGTAGGCTATATGTGTTATCTTAGGGACTTGGGGATGATTTGGTGTGGTCCTGGCCATACAGATAACTAAGAAGTCATCTGAGCTACTAGCCACTTCCAGTACTGGTTGTGGGAACCTGGGGATTCAGGTATGACCAGGCACTAAAGATACCACAGGAGATACCTAGACTATTAGCCACCTCCATTCATAGCCTTCTGTGCAGAAAACAGGTAATGCATCTTTTCTCTTGAAAAGACATGTACTGAATCCTATTCTCTTGCCCGAACTGCTACTGTGACAGATTCTTGACTTCTAACAGATTCCCACTGAGCCTTTGCTCTCTAACTCTAAAAAGAGGCAGGAAAGATAGAATTCTTCACTGCTCCAGCAAGCGACCTTTAAAGGGAGAAAGAAAGAGAAAATCACTACTGTTTTGACTGTCCTTAGCTTGGATAACAGGAACTGCAGAGAGAACTAGCTGAGTTGAACTAACATCTTTCAAACCATCCCACCAACTGCCAACTGCCAACTGTCACTGCCTCCTTTATGTTTTAAACAAAGTTCCCAGAAGTCCAAGTAGCAGCCAATCATAAGGAAAGCTACACAGGACAAAAAAAAAAAAACTTATTCAAAACTCCTGCTACAAAGACAAACCTGCATGTTTAATATTCCTGGCTTCCCTAGTGCTATCTGTGAGTACAAGGACCTTATGCCAACAGTAGACTAATTGACGGTATTTTGTCTTCAGTTCTGGCTATCAAACTAAAGAGCATTGTACAAACTAGGCAGTCACTCTGGGAATTACATTCCCAGCCCTTAGAAGGCCATTATCATCCTAGGTTAAGTTGTATGATGTGGCCAATATTCAGCCACTTAGACAGTTTTGCATTCTTGAACTTCATAGAAAGTCAGAGCTATGATGGTAGGCTCTATAGCTAGAACCACCTGCAAGTGTTTTCAATAAGGAGAGAAAAATGTAAATCTTTCTGTGAGCTGTATGTAGCTCCACCAGTTCTGCTTACTTGACCCAGAACCATATAAGCCTTTTCCCTCTGCTTCTGTGAGCTCCAGGCCTGCTCCAACTCATCAGTGAGGCTGGAGACAGAAAAAGTGGAGCAGGAGGGCAGTCTTCTGCCTTTATTTTACCTTTGGTTCTTGAGCTGGGAGAGTAGTGTTATGTGCAGTGGTCTTGCTGTTCCTGATGATGATAGGGCCCCACGGACTTTCAGAGGCACTGATAGCCTATAGAGGAAGAACAAGGAATAAATTCAACTGTTTACCTATTTCAGTTTTTTAAACTGAGTATTAAAGTACTTTTGAGTGTGTCTGAGTATATTAAAAAATGTGGTTGACCCCATAAAACATGAGATTTCTGATCTCTATTGTATTTGGCAAGTGTTGGTTACTTATATTTTATAATCGAGTTAGAAGATTTTCTTCTTGAATGTGTGTGGTGCTGGGAGAAGCTTTTTTCTTAAATAAGGAAAATAGCCTTAGGAATTGAAGTCTGGGTGGAATTATAATTCACAATTTGCTGGTCACATTTCATATGGTTGTTAAACTTTGGCCTGATACCATCTCTGCTTAAAGTGGTCCTTAAGCTTATTGTATCTGGATGTAATATGTTCAGTTTAACCTGTATTTTGCCTTGTATCTTTTTGTGGATCTCCAGTTTCTTTCCATTTATTTAGAAAAGCCAAAAGGAACTTGACTGCCTCAGAAAGCCTTTTGAATGCTTGCTTATGTTTCTTATTAATTTCTGAAGCCCTGAATGAACAGTCATAAGTGATAAGCTTTTGGCTTTTGATTTTCTCTTAACACATAGGCTATCTATCTATATACATCTCAGGACACAGCAGGGGATGGAAGACAGGATGGAAAGGAAAAAAAGAGCATATCTGTATAGTTTTTGCTGAGATAGTTTACCTGTGCATGTTGACAATTAGTGAATGGGATCCTTTCCAAAGTTTGATTTGTGCATTGTTGACATTGGCATAATGGAGCAGACTAAAGCCTCTGAGTCTTACATAGCCAGCTCTCACCCCTGCCTCAGCTTGCTCCTCAGAGTGCCTCACTTCAGAGTGATTTGTTTTGCACATCTGAGATTTTCAGTGCATATGGTAAGTTTGGGCAGAGCAATCCTTTGCCAAGGGAATTACTTTCAGAATGTTTAGTATCCCTGGTATCCATCCTCTTTGAGTTTCCTGGTCCTCATGAAAACCAGATGCTGTCTAGGCAGGAATTCACCACATCTCCTTTTGAGAATCACAGATCATCCTCCCAGTGATAGACCTGGGCGTGGCACCTCACACCTGAAATCCCAGAACTTACGAAGGGCAAGTTGGGGGGGTGGGGGGGGTGACTGTGAGTTTGAGGCTAACCTGAGTTACAAAGTGAATTCCAGGTCAGCCTGGGACTACAGGGTAAGTAAGACCTTGTTTCAAACTCAGTAAAGCAAAAGCAAGAGGGCAGTAATCCTATAACACTCTTGCATTTGCATTTTGGAGGAAGGTTTTACATCTAAATGGCTAAGAACTGTATTAAAAGTATCCAGTGTCAGTACTTATCTGAGGACAACAGGCTAAAACCGCTATGATGGAACACTGCACTCCACTAAAATGAATTTAGTAAAAAGACTGATACTAAGCTGACAAAGACTTGTCAGCTAGGAGAGAAAATTGGCACAACCCCTTTGAACAACATTTTATAGTAAATATAACCCTTCTCTAGTGGCCTGGAAATTCTTCTTTTAAATATATGCTCAAGAGAATGAGTACTGATGTCTTCCTGTCTATACCTTATAGGCTTATGTATAGGTAAGCACTCTGTGTGTATGTGTGTACACACGTGTATTTATGAATGCTCACAAATCACTGGTAATATTAGCCCCAAATGGGAAATAACAAATACAGTATTAGAAGGGTTAAGCTTGGTTTCCTCACAGAATAACATATAACACACAATGAAAAGAATGTGCTACTATATGTAACAACACTGAAGAACTTCATAGTTATGAGTAAGATGAGTTAGACAAAGTAAACAACATAATTCATTTTATGTGCAGTTAGGAATAAACAAGAGGGCAGCAGCCAGAAAAATAAGTAGCCATGGGTACAGAGACTGTCACCTGGAAATGGGGCCAAAAGAGATTTCTGAGGCAATGAAACTGTTTTAAAAACTGCTTTGAGTTGTATGTATGTGCGTGTCTATGTGTGGTTTGTACACAAGAGTGGGTGCCTGTGGAGGCTAAAGGCTATTGAATCTCCTGGAGCTGGAGTTGAGCACCCAGCAGAGGTGCTAGGAACTGAATTCAGGTCCTCTGCAAGAGCAGTACTTTCTCTAAACCGCTGAGCCATCATCTCTCCAGCCCCAAGTGGACATGCTCTTAATCAGAATCTTGGTGGTGACTACAGAGTACGTGCACACATGTATTTCTTTTTTATTTGTTTACTTTTTGAGATTGTATTTTAATTACATTTCTCCTTTCCCTTTCCTCTTTCTAAACCCTTTCATATACTTTGCCCTGCTCTCCTTCAAAACTATGTATTTCTTTTGGAGACAGGCTGATTTTGGATATCTATTCCTCCTGTCTCCATCTTCAAGAGTTGGGATTGCAGGCATGTGCCAACTCACTTGGGTAGGAATGTGTATCTGTGTGTGTGTGTATAGAAATTAATTTATCTGTATACTTCAGATAGGGATATATTAGTGTATATAAAATAAATAGAAGAAACTTAAAAATATGAGTCTCTAGTCATGATGTTGTAGAAAATTTGCTAAGTTATAAACCAATCAGCGCAGAAGGAAGAAGGAGTCTTTGTTGGAGTTGGGAGTGTGTTCGGCAAGGTCATGCTTCAAGGTTCCTAGGGTCAGTCGGGGCAGTAGCAATCAGGGTACTAGTGGTCTCAGATTATCAGAGTAGTGGGAATCGGGAGAATCTTCCATGACCCCCATTCCCAACTTCCCTGTTTACATCCACATCTGTAGGTCTCTCGGTCCCTATTACTTTTATTTTTAACTCTTAGTTCCTGTGTCCTGTGGCATCATGGTTAAGATTGTGAGCCATGCTAAGGATGTCCAGGGGAGAAGTATTGGAATAGAGTATAAAGCAATTGTTGTATATGAAGCATTAATGGGTCAGAAGATGGAGGACCCTTAACCTATACCTGACAGCCAACTGTGAGGCTAGAATGAAGATACTTTAAGAACTTCCCAACTAGAGAAGGATTCCTTAGGAGTGATCATGCAATGTGTTGTAGAAAAATACAGTGAACAGGACTAGAAGGGTAATAGTCATAGCCTAATAGGAATGTGAGGGAGAAGTACAGGGTGGAGAATTGGTCTAGCATTTCTTACTGAGGCTGGCTGGCTACCCAAACCTCAGGCTTTGCTTGAATTCTACGATAAGGTTTTTGCTTGTACTATGTAAGCTCCAAACTGGACGTGGCACTCTTCCCAGTCCTTCATGGTGGTTTTCTTAAGAAGAATGAGTTACAGGGGATATTTTCAATTACATGTCACACATAAATGACTGTCACAGCACAGTACACAGCCTGGTAAAGAACAAGACAATCAGGTCCTGGGCTAGGTGTTCTGACAGGTGTATCCCAGCTGACCCTGTTTCTACATGCATCCCAACCGGCAGCCTGTAGAGCTTATGCAACACATATGCACTAACTTCTCATTTGTACATCATGCAACAAGTCTCGTTTTGACATTGAAGTTAACTAAAAAAAAAGCCTGCTTGATATCCAATATATAGACATATGAAAATGTCCTTATAGAACATAATACCTCATGCAATGTATATGCATGGTAAAAAAAATTAAAAATAAAATTGACATAACTGTGTGGCTTAGAAAAAATACATATAACATGGATCATTATGACTTCTTAGAACTTCTTCAAGCACATATGTTTAAATAAAATTTGCTAAAATCATGGTGTATCAAGGAAAGTATCTGACTTTTATGTGAAGATTCTGTCATACTTTGCTATCATTGTGTCCGATCTTAACCTAGGAAATTAATATTTTAAGACCCTTCATAAAAAGATTGCAGAAGAATTCCTGATGGAAAGACATAAATATTACTGACATAGAAGCACTAACAGCCACCATCTGCTAACTGTTAAGTTTCATAGCCCACACTGGATCAAATAAAAATGGCTACTAGCTTTTCATTTTTAACTTATTCCTTCTTTTTTGATTTTTGATTACTGTTACAGGGACTATATAAGCTTTCATCTTATTTTTAGTCACCATATTTGTATCTTCTCTCTCAGCTCATTTTGATTTTTCTCTGGGACTGGCCCATGGGGACAGTCTCTACGTTTCCAGGAGTAAAATCCTCTTCCATTTTATTCCAGAATCTTCTACTGCTGAATGTTTCTGCTTGGATAGCCCAGTGTGACCTTGACCTGTAAAACTGAATTCTTCATCTCCTTGGCATTCTTCCTTCCTTCCACAAAATCTTACCGCTTTTCTCAGACTGAATCCTTCCAGACATCTTTGAGACCTCTCCCTGCTTTCTAGCCTTGGGTTGCCCCATCAAGTGCCACGCCTTGTTGGTTGTTCTTTTTAAAAATGAAGTGTGCCTTCCCCATCTTCCTGATTGAGCTCACTCTTGCCCACATGGCTCACCACCAGTCTTCTGCTTTCCCTGCTTTCTTCAATGGCTTTTTTATGTTCTCTGCTCACTAAGCCATGTGCTGGCCAGGTGAACTACCCTGGAGCCTGCCTTTGATAATAACACTTTCCTACTCAAAACCTTTCAATATAGCTTTCTGTTCTCAGTAAGATTGAATCCAAACCTAGTCTGGCATGTAACAGTCTGTCTCTGGCTATTTACCTTATTGAAACCTTTTTCCGTTCAATGGCTTGACTCACCATTTCCTGAGTCCCTTCCCCTAGCCAGTCTCGGTGAGTATGCTTCAGTCTCCACCCATGCAAATATTCCTTCCATCCCAGGCCTATCAACACCCCCCCCCACCAAAAAGAAATTTCTATCCTGATGAAATCTCATGACCTCCCCAACACTGCCTCTAACCTCTTTCAGGGGCTCTTGATTGCCTGTACAGGCTATTTCCGAATTGAAAATTAGTATATAATAGTCCCAGTTTTGATACCTTGTACTGATCTTTACCACTTCAGTGGTTCACATTTTCTATGCACAGCTAGGTTGTCGATGCCCCAGAATGAGGATTGTCACCTCACTTGTGTGCTTCATGATGCCCAGCATACATGGACACAAAAGCTCTGTGAAGACAGCCCTGTTGGTCAGTTTTGTTTGCTCGTACATTTCCAGCACCTTAGAGTCTGGAGTATAGTATGTGCATCAGAACTAATGATATAATTGCAGATGTTTAATGAGGAATTGGTCATTTTAATTTAAGTTCTTTTCCTACTACTGTGTTCTCCCTTTGTTTATGTTAACAGAAAGGGAACATGAGTACAGCCAGAATCTACATGCCAGGGTTTGGCTGCTCCTTCTGAAAGACTTTTTGTTTCCTTGTAGATATTAATGAATGTCAGCTACAAGGTGTGTGCCCTAATGGTGAGTGTTTGAATACCATGGGCAGCTACCGATGCTCCTGCAAACTGGGATTTGGGCCTGACCCTACCTTTTCAAGTTGTGTTCGTAAGTAATAATCAGTTTGGCTCTCTTTATTTTTATCCTGTGTCTTTGGGGGTTATCCAAAAGAAGAAAATATTCAAATAGATACTGAAATGTGGATGAAATGTCAGTAATAGAAATGACAAGAACAAAGAAACCATCCTTGTACCTTCTCTGAGATACATTTTAGCTGCATTCAGAAATACTTAACAGCTAAAACTCAAAATAGGGCATAATCACATAATAACAGACTTTGGTAAAAATGGAAAGAGTTCACTGGGTGGTGGTGGTGCATGCCTTTAATCCTAGCACTCAGGAGGCAGAGACAGGTAGATCTCTGAGTTGAGGCCAGCCTGGTCTACATAGAGAGTTACAGGACATCCAGGGCTACACTGAGAAGTCCTGTCTCAATATCCCCCCTCTATCCAAAAAAAAAAAAAAAAAGAAAATAAAATAAAATAGAAGAATTCATTGAAATAGGTGCATCAGTCATTTGTTTCCCTTCATACATATTTAAGCCTTCTTTAGGCTAAATCAAACTTGGTGTCAGCTTCTGCCTTAATTATTACAAATCCCATGTCACTGGAGTCTGTTTTTATGAGAATTCACTGTACTTTCTCAGTTGAAAAAGCCTGGAAAACCAGAGGTCTGTGCATTTCAGATTTTCTGGTTCTGCTCTAATGTCCTGTAGATCACAAAATGCCCCAAAGCTACTAGCCTGGGGAACGTCGCTGGACTTTTCTTTCCTATATAGTAAAATGAAAGGCCTCCCATGAAGCCATGTACTCTGTTATTAATTATGAAATGTGATTTCACCAAAAAAGGCCCCCTCTTCATGAGAATGAGTCCATTATAGTCATAGGGTATTTAATGATCATTATAGATTATAAAATCTGTATGCCAATTAGGTTGGATGCACCTGAGATAAAAAAAAAGTCCTCAAAAATATAAGCTGGATATGCATATATGTGTGTGTGTTTGTGTGTATAGACAAGAGGACAGCTCAAGGGTCATACCTCAGGCACCATTCATCTTGCTTTTTTGGGACAGGGCCTCTCATTGGCTTAGAATTTACCAAGTAGCCTTGGTTGACTGGCCATTGAGTGCCAGGGATCCACTTGTCTCTGCTTCTTAAGCACCGGGATCATAAGCAGGTGCCACACACCTGGCTTTTATTATTTTACATAGATTCTAGGAATCCGACTCAGGTTCTCATGCTTTCAGGGTGAGCAGTTTACCAACTGAACTGTCTCCCTGGTCCTAAATGTAGATTAAAAATATTACTTTACATTCTAATGTATATGGGTGTTTTGTCTCAATGTATGTCTGTGTTAACACATGTGTGCCTGGTGCCCACAGAAGCCAGAAAAAGGTACTGGATCTCCTGGAACTGGAGTTATAGACAGCTGTGAGCCAACATATAGCTGCTGGGAATTGAACCTGAGTTCTCTGAAAGAGTATCCAGTGCTATTAACCACTGGGGCATTTCTCCAGTTCCCCCAAATGCAGAATTTGAAATGATGACCACATTTCATTTTAATTCTCATTATTAGGAAAGTAGCTAAACACTGCACATTAAAAAACACTGTATAGAGTTATACAAAGCACAATGGGGTGAGGTAACTTTAGGGGCGATTCTGCATGTTTCTGTCCAGCAAGGCTCTTTAAATTTATTCTGATGTGGAGTTGTGTTCACTAAGCTGCATTCTACTTGTCCTGTCTCATATATGGCCAAGTGAAAGCATTCTTCACGATGGTGTGGTCCTTCATTTTTAGCCCAGCTTATCTTTGTGATATATAGAAAGGATGAAATGAAGTAATGTTAAAATGACAGTCTTGTTTGGTGGATTTAAGCCTTTTGAAACAATGTTACTAATTAATCCCATTTTCCTTTAAAACTGTCAAATGCAGATTAGGAAATTGCACGTAAGTCTTTTTTTTGTTTTTCCTATGTTCTTTTATGGTTGGTTCTGATCTGAAGCAGACAAGCACCTAACCAGACGGCTTTTTGGAGATGGCTGAATTAGACTGTGAAGTTTTCAGATGAGGCGCATTTGAAAACTTATGTAAAGATTTGGAATGTTATGGCGCAAACCAAACTGTTGATAATATCCAGATTATTTAGAGGCATCTTTTCAGCTGCTTTGAACTACATAAATGAACATCTAAACAGGTTTTTAATTTAAGCAGCAATTATTGTAAAGGTCTTTGATACATAATTTGTTATAAGAGCCTTTTTATTTGACACAGTCTGGTTAGAATTCTTACACTGAAGGTTGCAGATTAGGTAAACTTGGAGAACTGGCCATAGACTTGTGAAAGCTCCACAAGACCTGATGTCTAGGATGGAGGGCAGACATCCAGGTTTTAATGAAATCACAGACCTGCCAATGAGAATTTTGAAACACTTGCATAGTTCCTTAGAATTTATTTTCCTTACCATTGCCCAAATAATTCTGAACTTATTAAACAACCATCCATTCTTATTTGAAAAAATAAATAATTCAATTTTACGGTTCAGCTGCAACAGCTGAAATGATAAGTATTAAGAGATGTTTGTTGCTAGTTAAGTGTTCCAGTTCAGAACTTAGAGTCAAAATTGGACTCTTTACCAGCATGGAGTCCACAGATGTATTTCTTTTTTTTTTTTTTATCTGAATTTACCACATGTGGTATCATGGATGTGTGTCCAGTTCCTTCAGAATTTGTGATTTGTACCTATTTGTCCTGATTTGTTGATGAACTGTGTGAAGAAACTGATGAGTCTGAAGACAGTTGGAAAGAATCAGGGGGGAATGTGGTGTTCTCAGTAAGTGGGGACAGATAGTATATCCTTCATAGTCATGGGAGAGTAGCAAAAGAGATTAGAAAATGAGGGATTGCTTACACACACACACACACACACACACACACACACACACACACACACATGCTAGCCAGAGCTAAGAGCGTGTAAGCATGTGTTAGAGACTGGCAGCATTTGCTTAAACAGCATGAAATTAGGGTACATCTGGGCCATAAAATGTGTGACTGACTCTGTGAACTGGAAGAAGTGCACTTGGCCATGACTGAGGAGCTCTGGGAAGCTCTCTGTGTTCCTGAGTGCATTGAGGTGAACACCCTCTGAATTCTTTGACTCCAGCCAAAGGGTGCAGCCATTTGCCTTTCTTGCCTGGCCCCCTCTCTGCCCTTGACTTCATGTAGTCGGAATCTTCGTGTAGGAGAATGCTGACATTTGCTGCCTCTTCTGACCTGTGCTGTGGCTTAGGGTGCTGGACCAGTACACTTCAAGTCTGCCCCTGCCTATATTATGGGGGAAAGTGAGAAGTTTTGGCTTATCACAATAGTTTGATGAAAAGTAGAATAAATCAAGGAAGATTTCCTACCTTCTGAACTGCACTTGTTTTTCTGCAGGAGTTTAAGCATCCCACAATGACTGCTGCTGAAGTTCAGGACAGGCCCCAGATGAGAGAAATCTGCCTCAGGGCTTTTGATGTTTCATATATTCTCCACCCTTGAACTTGGAGTTAATTGGCAGAAACAGAGGACCAGGGAGGAGATGTGCTCAGGAATTTCTGCCATCGCCCTAGAGGTCGTGAGATAAAGGGCAACTCCTTCCTAAAAAGCCGGTCCCACACACACACACTGGCTGGCATATATGCATAATTTATAGTTAGTTTTCTACCCTCTTTATCAAGTGTGTTATTATTGCTCATGTCACACACATTGGAAATTAGAGCTAAGAGAGTTTTAGAAACTACTTCAGATCACGTAGCTAATAATCAACAGTTGATATCTAAAACTAGAATTCTGGCAGCCAGATTTCGTATTCTGGGTCAACAGTTGACAAACTTCAGTCCATGGATAGAATCTGCCTACTATCTGGTTTCATACATAAAGTTTTATTTGTGCAGAGCCATCTTCATTAGCTTGCCTAAGGCTGCTTTTGTAGTAACCACGGTGAAGTTAGGTAGTTGGAACAGAGACTGTGAGGCTAACAACACCTAACATATTTATTGTCAGGCCCATTATAGAAAAAGTGTGCTGACCATGAGGCTGGTCAGCTGTCTGGTAGAACATTCTGAGACAGGAGGAATATTTGCATCCATGCTGCCTAATGAAGATATTAGTCAAGCCAAACAGAAACTGAACTTTTAAATTAATTTAAGTTTTATCCAGTAATATGTGCTTGATACATTGAATTTCATAATTCTAAATTTTATTTTTTTTAAATTTTTAGTGGAATGAAGTTACTTCTGACTTTCCTACTTTCCCCCTAAATCAGGCTTTCTGCAGACTTGTGTTTTTGTTTGTTTCTTTGTTTGATTAATTGATTGGATTGTTGCCCACACGAACAGTTTTTGCTCAGGCTATTAAGTACAGAGCCTGTTAGGTTGGAGTCTTTCTTCTCATCTGGCTTTCAAGGAACTCATTAAGTCTTCCTCATTTATCTCATGCCTGCTTCTTTTTTTCTACCTCCTCTATGGCTGCCTTAGCTCAGGGCCCCTATCTTTCCTTACAGAACATGGGCACCATGGCCCAGAGCATAGACAGATCTGTGCCCTCCTGTTTGCTCCCAGATTATTGTGCTAACAAAACTGTATAGTGGTAATAGAAACCATGGCAATGCTAATCTTCATTGTGTACATAATAAGTGCCTGACCATATGGTAGGTCCTAGGCATAGATTGTGCCATGTAGTATTTATGAGGACTCCCTGAGATGTATACTGTTATTCTTCCTGTTTTAGAAAAAAAGTTAAAGTTCTTTCCAAGAGTCATATGGCCTAGAAGCCACAGAGACCAGAGGTGAAACGAGATCTGTCATTCCATAGGCTGAGTCAGGAAGAAGGAAATGATCAGAACTGACAGGCAGCCATTATTTAATTTTGGAGGGCTCACAAGACTCCATCTCATGAAGGTTTCATAGCCTTCCAAAACTGTATTCCCAGCGGGGTGCCAAGTATTCAAACACAAGAGCCTGTGGGTGGCATTTCCCATTCAGAATACAACAACAATGAATATTAATCGTCACAGTACAAATGTCAGGGATTTGAAGAAACTGTTCTGCTCTGAATTGCCCATGGGCCTGGGACTTAGAAGTAACACTAATGTGATTAGTTTTATAGTTAAACCCCATTGTGTATAAAATAGGCTCTGATGAGATGACTTGACATTGCTTCTGTGTGAATATGAATTGTAAGTAAGTCTCAATCATTTGGGGAAGGGAATTCAGGAACAGAATCCTTTGTGAGCTACATGAGAATTCTCTGTAGGTTCTAAAGAGTATATACCTGCACATACATGCACTTACTTATATTCGTCCATACATGTAAATGCACATGTGTATTATGTGAGTGGCACCAATCATTTCAAGAGCTTGCTATCCTTTGGCAGTCTATTACCCTGCCACCAATCTTTTACTTTTAGTCTATGATCTTTGACTTCTTATAGTATACTTGTACAGAAGCCAGAAAGTGAGCAGGAGAGGGAAAATTCTAGACTTTCTACTTATCCACTTCTTTTAGAAACCAATGCAGAGTCAGCTTTATTAGAGGGCAATTGTGCTTGTTTTGTTCTGTTTTTGCCATGCAAGGGATTGAACTCATGGCCTCATGCATACTAGGCAAGTGCTTTACCATTGATCCACATCCTCAGTACATGTGGGGGTTTGGAATCTTCTGGAGTATCTGTTTTGTCCATCTATCCCCTATCCCCCAACCCTCAGTTCACTTGGTAATATCTTTCTTTACTTTGTTGAACTTCTACTACTAAGCAATGATTGAACTAGGCACAACTGTGCCTGATAGAATAGAGGCACCTGGGTTTTGTATTATTATAGGTGTCTGAACATGCACAGTGTGTCTACTCTGTACTAAGTGTTTAGGGTAACATATTTGAATATGCACACTGACCCTATTCTTTATAAGCAAGAAAGTTATTGAGGCTCAGCCAGTATATAATTTACCATTCTTTTTAAAGAAACAGAACCAATAAGATAAGTATATGCATGCATGAGCCAATTCCTTGAAATAAATACCCCTCTTCATATACAATATAAATATTAGAGAAGTATTCTTTCTCATATGTTAATGCATGCTATGCATTTATAAATGTGTACATGCATGCATGTCATATACACTTATGCATGAATAAGGGGAGGTGATATTTATTTCAAGGGATTGGCTGACATTAGCACAGAGATAGGCAAATCTAAGCATCCAGAGTAGGTGGCAGACTGTCCACCAGGGAGGGGATGCTTCTGAAGAGGATCGGCTGACAGAATTTAGTCTTACTCAAGATCAGTCTTTTTTTTTTCTTGTAAATTCATCTATAGATTGGATGAAGCCCATTCATATCATAGAGAATAAACGGCTTCATTCAAAGTCCTCTGGTTTAAATGTGAATGTTACATAAAATAATGATAACAAAACCCAATCGACACCAGACAGCAACGTCCAGTCCAGTATCTTTTTAAACGTCTGGGTAGTATTGCTTAGGCTTGTTGGCACACAAAATTAACCATTATTGACAATCAAAAAAAAGTTTTCCATAAAACCATACAAATGTCATGTCAATTGAAATCTGAAAAAAAAGAAAAAAAGGTCAGACAAGGCAAGTATATGCCCAAGGCCACTTAAGGAAGAGAACGTTTAATTTGGTTTACATTTCTAAAGGGTTAGAGTCCATAATATTAGGGACAGTAAATCAGCAGACAGCAGGCAGAGTAATAGGGACAAGAATCTCAGAGCCCGCATCTTGAACCACAAGCACAAAGCAGAGAAAGAAAACTGGAAGTAGTGAGAGTTTGTTTTTGTTTTTTAAATTTCAAAGCCTGCCCCCAGAGACGTACTTTTTCCAGTAAGGAGAAACTTCCCTAAACAGCCCTGCCAACTAGGGACCAAGTGTTCAAATGCCACAAACTATAGGGTACATTTCCCATTCAGACATCACAGCAAGTTTTCCATGGATTAGGGGAACAGGCAAGTGGAGCCAGTCATGCCCCTGTGTCTTCCTCCAACACACTCTGTGATTTAATTAGATTGGTCTTAGAGCATCTAACCTGGGAAGTAGACTCTGTTGAAAAGGAGGGAATGGGCATCTAAAGAGGAAAGGCAGAGAGATGGGTTGAGAACCAGGGGCTAGAGGAAAAGCAGATTGGGACGGTATCATGAGAGAGAAGAGATTGTGGCCAAGATGGGGAGACAGACAGGAATATACCAACCTGGGTCTGATTCATCAGTGTTACATCACTCTGAGCCTGGTCCTGGAGCACTTACCCCAACCATACAAGCATTAAGAAATACACCTCTCAAAGGCAGGGCTGTATCTCCATCTCAAGTTTTCCCTGTGTGCCAGATATTTGAGTGATGACCCATCATGGCTAATTTACAGTAGAAGATCAGGGTGAAGAAGTAGGAGTTGGATGATAGTCTGGTTGCCTCTGCAGTACAGAATGAGGACTTGAGACCTGGCCTGCTCTGCTCTGCTCTGCTTGCCACACTGGGACTTCTGTGTGTCTCGGCAGATCAGCAGCCGCTCCCTGTCTGCCACTGATGTACTCTAGCATTGGGTGAGAATTTCTGAGCTCTCGCCAGCTCTCCAGCTGAACAGGGCAGCTGCTGGTTTGTGGTACTAATAAAGCTCCTGATTTAACATGGTACCTGGACATTCAGCAATCATTGCCCTAGAGCTACCTTTGCTGCCCAGTCTAGGGAAACAGTGGGTCATGATTGTGATTAATCATAGGTGACTAGGTTTGTTGGACAGGTAGTCATTTGTGAAAATGCTTAACTCATATACACATTCCTGTATTAATATTTCTTTAAAATGGAATCCAGACAGAGACAGGAATAACTAGTTACAGGATTTGGTGCTCTGACTCTGAGACTGATTTAATGAATGGACTCTTAACAAAAAAGAATGATGCCCCTAATTTAGATGGGTTTATCCTAAGGTGTGGTTTCTCAACCGTGATAAAGCCATATTATTTTAACTTAAAGTTGGTATGGCTTGTTTTTTCAGTGACCTTAGCTTCTCTCTCTCTGTCTTCAGCGGATCCCCCTGTGATCTCAGAAGAGAAGGGGCCCTGTTACCGGCTTATTAGTCCTGGAAGGCATTGTATGCTCCCTCTCTCTGTTCACCTTACCAAGCAGATCTGCTGTTGTAGTGTGGGCAAGGCCTGGGGCCCACACTGTGAGAAATGCCCCCTCCAAGGTACAGGTAAGCTATACCCAGTTGTACACACACAAATGTTCCCAGCCACAGGAACAAAAATAGCTTCAACAGCTTGGGTCATTTTTGGTTTGTGAGTTTAGTTTTTAATGGTATAAAGTATTTGTATCATTTCTGAAGAAAGCATAGACATAGAAGGTCAAATCAGATAAAAAAGAAATGTACAAAAGAATTCCATATCATTTCTGGGCAACAGTAGACTTCCTTTTATGTACAAAGATAAGAAGATAAGTCTTTGCAATTTATTCTCAACTTCCAGAGCTCTCAAGGCTGATATTTAAGTATAAAAAGCAGAAAACTAAACAGGGCATGTGCTTTCCTCATGGTCCATGACCCATCATTTCACAACATCGGCCTTGTGGACATTGACTCATACTTGGCTACTGAAATTGCACTTGATTTCTCTAATTGGAAATACAAAGAATTGTATTCAATTTTGAATTCATGCTATGGAGATAACTCCAAAGGAGATCCTGCCCAAACCACCATGAACTCTGAAGGGGGTCTAGTGTTAATAAGTTGAGTCTTTACTCCTCAGTTTGCTTCATAATTACTTAGTGCTCTGGGAAGGTAAACTGCTCTAGATACCTAACGTTTCTAAAGGAATCAAACTCACAAGCAGAGTCCAAAGGAGTTCAGTGGAAGAGAAAGAGACATGACCTTTGAGCCTTGGGCACCACAAGGTCAAGGAAAGTGTGGCCTTTATGTCACTGGTGTGGTGTAGCTATAAAACATTACACTAAATTGCCTGAGAGAATCTTGCCATGTAGGGAAATGCATTAAATCTCTAGGGCCATGTAGTGTTTTAAAGTAACAAATTGTACAAGAGTAGACAGGATTTAGATGTAAACTTTAGTTCGTCTTTGGTAGTGGTTAGAATCAAAAAGAAAAATTAAGGCAAAACAAAGATGTTGTTGGTCATGAAATAATTGACAGAGGGGTTTTTAGACTCCTCCCATAGGCTCTTGGCTCTAGGCCTGTGCTGTCTAATATACTCATTACTAAAACTCTGTTATTCATAGGCCCATTTCTCTTTAAGTTCGATTTGACAGTGTTTTAATCCTTGCATGTAATGTAACTGAGATGGGGAATATATATCAGGATTACTTCCCAGAGAACAATAATTAAATTTGAAAATGATATTAATGGTACAATTTTTTTGTACTTAAGTAAATTTTGCTCATATGCTGGTTTTAATTAAATATATGTTTTGGTAAAAACCATGCTTTGTTCTGGAACTACCTATTTTTTAAGTAAGACTTCTCTGTTTTAGTAGATTCCACAGTCGAGTGTGATCCCTAGAAAAACAGTATTTCAGCATGCTTTAAAGGAATATTGTAGAGTTTCCTTTTCATTGAAGACTAATTTTAGGCCTAGCACATTCAATAGATTTCTTGTTTGGTGAAAGTGAGAAATGACACGTTCTACTTTCAATTTTAAAAGTAGAAACAAAAACTTGACTATCAGCCCCTTTGTTTGCATTTGGTAATTTGCTTCCAACACCAACACCACCAGGGATTATGTGGCCATTTTCCTCTGTCTGCAGCATGCTGCCTGCCACCATTGTCTTTTTTTCTCTGCTCATTCTTGGAGATTGCCACTGGAGGCTCGTAGATCACACCCAGTCTACTTGGAAAAAAAAAAAAAAAAAAGAGACATTTTAAAGATTTCTTTTTCCTGGCAGGGGTGATGATTACATGATACAAAATGTCCCATAATCCTCTGGATAGTGAAGCTGGCCAGGCTTTTGCTGGTTGGCGTCCCTGTCCCTGTTTGAATAGAGAACTGCAGCTTCGTCTGGCATTTCCTTCCTGTTTTGGCTTCTGTCTGTAGGCTCTGACATGTCGTCCTTCTTCACACTATCCAAAGAACCCCTTCAAAAACACTCCCCTCTTTGCCTCTTCTCCTCCAGTACCCCCACCCCATTCCAGCTGTAGCACTCCACTCTGGCTGAGTCCTTGGGTGTATAAACTGGAAACAAATCAGAAAGATTTCAGCAGCCCATTTCCCTGAATATACTGAGCCTCTTCTTGCTTGTCATTTAACTTAGGTGTCCACTGAGCTCATAATCAGTGAAAATACAAAAGTAGGGGGAAAGGAGAAAAGCCTGACTATTGTTGATATTACATATTCACATATATGATAGTTATCACCTGTACTTATAATGACTCCTAGTATATTACATATCTTTTTATGTAATATAGTATGTATATTTATATGTATAAATATATATGTATATATGTGTATACGTATATGTATATTAGTCTACAGAGTGCCATATTGGCTACTGGCATATGCTAAATAAATATAATTTATATGTACATACATATATATATATATATATATATATATATCCTAATTGGGTAGGATAAGGACTTAATAGGTGAATACATGTTTAAAGTAAAGGTAGAAAATTTTCCTATAAATATACAAATTTATTAGAAATATAAGCAATTTGCTTACATATTACATCTGTTTCTGAAGTTTTGAAGTGTACCTATATTAGTAATGATTTATTAAGAGATATTCATCATGATATTTTCCTCTGTATAAGTTTGCACTGTTAGATTTTTAAAAGGAATATTTTCCCATCCCAAATCTAGCTGCTTTTAAGGAAATCTGTCCTGGTGGAATGGGTTATACGGTTTCTGGCGTTCATAGACGCAGGCCAATCCATCAGCCTATAGGTAAAGAAGCTGTAATTGTCAAGCCAAAGAACACTCAACCTGTTGCTAAAAGTACTCATCCTCCACCTCTCCCAGCCAAGGAAGACCCAGTGGAGGCCCTGACCTCCTCGCGGGAACAGGGGCCAGGAGTGGCGGAGCCCGAAGGTGAGCTTGCTTGTTGAATGTGGGTTCCAGTCCATCTCTGTGTCTGTACTTTTGAGTCTATTTTTGAGTCTATCTAGAGCTTCGTTCTCAGTCTGAATGTTGTTGATGTTTTCAAATGTGTAATTCTTTATTGGGTGAGGAGGCAGGACCATGTGTTATAGGATGTTTAGCAGAATCAGTGTCCTCTTCCATTAACACACACACACACACACACTTACTACTAATTTAAAAAGTTCCTGAACATTGTAAACATTCTTAGATATGGACCATTTTCCCTGATTGAGAGTCACTGCTGTGGTGTGTGTAACACTATTCCATGCGAATTCCAGAACAATGTCTTGCATTTGGGGCTTAGTGTTACTCCTGAAGAGGGATGTTTGTCTTCAGGGAATATTACAGATTCATTTCTGTGTCCATGGAGCCATTTATTTTCCCTTTATAAGTCCTCTGTATAAAGTGGAATCTGCAGGCTTAAAAATGTTAAAAGTATGGGCTGAGCTTTCAAGAAATAGTATAGCTGGCAGGAGGGATAATGCCAGACAACAGGCAGGAAAGTAGGAGACAGCCAGTCCAAAGATCTGGGAGGGCCCTGGTAAAGTCCTTTCATTTACCATCTGAGACATCTGAGACATAGATATGACTTGCAATGTGTCATGAAGAGCATATGATGATAATGGGACCCATTACAGATGGCAGAAAGTCTAGAGATCTTTAGTTTTGATAGTCTCTGGCCCCCTGGAAGAGGAATTTTCTTTTCTTCTTGGTATATAAAGTAACATTTCCAGTATTTTGACTGTTTTGATTACCACAGGAAAGCCTTACTTCTGATCTGATAAAAGGAATAGTTTTAGGCCTGTAAGGAATGTATTTCTCACCCCAATCCCCAGAGATAGATAGATAGATAGATAGATAGATAGATAGATAGATAGATAGATAGATAGATAGATAGATAAATAGAGTGCTTTTTTGGATTTTTGCTACTGAATCTTAAGTAAGGATTTGTGGTGCCCATTTGTGGGTCATGTGGGTGCTCTGAGTGACAGTGACCTCCTTCTCTGGTGGCAGAGGTTTTTCTGGGCTCTGAGCATTTGTGCCTTTCGGCCTATTCCTTTCGACTCTTTAACTCCCTGTGCTGTAATCCTTCTTTGGGTAGGCAGAGCAGGCAGGACCTGATCTGGTGTTACCTCCATTCACCTAGGCCATCTCTAGAACTTCTTAACAATTGGTTTCACAGGGTAGGAAGTCAGTTAGTTTCCTCCCATCGAAAGAGTAGTGGTTTTAATTTCTCTAGTAGCCTCATTGCTTCCTGGAATTAATGCATCCAACCTATTTGCTAATGGTTAAGAAGACATAATGACTCAGAAAATTCCAAGTAATAAGCAAAGTTGAGGACTAGTGCTAAGAATTGCTTAATGAAAACAAGCATTTCAAAACACAGACATCACCCTACCACAGTAACGCGTGCGATTGTGAAATACTTAAGTTGCTAATTATATTGATGATAATTTATAATAGTCTTTTACTGGCTTATGAGGTTTTGCTTTTGTTATTTAGTTAGCATGTCTGCATGAAAATGATCTGAACACTTCCTTAAAAACTGGATTATATTTTTTAAATGCAGTACCCATTCTTGTGTCTCAGTAAAAAGTATTCTTTTTTAACAATGACATCAGGTGGATTTTTGTACACTGGAAGCATTTCTTTTCTAAGACATGGAAAGTTCTCAAAACTCAAGATTTTATTAAAAAATGTTTCAGAGGTTAAGCTTGAGGTTAATTTTCTTAATTTTGAATGAAAGACTCTGAATCTTTGGTCTCTGAACTTTGATAGTTGAACAATGAAATAGCACAAAAAAGTTCTTTGTCACTCATGTGTAAAACTCTCCCAAGCGGCAGAGGACTGAAATTCCATGTGTGACTTAATTTGCTTCATAATTGTTTGGGGGAGATACTTGCTTTCTAATACCTTTGGAAATTGAAATACGATGAGTGGATTGTGCTTGTGTTAATTCCCGTCTCTCTTTTCTGCTTTTAGTGGTAACAGCTCCTCCTGAGAAGGTAATTTATTCATTGTTTTAAAGTCCTTTCTTTTTTTTTTTACTTCAAGATACTTTTTAAGGATATGTATAGGGTTTTTTAAATTTAAATACATGGATAATAAATAGAACAGATTATTTGCTGTAAGAAAACAGGGTTCATCAATACAAGAAATTGTAAGACAGGATTTTCTAAATGTGTGTCGCTATTCTCAGTGCTCAGAGAGTGATAGGTCGGGTGGGGGACGGGGGAATACCATCTGTTGCCACAGAAGCTAAATTCTGGAGATAAGAAAATGATGAGCAGAATTCATATAGTCGACTGGCTGCCTGGACTCACTGTGGGAAGAAAGGCTCTTTTGTGTTCGTGCAATTATGTATTCTCGGTCTGCATATAAAATTAAGTGAAGCACTAATTAATCCAACTAAAATTTAGCACAAACATTTAGATCAAATTAGATTAAAAAACAGTGCTTGCCCTTGAAAGCCACAATCAAATACTTAAATGTTGTTTCTTAGAAATTTAGAGAAAATTG
Organism: Cricetomys ansorgei; assembly: GCA_026225945.1. NCBI lineage: Eukaryota > Metazoa > Chordata > Mammalia > Rodentia > Nesomyidae > Cricetomys > Cricetomys ansorgei. The sequence continues at coordinate 19,397,567 of JAMJFZ010001264.1, read as the reverse complement.
GATCAGTTTTGGCTTAGGAGCGTGAGGTGGGAGTAGAAATAGAGACTCGATAGCAGGAAGTGTGAGCATTTGCTGAATTGAAGTCCTCTTTATGTAATATTGCATCTTCTCTGCATTTTGGCTTGAATCTTTATTGGATAATATGAAAAATATACATGATTATTAAAAGTTTTTTTCATGTATATATCGTTTAACTAGTTGCCAAGAATATATTAGGTAGTAAAACTTGTATGTGGAGAGATGTAGAAATAAACTGTTTTAAATAGTGTTTTAATTGTTACTGTGCAGCACATGTTATCATATAAGTGTTAAAAGAATCCAGAAGGAGGAAACTGATCTTGAGGGATACCATGGTATGTTGAGCCTGAAAGAAATACAACAGATTTGCAAACTTGACTTGTACGGCTGTGGCTCAGTTAGCATCTTGAAAAATGGACAGTGTAGTAGTACCGTAGTAGCTTGCAATTTTTTGATTTTGAGTTTAGCTCTGGATGATATAAGGGAAGAATTATCGAGCTTGTAAGTCCGCCAGTTAGCTGCCTAAACAAACCCATCATAACTCAACTTTGTCCTTCTCTTTTTATGGTGTAGTTTATCGTAACTGTAATTGAGAATAGGAAAGAAAAGATACTGTCAGGCAGAGAGCGAGCAAGGAAGAGACCCGATGTAAACCTCTGCTCCTACATGCTCTCACACATAGGTGAAGATGCTCCAACAGACACCATATACACACAGGTGCATGTGCACGGGTACACCCACCCACCCACACACATACACACACACAGCACAAGGGGAGGGGGATTGAATCAGAAAGAGATGGTGGATACTCTTCTTATACAGTATTAGCTTTGACCACCAAACTTCCTTGAGACATTTGTGTATGAAGGTTTATTAAAGAGCAACAATGATTATGTTATAAAGGAACATGGTACTGCTGTGATGGGCTGGAAATACCGAACTACTCTTGTAACCAATGGGGAGGATAGCTACTGACCTGGGTCCCTGCCTGCTCGGTGGAGAAATGATGCTGATTAGGAAGGCTACACCTAATGTTGGTGGGAAGAGTCTGCCTGTAAATGCAGCAGTGAGTTAACCCTTGATGGTGGCTGCTCTGTTGGTATATGCCATGAGCTACAGAGAGGAAGAGCGAGAGCGAGAGCGAGAGAGAGAGAGAGAGAGAGAGAGAGGGAAGTTAAAGGCATCTCTAACAAGTAACAGAAAGTCAGTCTGCCTTTGTATGAAGAGGAGGGTATGTGGGGAAATGTAATGAGTGGCCAGTGTTTCCTGGAAGTGTTTCAGGATTAGCTGAGGTGGCGAGACTGGTAGCTTGAGAGGCCAATTAGATGATACAGTAAGCTGAGCATGAGACATGAATCCAGACTGCAGCACTATGGATAAGAACGGGGTGGTCCACCACAAAGAATATTGAACGTGGGCAGGTTTGGGACTGTGGAATGGAAGAGGAAACCCTAAAAAGTGACTTAATCTGGGTGGGATGGATTAATGGTTGGCTCTGACAGAAAGGATGAAGTTGGTATCTGGCTGGTTGATTTTTGTGGGGGAGGGGTCAGAAGTGGGAGTATGAGAATCCATACCATGTCCGAAGTTACCCTGTAGGGATTCGTATTACAGGATTGGGGTTTTGGTGGAATGGTCTGTGAGGGTATCTACCATAGACACGTAAGAGGTAATAACGAAAAAAAGCAGAGAGAACCAGCAGGTAGGACAGCATGAGGAGATAGAACAAGGGGTCTGGAAGTGGGCTTTCTGCAAGATGACATAGTTAAGTGCGAGAATGAAGATGTTGAGTGACAGTGAGGAAGTAATTGATGAAAGCTTTTAATGAGGTGCTGTGAGCTCTCTGGCCCCATGCTGGCATGAGTGAAGGCTCAGATCCTTACTTAACTGGACTAACTGTCCCAGTTGCCATGAGCACCTACAGAGCTACAGCTGAAAGCTGAGCTCTGAATGGATGGATTTTTTTTTCTTGAGGTCCAGTTAGGATGCCCCAAGTCCTCCAGGACTGAAGCTGCTATTGCTTTGGCAGCCTTCCCCTGCTGAGAGAGCTGGAGCTATTACCTTGTTGGATGTGGGGCAAAGGAAGGCCACAGGGATTGCCTGGCTTTTACTCCTAGTGGATGTTCTTTACGACTCAATTGTTACATCGTTTGCTACAAAATGTGTTTTGGGGCAGAGCTACCTGTGAATGACATGGATTTTTTTAGGCCTCAGTTAGGGTTAGTGTTGCCCAATTGAAGATCAAACATGGAACTCTGGGCCAAGGTCATTGCTTTCGAGGTTTGACTTCAAACCCCAAGGAAATAGATGAGAACATGTATTATAAATAACGCAGCTGCTAAAATGAGAATTTGACGTTATAACAGCACAATTAAAAAAAAAGTATGAGTGTTCTAGGTGCTTATACACCTGCATGCCAGAAGAGGGCATCAGATCCCTTTACAGATGGTTGTGAGTCATTTTGTGGTTGCTGGGAATTGAACTCAGGACCTCTGGAAGAACAGCCATTGAGCCATCTCTTCAGCTCAGCAGTACAATTTTTTTAAAGTGGTGTGTGTGTGTGTGTGTGTATCTGATCCTGTGATATTTTTGCCTTTCTGATACTATAATTAATTAAACAAAAATAGCACTACATGGGAAAATAAGAGTAATTCCCACTTTATGTCTCCATCTCCATCTCTTTTTCAAAAACAACCCAGGAAATACCTTCACTGGATCAAGAGAAAACCAGACTTGAGCCTGGGCAACCTCAGCTCTCCCCGGGCATTTCAACTATTCATCTGCACCCACAGTTTCCAGGTAACCAGTGCTGATATGTGTTGTTTATAAGGGTCTTCTGATCTTTTGTGTGTGTCTTTGATTGTGTTTAATGAACTGTTGGACCGTATCATCGAATTTCACTGGGAAATGCCTATTTCAGTACATTGTAGTACCTTTCTACAGTGGTGCAGTGTTAGAATAGGAAGAGCGATCCTGCAGTACAGTGGGAAATGTTAGCCTTCCACTGTCATCAGTGATCAGCAGTAGTGCACATTCTGCAAATATTGGAACTTTTTAATTAACAAATGCTCATACTCTTTGATTTCTGAATTTTCCTCAGTTTTTTACTAAATAGTTCAACCAGAACCAGAACTTAACACCATGAGCTTTCAGGATCATTATCAGCTCTTGGGCAGGATTACCGTATTATTTAGACTAAGTTATACTTGCATTTTGTACAAGGATGCCAGTGAACATGACAAGGTTTAATTTTCCCATCTCCCCCTTCCTCGTGCAGTAGTGATTGAGAAGACGTCACCCCCTGTGCCTGTAGAAGTAGCTCCCGAAGCTTCTACATCAAGTGCCAGCCAAGTGATTGCTCCTACTCAAGTAACAGGTCAGTGGAGTATTTGCTGTGTTATGCATCCTGTGAAATCACGGGTGTGGACTGCACTAAAAATGCAATAGCAAATGCACAAGATTGATCAAAACTAGGTTAGTCATAACAGCAAATGTATTGGAAATGAGTGTGCGTAGGTAAGTCATAGTACATGTGCAATGGCATATTATAGAGCTATTAATATTTTTCAATAATATTTAATGTTTGGAATAATCCTTATTAAGACATATAGGACACAGGGTAACTATTCCAATTTTATTTGAAAATGTCTGTAAGTATGGAAAAGAAGACCAAAGGAAATGCGTCATGTTAACCAATGATGAGCTAACAGGTTTTAGGTGATTGTTACTGCTCTTCGATATGTTTTCATATATTTTTAGTATTCTTGTAACAGACATATTTCAATCTTTATTTTAAAAATTCCAGTAATGCACTGCTTTTGAAACAAATGAGGAAATCTATTATAATCTTCTTAATATATAATGAGCAGAAAAAATAGGAATAGGAAAATGTAATAAGATCATTCATATGAAAAGTGGCAATGAGAAGCATAAATAGGGTATTCCAACATAATCTATAACAGAGAAAAGTGGAGCTAACCCAAACATTCAATTATAGAGATTAAAATGCTAAATGACAAAGAAGAGGCAGTCATGGGCGAAACCACAAACTTCCAACTAGTTCAGTGACAGACTCAAGACACGCTTGCACCTCAAAACTTGGTCCTCCCCAAGCTACATGGCATCTCCTCTTGGGTTTTATTATTGATGCTAAGTGAAGTGCTATAGAAATGTGAGCAATTTTAAATACTTTTGGAGCTCCATAATGAAGCCACTACAACTTATAAAAGAAGAAGTTCTTAGGAAGGCAGACTGATATGAAATTGTCCTTTAGAAGAGGCCCAGGCTTGTAGCCATAGGCAGCTATGGTGCAGTTCTGAAGTGGAGACTGTTAAGGGAATATTACACCACAGCATCCTGATAGGGTCGTGAAGGGAGAGAGGGCCTTCTATAACACAGGAAAAAGGGAGTTAGTAGCTCTTAAAGGTTTTCAGGCAAGTTTCATGTCACATGATTTCCTAGCCTTACCTCATCTATGTGCCAAAGGACATGGCGGCAGGAACTGTGTAGGATGTATAGTTATCCTGTGACTACAGGTAGGAAGAGAAGAAACTGAGAATTGTAAGCTCACAGCCTTCTTCTGGAGAAAAACTGCAGGGGAGGGGAGGGAGGGTAGATGGCCTCCAGTGTGTGTGTGTGAAAGAGAGAGATACAGTTACAGATATATAAACTGATAAAGATAGATGGATGAATGGGTAGATAGATAGGTACTGATAAACAGGTAGATAGATACTGATAGACAGTCTCTACAATCTAACAGAAATGGTAATTATTTTTAAATGGGCATGATTGAAATTACTATTGTATATTCTGATATATATATATATGTATATATATTATATTATATTATATTATATTATATTATATTATATTATATTATATTTATTATATTCTGATATAACCCATATATCTGTACATATGGTCTGCCCATTTGAAGACATGTAAGTATGTAATGTACTATTTGGGGGAACAAAAACCTTCTAAGAACTTAATTATTTACCCCAGTGTTATAAAATGTTGTATAATAATAATAATAATAATAATAATAATAATAATAATAATAGTGTATAATTCACAACATTTTCTAAATAAGTATTGCATTTCCCCGTCAATGTCCACATCAGTGGACAAATCTCTTTACACATTGGCTTTGGAAAAGTAAATTACATTTTGACAAGATAAATGATGCTTCATCATTTAACAAACTATAGAAATGATCCCTAATGTTGTTCTTCAAATAAAGACTTTATTTTCAATTATGTGTATATATGTAGGTAGGGGTGGGGTCTGTGTTTGTGTGCTTGCAGTGTCTGCAAAGTCCAAAAGAAGGCATTGTTTTCTGGGGCAGGTGGTTGTCAGCCACCCGACATGGGTGGCTCTGGAAGAACAATGTGTTCAATTAAGCACCAAGACATCTCTCTAGCCCTAATGGTCTTGGTTTCATCACTTAAATGCAAACATGTGAGGAATAACCAATGGGAGTTTCTGGGCTTCAGCTGAACTACAGAGCTGATTGAAAGAAAAATGAATGTAGCCATGCTATGTGAAGTTGTCAGAAAACAGCTCAATTTAGCCTGGCAGATATTCAGGGCTAACATCTGCCATCACATGTTGAAGCACAAATATTTCCTTCCAGGAAACAAGTGACCCTGAATTGTTGGTTTTTTTTTTTTTCTTTTTTGTGTAATAGTAATAAGTGCTTCCACTTCCTCTAGTAAAATAACCTTTTGGAAAGAATTCATCCTTAGGGAGAAAATTATAAATAGAGAGTCTTCTAATTGTTGTATTTGCAACTTCAGAGCTGTTACACATGAGATACAATAGCAGGAGAATACTATTTCATGCCAAGTTTTGTTTAAATCAAAATGTAAATGTTCCAGTAGTTTAATGTGAGGACCAAAGACGTAGATTTAAGGAACCCTTGCATCATGTATCATAGGAACATTGTATAGTTTTTCTAATTTAACATTTAGACACAATCAATGTCTTACTGCTATTTTCTCCCATAGTTGAAGGAAAGCATAGACTAATCTAAGATTCTAAAATAAACACAGTCAGTTCCACGTTGCTCTGTGATGATATCTCTGTGATTGCGAGATTGGAAAGGAGCCTTCTTAGATCTAGCCACACACCCTTGAACGTGAAACAATTATAAAGGAGCAGAGTATTTGTGAGAAGTATTAGTTTCCACCCTGAACAGCTGACTTGGTGGCTTGCAATGGGATTGGCCTACTGTTTCCATATAAATCATGCATTTCAGCATAAAAATTCTTGATTTTTCATAGTGTCCTAATAGCTGAAAGATAGGTTGGAAAAATCAAACCTTTATTTCTCTAGCAAATATTTACAAAGTGAAAACATCTGTTTCAATTGTTGTGGGATGCTTTCTGCTCCTCCTGAGGCAGTTGGGAAGCCAGGACATTTTAATAAACCTTTCCATGAGTTAATACTCAATGCCTTGCTCTGGCTCTTCCTGTACTGTCTCCATCACCCTTGCAGACTGGCCAGGCATTGCCTTCCTCTCCCACAACTGCCCTATAGAAACCTCCGTAATGATCATGGCCTGAATGCTTTAAAAACTGTTTGCTAGTATGATTTTTCCAGAACTCAGAGTTGACCCTTCAAAAAATGTTTCCAGAAAACTAGGCTGATGGGAAATGAACTGGTCATGTAAGTACAAAGTCATGTAAACATGTGCATATGTGCACACACACTTTCGTAGGTGTGTACGTGTGTGCATGCTGAAAATCAAACTTGACCTAGGGCCTTGCTTACACTAGGCAAGTACTTTACCACTGAACTAAAATCCTCAGTGTTTGGCTTCTTGAGGAAGGATCTCAACATGTATGTAGCTCAGGCTGAACTTGAATCTTCAGTTCTTCCCATTACTCTTTCCTAAGTACTGGAATTCTAGAAATGCATGCCAATCCCAGCTGATTTATACTCACTTTAAGAAAAATGATGAGCTGGGCAGTGGTGGCACACACCTTTAATCCCAGCACTCGGGAGGCAGACACAGGTGGATCTCTGTGAATTCAAGGCCAGCCTGGTCTACAGAGTGAGTTCCAGGACAGCCAGAGTTACAACAGAGAAACCCTGTCTCAAAAAACAAACAAACAAAACGAAACAAACCCCCAATGACTCTGACTAATTTTTAGAAGTTAATAGAAAGCAGTTAAGGCTATTGTGAAGGTGGTTGAGGCTCTTTCTCTCCAAGAGGGTGAGATCTTGCTTAGTCAAGTGAATGTAAGCAATCTTTGAATTCAAAACATTGGAGGTTATAATTAATCACTATAAAAATGGGATGCCCAATGAAGAAATCAAGTGTGTTGTAGAAATGCTCCTTCTTTCCTTCCTTTCTTCCTTCCTCCCTCTCTCCCTCCTTCCCTTTCTTCCTTCCCTCCTTCCCTCCTTCCCTCCATTTCTTCCTTCCCTTTCTCCCTCCCACCCTCCCTTCCTTTCTTGATGCATCTCCTAGTACCCCCTAGTATCTGCATGTCAGTTCTATAGTGCCCCACCAGCCAGAAGTAATGTTTTTGAGCTGTCCTCTGAATGCTTAATCTACAAGATAGTCAACCCAAACTTCCCAACATTCTCCACCTGTATAACTTCAACCCCACAGCTCTAATTTAAGGTGCTGGGTTGACTGCTTATAATCTGCACCTGAGGAGTTCTGAATCAATAAAACACCTAGCTCAGACACTCGGGGCTCCACTGTTGAATATGGCCTTGGCTATGATGGTGGTTTCCTCTGCTGAGGTCTGGGAGAGTCTGCACATGTAAAAACCTCCATGTCTTCTCAGTGAGCCACCATACCAGCATGATACTACATTCTTCTATGCAAGAATCAACATACTAATGAGGGACAAATCAACCAATGAACCACCAACCAACACCTATCCTAGCTCTTGGGGGTTCAGACCTTTTATCCCCTAAGCAAAGATTCCCATAAACTCAAGCATCACACAATTCCAAGAACAAGCTACAAGTGCCAGAATGACTACACCTACCCAAATTATAGCCACCCACATCAAGCATTCCAAATCCAACTCATAAACATCTACCACACCTGGGATGGGAACAGAAACCTAGTCCAAATGCCATTTTGTGTTTCTAAAGAAACCAAAATAACAAAAACTTCTTCCAAGTGTTCCACTACAAGTATCGTGTGATTTTGGAGACTTTTATTCATGTGTGTAAAAATTTCAACCTATAGTTGTACCTGCAAAATAACAAAGAAACATTTGCTAATCAAGAAATTGGGATGTGTTGGGGAGGCACTGTAGTAATCAAACCTTTTGCATCAACCCTCAGTTTACAGCCTTTTAGTTTGCTCTGAATCATGGCCCTGGTATGTTAGTTCACGTTCTGATGAATTCATTTTACTTTTGCAAATTTGGCATTTTCCTGTTTTAAGAAAATGGCCAGAAAAATAATGTATAGGGGAATATCAGTGATTAACAAGAAGAGCTCTAGCTGCCAATCTTTGTCAAAGGAGGCATCTCCATATAATGGATGAAAGGTAGCTGGAGGTGTGTTTGTTCTATTTTTCTGCTATGGAGTTCCCACAGGAGAATTTTTACCTGAAAACCTATGAGCATAACACAGTGCAAATGTTTTCACCTTTTACCTTCAGAGTGTTGTGGCACATATTGTACTTGTTTTATTTTATAGGAAAGGGTGTTCTGCCTGCATGGATGTTTTGCCTGCATGTATGTATGTGCATCATTCGAGTGCCTGGTGCCTGTGGAGGCCAGAAGAGGGTGTCATATCCCTTGGGACTGGGTGTTGCAGACTCTGTGGGTGCTGAAAATTGAATCTAGGTCCTCTGGAAGAGCAACCAGTCTTCTTACCTGAAGAACCATCTTTCTAGCCCCATTCTTGTTAGGTTCTTATATGATGTCATTGTGAACAATAGTAACAATACTGATGACCAACTTCTTTGAGCTGCACATTAAGTCATTATTAAGCTCTTTTCTTTTCAGGAGCATAGTATGAAAATGGAAAATTGCCATTTTGCACTTGTAAAAAAGTATAGTTTAGAAATGGCTGAGTAACTTGTCTCATTCTACAGAAGTGTAAGTGACAGCAGAATTTTTACCTTTTTCTGACTGCAAGCCACCAAAGCCATTGGCTGTACTTACCACGCTCTGCCATTATATGTTCCTATAAGATTCATTGGAAATAGAATGCTTTAGGTGGGGGCAATTCATCCCAGAAAGGTGCTTTTACATCCTGTATCCTTTGGATAATTAAGCTCATTTTGTGCTTTGCCAGGTGTCCTCACTGCCGTGGTATATGTGTGTGTGAGAGAGAGGGGAGGGAGGAGGGAGAGGACAGGTTTTGTGGAAGCAGAAAGTGTCACACACATCAGTAGGAAAGCGAGGGAGGGAGGGAGGGGACAGATTTGAAGGATGGCTCTACTTTGTTAATGTAGAGTATGATCACTTTAAAACTATAAGGCACGTGTAGAAGTTTTAGGAGTCTGCCTGGATAGTAGAGGTAAAATTTTGCAGCAGCTTGATCATTTCTGGGGAACTCATGTTTGAACTGCTAATGGGTTGAAAGTTCTCATACATTTCTTACTAGGAAAGATTCCGTGATGATTCAAATTCCCACGTGTAAGAGGAAATAGACTCGAGGGGTCTCTCTTTGACAGGTCTTGCAGGAAGTTGCTTTGTGAAGGACTGATTTTCTTACAACCTTCATCATGAAAGACTTCTGAGTTTCTGCTTGAGTTCTTCTTTGAACTTGATTCACTGGGAACAAGCAGTGACCTCAGGCAGAGTTAGCTGATCCGTCATAGAGTCGTTGTGTGAGCTTACAGTTAGAGTCACAGCCTACTGCGTTCTTCTAGATACGTGCCTGTTGTGAAACGCAAAACCCGGCGGCTTAAGTACAGCAAAATGACCACTGCTCTGGCATTCTTCATATTGTCTCTGTTTCTTTTAAAGAAATCAATGAGTGTACTGTGAACCCGGACATCTGTGGAGCAGGACACTGCATCAACCTGCCGGTGAGGTACACCTGCATATGCTACAAAGGCTACAGATTCAGTGAGCAACAGAGGAAGTGTGTTGGTAAGAGACATGTGTTGTTGGCAGACTATTGAGTAGGAAACATGTTTCACGCTTTTACCATGTTTCTTCAGTTTAATCATCTTGGGAAGATGTTACTGTTTAATTTTTTAAAGGGAGCTAAGGAGTAGTTTGCCTAAACCCCAGGATTCCCTACTTCTGTGTTTAATGCCACTTACCTTGCTACAGGTAGGGCATTCGCATAAAGGTGAGCTGCTTTACAAAATAAATAAAATATGAGCTCCAGCAATAGCTACCTGCAGTCATGTATTTAACACAAACAAATTAACACTAATTATAATCGACACTAATATGTGCTTCAGTAATGAATTCACATATACATGGAAAATCTGATTTTTGATAGGGATTTCTAAATTAAAAATCTCTACATGCTAGCATGAAGAATGAATTCCTAAGTGAGGGAACTTTATGTTTTAGGTGAGTAGGCATATCTCAGAGGTGTTATGGAATTTAGTAAATAATTATATTGTGTTAACTCTAAATTTAATTTTTCTTCTTTAAAAGAAAATTGGCTATGTTTCAAGACATAAAGCTATAAGAACATACACCCAGTGCTACTTTACTGTGTGCATTGGCATATGTATGTGTGTATATACATATATATATATATATTACATATATATATATATATATATATATATGTAAGAGATGCTCCCACAGCTGTTTATTTTCCCATGCATCTGTCATATACAGTCCCCTTTAGAACCTAAAACACTAAGTAGGAAAGGTGGTAGAGATGATCATGACCCTGCATGTCTGTCCCTGACTCTCCTGATGGAGGTGAATTCCACTGCTATTCTGCTTGCCAGAATAGCCCTTCTCTACTGAGCTGAAATCTATAATTTTGAAGCACTAGTGTTATTTTTTATGTTTTTTTTTTTTAAGTTTCACCCTTTGAAACTGACACGCTTCCTACTAACATCCCTTCGAGTGTTTGGAAAGAAAGGTCATTTCTCCTTTGTTGTTCTTGCTTGTGATCTCTCTGATCCCCAGGGAACAGTGTTGGTATTTGGTGTTTTACAGACCAGGGAAAGAAGGTCCTTATTCCACAGCCCTAATCTTTTCCCACATATTCTTGTTAACAGACATTGATGAATGTGCTCAGGTCCAGCACCTCTGCTCCCAGGGTCGCTGTGAGAACACGGAAGGAAGTTTCCTGTGTATTTGCCCAGCAGGGTTTATGGCCAGTGAAGAGGGTACTAAATGCATAGGTAATGATGGTGTTCTTCCTTATGTTGGATCTGGGGGTTGAGCTAGTTCAGTGCTTTTACAGATAATCTAACATTCTTTTATTAAATAGCTATTATGGTGTAGCAATCTGCCTGATACTAAGGGACAACACTTTTGAAGAAAGAGTATCAAAGATGTGCAAAGATAATAGGTTATTTTTTGATTCCCAACTTCTACCACCATGAATCAGAACAGTGTGACTTGGGAACATATTGAATACATCAAAGAGATGATAGTACAAACTAGACATTTTGTTGTCATATTTAAATAAAGCTAGGAGAAGTAGAAAGTGATATCTTTGTAAAACATAACTGGTGCAGTCGCTATGGAAATCAGTGTGGAGATTGCTCAAAACAGCAGCAACAAAAACAAACAGAAAACTATGACTAGAAGGACCGTATGATCCAGTTATACCATTTCTTAACATATACCCCAAAGACTGTCACAGATATACTTACAGACTTACAGCTATTACTGTGCTATGGAACCAGCCTAGATATCTATCAACAGATTAATGTATAATGAACACACACACACATACACACATACACATGAAGGTTTTTATCAGCTCCAAAGAAAAACGAAATTACTAAATATTTTTATATTTAATATTTTTATTAATATTACTTAATAATATTTTTTCTGGAAAAAATATTAAGTGAGCTAACTAAGACTCATAAAACCAAACACTGTGTTCCCTTTTATGTGTAACTACTCGCTTTGCGCGCGTGTGTGTGTGTGTGTGTGTGTGTGTGTGTGTGTCTGTGGATAGAGGCCAGGGAACCAGAAAGGGAATCATGAGAAGGGAAAAGGCTAAAAAGAAGAATGTAGAGTAATAGAACTATAAGGCAGAAAGGGGGACCTTGGGAGAGGGAGGATACAGGCTGGGCAGCAGCAGGGGGAGAGGGGGTGGCGAGGGAAGCAGGTTGGAAGGGGAGAAATGAATGGCAAAAACTACGTGTGATTGTAAAGGCCATAAAGGAAATCTGTTAATTTGTGTGCTAATTAGGAACCGAAGAAAAAAATAGAACAAATAAAAATACATTAATAAACCAGACTATTTCGTTTCCCACAGACGTGGATGAATGCCTGAGGCCTGATGTGTGTAGGGATGGCCGCTGCATCAACACTGCCGGAGCCTTCCGGTGCGAATATTGTGACAGCGGGTACCGGATGACACCGGGGGGCCACTGCGAGGGTGAGTGTGCTGACGAGACTGGGAGATCTGTGACTCACATGACTGGAAGATGTAGCCTGGGTCTAGGTCCAGGTTGGTAGACAGCTGCCTTGATCCTTGCTGTTCTTGATTCTATGCACGACCCAGTGGGTCCTGGGTGTCTTCACACTGCTCAAAGCCTTTCTCTGCTCACAGCCTCTGCCTGACTTCCGTGGCTCTGTCTGCCTTAGTTTCTGTCTTGATAGTCTCATTATTTTTCACCCTGGTATCTGCCTTTCCTGGTGTTTGGAGTTGCAAGCGCAGTCAGTTGCTGGTTGTTCTGGAATGAAGCCAGCTCTAATTACGATGTCTGACTGCTCATGCATCTGTGAATACAGCACAGGTGTAACCTGGGTTCATCTTTCATTTTCGTCCTTCCATCGTGTTGCATCCCTTTGTCTTAAGTGTCTTCTTTTACATGTGTTCTGGAACTTTCTTGCAGACTGTTTGAAACACTGCCTGACCAATTTGGAGTCAGAGTCTAATAGCGCTAAATAACATTTCTTCATTACATTTACGAAGAGTGTGCTCATTAGGGAAATGTTTTGGAAAATATGTACAGCACGGTCAGAATTATGTTCTAATTGGTATTTCTGTTGGTGCAGATGTTCACCTTACATCAGTTCTTTTTGAAACTTCCATGGTATTTTTTTTTTGTAATTATTTCCCCCAGAGAAATAAATTGACTTCTGCTGAAATCTTGCATGGACCCACAAGAGCGAAGGCACAGGTTCCTGAGCTGGTGCTTGGAAGGCTTAGACTTAGATTGGGGGCATTGGGTATTGGGTATTGGGGCCTGGCACTCCCTGTCTGGCTACCAGCAGCTGCCTGAAGCTTTGCATTTACTCTGCTGTGGGCAGGCTTCTGGAACTAGGGAGGGACAGGCTCAGTGGGCCGGTCTTCTCTCAGCTGTCCCTTGGCTTCTGAGTGTTGGTTTCCTTCACACTCAGATGACCGAGGCCTGGAATGAGAGATAATTAGACATTTCTTGGCAGCCCATACCTGCCTGTCCAGTTGGCCTTTTGTCTCAGCCCCTTGGGTTCTAATTCTAGAGACAAGTGGGAGTGTTGTATGTTGCTGGATCTCTGATCAGTTTGAATCAGAACAGAACCATGAACCTTCCCATCGATGGCCTGGCGCCATTGGACTGGCCCCAAAGTGTCTCCAGTGTCCTCTTCTAGGAAATCCTCCCTCTGCTGTAGAGAGTGTAGAATAGGAAAGCATGGGTGGGAGTCGGCTGACCACCCTCCTTCGTAGGAGCTGCCTGGTCTGAAACTTACTTCATTGCCTGGAAAGCGAGAGCCATGACATCAATTGGCAGGGTCATGGAGAACATGAATGTGTGTGACTGTAGCCTGTGTGACACCTGTCATCTTCAACTTGTCCTTCCACAACTCTTTACTCTTGCCTAAGCCTTCTCAGTGCCTCCATAGTTATTGGCCCAAACAAGAAGAGTGCTAAAATATGGAGATGAGTTTATTTAACAAATAGTCATACACAAAGAAATTAAACACGAATCCTTCATTATGTTCTGTATACAGCCCCAGAGTAGAGACAGGATATTCAAATGATGACAGAGGGAAGTAGACTAGAAATTTTAAAATCCTGTAATTTATGGCTGATAGAATACTCAGTAATCTCCAGTCTATGGGAAGTATCTGACACTTGTTAATAGATTGGCAGGGTTCCCTGAAGGTGTATCATTCTATCTCCAAGAAAAGGCTTGAAAGAAAAAAGGGGCCAAATGATGTGACTGTTCTCTAATTTCATGGTGGACCAGAACCAAAGTTCTCCAGGTCTCTGGCTCCCTGAAGCTTGTCTCAGATGTCACTTAAGGAAGCTTCTTTCAGAGCTGTGTCTCCAAGGAGCCCATCGTAATTTTCAGACATTATTTCATTTGCCCTTACTGTGTCACATTAAAATGTCACAAGGCAGGTGGCTCCAGATTTTCAGATAGAGAAGCAGGAAGTGCTGCAAAAATTCCGAGGTGCTGCCTCAAGCTGCTCAACACAGTGCCTAATGACTGATTTGGCAGTTGCATTTTTGCATTTCTATTTTAAAAATAAGAGTCACATCCAGTGGAGAATGTGATGTTGGGAAATAAAACTGGCAAATGTAATTTTGTAGAATTCCCAGAACATTGGACAAAAAGTAAGAGAGAGAGAGAGAGAGAGAGAGACACTATGTGTCAAATGTTTATTGGCAAGAATTTTTCACTGGTAGAAAAAAAAAGTTCCAGCAATGACCCTGCGCCTGTTTTGTCCTCATGATCTTGATCTATCTTCACTTTAAACATCTTCTCCTCAAAAGCATCTTTATCGAAGTGGTTCTAAGGCAGGGGTTCTCAACCTCTGCTGCAACCCTATAATACAGCTCCTCGTGTTGTGGTGACCCCCAACTGTACAATTATTTTTTTTGCTGCTTCATAACTGTAATTCTGCTACTGTGATGAACTATAATGTAAATGTCTGATATGCAGATGGTCTTAGATGACCCCTGTGAAAGGATCATTGGATCCCCATGGGCTCGCAACCCACAGGTTGAGAACCACTGTTTTAGAGGTATCTAAAAGGAAGACCAAATAACCTGTGATTATTTAATTAGTGAACCAATTCTGTTTATCTTCACTTTCACATTTTGCCTTATATCCTAAAAGTGTGTTTATATAAGTAAGTTTTGAGTTCCTCTGTGCTGTAGATTTTGTATTGGGGAACTTAGACATTAAAGGCATTTGTAAATACAAAATCCTCCTCCAGGCAAATAGACTTCTATCTACTAAATGGTGGTAGTGGCCTTAGACTGGCACCATTTTAAACTGGAATTCCCTTTGATTTTTTTAGCATCCTTAAAAAAATAATACCATGCCTAGGACTGATAGGATGGCTCAGTGGGTAAAGGTGTTTGCTGCCAAACATGGCAACCTGAGTTCAGTCAGCACCCACATGGTGGAAGGAGAGAACTGATACCCACAAGTTGTCCTCTCAGCTACATGTGCACATTATGGAACACACACACACACACACACACACACACACACACACACACATGCTTTTATAGTCACTACCTCTGACAGAGTCCCAACCATATTTAAAGTGGGTTTTTCCTCAAAAAATTATAATTAATAATATCACTTAGCAGTAGGTTAGTAAAAATAGCATCTTTATCAGAGAATGTTTTCAGGTGGTCATATCACCTTTTCTGGAAAATTTTTGAAGTATCTGATGAGTTCATTCTCCCCCCATTCCTTTTTTTAACCTCTAATGAATCTATGTAATATGAGAAAGGTTTTTAATTACTTGAGTCAATAACATTATCTGGTCCATAAAACCAAAGTGAAGATTTCCCTAGAGACCTCAGTCTATGGAGAAAACTCTGTCAGGAGATATGTGGCTTTCTCACACTCGTCCTCATTTCTTGTGTTTCTGTCAAGCTGTTCTATCAATGAAAGACTTGGTCCACAGCGTGGCTTCAATGAACCCACTGGCGCCCAGGGTAGAGAAAGACACCCTCCAATGTGTGTAACTATTTAACCAGCCATATTTAACTGTGTTCCTGTTGGATATTTGCCACTAGACCCAGTGGTCACCTAGCTATCTTCTTCACTAAAATATAAGATGCTTTTTCTCACTCTCATGATAAAATTCAGTGTTTGTTTTGGCCTTCTGATAAAATGTTCGCCACCCAACTTCCTGATTTTTCAGATATCGATGAGTGTCTGTCACCAAGTACGTGTCCAGACGAACAGTGCGTGAACTCCCCAGGCTCTTACCAGTGTGTCCCCTGCACAGAAGGCTTCCGGGGATGGAATGGACAATGCCTTGGTAGGTACCACCACATTCCCACCGAAGCTTTTGTTTCTTCAAAAATAAAGATGAAACCTAAGAAATCTACAAGATTCTCAGCAAAGTTCTAAGTAATTTTTAATCATGGAGGATTTAAAAAATGAGCTGGCATAGAGAGCATGAAGTCCTATAGAGACGAATAATTCAGATTGACCCAAACTATTCCTAATAGATTTTTTGAATGAGATGTTAAACACTACAGGAAAGAGAGAAGGAGAGCAAAGAGCTTAAAAAAGAAAAATGGACATTTGTAATCCCAGCTACTTGGAAGGCTGAAGCAGAGGGATCGCAAGTTGCAGGCCAGCCTGGGGTACAGAGCAAGATCTTCTCTCAAAATGAAAACGTCAATGTCGGGAGATGTAGCTCAGTGGTTGAGCTCGTGTCTAGCTTGTGTAAGACCCATGTTCAACTGCCAGTACTGGACAAAAAGATATAAAATATATCAAGGTGGAGTGGGAGAGAGAATGTGATGAGAAACAGCACGACACACAAATGTAGGAC
This sequence comes from Cricetomys ansorgei, assembly GCA_026225945.1. NCBI lineage: Eukaryota > Metazoa > Chordata > Mammalia > Rodentia > Nesomyidae > Cricetomys > Cricetomys ansorgei. Next base: position 19,380,663 of record JAMJFZ010001264.1, on the reverse strand, counting down.
TTGAGACACCGAGGGAGAGAAAGGAGCTTGCTCGGTGTGGTCCACCTTATTTGGGCATCTGTCTACTGGGTTTTTTTTTTTTTTTTAAAGTTGTGCTCCAGGGTGTGGGCATTTTGTTTCAGTGCTTAAGAGCATGGGCTGCTCTTGCAGTGGACACTGGTTCAGTTCCCAGAGCCCACATGACATCTCAAAGCTAGCCTGTGACTCTAGTTCCAGGGACTCTGTTACTATCTTCTGGCCTCATGGACACTGCATACATGGGGTGCGCATATATACATGTAAGAAAATACACACCTAAGCTAAAAATAAATTGTTTTTAGAAGTTTACATCTGTCCATTTCATGTCAGAACTTTTAATATGTGGGTTCAGCATTTCTTTCATTCCTACTTTCATTTCTCTCCAATCGTTTAGTAGTTTTACACACACACACACACACACACACACACACACTAAGAATTGTTTCACATACTGAAATATATGAGGAGCAAAATTTATCTATCTCTTCTCCCTTCATGGCCCTTCTCTGGGTAGGGAAAGACTGGCTCATACACAAACATCTCACAAGTAAGGTAGCTCCATGGACAAAGTGTTAGGGAGAGAATCTGAGACATTGTGAGTAATAACATGCGTTGTCCTCAAACACTCCTTAGTGGACAATTAGGTGGGGAAGGGAGGGAGGCCATTTCTGATACAGGACACAGCAGCTGTGTGCAAGGGGCTCCTGGAGGAATAAAGCTGGTCATGCAACAGAAGGCCAATGTAGTCGAGCCCAGGGAAGAACAAAAGCATTCTCCAAAATTGGGGGATAGGCCAGACAAGGCCCCTCTATCCATGTACAAATGATTATTTTCATTCTTCTCACTCTGCAAAGACATTGAGGTGCTTTAGAGGATAAAGATAAGCTGGCAGCAGAGGCATTCCCAATGTCAGAGCTCTGGCCTCATTACTGGCATCATCTATTCAGCCATTGTTGCTAGTACAGATTACCCCTGTGCTCTAGAGGTGGAGGCAGAAGCAGAGGCAGGCGGATCTCTGTGAGTTTGGGGCAGCCTGGTCTACAAGTGAGTTCCAGAACAGCCAGGGCTGTTTTGAGACAGAGAAACCCTGTCTCAAAAAAAAAAAAGCCCCTGTCCTATAACACCATCTGTATCCCAATTAACATACACATTCCCGTCCCCATCAGTATCCCCATCATCATCCCCCATCTACATCCCTACCCTTATCCCTATCCACACCCACATCCCACATCCCCATCCTCATCTACATCCCCATCTGTATCTATATATGCATCCCAATCTACATCTGTATTACCATCCCCATATGCATCCCCATCCCCTTCTACATCCCCATCCCCATCCCATCAGCATCCCAATCCACATCTGCATCTGCATCCGCATCCACACCCACACCCACATCTGCAAGAAGCTCTAACCAATGTGAGATGTATGTCTTTGAGGAAAAGAACAAAATACTTCTGTCTATGGTTTATTGATAAGCTGTTGCTTGTGTCATTGGTGCTTCTCGGTGCATTTGGTTGTAATTTTCCCATCTGGCATAGGTTTCATAGATTTTTTGTTGTTGTTGCTGTTGTTATTCTCATTTTAACATACTGACGTATGAACCAGAAGCGATGCCTTAACCAGCTCTGCCTTAACTAACTGCAGTTGACAATAGTGTAAACACATCGCGACTCGTGACTTAACTAATGGTGTGTGTCTGCACAAACTGCAAGTGAACAGAAGGAACACTGAGTTCTTATAGGTTGCTTTGTTGCTCAACTCAACCAAAGTCTCATTTGAGTTCCTTGAGTCTGCATTGCTAAAGTGTTATGGTTTCCACTATTATGAGTAGGTGGTGTGCTTTTCTTCTGCTTTGGGTAAAATGGCAGGCTCTGTCATCCACAGATCAAGACACACTTCTAAAGTAGAATTGCCATTGCATCCATTGAACTTACAATTCTTTTCAATTTCCCATGAGGGATTTTTTTTTTTTATGGATTATACTGAAATAGATTTTCCATCTTAATTAATCTTTTTGTTGGTAATAGAGCTTCTAATATTGAAAAATCGAGTGGCAGTGAAAACAGATACTCATTGTATATTTTATTTAAAATCCTATTAGGGATAGTTTCGATCAGTCAGAATTATTTGTTGCTTTAGAACTTCACGTCCTCCGTGTTAACTCATTATATTTATGGAGAAAGAGCGCTCGGGGAGGGGCGGGGGGAACACGAGAACCAACCTGCAACCTGGGTTGAATTATAACACTTTCTGACAATGCTAATGAATGCTACCCTTTATCCTCCTGTGTCTTTATTATTCCGTTCTACCTCTGTACTTGGTTACTCTAAAATACGTTGTTAAAGGTGCAGTATTAGCCAAGCATAATGGCGCATGCCCAAAGTCCAGCTCCTGTGAGGTCTAGACAGGAGGAACGTGAATCTGAGGTGTATAGCAAGTTCCAGGCCAACCTGAACTGTTCACTGAGACTCTATCCAAAAACAAACCTCTTGCCCAAAAGGAAGCTGCAGTGTATCTTTGAGTTGAGCAAATTGTTCCACACCTTGGCACATGTTTATTTGTTCATTCAGCAAGTACTTTGAATGTCTTCTGAGGCACAGGTGTTTTTCAGAACAGCAGGGCTGAAAGTGAGCATCATAACATTTCTCTTCTTAGTGCACGTGTACTCTAGTGTTTAACTTAACTCGTAAGCAAGCAAAACATTTGGGGGTCCAATGCAGAGAGTTTCATGCAGAAATGAATCTAGAGGAGAAAGGGGTGTAGATAGGGAGTGTTAGAGACCCTGTGGTATTCAGAGTGCTCAGACAACGTGTTACAATAAGATAATGTTTGCTAATCATTTATCTCTGTCTTGTAGTGGTTACCAGTGACTAATATTTGATTTAAAACGATTATAACCGTATTTGTTTTGTTTGTGTATACACTCATGCACATGAACGTGTAAGCATGCCATGGTGTGCATGTGAAGGTCAGAGGACAATCTGTGAGAATTAATAGTCTCCGTGCATGTGGGTTCTGGGCATCAAACGCAGGTCTTCAAGCTTGGTGGAAAAACTCCTTTATTGGCTGCACCATCTTACCCACTTGGTTTATTTTTTAAAGTTCTTGAGCTCAGATAAGTTAAAGTATTGTTTTCATGATTTGTAGTCACATTTTTTTGGAGGAAAACCCTAGAGCACTCATCAGCTCCCATCTATAAGAGAAGACAATTCCTGACGACCGGCTGTGGTGTTTCATTACCTTAGTGGTCTTTGTTTCCTCTCATGAGTTATAGTTTTGACATGATTATATTCAAACAAATACAATGTCTTATATAATATTGTTGAAGTTTGGCTTTTTAAAGAATTTGTCTATATGCATGTTGATTAGACTTTTTTTTTCTGTTATGAGACTTCATTAAGAATGGCTATTTTGTGGCTGGAGAGATGGCTCGTCATTAAGAGCAGTTACTGCTTTTGGAGAGGACTCAGGCTCAGTTCCCAGCACCCAAAAGCAGCTCACACCCATCAGTACCTCCATTTACAGGGGATCAAGTGCCATCTTCTGATCCCTGAGGGCACTGCATATACACGGAACACATACATACACTCATACATGTATGTAGGTATGTGTATCAGGCAAAACACTCATACATGTAAAATAAAATAAATAGATCTTTAAAAAGAATTCCCTTAAAATTTTGTTAAAAAAGAGTGGCTATTTCCATAAAAGGAAATGAGGTGCATGAAAATGGCATAAAGGAACACTTTATTTTGCCTGCTCACTAAAAAATAATTTAAAAAAATAACCTATTTCAGCCCTGATATTCTTGCAGATTTGTCCATTAATCTGTTTGCAAACTGAGTAAGTGCTGAACTTCCTGAGACCATTCATGATCTGCCTGTGTTCATGCCGTGTAATCTGATGCTACCCATCAACACAACGCCTTGGTTCTGAATTGAAACAGAAATTGTATCAAAACAAGTAAAACCTTAGGAAGTATTGTCTGGGAGCTGCACTTTTTCCTAATGTTTAGCTCAGGGTACATGGTCCTTAATTCTTTATCCTTTAGTGTCCACTTCAGACAGCCATGAGGCCCATGGTCTGTCTAACACATCACTCCGTGGTGTATTTTGTCAGCTTCCCTGGGCTGTTCTGTTTCCATAGCTGCTACTTTTGAGCTGTAGATTTCAATACTCTTGGTGGCCTCTTTCACCATTGGGTGCCATACTCCTTGGACCTGGCCTTCAACTTGCCCTTGTTGCCCACCTTTAACAACTGTTTCATCACCCTGATTGAAGCCTGTTCCAGCTGGCTGTTTAAATCAGGACCTGCCATTGGTGAAGGCAGCCTGGCGGGTCATCAATTACAGACTTCTCTTATGGAGAGCCTGATGAGAGCCAATCCCCAGAGACTGCTCTGACAGTTAATTATTTATAGGTGCATTCAGAATCTCTGAAATTAGGTGTGAGTTGTGCCATGTTACATCTCTGAAGTTTAGTTTCATTATCTGTAAAGTATTATAGAAGGATTAAAACCATCTTTGTATGGCTTATCATGAGAATTAATAAGTGATATGAAGCCCCTCATCTGATATATGATTGGGTCTAATAAATATAATTTCCCAACCATATTGCCTATTTATTACCATTATTCTGCAGAATCCAGAATACAGCAGAACTATGTTAAGTATACTATGTCACATTCTGTATAACTATGTACTCTTTGGATTTCTTAAAGCCCAGGGTGTATAGATTTTTATTTTCCCTATGCTCTAAGAACTTTCTTGTATGAATTAATTTTGTGGTTTCATCTGAACTTTCTAACATTTTTACATATGTGGTATATACTTCTTAGGGGTAAAGGTACGTCTCTGTGGTGTCAGTAATGATTCCTAATAATCATTAGTCTTTATGATGGACTGGTTTCTATTTTAGTGCTACTACTTCTGCTTGCCATTCTGTTTGCTTACCTTCATGACTCAGAATGTTTGTACCTGTTGGTTGTGTGCAGCCAATTCTTCTTAGGTTCACTTTACTGTCTTGCTTTGTAGCTGGGTCTAGGACAGACTGTGTGACTTGGGAACATGAGTTTCTGGAGTTTTATCATAGTATTAATTCTTTGTTAATCTCTTTGGGGTAACAGCCTTGCTTCCATGAAAGCCTTCTCAAGGGTAGGCCTCAAGCATCTGAGTAACTTAGTGTCCACAGTCTTGACCAGGCTCAGAGCCCTGGTAGGATAAACTTGGACAACACATTATTTATGACTTGTTTTCAGAATTCGAGGTTCAGAGATAACTTTTGTGAAATTTGTGAGCATTTCTAGACTGCTCTGTAACTGAAGACTTGGTACCGCAGAAGGCTTTTTACTTAATATGGTAGACGAGCACATTTTGCAGAATACACAAACACCAGTCTCTTGCCTCAGTCATTATATGGCAAAGAAATCTTCTAGTCAGTCAGTCCTTGCTGAGCTCTTGACTGTGTCCACAGGATGTGAGAGGAGACCTGAAGATGTGGAAACAACAAAATTCCCCACTGTGCATTAATTTCTAAAATTTACCATGCAAAGGCGTGGGTTTCCTGATGGCATTTAGGTACATGGGGTCAGAAAACTTTATTCTTACTGTTACCCTACCCCATGCTGCTTCCTTCTCTCTCATTGACTCCCTTCGCCTTAAATAGTCCTGACTTCTATTTTCCTATCATATATATTCCATTACCCACCCACCCCACCTTGTCCTTCACTTAAGATTTCTTCCTCTCCTCTCATGGTTCCATTTACACACACACACACACACCTCACATTTATGTCTTTTTGAGGCTGGGATATTTTATTTAACAAAATGATTTCTGGCTCCACTATTTTCCACAAATTTCGTGATTTCATTTTTCTTTCTGGATGAATAAATACCATGTATGTGTGACCACGCTTATCCATTAACTTGTGGACATATATCTAAACTAGTTGCAGTTCCCAGCTATTATGAATAGTGCAACAGTAAATATGAATGGGCAGTATAAGTATTATCTATCTGTGATAGAGTGCTTTCTTTGGAAATATACACAAGATTGGTATATCTGGGCCATGTGGTAATTCTTTTTTTTAGTGTTTTGAAGAGTCTCCATACTGATTTCCCACAGAGGCTATCCCTCTTGGCAGTCTCATCAGCTATATATAAAATTCCTCTTTCCTCACATCCTTACCAGCTTTGGTAGTCATTTCATTCTTGATGGCTGGTGAGATGGAATCTCGGGGCAGTTTTACTTGGTATTTACCCTGTGGCTAAGGATGTTGACATTCTGTCAAATATTATTGACCATTTGTTTCTTTTCAGAACCATCTTTCATTTCATTGTCATTTATTGGCTGAATGACTTGTGTTTTGTTATTTAAATTTTATAATTCTTTATATATTCTAGGTATCAATTCCATGTCAGATCTGTAGCTGGCAAAGATTTTTTTTCTCAGAATTCTGTAGGTTGTCTATTTTTGTGATTGTTTCTTTTGCTATGGTGAAGCCTATTCATTCCATGGAATCCTATCTATCAATTCTTGGGGGGGGGATGTTACCTATGCTGTTGGGGTTCTGTTCTTGACTATGCCTGTGTCTTCATGTGTTTTACCTACATTTCCCCTAGCAGGTCTTACCTGAAAGTTTTTGATCCATTCTGAATTAAGATAAGGTAAGAGTTATGAATCTAATTTTCTTCTTTGACTTGTGGATAAACCAGTTTTCCCAATATCCTTTCTTAAGGAGGCTGTCTTTTCTCTAATGTATGTTTTTGGTATCTTTGTCAAAATTTGGAGGTTGTGTGGGTTGTTTCAATGCCCTCTATTCTATTGCACTGGTCTACATATGTTTTGGTCCTAGTATTAGTTTTGTTACCATGGCTCTGTAGTATAATTTGAGATCAGATATTGTTGGTAGCAACTCTTTCTCATTCTGCTTAGAATCGATCTGGTTATTTGTGATCACTTGCACTTCCATATGAATTTTAGGATTTATTTCTAGTTCTGTAAAAAATGTGATTGGGAATTTTATGGGAATACATTGAATATGCAATTAGCTTTTAGTAATCTAGTTGTTTTCACAGTATTAATTCTGCCAACCCATCAGTATGGGAAGTCTTTCCATCTTCTAGTGTCTGCTTCCATTTTTTTCCCTTAGCGTTTTAAAGTTTCTAAATGTAGATTTTTTTTCTCCTCTTCGGGAAAAAATTCTACTTTTGAAGTTAGACACTATACATGTATGACAAGAATAAAAAATTCTCTCTATATAGTTGATGAAGAACTTTGACTTGATTTTCTCTCTTGGTCTTCATAGCAATCAGCTTGTGAGATGGACACAAAACTGTTCTCAAACAGCTTAATCAGCTTACTGGAAGCAGAATGAAAACAAAATCTCAGGCCTTTTATCTACAAATACATTTGTATAAAATCTTGTGTGCCCTTCCTATACATGAAAGAAAATTAACAAATAAAACAATAGAAGAGAAACAGTAAAGGAACTTTATTTCCTGGGAAATTTCCTAGGAATCCATGTGGGCTGGAGCTAACCCCTGTAAGCAAGCCATGGCTCTGGGGTTCTGGAGTTGACATAGTAGTTCTGCAACATCCTTAACTATAGTAGCATTTAACTGAAGCATAGTCTTCCTTTGGAAAGTGAGATAGGAAGCCTGTGACTGGATGGATGCAGTTGGGGATTGATTTTCTGAGGTCATCCTTGGCTTTTCCATGTAGGATGTAGAAAGTCTTGGCTCTTTTCCAGTTCTGAAAAATCAGCAGTTCTCTGTCAATCGTGTAGCAGGTTCTTTGTCAGCAGCTTGCTATGTAATATTTTAACTTCATCAGAATTGACAGGGGGCCTGAGATCCTGGGAATTACTACACCTTCAGTACAGCTGAGATGGTCTCGCCATGTTGGCACAATCAGCATCTGTCTCTCATTTTGCCATGCTTGTTTTTCTGTCAAACATATTCTTCTATCATTCCTTGAAAGATTACACATGGAGAATAGTTGGGAGTCACTGCAGTTAGGGCACATTTTTTGTGAGAGGGCGATTCGCCTCTGCATTTATGTGATTGTATTACTGGCCTATGACCCTTTTTTCTTGTTCAAAAGGACATCATTGCCTGAAGTCTATGTGGGTGACTGAGGAATTAATTGTGGTTGAATGGCTTCAGAGAAATGATTGCTTCATGTTGTTGACAGACTCGTCTCCTTAAAAATACAGGAAATAATGCTATAAATTACTGCTCTGGGACTAATTCTAGCCAATTCCAAGGAACTGGCAGGTGATGTGCAAGAGCGAGTGTAGTCCAAGAAGAGCATGAACGGGTGGAGACAGTCTCCTCTGTCCCTCTGCACCTGGTAGCTCATGCCCAACAATGAGAGGTTTGAGGCAATATGTTGTGTTCCAGGATATTAGGAAGGCTCAAAAGAGATTCCTGACTCATAGAAATTACATCCTAAGGCAGTAAAAATTCACACAGTGGGATTGCTGGCCAGCTGGGAGACATCTTCATGAAATTATGGAGAATGGAAAGTTGCCAGAAGGCTAAAGGAGGGTGCATGTCCTCATTTTCCCAGAAAGGGGAAAGAAAGGTGGAGTTGGGGATTTATCTACCACTTGATCTGCATGCTAATCTTGAGAAAGAACTGTAGAATGTTTGATTCAAACAATGATGTGGAAGTTATTTTTTTAAAGGAAGGCGTGTTCTAAGAGCCGTCTGGAGTTCAGTCAGGACAAATCATTACAGGGTTGGTAGAGGATTCACCCAACATCCTGATGGCCTGGCATCCCTAGATTTGAGCAGGCATCTCAGTCTCCCAGGGCACCATAGTGGAGAAGAATCCATTTGGAACTGGTGATCGCATAATAAGATGGATACATAAATATTTGAGCTGATAAAGCCATGAACTCTGACCTCGTAAGCCACTGGCATTTTTCTTCCTCTGAGAAGTTCAGTTTAAGTCACTGACTGGTAGACACCAGGTTAGTACTTCCTAACGGCCCTTTGTGGAGTGAGGAACCCATTTGTCTATGATTTTTTTTTTCCTTGATAAGTTTCCTGCCTGAGATTAAAAAAACAAAAAACAAAACTTAGACTGTTTGAACTCATTATGTAAGTGCATTGGAAGAATTTGGATAATAGGAATAGTCTGTGATACCATAGGTTATAGTAACATGAGCTTTGAGCTCTAATATAGGAAAGCAAGGACTGATATCTCCTTCTATTGTAGGGGTGAAGTAATCCTGGTTAGGGGCAGATGGTAGGTAATCAGAGTCTATCTTACTTCTTATGATATATTGGTGGAAGACTATCCAAAGGTTAGAAATAAGAAGTACAGGGCCTTAAACTTCTGTTATCATCAAGGTCCATACATTTTTGTCCTTGGATAAACTTTAAAATACTGGAAGCTATTGAAACATGTTACAGTATATGAGCAAAGCTGTTGATCAGATTTGCATTTTATTGACTTTGCTTTGGCTACAAGCTAGGTAATGGAGTAGGGGCAGCAGGACTTGGAAACCTAATTTTAAAATGACAACAACAATCCAGGGGAGAAGAAATGGGAGCAATAGGAATGAAATGAAATGAAGTGGGTAAACTGGAGAGGAATCTTGGATGTGTCATGGGATGTGGAGAAAGAGGGCAGAGAGCATGTAGGAGGGATGAGTCCAGGTACCTGCCATGAGCCTTTGAGTGAATGGTGGTACCATGTGATAATGTAGGAAAGACAGGGTGTAGTCAGCCTTGTCTGTGAGGACTGTGAGGTGCCAGTGGGAGAGCAAGGGGTGATCAGTAAGCTGACTAGCTGGATGTAGGAATCTACATTCTAGGGAAGAAATCTGTCCTTGGGATACATTATGGAGTTTCCTCTGTTCTGCTTATAATCAGTCAAGCTATTTGTTTGTTTGTTTGTTTGTGGCAGTCCTCTAGCTACCTTCTTTCTTTGTAGAAATTCCATGGGGATATTTTGCTGTGTGTTATTCCTTCCAGAACTTAATCTCCATTAAGGCCATACACCCGTTCAACTCTAACTGGTTTGCTACAGAAATGACTGGTTCCATACAATTTTGTCTATAATAAGTAAAGAGAAGGATAAACATTTTAAGCTATCCTAGGTAATACACAGCATTCTGCTTCATCATTAATCATAGTGGTAGCTTTAAAAAGGTCAGCTTTGTAAGTATCCCATGCATGACAATCTGCACTGTCTGCAATTTAGATAAAATATGGCCTTAGGAATAGACTTTGCTGTTACAGTCTATAGCTCTGTAAATCATTTTTTCTGGGGCTTGAGTGATTAAACAGAGAGTCCATACATTTCTGAACTTGTTAACATTTTTGAAACCGAACCAGATACTAGACATGACATTCTCTCGCTGCTGTCTGGAATTTACATGCCCCGTGTCTAGGCTCGTTCTATTCCACTATTTACTTTGGCTCCAATTCTTGGCATCTTCTTTCAAGTTGTTTGCTCTCAGTGTTTACAAAAGTAGGTTCCCACAAGCAAAGCAAGAGTGGGTAAGGAGGCAGCCTGGACGGGCTATTTTCTGTTGTCAGAAACTAAGATTGGTGCACCATAATTAGCATTATTTTTTGAAAGCTACACTGAGCTCTGTGGCAATGTCAACAGCTTCTTCCTCAGTACACACATGGAATTCATGATGTGCACACTCACAGATGGGCCTCTACTGTGTTTTAGTCTAACTTTATTTCTGAGTTCTCTCCTAAGAAAGAAGAGTCTTTCCAAAAGGCAATGAAAATAAAAGCAATCTGAGCTCTGGTTGCTAAATGAAGACAAAGTCTAGGCTGGGTTACTGAAGCTCTGCCTTCTGAAGACAGACAGCCTTGTCGCTTTCTTGGTGAACATGGAAAAATGGAACGGTTGCATTTAAGAGCCTTAGTGATTATGATGTTTTGATTAGGCTAGAGGGATGGCTTAGAAGTAAAGAGTCTACACTGTTCTTGCAGAGGACCTAAGTTCTGTTCTGGCACCCATATTGGGCGACTCTCAATTCCAGGTCCAGGGGGGCCCATTACCCTTTTCTAGCCTTTATGTGCACTTGCACTCATGTGCATTGCCATCACATGCACAGACACGTCATTTAAAATAAAAATATATATTTTTAAAAAAGGATATTTTGGCTAGGTTATAGGCTAATAACACTTGGACTAAACTGTAGTGACTTGTAAGGTTCTAGTAATTCTGAGGGTTTCCTCTTTAATTAGTGCGGCTACACTCTTGTATGTCCCCACAGCAACCGTGGGTGGCTTACCTAAGAGCATTCAAATGGGACACAGAATTCAAAAATGGTTTTTGTTGCATGTGTATGTTCATGAATATACATGTGAACACATGTGTGCGCACATATATGTGGAAGCCCAAGGTTGACTCTAGGAGTCTTCATCGGTCAGTCTTGATTTTATATATTGAGGCAGGGTCTCTCACTGAACCCAGAGCTGGCAATTTTTGGTTGTCTATTTTGCCAATTTTTCCCAGGGGTTCCCTGCCTTTGCCTCCTGAGTGCTGGGATTACAGATGGCCACCATACCCACTTATCTATATGGGTTCTGGGGTTCCGAACTCTGGTCCTCACACTTGTGTGGCAAACATTTTACCAATTGGACTTTCTCTCCAGTCCTCTTCCTTTTTAGTAGTAATATTCTAGTAAGAACTTAATGAATGGTTGTTAAATGAAATCAGTGAAATTTTAGACAATTATCTTAATATAAATATGATTAGCAAATAACTAAAAGCAACCCAAACTTGTTGGGTCTCTATTTTTAGCACTGAATTTAACTTTGCCTGTGATAGGAAGTGTATTACAGGGTTTTTAAAAATAGGCTTTGGATTCAAATATCAGAACCACCTTTTTCATTCTTTTTAAAATTTTCTTTTCTTTTCTGTGTATGGTGTTTTGCCTGCATGTATGTATGTGCACCATGTGTGGGTCTGGTGCCCACTGAGGCCAGAACAGGGCATTTGGTCCTTTGGAACTGGAGTTACAGATGGTTGTGTGCTACCATGTGCATGCTGGGAATTGAACCTGGGTCCTCTGGAAGAATACCCAATGCTCTTAACCATTTAACCATCTCTCCAACTCCAGAATCATCACCATTTTCTAACAATATGACCCTGGGCAAGTTATTGAACTTCTCTTAAGTCCCAGTTTCTTCCTCTCTGAGATGTTTGTCTGTCCCATGTTAATTTTGCTACAATTGTAGACAACATGCTGTGCCCACATGTGGTTCCATGAAGAGTAGCTGCTACTGTGACTAGAACACCTGCTTATCTAATCTGTAGGCTACCTTCTAGCTGCCCAATTAGTCTATGGAGCAGCAGCTCTGGATTGCTCTGTATCATGCCAATTCACTGCCCCGTAGAGGTGTGTGTGCCTTTCCTCCTCCAGTTAGAGCCCAGGGTTGTCTTCTGCACCCTGAGTCACAGCTTCTGTTTCTGAAGGCCCTCCCATCTGCCTGAGCCTATCAATCACCAGGATAATCCCCAGCCCTTCTCTGCAGATTTTATTCTATGGGACATACTGTCCTAAGATTATCATTACCACCCCACACTCACTTAACAGGCTCTCTGTGCCTTTTAAATTTGTCTACACAGCTCCTTTGCTCCATCCTTCACGGCTCTCAGAAAGTGAGTAAGGCTCAGAACCATGGTCCACTCAGCAGCCCAGCTGCTGCTTCTCTTCAGGACCACCTTGGGAGTCCAAGAATGTGCCTGGTCTTCTGAAGGCCTGCTCTTTCCATCTCTAGCCAAGCTTCACTTGATTCATGTTTTCTTTTCTTCTTCTTGCTTCTTTCCATTATGCAACACTGTGGGAGATGTGGACGAGTGCCTGCAGCCAAAGATCTGTACTAATGGTTCCTGCACCAACCTTGAAGGCTCCTACATGTGTTCCTGTCACAAGGGCTATAGCCCCACGCCGGACCACAGGCACTGTCAAGGTAATGCTGAGGTCGTACTTCCCATTGCGTGTGAACTTCCTTTATGAGCAGAGCTGGGTGGTTGGCCTTAAAAATGGACCACGCTGCCTGTGTTTGCTTCCACTGGTCTCTTTGAAGCATATTTGGCTCAATATGCTCAATACCCAGTGAGGGGGCAAATCCAGAGTGGATTTATAAACTTTGTGTCTTCTGAATATTTTGTATGATATGCACAGTTTTCATCTGCCTCTTGTTCGTTGTGTGTTATACACATTTTACAAGCCCTTATCAACTCTTCAGACCTCATTTTTAAAGGCCACATAATACTCCAATGTATTATCACAGTTTTCCCAGCTTCTCACTATTATCTAAAAACGTTTTGGCAGGCCTCCTTTTAAAATAAACCTTTGCCTCAGTTTTAAAATTATTTTTCCGTAAGTGTGGAAATATTCGGTAAAGTGTTAGTGTCCTGGATATTTTTACTTTTAAATAAAAAAAAAATCCATTCGTGGTTCTTAAATGTGTATTGCTTTTAATTTTAAGAAGTTGAATTTTGTGAGCTCATTTCCTTAACAACTCCTTAAACGCAGTTATTAATATTATTTTTATTAATACTTTTTATTTGTTTTTGTACATTTCTATTATAGCTTTTATATTTATCAAGTTTTTTATTTTCAAATACATATGATCTTTTCACACACACACACATATATATACACATATACATACATAAACATATATGCCTTTGTCCATGTATGCATATATCACATGTGCATTTTTATGGTACATTTTAATTGATTTGTGGTTTTCTTAACTTCACTCTCAATAATTCTTTTTAAGTGTGTGTGTGTGTGTGTGTGTGTGTGTGTGTATACACCCATGCACATACATATGAAGGCCATAACAGGACATCTAATATCTTCCTACTCTTTCATGCTTCCCCCTATGGACTGGGTCTTCTATTGAGTTGCAAATTCGTCCAGCTAAGCTGATTGGCTAGTGATCTCTTGGGATCAGCCTGTCTCCATTCCCCAGTGTTGTAATTACAAAGCACACAGAGCCATACCTGCTTTCTATGTGGCTGTGGGGGATCTGAACTCAGATCCTCATGCCTACAGAGTTACACACTCTTACCACTGAGCCTTCTCCTTAGCTCCCAAATTCTAACCTTTTTTTTTTTTCTTAGAGCCAGACTGAAGGTTGCTCTGTTCTCTTCCATTACTTTTATACTCCTAAGCATATTCTTTCCAGGGCAAAAATGATGAAATAAGTACAAGTTTTTCTTCTTTCCTAAGTTAATGCCGCACTTTAAGTGAAGGAGCCTGGTGGGGATCCTCCCTGCAGTAGGCAAGGAACAAAGGACTATCCTCGTGTTCTGCAGGAGACGAGCCATCCTCTGCTTGCAGTAGGGACTCAAAAGGCATTGGATGAGGCACCCCGCACCTTGACCACAGTGCAAATATCAGTCAATCCCTTGAATGGCATGGAGGATCGTGTCTCCATTTCTCCCGGCCCCTTCTCTGCCCGCCCATACTCACAGCTTTCCTCTTGACTCATTAAAATATGCATCTTCTCAGGCCAAGTTCTACACATCCTCTCCCATCTCTTCTCCATCTCACCCCACTGCACATATCAGAGTAGAGTTGGGCAAAGGCCTTGAATCTTAGATGTTGCTGTTCATTCGTATTTAAATGACATGGCTACTTTATAATCATGTCCTGTCATTTTATCTCAAAGATTTCTGCCTGTATCTCATGTTCCTATGCCTTCCTCAGCTTGCATTCTCTGACCCACTCAAGTTAACATCATGCCATCTGAGTATTCTTGGCTTACTTAGACCCGAGCGCTGGCTCACGAGTAGCTTATCTTTCCCTTCCACCTTTTTCCTCACTACTTTTGACCATTGACCAGGCAGCTGAGTCTTCTGCTCTCTGAGAGGTCTCCATAGAGCCCCAGTTAATTCCACTAAGGATAGCTACCTTAACCAAAAGTCATCATTAAAAGTCATCACTAATGTCATGAGAATGTCCCAGGCACCTGATGTGTTTGAGGACCAAAATACTACATGTCTACATTGCTTTTCTCTAGAGCTTTGTAGCCCCAGTCTGACCATGATAAAGATATCACAAGCTGCTGACAGAAGGCATGGTACAGGATCCTGGCATCTGCTCCTGGAGACATTTAACTGACTGGGAAACAAGACAACTAAATACAATGTCGAACCCTAGGTTGGCTCCAAGAAAGGAAGAGGCCTGGGGGGAAGTGTGAGAAATTCAAATAAAGTCCAGGGTTTAGTTTGTTTAAAAGGGGATAGACAAAGCTGTAGACCAGGGGCCGTGTAAGAAGGCCTGGGTTCCATCCCCAGAACTATTTTAAAAAGACAGGATCTACAAGATTTTGATTTTGACACTTCTAAGCTACTACTTTAAATAGGTTACCTTAGTCCACTTTCCCTGAGAGCAGAAGGTATCAACCATGGTTAACTACCAGAGTCAATGTGAGGATTGCATGTATTGAACCTGGGTGGAGAAAGTGTCTGGAGAATGAGTTGATGTGGGTAGAGTGTGACATGACAGCTGTGGTGATGTTTGTGAGATCAGAGGCTTGAGAAAAGCCTTGTTAAAGCCAAGATCTGTGGCTGACTCTACCTGGCTTTCAACCCTGTCCTCTACTCCGAGTCTCCCCATTAGAGTCTAGGATAGAATAAAGGGGAATCCCCTATTTTGTGCTTTGGGCATATGCAGTGAGCTAGCTGCTCTCATTACTCTGCTACCAAAGCCTTCCCTTTCTCTACTAAAAACAACTTTTTCTTTAAGTTTTTCCCTTAAAGAATATCTTGTACTTGTTAGACTCCTCCCATTCATAAACCCGTTCCTTCTCCAATATCCCAGCAACTCCATCAAGTTTGCTTTGTTGACAGACCCTAACGTTTACTTTGTCTTCATCTCATTAAATGTAACTTTTTTGAGACCATAAGAATATATCTAGCCAGAAGATGGTGGCACACACCTTTAATCCCAGCATTCTGGAGGCAGAGGCAAGTGGATCTCTGTGAGTTCGAGGCTAGCCAGTGAGTTCCAGGATGGCCAGAGTTACAACAGAGAAACCCTATCTCAGAAAAAAAAAAGAAAAAGAAAAAAGACTATATCTAATGTTTCAATGTATTAATTCACTGCTTCTTTTTTCTTAACATTATTTACTTGTTATACGTTTGGCATTACAGTCCCTAAATTTATAAACAGCCATAGACAATCTATATTTTATCTCTGGACAGGATTTGTAAGGTGTGTTAACAGCGAGCTGTACCCTAGATGCCTATCTTATTAGAAACTTTCCTTTTGTTTCAATTATTCTGTCCCTCAATGGAAAAAAAAAATCCCTAAAATTAGGGTACCTCTTTTACATTTGGTCATTTTAAAGACATAGAAAGCACTTTATGTTAGATGATGACATTGCTTTAAGAATCCCAGGTATTTGTGTCATGGCTTCTAGTAAATGGCTTTGAGTAACCTTCCCAACATAAACATGTAGCTTATGTTCCCAACATACACAAGTGATGTCTGGTGTACCTTTTTGGTACTTGGAATGGAGCGCCAGTCCTCTTGGTAAATGTCTTCATGTGGGAATGCTTAATTTGCCATTGTCTCTGAGAAAGTCATAAAGATGCCCACACACTAAAAATTCTGTCAGATGTAATGTGAGATCCAGCAAGAGTTGTTGTTGGTCTCGTGTTTGTGAAGTGATGCTTCAAGTGTTTTCTTACGATGTACAGAGACATCTACGACCACTCCTAACACTGTTAGGCTGAAGATGCTGGGAAAACACAAAGTAATTAGGATAAAGTGTAGCCTAATATAAATGTCTCTGTGGACAAACAGGAATTCTTTATAAATCAAAGGAGCCAATGACACAGCCAGTGAAGTAGATAAAAAGCCTTTAGTCAATGAGAGCAAGTACAATGAAAAACTAAGTAAAATAAGAAACAAATCATTGAACTCTAAGACTATTCATAATTTGGAAGCTATTTTGGGAAACTTGGAATAATTCAACATCTTACTTTTCTCAGGATAAGGGTCAGAGGGTTAACACCTCATTAGAGATTAAGAAACCCAAAGTTGCTCAGGAAACAGTCAGCTGTTAATTATACTGGAGGGAGAGAGCTGTACAGTGAGTGGGATTCCTGGAAAAGACTCTCAGACACATTTCAAGTAAGATGCTTTTAGAGGCAAACAACAGTTGTATGTATGCTGTGCATTGATCACAGAGCACGGTTTCTTTACAGCTTTAGTCACTGTATGCGTTGTTGTTTTAGGTCAGAGAGAGAGCTAGTGACGTTTGCATCTGTTCCCCTCCTCCAATCCTCAGAGGCCTGCGGTACAGGTCCTGAAGAACAATTACACTGTGCTTTAATAATTATAAATTGTTATACATTGCTAGCTGTCCAGCAGAGCGCACAAAGGCTGGACGATACAGGTGAAGCAGGACAAAATTCTCAAATTAAGGCAGACCAACACAATAGCTATGTTTGTTACTTTCTGTTTTGCTGGGACATATGCCTGACAAACAGAGCCTGAGGTGGGAAGGGCTTATTTTGATTCATAGTTTAGAGCATAGTCCATCATGGTGGGGAAGTCATGGTGGTAGGAGCTTGAGATGGCTGGTCATACTGTATCCACAGTGTGTGTGTGTGTGTGTGTGTGTGTGTGTGTGTGTGTGTGTGTGTGAATGTGAATGCTGGTGCTCAGATTTCTGTCTCCTTTTTGTACGGTTTGCAGATGAGTTGGGTCTTTCCACCTCAGTTAACCTAATCTTGAAAATTCCTCACACACATGGTGAGAGATTTGTCACTGATGATTCTAGATCATTTGAACTTGACAAGAAATATAAATTATCACAGTAAACAAACAGAACCATGTGGAAAACTAACCCTCTTTCTACTGAAAATTTTCAAGTAATAGACGAAGCCTTGCTTTATTGCAGTCCTGTGACTTCAACACATGATATTTCCAAGAACGTTAATACTTGATAGTATTTCTTTATAATGTTATATTTTTTTCTCAGTCAGTTGTGCTATCTTTTGACAAGGCTCTTTTTTATTCTCCCGGACTTATTTATTTTTCAACTGATGTTTGGCTGTTAGATGAGAATGGATTTCACTGTGAAATTTCCATACACTATTACCACATTTCACTCTTCCCTTCTGCTCCTTTGCCTACTCCCTTCTCTCTACTTCTTCCCCAGAATATTGCTCCCCACTATTCCACACCAACCGTAGTCCATTACTCTCTCTCATTTCTTCCTCCCTGTCCCTTTAGACCACACCCATCCTCCCATGTCTACATATGTGCCATAAACATATATTCCTGTGTGCATGTAGATGTGTATACATATATACAGAAAAAGAGAGAGAGAGAGACCTAGAATCATAGTATGAGAGAAGACGTGTGATATTTGTTTGGGATTTTTGAGACAGCGTTTCACTATGTATCTACATAGATGGAACCCACAGTCCTCCTGTCTCAGCCCCCCCGAGTGCTGGGATTATGTATATGTTCCTGACTCTGAAGGCATTTTTTATTAAATCCTCAAATGCCGCTTTCTCTCCTGGTCTTCCATTATCATCATATGTCGTATTAGTACCATTTTTTAAAAAATGTTTCTGTGTTGCTTTGAAAAAGAGGTCAGTACTACTTAATACAACCTTTTGGCATTATGGTTCAAGTTATAAAGAATGTGTATATTTCTGTTGCCTCCTACAATGGACCAGATTTGTATTTGTTGATTCTTGATAGTTTTATTTCAGACAGTGCCCTGGGCCCACAGAATCTAGTAGCTGTTACTGTGTGCTTTACATCCAGCCTCCCATTTTCAACTATGGAGCGTTATAGTGTAGGGAGTTGTAAGTTGCTTTCGTAATCACTTAACTTATTCCATTCAACATACTGATTTGATAAAGTTTTAGTGATTTGGTAAAGTTTTGGTTCCTAGCTGAAGTACTATTGTTTTGTGACAATAATCCCAGAATACACTGTAGAGAGTACCATGTTCTCCTGTAGGGGAAGTCTCTTTCTAAAAGCCAGTTGTCATCGTTTATGTTAACAGATATTGACGAATGTCAGCAAGGGAACCTGTGCATGAATGGGCAGTGCAGAAACACTGATGGCTCCTTCCGGTGCACCTGTGGACAGGGGTATCAGCTGTCAGCAGCTAAAGACCAATGTGAAGGTAGGTGTGTGACATCATAAACTACTGAGACCAGGGTGAGTGATGAAGTCTAGATCATTATGGTATCAGACACCCTGGTGCTTCTACGTAAGTCAGACAAGTCAATAAAAACAAAGCGGAGCTAGTTAAAGTAGAAAAATATGACATTGGTGGCTGGTAGCTAAGCACCAATATTAAGAAAGAAACTTGTTGCTGTCTATGCAATTCTTTTCTACATAAAGTAACCTCCATTTAAGCATTTAAATTAATGGTGAGGTTTTATGTATTGGGACTTTGCAATTAGAATCATTATATTGGCCTGGTATCATGCTATAGAGTGTTAATAATTTCAGTGTGTATTTAGCTTCATTTTTTGCTAATATTGGTACACTGAAATAGTTTTCCCCTTATTGTTAGAGATAAAGACTATTTCATAAGCAAAACCATTCACTGACAGCGTTATAAAGTAGAAGTGAGTAATGAGAGGGTATGCACAAACACATTTGTATATACAGATAAGTTAAGAGCTTGTTCTAGATTCTATGAATCCTTCTTAATATTTTTATCTTTATAATCTCTGACCCCATTTACCTACAAATGAGGGGATACAAGATCTGGACGTTCAGAATCCTTTGGCAAAGCCTATCAGGGTCTATTCAATGATGAGTCAGATATGACCAGAACCACCTATCTACCATAGTGTCAACAGGGAAATACCCACCTTATCTGCCAAATGCTAAGGTAGTCTAACCAAAAATATGAACATAGTGTGGGAGAACAACGAGCCAAAATCCTTGTGGGAGTTGATATATATGTTACACCGTATAGAAACATTGCCAGAAATAGGGAAATGCTCTATAATGTTTAAAAAATGTCCTTCAACAAGCAATGTAAATTGAGAGCCTACCCACTGCAAGGTGTTCTCTAAGGCAGTGGTTCTCAACCTTCCTAATACAGTGACCCTTTAATACAGTTGTAATGACCCCCAACCATAAAATTATTTTCATTGCTACTTCATAACTCTAAGATTGCTACTGTTAATAATTGTAATGTAAATATATGGTATGCAGATGGTCTTAGGCGACCACTGTGAAAGAGTTGTTCAATCTCTCCAAAGGTCGTGACCCACAGGTTGAGAACCACTAGGTTAAAGGCATCGTAAAGAATGTGGTTAACATAACCTCTGTATCCAGGAAGTCTATTATTACAATATAACAATGAGGGTAAAGTATTTGGATTTGTGCAGTGTGTTTTATTCCATCCATGTGTGGATATGATACAGGTGAGTGCCTGAATTTGGGATCATGTGACTGAAACAAATGATGCTCAAGTTGAAGATGTGTGCCTCCAGCAGGAGGCAACGGGGAATATCAAAGGAGATGAGAAATATCAAAGGAGGGAGAGGGGAGGGGCT
The DNA here is from genome assembly GCA_026225945.1 of Cricetomys ansorgei. Taxonomy (NCBI): domain Eukaryota; kingdom Metazoa; phylum Chordata; class Mammalia; order Rodentia; family Nesomyidae; genus Cricetomys; species Cricetomys ansorgei. The sequence continues at coordinate 19,360,093 of JAMJFZ010001264.1, read as the reverse complement.
ATCAGATTTGGCTATATCATCCATGAGAATGGTTGGATAGATGGATAGATGAATGAAGGAATGAAGTCCAGTTGCTTAGGACATAATGGGTAAATGAGAAATGACAAAGGAATGAGGATATATATGTTGTTCTACTTAAGAACAACAGTTGAGAAATCTTTTCTGCAATAGACCAGATAATAAGTGAATATGCAGAGTGGTTTTAAATAAAACTTTATTTATACTAATTAGTAGTAGGCTAGATTTGTTCTGTGGACTACATCTTGGAGACCTTTGCTGATGGTGGAAATTTTTTAAGTTCCTTGGAATTTTCCCTATTCTAGAGTTAGCTTTTATTTGAGCCCAGTGTACTTCACTTAATGAAAGGTATTTCTCAATTATGCACTAGGAATTGCTGTACCTTCTGATGCAATTGAATGGTTCTAGTTTCTCTGTGCTGTTTTGCTCACAGATATTGACGAATGCCAACACCATCATCTCTGCTCTCATGGGCAATGCAGGAACACAGAGGGATCCTTCCAGTGTGTGTGCAACCAGGGTTACAGAGCATCTGTGCTCGGAGACCACTGCGAGGGTAAGTATCACCTCCTGCCAGAGCACACTACAGTTGGAGGCAATCTGGGGTTTTCCTACCTGCTGTGTAGGAGCTCAACCTTTGCCTTCACAATTGAAGTTTAGCTCCCTGCAAATTTTTTCCAATACCATATGAATGGGACCACAAGAGGAGGAGAAGGCAAATTTTCTTTGTGCCCATGATGAGTGGTTTAGCCTGAGTGCATGATTCTAAACTGTAATACCTCATTTGTATATAACTCTCTTCCAAATGGCCCAAACAAGCAAACCCAGCTGAATTTCCCATATCATCTGAGGGATTTTAAAGAGATGAATTTTTCTATATGAAACACTTCTCCAAGGTATCGAACGCATCTAGCACTGGGCAGTTGACTGTGGCTTAGAATGTGTCTGAGATGTTCCAGGCTACCTGGCCAGCTTCTACACAAGAGTAATTTCTCCTGGCATGCTCTTTCTCTCTCCCTACCAGCTCATCACTCCTAAGGATTCTGTGTGTTCAGAGCAAGCTTACCTGCCTCTTTGGTGCATTTGTAGCCTGTCATTGTGAAATCAGAAACATAAGCATTCAGGCCATGTCTCATGTGCATCAAGTCAGTGCATCAAGTGAGAGCCATTCCAGTTTTCTCATTGCTGCTACCAAAATACAGAAAAGAGGAAACTTAAGGATGGAAGGACTTATTTTGGCTCATAGTTTGAATGTACAGTTCATCATGAAGGGGAAGGCATAGGGCATCCGGAGTGTTTGAGGCTGAAGCTGCAGGAGGCGAAGGCTGGTTGCCCAAATGTTCATGGCCCAATAAGCAGGGACAGAACAAGAAGTAGAGTGGGCTATACACAAGCTTTAAGACTCAAACCTTAGTGACTATTTCCTCCAGCTCTGTAGAGGCTCCTTAAAGTTCCACAGCCTCCAGAAACACCATCACCAGTTGGTCACCACATGTTCAAACTTATTAGCTTAAATGGGAGATTATACAGCCAAACCATCACAGGACCCAAGCTCTATTGCTGTCTTTTAGCCAGTGTTCTATGGCTGTGAGGAGACACCATAACCATGGCGACTCTTATAAAGGAAACTCTTAATTGAGGCTGGCTTATGGTTTCAGAGATTTAGTCCATTGCCATCGTGGTGGAAAGCATGGTGGCATGCAGGCAGACATGGTGCTGGAGAAGTAGCTGAGAGTTCTCTATCCACTTCCACAGGCAGCAGGAAGAGAAAGACACTGGGATTGGCTTGGGCTTTTGAAACCTCAAGCCCCACCCCAGTGACAGACTTCCTCCCACAAGACCACACCTCCTAACCCATCTCAAGTAGTGCCGCTCTTTAATCAAATATGTGAACCAATGTGGGCCATTCTTGTTCAAACTATTACAACCATTTTCAAGAATGACCTCCTGGCAGAGCTTCGAATGGTCCAACATCCTTTCACTCAGTTAGCTGGAGAAGAGCCATTATGGGTTATAGCATGCTGCATTTTTTATAAGACCATTTGGCACAAGTATTCTTAAAGAGGCTGTGTACATTGTCTCTGCTGCTACTAGGAGCATAAAATGACCCAGTCCTTCTGGGAGGGGGTGCAATTTGAGCATAATCTCAGTGGCTTTAAAGTGTTTATTATCTGTGTACCAGTAAGTCAGTATCTAGGATTTTACCTTAATGTAATGTTTCTCAAGGGTCAATAACATTGACAAAATGCCGTCATCCGTATTTCTACTGAAATTTAGATATTTCTACTGAAAAATAGACAAGTGGCCAAATAAGTTATGAATCAGATGATATCTGCAAAAATTGTATTTGGGAAGCTTGAATATATGAGTAGAAGTTAATGGTTCACATGATGGCATCAAAGGAAGAAGGGGCAGTTGTGTTTGAAGGAGGCCTGTGTTGTGGAGGTCTGCTGTGGATGGTGCTCTTAAGAAGTCAGTACGTAGCAAGGCCCATACAAACACATGGGAAACCTAAACTGACCATCATTGACTCTTCTTGGCCAAGCCAAGAGGGTCATGGCTGACTTTTTTTGTTTTTTAAGTTTTACATGTACGTTTATTTTACCTGTGTGTATATCTGTGCACCATGTGTGTGCATTTCCTGTGGAAACCAGAAGAGGGTATCAGATGCCCTGGGATTGGAGTTATGGACTGTTGTGAGTTACCATATAGGTGATGGGAATCAAACCCAGGTCCTCTGGAAGAGCAGCTAGAGTTTTTAACCACCAAACTACTTCTCCAGCCCCAGCCATGCCTGATTTTTTTATAGTATTCACCAGAGAGTATAGTCTTCTGTTCTAACTTTTTAAACATGTAGGTATGTCATCAGAAAGTCCAAGATTTTTATTCTAAAAGCATTCATTGCATGACAAGCTAAACAAAAACTTTTAGCCAACTTATTCTTTATTATTAATACATATGTTTATAAGATATAATTATGTTCCACTGGAAAATTTCCTTTGGGAGTGTAATGAAGCTCATTTCTCTTAAAGTCAGGATTAATTTCCCCAGTGTTTGGGTTATAAATAGGACTGGAGTCCATCCAGCTATCCCCGAACTCCCTTTGAAACTACATTAGCACTTCAGCCTGTTAATTCCCACCTAGTCCTGTTTCCGCTCCTCACCAGTGGAATGTATTTTGCCATAATTAACTGTCTATGAATGTTCACATACCTCTCACAGCTGTGGGAGGAAGAGCCATCCTTCTTGTTAGACTTTATATTTACATGTGTATTTTTTTCTTAATCTCAGTGGAGACCTGGTCTCCATGAATATTTTCCCAAAGGCCCCCTGGCCTCCTCTTGAGAGTCACAACCCAGTGTCTTCTCGAAGCTGTGTGCAGCATGGTCAGTGTGATGCTGGCAACCTCTTTGTCCCAGTTCACAGAGGTCTCAAGTTCTTCAGCCTACAAAAGGCTCTGCCTCCGGCCTGCTAGGTTCTTGGGTACTAACCTTAATTCCACATCCACCTGGTCTTGTCCCCCAGCCTCTCTGATGTTGCTCCCTGTAGGATCCTTGCAGAGTCTCAGAAGATCACTTGGAACTTACTTGTCATCCTGAGACTTGTATCTCTTTGTGGCTAACACGTGAACAGCAACAACAAACAGTGAGAAGTCATAGTTTTTCTTTTCAAGTCAGAATCATTCATTTATGTATTTGTTCATCACATCATTTAGCGCTGCATTTGTAGGGGCCTGTATTGTAGGTATAGGGCATATACTATATATATGCTGGAAATCTCTGCCTTTATGGAATTTCCTTTATTCTAGTGAGGATGTTAGCAATAGATATGATAAATAAGTAAAAGGCACAGCCTATTAGTGAAGTGGGATACATATGAAGTTCCAAAGATGTATGATTTTAAATTAGGGAAGGGTGGTTTCCTTAAGTCATTGACTTGTAAATATTTATTAGAAGAACATTGCCTTTAAAGTAATAGCAGGTGTTGAAGCCCCGAGGAGCAGACTCCGTGGAGATTAGGAGTTCTACACCACATGTTCCGTTTTCAGTATCTGAGTGATTGTTCAAGGTTAGATATCAAATAAATTCAGTGTGAATATCTAGAATTGAGGAGTGAGCCCTGGGCTATGAGTCATCAGCACACAGTGTTTAGAGCCAGGAGACAGAGTGGGATCAGTCAAGAGGAGGTATTGCTGGGAAAGAGAAGAGATCTTAGGCCACCCAACACATAGAAGTGAATAAATGGGTGGGGACCAGCAGAGGGGACAGGGAAAGAGACACCTGAAGGGACAAAGCTGGACTCCAAGCAAAGAAAAAGCCTCAAGGAGGGTAGAGAATTATAGACCTAAATGGACCGTGTTATTTAATATGGCAGAGGTAGTGGCAAAGTGACCAGATTCCACTGTCACTTCTAGAAAATGTGTTAATTCCTAGGAAAGAGTCTCTAGTCACATCACCCGTCCAAGAACTCGTTAAAAGATGAAGGGGTGAACAGACTCATATTCATATAATAAAATACTACTTGGCAAGGAAGAGGAGTGAGCTTCTGATACAATCAGCACCTTATATGAGTCTCAGAAACACCATGAAATGACAAAGACATAAAGGGATCTGCCTAGGGGTGGGTGGGGGTGGAGTGACAGACTGTACTGTAACCATGGTGATGGATGTAGGATATGTATGTCAATGTTTCAGTGTACTGAGCCGCACTCTAAAATCAGGTGTATTTATTGTAAGTTATACTTCAGAGAAGATGATGGAAAAGGACTTTCAAAAAAAAAAAAAAAAGCAGCAGTGCAGTTGCATTGAAATGGCATGTCACATACGCTTTACAGCGGCAGTGCTTGGAGCACACGGATGTGGGCGATGAACACTCATCATAATCGGATCTTGACAGAACGAGATGACAAGCCGTCCTTCTCCCTCTTGTGTATAACACCCCTGAGTGAGTTAATTTGGTTCAACGGCGAAACCTTTACTCAGCATCCTCATCTGTGAACCAGACAGTAGGGAGTGTTGGGGAGACTGATTCGTGTTCTCTTCCGCCTTGAGATTCTCCTCTGCGTTGGTAGCCATCAGAATTACTTGCAAGAAATGCATACATGCTGAATTCTGAGGAGACAAAGGAAGTTTTGCTCCCTAGCACATCAGAGGATAGCTTGTGGAATGTGTCAGGGGTAATGGTCTCTGACTAGGAGTCGCCGTGGCAATAAACAGACACCCTGGAAACATCTGCCCTATGTGAGCCTCTGCGTCACTAAAAAACCGTCTCACGTCGTCACAGTCGAACTCGGTGTTGGTTGGTTGTGAAGCACTTGGCGTTGAACATATGTTTTATATATAGTTGCTAAAGTCTATCTAGGCAGTCTGTCTATGAAAGTCGCGAAGACTCAACGAGGATTCCGATCCAGTTGATCCCACGTCCATCCCCATCTGCGTTCTATTGCCAAGACTTCAAGTAAATTCCTTCTGTTAGGAAGACCTTTGTTGATCCTTACATCTTTTCTCTAAATTCATATTGCTTCTAAATTTAGCAATACTTGTCTGTCAGGTAATTGTATTTTGTAATGATTCTTGTGTTACTTTTGGGGACCTAGAAGGTGATTGAATATCTTATGTGTTATTAATACAATGACATTTGGAGTTCTGGTTTCAATAACATTTCTGTTTGACGTGGGGAGCTTGCCAAGCACTTTCAAACAGATCGTATCCCTAGATCAAGGAGCTTAAATATGCTTAAAATATATTTAGCAGCATGTACTTTTTCAAAAGTGTATTCTCTGTTATCAAGAAGAACACAAACAAGTAAATTACTGTTTAATAAAAAATCCTGACTCTTTCTTTTTTAATTAATTACACCTGATGTTCAAAACATCACTGTAGCTCAGGAGTCTGAAGCAGGAATACTGAGTTCCTGGCCAGTTCAGGCTACATAGTTAGACCCTGTCTCAAACATAGAATTTCAGTGTTTATTCAGAACGAAAGTCCGTCTGGGTATGTGCCTATGACCCTGGCACTCGGGAGGCTGAGGGAGGCAGGAAGATCAGAAGTTTCAGCATGGGCTACATAACAAACTAGATTCTCTCATTAAAATAGCAAAACCACAAAAAAGCTAAAAATTATTTCTAAATGTTTTATTTTAAAAAATATGCCATCCATTTAAAATCATCCACTGTAAATACAATGCGTGTTTATGAAATTTTTGCGTGTGTGTACACATAACGTGTATAGTCTTATGTTGTTTGTTTAGTCCTTAACTTGCTCACTGGCTTGCAGATATCAATGAATGCTTGGAGGACAGTAGTGTCTGCCAGGGTGGAGATTGCATCAATACTGCGGGGTCCTATGACTGCACGTGCCCAGATGGATTCCAGCTGAATGACAATAAAGGATGTCAAGGTACATCTCTCTTTCCCTTTTATTACACATGTAGTTTTTCAGCCCCCCAGTGCTTCCTGGTAGTGAGCTGTGGTTTTCTACTTGCTTTCTTCATACATAACTGACGCTGTTTTGTATTATGAAAGTGTGTTTCTGGGATCTGCATCAAGGATAGGGATGTCTTGCTTAGAACCACACTGCGTTGACTGAAGCTTCCACACGTCATAAACCACATCCTCACTTTGTATAGATCTCAGGTTGCCAGTGCTTGGCTGAGCCATTCATGGCCCAACCTTGCTGGTACTTGATTCAAAAGTATCTTTTAGCTTCTTTGTGTCTATCATGAATGTAGTATTTCATTTTGCCTCAGAGGTAATATCTGCCCTTTTTATGATGCTTGTTTTTGTCCAGTACATCATTTCTTTCTCTCTCCCAAAAAAGCCTTACTAATGCTTTGGTTAAAATAATGAAGCACAGGAATTAATATTTTTCAAAGTGCTTATCAACATTTATTCTTCCAAACAACACAGTCGACACAGGGTACTAATAAGAACACTGTAATACAACACCAGCACTATATGTACCATCGTAGGAACCTAAAGTGAGCGCTCACTGTTGATACCTCTTTTAATTCTTACAGCATCATAAAGGACAGCTTTCCTTACATTCCATTTGTGTGTGAATAACTGAGACTCTGAGAAACTAATGACTGTGATCCTCTCTAAAAGGGTGGAGCTGAGATTTGAAGAAGACAGTGAGGTTAAATGATTCTCTACAGGAAAACACATTGACAATGAACATATTGAACATATCTTACAGTTGATGTTTTTAGCTGCAATTTATTGCTGCCACAATGTTAACTACACAGTCTTAATAAGTCCATGGCACTGGGGATATTGCACAGAGGTAGAACACTTGATTAGCGTTGTGCCTAGTATGAGACCTTGGGATCAATGCCAAGCACCAAAAGCAAAAAAAGAAAAAGAAAAAAGGAATGAATGAAAAAGTGAATGAATGACTAATAGATTCATGCCTATTTTTCCACTGAAAATGTATACTTATATTTATATTTACATATGTTTATTTCTGATACGTGAGTGTTTTGTGTTCTTCTGCCATTATAGAATTCTGCATAATATTCAAAGTACTAATAAATAAGATGCGTATATGAATATTCTTATTCTTATTATTACTATTGCTTGCCACAAATGATCTCTCTTCTGGTATGTTCCAGGTAACTCATATCCTTGACAAAGAGGGTGCATCTCTCTAAGATATGGTACTAGAGTAATGCAATTCTTTGTCTGTCACTAGCCATGTTCCCCTCTGTGTAATTGAGCTGTGAAGGACACGTGCCTTTGCCTCAAGGTCTTTTAGAATTAATTCCCTCATTGGTCCCAAGACTTAAATATACTCCATGTACCTCATTTGCTATTAGGTATTTCTTTGCTATCATAATGCAGTAAGTGAAATTAGGTTTTTAAGTTTTTCCAGTGTAGAAATTACATGTGCTCAGACTTGATGCTGTAGAGAAGGAGCATTTGAATTGTACATTTCTGTCAAAATATTTTCATTTTAGAACTTTAAACAAAATTATTCTTGATTTATATAAAATGCCAGGAGATGAAAAAAATCAAAACCCTAAGAAATTTGAATCCTGGTCTTTATTATAGGCTTTTTGGCTGAAAAGTGATATTTTCTTTTCTAATTTCTTCTGGCTAAATAGAGGCAAAAATGGGTCTCAGTTCAAACGGCCCAAGAGCTCATACTGAACATCTTATCATTTAACTTTTAGAGTCAAATCCCCCAGAACTCAGTCATCTGACTCATTAATTGCACCATGCTCTCTCAATACATAAAATTCTTGTCTGTGGTTTGAGATCAACTCTCAAAGATGTGTCTACTCCCAAAGAGTGGTGGTTAGTGACTATCAATCTTTAGAAAATTGACTTAGCTCCCTGCCACATTCTCTTTTCCAGAATAAATGAATGTGTCAGCTTGAAATTTTTGAGTACAAACGTGTGATGGGTGGCATTTCTCTTTTATGATAACATTTTAATTATGTATTTATATGTGTATATGTATGTGTGTGAGTGCATGTGCATGTGCCTGTGCATGCATGTGTGTGTGTGTATCTGTGTGTGTATGTGTGTATGTGTGTGTGCGTGTGTGCGTGTGTGTATCTGTGTGTGTATATGTGTGTATGTGTGTGTATGTGTGCATGTGTGTGCGTGTGCACATGTGTGTGAGTGCATGTGCCTGTGCATGTGTGCGTGTGTGCGTGTGTGTGTGTGCATGTGTGTGTGTGTGTGTGTGTGCATATGTGTATGTGTGTGTGCGTGCGTGTGTGTGTGCATGCGTGTATGCCCTCATATGAATGTCAGAAGACAACCTGCAGGAATCAGTTCTCTTCTTCCACCATGTGAGTTCCAGAGACCCAACTCAGGTCACCAGGTTTGGCAGCAAGTCCCTTCTCACTGGCATTTCTGAAGCAGGCCTTATATGCTGTTTACGTAGTGTGTAAAAATCTGTTTCCTTGGTCATTTTCTCCTGTTAGACTGCTTACACAAGCATAGGCACTGACCTCCTTCGAATGATCTCTTTTGCTCTGTCGCTCAAGGCAGCTTTGTGATCTTTCTCTGCCCACGCTTCTCGAATCTCATGATATGCCAGTGCTCTGAGAGGTGCGGGTTCCCGAGTTTGTTTTAATGCCGAAAACGTAATGGACGGCAATGTTTCTACCCAGGGGCCATTGTTGCATAACTATGTGATAGACATAAACTTTGGCAACCTTACCTAGTGTTCTGAAGTCAAGACGGTTTCAGTCAGAAGTGTGCTTAAGATTTTTTTTTCTTTATCCCACAAAACAAATGGTCATGTGCAGACAGTATGGAAATTCCATGTTAATAGTGTCTTCAGGAATGTGGCAGGGTACGCTAGAGATTCGGAACACACTTCAGTTTCACGTTTTGACTTACACATGCCAAACTCTGAATTTCTATGGCATTCCGGACCCGTGAAAGAAATCCAACTTAAATACAGTCTGGCTTTCAGCTCAGAGTTACTAACTGCATAGTTCAGAAATGAATGCTTCAATAAGTACAATCCAAATTGAACGCATATGTTTCTCTAGCTCCAGATATTCGTGTTGTTCCTTTTTAGCAATTTCCTGGAAAAAAAGTCTGGGAATTCGCCTGCAGTTCCTGTCATCAGACATTTTAGACAGTTCCTTGTTAACCGGTGACTTCTTTGAAAACAAAATCTTTGTGTACAGTATTTACCACACAAAGCTGCAAAGTGTTGGTAGCTTTTAAGAGGACTTTGTCAGCCACAGAACAACGGGAGCAAGGAAGTTGTAGGGGGCGCTAGGGCTTGACTAGTTGAGCATGGGTATGGTGTTCAGAGCTTCTTGACTAGGTGGAGGTGATACTAGCCAGGTACCAGTTTGGAGGGGAAGAACAGAACAGAAGTCCAAGAGAAGGTTAGGATTCAGATTGCCGATGTAACGGATTATCAGCAGGGGAGGACGAAACGGAAGAACTGGAGGCTTTATGAAAGGGAAGAAACTGAAATCGTACTGAGAAACAGGCAAGTAGAAACTGAGCTGTGTGTCCTTATATGAAATATAGATGAAATACATGGAAATGATAAAGGAAAATCTTCTAGAAGATATGACTGGTTTGAGCTGATTCTCCTTTTGTATTGGCTTTTAAAGTCAGCATACAAAGTAATAGGTTTCATCATGGGGTTTTCATACATACTTTGTGCTTATTGGTCCTCACTTTCCTCCCTAGCCTCCTTGCCCCTCCTACCCACCCCCAGTTGTGTTTCTTCTGCTTTCATGTCACATGCCTTCAATTATACTTATTCTTCTGCTCCCCCTCCTTTAAGATCTTTTTCCCTCCTGTGGTCCCTTTCTACTTTCATGACTTACGCCCCCCCCCACGTACATGTGTACACATATATACAAATTAAGGTCTAGAGTCCCCATATGAGAATAAACATGCCTTATTTGTCTTTCCATGTCTGGCTTATTTCTGTGAACATAATGAGTTCCAGTTCCATCCATTTCCCTGCAAATGCCATGATTTCATTTTTCTTTATGGCTGAATAAATTTCCATTGTGTTTATATATACCATATTTTTTTATCCACTCATCTATTGATGGATGTCTAAGCTGGTTCCACTTCCTAACAATTGTGAATAGTGCAGCAATAAATATGAATGTGCAAATGTCTCTGTGCTGTATTGACTTAAGAGTCCTTTGGGTGGATACCCAGGAGTGATATTACTGGGTCATATGATACTTCTATTTTTAAATATTTTAGAAACCTCCAGATTGATTTCCATAGTGGCTTCACCAGTTTACACTTCCATTAGCAGAGAGTAAATGTTACTGTTTTCCATGTCCTTAGCAGAATTTGTTGTTGTTTTCCTGATGACAGCCATCTGACAAAAATGAGATGGAACCTCAAAGCGCTTCCCCCATGAACCAAGGCATTGAATGCTTTTCCAAATAGTTATTGTTCATTTGTGCTTCCTCTTTTGACAATTTCCCTATTTGCTTTGTTAGCCCATTTGTTTATTGGAAGACTTGTTTGTTTGTTACATGTTTAATTTTTGTAGCTCTTTCTGTATTCTAGGTATTAAGTTCCTGTGTGAAATATAATTGAAAAGATTTTCTCCCATTCTGTCTGTCTCTAGTCTTCTGATTGTTTCTTTTTGACTGTCTGTTATCTTCTTTTTTTGATTCAGCATTGGGTAAGCTAAATAATCAAAATTATGTGGCTATGAAGAGATGTAGAATTCTGGGTTAATTTTTTTTAAGTCAATAAATCAGTAATTGTTAAAAGTTATTCTACACAGGGATTAGCAGAACAAGCAGAAGAGCGTCTAGGAGACCTGTATGTACAGAAAGTGGTAGCTTTTTAAGGAACAGGGTGGGGCGGTAGCTCAGCGTGTTCCAAAGCCACTAGGAAGAACTCAGGTCTGTACTGTGTTAAGCTACACATACCTACTGCCTATTCTGCTGTGAGCTTCACAATTGGTAGGGATCCATCCTGTTCATCTGGCTTGTAGAGAACGTTCAGAAAACACTTGAGCCAAAATAAAGATGAACTTCTAAGAAGGAATATTGGGGACCTCTTCAGTAAAAGACAAGAGAGATCCTAAGAAACTTCAAGAAGATAGAGAGTGACCTGCTTGTTTAGTGCTGAGGACATGTGATCATTTTTCGGACATCAGTTACCTAAAAGAACCCAAACCGATCGCTCTCCCTCTTTAGTAGAGTAATCATATGACCGAGAAATGTGTGGTGGATAAATACTTATGGCATTATTGGTATACAGTACAAAGGGTAAGGAACTCCTGGTTCACACATCAAACTGATAAGGCACACACATAAGTGAACTAGCCAGGAAAACACAGTGCACGAGCCACTGCATAGATCAGTACCACTGTGAATAGGTGAGCTGCTCCCGGCTTCCTTGTGCTGTCATCGAGGGCTCTGCTAGCCCACATAATTAGAATTGGTTTGAAAGAACATTTTGCTTTCTAACTCCACATCTTAATAGGACTTGAGAGTGCCTCTGTCACTCTGGCCTGGGAAGCAAAAGTACAGGAAGAATGAACAGAAAATAAGATGCTTGCACACTTTGCCCATAGCATCGGCTGTTTACAAATCCTCATAATGGCAGCCCCTTCTGGGCCTGTAGGTATGTGTTTAAGTATTACATTAAACACTTCACCATTAATTTATTTTTTATCACAAAGTCATGCAAATCATAACTCTTCTGGCCTTCTTTTTTTAAAATTTCATTTCCATTACTCATTTTCTGGAAAATATTGATTGATTATTTCTAATATATCCACAGATAATTATGGAGTGGCATTTATGTGCTAAATACTATATACAAGGCATGTTTGGCCTTGCACCAAGGAAGTCTACATCCTGGGAATGGAGAAGCAGGTGTGACAGGACTCCAGTAGAGTTGCTGGGGTGAGGGCAGGGGACATTGATGGGAGAGGACAGGGAAGAAACAGCATTCTCGTTGACGACTTTCTCAGATTGTTTATTAATATTCCTCAAGGCTCTGCTGTGTCTGGATTGAACCTTGGAGATTGCTCTTTTTGTAGATTGACAAAGTTGAACAGTCCTTGTCATGTGGATCACCCCAACTCCTCTGCCCCTTCTGAAAGTTCAACTTGTCCTGTGGTCTCTATTGTGGACAGCTGTTGTTGGGTCACAAAAGAAAAGTCGATCCCTCTCAAAAACAGGTTTTCCCTACTGTATGACTGGCATTAGAGGAAAACAAAGCAGATCTCTTTTCAAATCTCCGTAACTCTCTTTTCAATTGCAGACATTAATGAATGTGCACAGCTGGGACTCTGCGGCCCTAATGGGGAGTGTCTGAACACTCAAGGCTCCTTCCACTGTGTCTGTGAACAGGGGTTCTCCATCTCTGCAGATGGCCGCACATGTGAAGGTAAGAGAGCCCATAAGAAATTCTATAACTCTGGCACGAGGAAGCTGGGAGTTGGCTTTCTATTGAGCAGGCAAAAAGACTCTAAGACTTAAAAGGTACTTGTAATTCAAGACTCAAGGCTTCTGTGTGTCGAGATGATTTGAGCTGGAAAGCGTAGCTCAGCAGTTGCTGGCATTTACAAACAGAAAACCTCCGAGGTTGTGGTGGTGAAAATACCCACAGGTGGTTCCCATACGTCAACGAGTGAAATCTGCCGGAGCAAAGGATTCTGGGTGGAAACTGTGACACTTTTCCTGTTTTGGTTATTCTTTGTGTAGGTAATCTTGCTTATTCTGTTTCTAAATCATAATGCCCTGTTTGATTTCTCTGTACCATTGTGAGCTGAGAGTGTCTAGTATTATTTCTCTCATCCCCCTACTGCTAAACCAGCCCATTTTTTTCACTTGCCCACACTGTATATGATGCCCTAGAGGTTTGTCAGATTGTAAGACATGAAGATAGCACCCATTCCCGTTTGCAGTCTCTGTGTTTGCAGGTTACAGCACTGACTGTTTTAAAGTCTTCATGACATTACAGTTTGAAAAATAGAGGAATAAACCATCTGAACCTTTTTAAAACTAAGCTAGGATTGGCATGATCATAAGTCCATTGTATCCTTTTTGAGATCTAGGTTATTGAAACTCGACTATATTTTGAAGTACATTGCAAACATTCTATTCTAGGCCTAAGAGAATACCCAGATTCTTTGCTCTGAAAAAATACTGCAGCAGGAAGTGTCTGTTCTCTTGCTAGTATCACAGTAGAACCGGGCTGAGGGCCGGCGTCCAGGTTCAGCTGAAACCAATTATTATACTGAGAGGAATAAACTGATCTTATTTAAAAAAAAAATGGAGATTGTTGAAATTGTTCTCCTGCTGAGCAGACAAAACATGGAGGCCAGATTTGGCTGTGATGGGAGAAAGATAGGGTAGGGTGGAGCTGGAGCAAATGGAGTGAAGGGTTTGGAAGGAGTCCCGAGTGGGGAAGTGGAGGAAGGCAGCATTGTAATGTGGGCGATGGGAGTTTACAAGGAGCTCAGGCTTCAGTGCTTTATGTTTTATGTTAAGATTGTCTGGGGTTCTGAGGCTGCGGCCTTTCAAGAAGATGCTGCGTGAGTGCACGTTCCTCCCCCAGCCAAGTGGGGTGCTGCCTTGTCTCAGTCACTGACCAGGCAGGTTCACAGAACCCCACATTTCCAGAAGGAGGCAGGTTTGCTTGTTTTGCTTCACTCTAAATCACGGGAAGTCCACCTTCAGAGTTACCACAGCTGCTGGCTGTGCTGCTGTGCTCAGAAAAGGATGGAGCGTCTCAGATACTGGTCCACGGAAGCTCTGGTTCCAGACAAACATAGCGAGTGTTAACAGATTTGTGTGTATTTGTCTTTTAGATGTACTAATTTTTCTTTCATCTTGTACCTTTTTAAGCACTGATTTCTGCAAATTGGGAGTTACATAATCACTCTAATTTGGTTGCAGCTCTAATTTGGTTGGTCATTTACTTGGCAAGGGCCTGACTTTCCAAATGTGTTTTTAGAAATCTTCCATTGCTTTGTAAGTCACTGCATTCCTTGACTGTGCTCTCTTTGATACTTGTTCCATACCTCCGTAGTCCCCAAACTGGACATTTTACAAATAATAAAAGGCAACTTTAGAATATCATGCTGATGTATGGTAGTACAACTAAATATTAGACATATTATTTTCTTTCTTGAATACATTCTGTCAGGGTTTTGTTTTTAGGGTTTAATCCGATACACTAAATTGGTCCAAGTTTTCTTCTGTTGGATTAAGTCCGAAACTTATGGCAATAGTGCTGTCCTCATTTGACCCCTGGCTGTGGTGTAGGACAAAGCCAGCTCATGTGATCAGGGTTTGGCAATAGAGCCGGTGTGCACAGTGTTTGAATTAATGCTGAGAAGTGGTTGGCACCGTTGGTCAGGGTCCATTCACCAACTTCCTTCTGAGCCTGTGCTATGTCAGTACTGGGAGTGACACACTTGCTTCAACCAGAGTAAATGAGCTGGGTAGTACAAAGAAGTGGGCTCAGCATAGCCAAAAAAAAGAAAGGAAGGAAGGAAGGAAGGAAGGGAGGAAGGGAGGAAGGGAGGAAGGGAGGAAGGGAGGAAGGGAGGAAGGGAGGAAGGAAGGAAGGAAGGAAGGGAGGAAGGGAGGGCAGGTCCTTCCCTGATTGCCCATATTTTAGACAGTTGTCAGTGTGTCAGTGTCTGGCTTAGTGACTAAATGACTATCAAAGAGACAAATCTTCAGACTTAATTGATTTGAAGCAGCGTGGCCAGTTCTATGGGAATAAGAGGGCTGCTCCAGTCCTTCATCTCCATTACCTGTGTGTGGTATCTGGGAGCAGAAGGTGGAATGCCATTCAAAGCTCTAGTATGGTAGGGAACAAGACGAGCCGAGTGGTTAGTTATTATTCATCCATTCACTGAAGTACTACCGGATGCCTGTATGGTGCCAGGCACTGCTCTGAAAGCAGAGTACAGATAGTTCCTGCCCATACGGAGCCTATATCAGGAGTGGGAAATCAAGATTAAGTAGGGAGGTATCCCGTAGAATGCAATATTCACTTATATTTAAATCATATGACTTAATTGTGCTTCATGGATATAAAAATAACTGAGTGGTATGGTATAACATGCCATGTATCATGTGATAAATGGATTATAAATCCCATGTTGGGTGTTAAGAAATCCCAGGGTCCCTTAGATGGATGTTGTCTCCTATCCTTTCCTGTTGTCTCTCAGTTACAGCTCCTCTTCTCACTGAGTTACCAGAACTCGTGGGCTGTGTGTAAAATTACAGTGAATTAACTTATTTCTCTTATATCATTGTTTTATAACCTGTTTTTCTCTACCCATTTGCCTTAAAACCTCCAATTCTTTTGCTCTTTAAATGTTACTGTGAAATTTTAATTTACACAGGTAGTATTATGTCATGGTATTCACTAATCAGGTCAGGGAATGTCCCATCATCATTAGAATGTGTGTACGTGGGAAGGGAGCAGACACACTGCAGCCATCTGAAGTCCCTGGATCCCTGTGGTGGCTTGGCTTGCTCCCTGACTTTGCATCGCTCTGCCTCATTCCCATCTGTGTCAAGGCTTAGTAATAATCTGTGTTGTGATTCAGTGGTGTTGGGAACATCACATGTCTTCGGAGCTCATGTGCCCTCCAGCTGACTCACATGATAGAATGGCCATGTTGGTTTTACATGGCCCAAAGGAGCCAGCAACATAATAAAACACTGGTCATTTATAGAACTTGAGGATCTTTTCCTTCAGCTTCTTCCATTGGTCAGCCATAATTTGGTCAGGCTAAGTTGGCCTCTTAACCATGTATAGTAAACCCTTCATAAAATCTCATTGTTAAGAAAGCATTTTCATTCATTCATTCATTCATTCATTCAACAAACAATATGTGTTTACTTGTTTGTTTTAGTTGCTGGGAATGAAACTTGGGCATGCTAGGTAAACACTCTACCACAAAGCTATATTTCCAGCCCTCAAGAAACATTCCAGGAATGCCTGTATATGCAAATGATAGTCCTAAGTACTGGAGCATCTTCAGTGACCACCACCCAAAACAGATGTCCATTTTTTTGACACAATAGACAAGTTAATGATATCTGATCTTAGAAGATAATGAACCCTGTGAATAAAGGAAGAAGTAGAGTTGAGTTCAGGGAACCATGAGATCTAGAGCAAGAAAGGAAGCTAGTGGGGTGTGAAGGGGGGTGGCAGAATTGGATGTTCTGCTTCTATAAGTGGCTTACTGAAAAAAAGTTACTTTGTGTTTGAGTGAAAAAAAATCCATATTAAATGCCTCTACATTTTTTTTTAAAACTTTTCCAGACAGGGTTTCTCTATAACTCTGGCTGTCCTGGTACTTACTCTGTAGACCAGGTTGGCCTTAAACTCACAGAGATCTGCCTGCCTCTGTCTCCTGAGTGCTAGGATTAAAGTCGTGCATCTACATTTTAAACTGACTTTTCACTGCTAAAGTGGCAAAGCACCACTGGTAAATAGCCAAAGGCTCCAAGTGGCAAGAAGGCCCTTGTCCTATCACCAGCATGAATTCTGTTCCCAACAGAGGGATAAAAAACAAGGTGACACAACATCATACATGAGCCTTCTTGCAAAGTGTGAGCTTTGGCTGAATGATCCCAGTGTGGGCTCCATGGTGACAGCAGATGCACCTCTCTCTAGTGTACTGGGGACAGGGAAAGGGGAGCAAGGGATCTATGGAAATGATAGAACTCCCTGGGAATCTATGAATACTCTTGGAAGCAAATTCTGCTGTAAAAATCAGATGCGAGTTCGGCATTATTATTATTTTTTTTCCTATTGGAAAGAAAAGCTTAAAGTCTTTTTTTTGAATTCTACGTTCCAGTCCTCTGCCTCCACCCTCTCCAATAATCATGATACTGTCATTTCTCACTTCTCATAATACCCAGGACTGAGTATGTGATGGCTATTTTGTCCCCATCTTCATGACACTTCTGATACTGATTGAGAATTTGAGATATGCAAGACAGAGAGGGGACTCCTTATAACATCTAGCAGGAACTCGGAGGTCTAGCAATTTCTCCCAGGTCCTCCCTCCGAAATTAAATCCCACTGTTAAAGAACTATAGAGACCCTTCTTGGGTGCTAACTACAAGCCATTCCTTACACACATATTCATCCAGAAAAGAGGATATAAAAGGTCATCTGTCACAGATGGCTGGCTTCTTGAAGCCTGTTGATAACGGTGGCAGGCAATGTGACTGAGACAAGGTGGCTTTGGACTTGTAGCTAATTTGCCATCATTGGACAGCTCCATTCCAAGAACGAATGAACAGGGAAGCACTTGTTCGGTGTGTTTGGCCTTGAGGTACATTTTCTATGCACAGTGTAAAATGGAAGTGGAAATCCACCGGAGGCAAAATGCACCAAGGCATCTGTCATTGTTTGGCCCAAGGATAGAACTTCATAGCCATTGCCACAGAGAACTATAATTTAGCCAAGACTGATGTTGAAGTACCCTGACCCCAAAATACATTACATCCTGTTGCTTGGCCCAAAGGTTTTCAGGTTTCTTTGTTTTTAGTCATTTTAAGGTCTGAAACTGAAAAGTCTGTGAAGGGGAAACAATTTGAGTGTTTCTTACCTTTACTGGATGAAAAAAGGGAGAGACTTAGTTAGGGGACATATTGTCTACCACAGTTAGAAAAAGAAAAAAGAAAAAGGCACAGACAATATTCCAGGTGGAGTGGGCTCCGTCTGTAAGGGCTACTGTTCAATTCACTCTTTCTTCCTGTGAATGCATTTCGGCAAGAATGAATGAAAATAGATATTTAAATCATTAGGGAGAGAGGTGAGGAAATTTTGCTGAAATAAGCTGCCTTTAGGCCTGAAATCCAGATTTTTTCCATGTGTTGCTTGATTGTGTATTGACATTCTATAAAGAAACTCATAATAGAGGAGTTTCAAGAACTCCTCTTAAGCATCTTCTACCGACCTTTTACAGGTCCAGAGATAGGGAAAAATCATCTCTTAATAGAGGAAGTCCACATTTTCCTTGAAGCCAAATTATAGACATGAGATTGTCAAATAGCAAAGTCAGCCAGTAGGAAGAGATGATGCATACCTTGTACTGATGCCCACACATGCCCTTGGCACAGCCTGGGCTGCTGTTTTGACAATTCTTTTGGTGTTATCTACATTGAGAGATCTTTTGAGGCCATGGGAAGTTCTTCTGAGGTGTTTTTGTACTGTCACAGGAATTGTACTGCTCCACATGTCATGATAGGAGCAGTTAGTTAGGCAGATATCTTGGACCCCGCCCCCCATGCAAATGGACAGTGGGTGGGTCATACATCTGGTTCCATGACTTTTGTAAAACAACAGCATTGATAATAGTTAACTGCCATTCATGGAGTCCTCACTGACTTGGGCACTATGCCTAGTGCATTGTGCCTTTCTTCTCATTTGCCCTTCACCTCATGACAAGCCTATGGGTGGGTTCCATATTGATTGGTGTGCTTTTGGCTGCAACAACAAGGACAGTTATTCTGCTGCTAAGGAGTACAGAGGTCCTTATGTCTCCTTCTGGGGTCTTTATCCAAATACCTCATCCTGCCAGAGCACTTTTCTGATCGATTTTCTCAGAGCCAATGCAAATTCCAGTTCGATGTTTTGCTTTTTCTTTCCCCATTACTACCCAATTCTCCTTCTTTGTGTAAGACTGCCTGGCCAGGGAGGCAGGGACTGTTTTCACTGTTGCCCTGTGCTCTGTATGTTACTGGAAATACTTAGGGCATAGTAGGTATTTGGTGAATGAATGGTAGAGGGAGGCTTGTCTTTAAGTCATCCTATATTTGGAAACCTTTGCAATGAGATCACCTGAAGCCATGTGTGTTGTGCACGTTTGCAAAGTCTCCCTTATTCTGCAAAGCATGCCCTGAGTAACTGTTGGACACAGAAGTGGTTGGACAGCGAAGTTGTGGGATCTGAGTATGTGAACTTGACCTCCTGCTTCTTCTTAGCTGTGTGGACTGGGTAATTTATTAAAGCAGTATTACCTCACATCCCCTGGATAATAAGTGCTACCTACATGAGCTGGGTGTGTATGTGGACACATATCAATCCACTCTGGCCCACAGAGCCTGCTCCATGACTGTGTCTATATTCCTGTCTCAGTGCTTCTTACCTGAGTCTGTTAGCCACTGTCGTTTGTTTCCTTTGTTACAGAGAAGCAGGAACATTTAAAACATGTTTATTTTGTATCATCTGTGCATACAGAATATGGATCACTCAGATAATGTGTGTGTGTGCCCGAGTGGAATTGTCTGGTAGTAACAGGTGTAGGTCTATGTATTGATGGACTACTATCTCTGTTTTAAATCCAAAATTAAAGTTATATAAAATGTAACATAGTAATTCATTTCTATATTTTTGCTTTAGTTCTTCACCTTCTACATTCCCTAAGAATTTCGCATGGCCAGCTTTTCCATTCGCCCACTAAATAGTTGAAGTTTCAAATTCATTTTGTGTCTCAATTGCTCGTAAGATTCTGGCCAACACTGATGCTTCCTTGCCCTGAAGCACTGGGGTATTATTTCTAGAGGTATACTGTCTATTTTCTGTGGTTTAATAATTGATCTTTCTTGGCTTTCTACTGGAATATAGAAAGAGAAAAATTAGAATAGTGGAAAAAAAAGGAAGTTTTTGGCCAATTTTATGTTGCCTCTGGGGCCTCTGTGTCAAAAAGATAAATCTGGGGTTTGATATGTTTGGCCTCTGCTGAGGTCTTTCTCCCAGTCCACACTGGCTGCACCCCTTCACATACGACGTAATGCAGGAAAGCAAAACGTGCAGTGTGGCTCAGAATTTAGAATAAGACCTTTATGCTTTTAAAGCTGGCCAGTATGAAAGTGTGAAGCTAGTAAATTAACACAGGGGTGATGTAAATGTTTACTAATACAGGTGTTAAAGCAAAGTAATACTACATCTATAAAACTTACGACAGCAGAAAAATGCACGTGTATATCCCATGTGTTCTGTCTCTTGTGAGAGCTGTGGAGGAGCACATATGCAGCCGAAGCTCACGATGCTTTCTGGCATTTTAGAGAGAACTTTCTCTGAACAGCATGGGATGCAAACACCCCATTTTCTGTGATCGTCCTTTATGTGATAATAAATTATGATTTGTTAACCTGTAGTGTCTACGGGATAGAAAAAAAATTCTTATATTTAAGGCTTTTTATGTTATCCTTTTAGATTTTAGAAATATTTCTTTTAGGTAACAAATCTAATTCCTTCTCAGTCATTCCCTCCGCCCCTTTCAATCACTTTTCTAGTTTTTAAATGATATGATCTTAGCCTTGGTGGGAAGAAATAGGAAGAAAATGTGTTTTTACATTCAGAAGTATGCTTTTTTATTTCTCTGAAGAAATATAGGCAACGCACTATATAGGCTTTTACTTTTTTCATCATCATCATCATCATCATCATCATCATCATTATTTATTTGGCTTTTGTAAAAAGAAAATCAATTGACACAAGAGTTCACACACCTGTAATCCCAGCACTCTGAACTGAGGCAGAAGGACCTCCACAAGCTTGAAGCAAGCCAGAAGGAAATGGCTGTGGGGGGGGGGGGGGGGGGGGGGGGGGGGGGGGGGGGGGGGGGGGGGGGGGGGGGGGGGGGGGGGGTCTGGGGGGGGGGGGGGGGTGGGGGGGGGGGGGGGGGGGGGGGGGGGGGGGGGGGGGGGGGGGGGGGGGGGTGGGGGGGGGGGGGGGGGGGGGGGGGGGGGGGGGGGGGGGGGGGGGGGTGGGGGGGGGGGGGGGGGGGGGGGGGGGGGTGGGGGGGGGGGGGGGGGGGGGGGGGGGGGGGGGGGGGGGGGGGGGGGGGGGGGGGGGGGGGGGGGGGGGGGGGGGGGGGGGGGGGGGGGGGGGGGGGGGGGGGGGGGGGGGGGGGGGGGGGGGGGGGGGGGGGGGGGGGGGGGGGGGGGGGGGGGGGGGGGGGGGGGGGGGGGGGGGGGGGGGGGGGGGGGGGGGGGGGGGGGGGGGGGGGGGGGGGGGGGGGGGGGGGGGGGGGGGGGGGGGGGGGGGGGGGGGGGGGGGGGGGGGGGGGGGGGGGGGGGGGGGGGGGGGGGGGGGGGGGGGGGGGGGGGGGGGGGGGGGGGGGGGGGGGGGGGGGGGGGGGGGGGGGGGGGGGGGGGGGGGGGGGGGGGGGGGGGGGGGGGGGGGGGGGGGGGGGGGGGGGGGGGGGGGGGGGGGGGGGGGGGGGGGGGGGGGGGGGGGGGGGGGGGGGGGGGGGGGGGGGGGGGGGGGGGGGGGGGGGGGGGGGGGGGGGGGGGGGGGGGGGGGGGGGGGGGGGGGGGGGGGGGGGGGGGGGGGGGGGGGGGGGGGGGGGGGGGGGGGGGGGGGGGGGGGGGGGGGGGGGGGGGGGGGGGGGGGGGGGGGGGGGGGGGGGGGGGGGGGGGGGGGGGGGGGGGGGGGGGGGGGGGGGGGGGGGGGGGGGGGGGGGGGGGGGGGGGGGGGGGGGGGGGGGGGGGGGGGGGGGGGGGGGGGGGGGGGGGGGGGGGGGGGGGGGGGGGGGGGGGGGGGGGGGGGGGGGGGGGGGGGGGGGGGGGGGGGGGGGGGGGGGGGGGGGGGGGGGGGGGGGGGGGGGGGGGGGGGGGGGGGGGGGGGGGGGGGGGGGGGGGGGGGGGGGGGGGGGGGGGGGGGGGGGGGGGGGGGGGGGGGGGGGGGGGGGGGGGGGGGGGGGGGGGGGGGGGGGGGGGGGGGGGGGGGGGGGGGGGGGGGGGGGGGGGGGGGGGGGGGGGGGGGGGGGGGGGGGGGGGGGGGGGGGGGGGGGGGGGGGGGGGGGGGGGGGGGGGGGGGGGGGGGGGGGGGGGGGGGGGGGGGGGGGGGGGGGGGGGGGGGGGGGGGGGGGGGGGGGGGGGGGGGGGGGGGGGGGGGGGGGGGGGGGGGGGGGGGGGGGGGGGGGGGGGGGGGGGGGGGGGGGGGGGGGGGGGGGGGGGGGGGGGGGGGGGGGGGGGGGGGGGGGGGGGGGGGGGGGGGGGGGGGGGGGGGGGGGGGGGGGGGGGGGGGGGGGGGGGGGGGGGGGGGGGGGGGGGGGGGGGGGGGGGGGGGGGGGGGGGGGGGGGGGGGGGGGGGGGGGGGGGGGGGGGGGGGGGGGGGGGGGGGGGGGGGGGGGGGGGGGGGGGGGGGGGGGGGGGGGGGGGGGGGGGGGGGGGGGGGGGGGGGGGGGGGGGGGGGGGGGGGGGGGGGGGGGGGGGGGGGGGGGGGGGGGGGGGGGGGGGGGGGGGGGGGGGGGGGGGGGGGGGGGGGGGGGGGGGGGGGGGGGGGGGGGGGGGGGGGGGGGGGGGGGGGGGGGGGGGGGGGGGGGGGGGGGGGGGGGGGGGGGGGGGGGGGGGGGGGGGGGGGGGGGGGGGGGGGGGGGGGGGGGGGGGGGGGGGGGGGGGGGGGGGGGGGGGGGGGGGGGGGGGGGGGGGGGGGGGGGGGGGGGGGGGGGGGGGGGGGGGGGGGGGGGGGGGGGGGGGGGGGGGGGGGGGGGGGGGGGGGGGGGGGGGGGGGGGGGGGGGGGGGGGGGGGGGGGGGGGGGGGGGGGGGGGGGGGGGGGGGGGGGGGGGGGGGGGGGGGGGGGGGGGGGGGGGGGGGGGGGGGGGGGGGGGGGGGGGGGGGGGGGGGGGGGGGGGGGGGGGGGGGGGGGGGGGGGGGGGGGGGGGGGGGGGGGGGGGGGGGGGGGGGGGGGGGGGGGGGGGGGGGGGGGGGGGGGGGGGGGGGGGGGGGGGGGGGGGGGGGGGGGGGGGGGGGGGGGGGGGGGGGGGGGGGGGGGGGGGGGGGGGGGGGGGGGGGGGGGGGGGGGGGGGGGGGGGGGGGGGGGGGGGGGGGGGGGGGGGGGGGGGGGGGGGGGGGGGGGGGGGGGGGGGGGGGGGGGGGGGGGGGGGGGGGGGGGGGGGGGGGGGGGGGGGGGGGGGGGGGGGGGGGGGGGGGGGGGGGGGGGGGGGGGGGGGGGGGGGGGGGGGGGGGGGGGGGGGGGGGGGGGGGGGGGGGGGGGGGGGGGGGGGGGGGGGGGGGGGGGGGGGGGGGGGGGGGGGGGGGGGGGGGGGGGGGGGGGGGGGGGGGGGGGGGGGGGGGGGGGGGGGGGGGGGGGGGGGGGGGGGGGGGGGGGGGGGGGGGGGGGGGGGGGGGGGGGGGGGGGGGGGGGGGGGGGGGGGGGGGGGGGGGGGGGGGGGGGGGGGGGGGGGGGGGGGGGGGGGGGGGGGGGGGGGGGGGGGGGGGGGGGGGGGGGGGGGGGGGGGGGGGGGGGGGGGGGGGGGGGGGGGGGGGGGGGGGGGGGGGGGGGGGGGGGGGGGGGGTGGGGGGGGGGGGGTGGGGGGGGGGGGGTGGGGGGGGGGGGGGGGGGGGGGGGGGGGGGGGGGGTGGGGGGGGGGGGGGGGGGGGGGGGGGTGGGGGGGGGGGGGGGGGGGGGGGGGGGGGGGGGGGGGGGGGGGGGGGGGGGGGGGGGGGGGGGGGGGGGGGGGGGGGGGGGGGGGGGGGGGGGGGGGGGGGGGGGGGGGCTCAAAATAGACAAAAATAAAAATGCCCATTGTTTCATTAAAAACGTCCTACTTTGTGTGCCTAATTTTTTTTCTTCATTGTCCCAGATACTCGATTTTGAATTTTTATGTGAAATATCGAGATTTTGTTGGAACAAAACAGGCACCTGGCCAGCCTGTGCTGCCCCAGCCTGTGCCCCCTAGCCTGTGCTGCCCCAGCCTGTGCTGCCCCAGCCTGTGCCCCCCAGCCTGTGCTGCCCTAGCCTGTGCTGCCCCAGCCTGTGCCCCCCAGCCTGTGCTGCCCTAGCCTGTGTCCCCCAGCCTGTGCTTCCCCAGCCTGTGCCCCCCAGCCTGTGCTGCCCCAGCCTGTGCCCCCCAGCCTGTGCTGCCCCAGTCTGTGCCCCCCAGCCTGTGCTGCCCCAGCCTGTGCCACTCAGCCTGTGCTGCCCCAGCCTGTGCTGCCCCAGTCTACCCCCCAGCCTGTGCTGCCCCAGCCTGTGCCCCTCAGCTGCACTCTGCAGCTCCAGCCTCCAACCGGAAGATCCTTGCCAAGCACAAAGTGCATGCATTCCAAGCTATTTAATGACACAAATGACCTTTCCAGATACAAGGCCTGAGCTCTGCAGGCTCCCTCAGTGGGGAAAGCCATTAGGGTCAGAGCACCTCCCCTCTGTCTTGGTCATTCATGGAATGAGCTTGTCTGTGTGGTTTGAAATGTAACCCTGATGTGTGCTTTTTGGATTTTTTTTCTTCTCTACTCCCCTTCTCCCTCCCTCCCTCCCTCCCTCCCTCCTTCTCTCTCTCTCTCTCTCTCTCTCTCTCTCTCTCTTTCTCTCTCTCTCTCTCTCTCTCTCTTTCCCTCTGCCTCCCCCCTATCTCTCTCCCCTCCCTCTCCCTCTCTCTTTTTAAATGAGCCTTGCAAGACTTCATTCATGAGAATGTTCGTTCCTGACCTCCTTGGGTGAGACAGAAAAATTCCTTGTTATTTATCTCACTTCCATCTCCTTAGCCTACTGGGGATAAGAATGAGGGGTCGTTTAAACATTTAAAATTTAGAACTCTTTTGGCCTCCAAAAAAAAAAAGAAAAACCACAAAGTTAAAAACCTCGTGAATTTTATATTTTACCTTTATGTAAAAGAACACTTTTCTATCAGTGGTCACTTTTAAATGTCTGAAAGAGAGTGCGGAGTAGGGAAGGGCCCCGGATTGAAGCCACTCTCAGGCAGAGCAGGTGGCTCTCAGAGTAAGTGGTGACCCAGCTGCAAGTATCTGTGAATGAATAACCTAGAAAACAAGATCTACCTCTTGAACATTTCATGCGTCTGACTACCATGTTCTGGAATACGAGGATTTCTGTCTGTTCCGGGCCTGTAACTGTATTCACAAGAATACAGTCATCAAGGCACTGATAACAACCATCCCATAGTGTTGCTCTATCACTTTCTATCAGAACAACACATAGTTGCTTGGGAACAGGGGATTCATACAGCCCACGACCTGCAGCAGGTCTTACCGGAATGCAGTTAAAGCTCTAAGATACAGTGTGTTACATGTGTAGTCTTATTCTAAGGTGCATTGTTTTAAACAAAAATGGCTCGACTCTATTTTGTAGTTGGGAATGGCTTTCAATGAGCAGGAAAGGTCAAGGTTGCTGCGGTCGAATCCCTGGCTGAATATAGTGTATGTGCCCCAGATGTACTCGTGGGAAGTGGTAAAGCGAAATGAACTTTTGAAACCCATCGTCTCTCAGGAAATGTAGTAACATAAATTTGCGTTTTTAAAAGCCTATATTAAAATGCATACTTAAAAGTGAAGAATTGGGGCTTGAGAGATGACTTGGTGTTTAAGATCGATTGCCACTATTTCTGAAAACCCAAGTTCTGGTCCTAGCACCTGCGTCAGGGTGCTCACGAATGCATCAGGGGATCTGATGCCCTCTTCTGGCCTCTGTGAGTACCTGCATGCACATGGCACATTCTCTTCTATTCTGCACACTATCTGCTCACTATCACTCTTCCTATCATCTTCAATTTTGTTTAGTGAACACACCCCCACATTGCTATAATAAACCCAATCTTCACTGTGGGAAGTCCTTCTCATATACCACTGTATATTCGTTTTTGTTTAGAGTGTTGGCATTGGTGCTCATAAAAGAGGATAGCCATTGATTAGCCCTTGCAAATTTGTGGAGTCAGGGTTGTTCTAGTCTCAAACTGACTTGGAAAGTCTATCTGTTATGGTTTGGCTAGGAAGGTTCTGAGAAGGGCTCACATGTTGAGGGTGTGGTCCAGAGTAGATGGAGCTATTTTGGAAAATTCTTAAAAATCTAGGCTGTTGAATCTACCTGAAAGAATTAGGTGAGTGAGGCCATGTCTTTGCTGACTCTGGCCCCTTCAGTATTTCCTTCTCTGCTTTCCAACCACCTTGAGATGAATAGCTTCCCCTACACGTGCTCCTGCCACCGTGTTGTTCTTGCCAAGCTTATAAAGCCGAGCATGCGTGGGCTAGGTGGGCAGAAACCATGAGCTTAAAAGAATTTTACTGCCTTTGAGACAGTGATGTCAGACATTTTGTTACAGCAGCAAGAAAATTTAATACAATCACCCTTTTGTTGGTTCTGGGAAAGTTTATATAAAATTAGTCTCAATTTTTTTCTCAAGTTCTTAGACTAGTTCACAACTGAAATCATTTTTAGCTGGGAAAGGTTGTGTGTGTGTGTGTGTGTGTGTGTGTGTGTGTGTGGGTGTTGATGTGTTACAGATTCTTTTAATTTCAGCTGATAGATCTTTTATAGCTAAATGATGTAAGTTTTGGTAAGTTGTTTTTCAAGGAAATCATTGATTTTAGGTAAATTTCCAAGTAAGTTCATTGGAACAAAACTGGCTCTATGGCCTTCCCAGTGCAACAGTGTGTTTTGTTTTTTATTTGAGGGATGTAGGTCTGGACTTTGTTCTTGATCAGTTAGTCTTCCTATAGGCACTAGTCTCCAGGGAAATAGCTTTTTAAATTATTCTTTGTTTTCTACTTGCTTATTTTCTGTGTGTATGTTTGTTGCTTTTTCTACTTAATTTCTTTTAGGTATGTTTTGTCTTTATTTTCCAACCACTGCAATAGCTCCTTAAATCAGTAGATTCTCAATAGCCTTTTCTAAAATTTTTATCTCAAATTAGATTTTTTTCTCAAATTCTTAGACAAGTTCATAATTGAACTTATTTTTAGCTTGCCTATTTAGATTTTGCATATCCTCAGACAACAGAATTAAATATAGAATCGTCAGATCTTTACAGTGGATTGAACTTCTTATTCTTTTGAAGTAGCCTTTTTGTCTCTAAATGCATCTTGCCTTTGTCCACTTTGTCTCTTATCAGGGAAGGAGTGTTGGTTGATCAGTCATACATTCTGATATTTGCTGTCACTATTTATTGACATGGCAAAAAATGAAGCCATTTAGATAGATCAAGAATGACTTGTGTATACACTACCAAATTAGACTTGTTGATTACATATCTGTGCGGGCGTGTCTTGTGGCAGTTGAATCACAGTAGGCCTAGTGTTCTGGACAGTCTAGGTGGGAGATATAAACTGAGAGTCCGCAGATGCCGCTGGTATTTGCAGTTGTTAGAATAGGTGAGGCCATCAAGAAATGGCACAGAACGAGAACAGAAGATAACCTAAGACTGAGCTCGAGAAACGTCCTTGTGTACACATCAAGTAATTAAAACTGTTTGAGGAGTGACCCAAAGGTGGAGGTAAAACCCAGAAGCACAGGAGATAATCAAAACTCAGGAAGGAAAAGACTTCAAGGACCAGAAGGTGTTCAGCTTCATCAGGTGCTGCCCAGGGTGATGCGAAGATGATAACCAGGAAGGAGCCTTTGTGCCCGGCAAACTGGTAGTCTTATCAAGAGCCCCTTCAGTGTCTCATATATTGGAGCATCCGAGAGGAAATGAGAACTGAAGGAGTGGAAACGGCACGTGTGAAAACATGGAAAGCCGTGACTTAGTACAGAGCCTGGGAAATATGGTTCTCTGAGAAGGGTGCATGGTGAGGAGGGGCTCTTCATGATTTTGTGGAGATGGTGAGTACCTGGAAATGCTGGTTCTTATGCGGTGATCCAATGGAGAAGGGAGGAAGAGGGGAGTAGAAAACATGCAGGAAGAGGCACCATGTGAAGAAGCAAGTAGTTTAGAACCCAAGTGTGGGCGGGTTTAGAGGACACAGAGTGCTCGCAGTAAAGGTGTTTTTTACCATTATCCATGGAGAACTACTGAAGAGGGTTGCTTTGTGCTGATGGAGTGCCAGACACAACAACTCGAAGACTAGAGATTATCATGTTTTTCTGAGGTGAATGGTCACTGGCCCCAGACATGTGAGCAGAACATCATGGGGTCAGGAGCATGAGGTGGAAGAGAAGTTTGCCTCATGGTAGACAGGAAGCGGAGAGAAAAAAACAGGAAGTAGGTATGGGCAAAACACTTCCAAGGACCTTTCCTTGTGACTCATTTTCTCCAGGTAGGCTGATCTCCTTAAATTACTAGAACTTTCTAAGTAGCAAGGTGGGCTGGGATGAAGAATTTAACACATGAGTCTTTGGGGGGTACATCGTATTCGAACATAACAATATTTAAGCAGAAAGTTACTTGACTGGGTATTTCTAGAAGCTATATCATTTTGTTGTTATAAGTAAGAAATCTGAATTCCTAATGAGTGGCTGAAAGCACAAAACCAAGTTAGGAGGCCGTTGCAGACAGGTATGAAGTGCTGAAACCTCAGATGAGGCTGGAGCACAAAGACTGGAGATGTAATCAAGAGATAAAACCAGGAGGACATGGATATTAAATATGGAGAATCAGAGAAGCCTTTCTCCTTTTCAGGTTAGATAATCCAGGGTCATATTTGTGATTTTAAGGTTGGTTTTCAATGTCTGTAACTATAAATGAAGAATTAGTGCAGTCTGTAGTGGCTGACAAATATCAGAGTTTGGCTTAGCTTCTCTGCACCTGAAAGCTGCTTGCAGAAATCCAGTAGAAATGTAGTCCTGGTGATTTTAAAAGAACTGTTTAAGTAAGTCTCTAAGGGCAGCACAGCCCAGAAAGGTCCCTCATTGGCCAGCTTTGTTTTCTAGACTTTCTGGCCTCTGTCATTTCTTGTTGCTTATCTTAGGCTGCTTCAAATAGATTTGTAACCGTCAAGATCCCCCCACATTTTTTCTCTTGCCCTTCTCTCTGGTTCTTCCATTGGCATGGAAATCAGACTACACAAAGACATTGGTTTTTGCTGTTTTTCTGGCTCGCCCATTTCCCAGAACTAAATTATTATCCATAACACATAAGGACCATATTCTCCAGCCCTGTGGATATTGCCAGACCTCAGTGGACCTTTTTAGAAAGGTTCAACAATATCCTATTGTATTGTCTGGATGCTCTCCAAGTCCAGTTTTTAATTTCCTATTGGCTAAATTTTATTTTTTCTTCAGGCCTTGTGCTCATCTTCTGCTCACTGCTGGCTTTTCTCTGTGCTGTGAGAAAGACCTTAATCTCTTTTGGGCCAGCAGCCATGCCATTTTAAAATTCCTCTGGGCAGGCATCCTGCTAACATCTTTCAGTTCCACTTTTTGGCTGGGGTTTAGAGTCTGCTGGTCGACCTCCACTCCTTTCAATAAAGAGTGTGAGGTCTGTGAGTCTCCTGAGCAGAAGCCCTGTGTCCCTTTTAATACAAGGCCCTTTTATGTGACTGTTTTCCTAAAATTCTGGCACTAAATATTAAACCAGTTGCTGAGATCAGTAAGATCTCAGCTGAAATAGTAAGTCATTTCCTTCTGATGAATAGATTGAAGAACATCCATGCTAGATAGATATCAGCCTGTGTCTTCCTGAGGCTAGCATACCATCAGAGCCTGGTATGTATTTTTCCAGGAGTCTCTTCGATAAACATCTTTGGAAACTACTGTGCTCTGGTTTCTAGATTTCAGTATGATGGTTTGTCTTGTGTTGAGGTCTGTTTAAGAACAGGAGGTCCTTCTAAACTGTAAGTCGCGATGCCAAGCGAGTGGCAGACGGCATAGTTTGATTCCCATCTTTCCAGTGAACATGCTCCATTATGCTTGTTGGGCTCCCAGTGTGGTTGTATTCATTACGCAGGGGCAACATTTTATAAGCATCTCTAAAAGAGGCAAGCCTACATGTTGAACGGAGCCTTCAATATGGATTTATAATGTGATCCTCAACAAGGACCATCTCTACCACTTACTGCTTTTCTTCCTTGACAGAAGTCACTTCCCTCTCTAGGCCTCAGTTTGCTGGTTCCTAAAATGAAGAGGCCAATCTAGATAAAACTGGAATATCCTTTAAGTCAGGATGAGCAATGTGATTCATGTAAAAATGTCCTTATACCAACATAGCAGCCACTATGGAGATTTTGTAAATGGCCAATCACCACAAATAGCACCCCCATTCCTATTATCTCTCTTGCTAGAGTATCCCATCCCTACCAGCTCTCTTGATAGAATATCTTAGAGGCAGGAGGGTGGGTCATTGATGAGGCTTTCCCCCCTAGTGGGTGGATTTCTCTCGCTTGGAAATTGGGAGGAGAAAAAAAATCTACAAAGCATAGATGTTAAGTGTCTGAGAAAACAAGGCACTTTTCTTCATAACGGAAAATCGAACAAAACTGAAGAATTTGTCCTAACAAAATAGACATAAATGCACCTTTCTTGTGATATACATAGACTTTTCTGAATGTGACACCTAATAGGACCATTGGTGTTTGTTATGAGTTTTAGTGCCAAGGTCTTTGAAGACAATTTTAATTTCTTGTTCAGCCTATAGGCTTCAAGGCCCATTCTGTTTTAAAAAAATCATATTAAATCTTCCATGTTTTTTTCCCCAATTTTATTGTTCACTTTACCAAAGTGAGATGATGAAGACTAGGTGACCTTTATTAACCTTTATTTGGGAAATAAAGGAAACATAGTTGGAGTTCTGTCCTACTATGTGGGTTCTGAAAAACTTTTGGCTGGTTAAGAAAGTATATTGACTAAAAAACTTACAGATGTGCAAAAGTTATCTGCCGAAAAGGTAAACTGTTAAGACCTTAAAAGTTTGGATTTGTCAGCCATGGACATGGTTACCTTCTAATGCCAGCGGCTGGCAGGTCTAAGGAGCCTGACTGTGTTCCATTTGCCTTTCTAATGTTTAAAAGGCTTTTTAGGAAGTCAGGTTGGTGACCCACTTACCTTGTGGGTATTATTGTTTCTTGACTTCATTTACATTGAAACATCAATATTTACCTCTCCTTTTTTTTTCTCAATAAAATAATATGAAGAGAAGAACTGTATGAGAAATTAGCAGTTCTTAGGATAGTATGCCTGTTACGTGTGGATAGATGACTGAGCAGTCACTAGACAGTCGATTCCAACAGATTCTAGCTTTGGAGGTAGTGTTACTAGTGTTGATTTCTGGCATGTCCCTTACCAGATTCATATGAAAATTGCTGTGGACATCTTGACAGTAAACAAAGAAAATGTGATGTTTAGATGATTCAAAAGTTAGACTCAAGCTCCAAAATCAACCTCAGCAAAAACAGAATGATGTTCACCTATCCAGATAGACAAATATATATATATATAGATATATATAGATATAGATATAGATATAGATGTATGTATATATATATATATATATATATATATATATATATATTTGTGACCTCACAATCATCAAAGAAAGTGAAATAATTTTTATGTAGGTCATTAAAGAAGTGAAACGGACTGGTGATATCGAGCTCAGTGGGAGAGAGCTTGCCTGTCCCAACTGAGACCTGAAACCGGTGTTTTCCTTCAGTTGAGCTATTACCTCACCTCACTGTTGAAAACAAGGAACTGCAGAGTTTGCGTTATATCATTTTTACAAAACATTAATTGTTGAACAGCTAGTCTCCAGCAGGCATTTCGCACTCCTTTGTCTTATTCATTCCAGTCCAAAGCATTACTCATCTAAACTTGCTTGGTGAATCATTGTTACAGTAAACTGAGTCTGCAAGACGCCCAGTAATTCACAGCCAGCTGGGGGCTTGTTCACCTTCAGACCAGTTATTTAGTTCCTGTGCTGCTGAACAGTAATCAGAGGTCATCATCTGCTGGAACTGCATGAAATTAATAAAAAGGAAAGCGAGATACCTAATCATAAGGATCTGGGCTGAGAAGCCGATAGGTTTCAGGCAGCTGAATGCCCTTTTTTTCTCCCACTTTAGTGGAGAAATAAGTTGTTAGTGAGGGTGTGTTGACAGTTCCCCATCCCTTCAAGCCCAGTCCAGGCAAGGAAGAAAGAGGGGTAGTGATATCTGCCTCTGGAGTAGTTGAGGAAAGGTGCCACGAGGGAGGTGCCCCCTTAAGCTAACTCCGGAAGGAGCAGTATGTGTTCCTGAGCAAAGCTGGAAGTGGGAGAGCCAGTCGAACAAGGAGTTTATACCACTTTAAAGTCAGCGAGACCTTCCTCTAGTTCACCCGAGGGGCTGGAGTTAAAAGGGAGAAGGTTATCTGGGAACTACTACCACATGTGTAGTCGGGAGCCAGATGAAGGAAGCCTTGCACTCCAGCCAAGAAGAGGTAGTGAACATTTTGAGTAAGGGAAAGGCATGAGTGGACTTACATTTTGCAGAGAGCACAACGACAACAGTTAGGTAGGGAGTGGGTTAGAGGGAGGGGCAGGACTGGAGATAAGGAAGCCAAGTAGAGTGTAAGGAGTATCCAGAAAGATAAGAGGATGGGTTAGAGCAACAGAGGGAGTTTTTAGAAGGGAAGGGATGGCATTAAGATTTCTGGCATGAGTGTGTGGTTGGAATTGCTGGTGAAGGGTGCATAGGAGACACTGGGCTGATGTGAGGAGGGCAGCAAATTTGCTACTGACGTGTCTATTTGGCTTTAGATAAATGTTTCAGCAGGACAGAGCTCAAGCTCTCAGAGAGACTGGGGATCCATCAGCATGTACATGGTAACTGAAGAATTGCTGACTTTCCAGGCCCCAGAAGCCTGCAGTGCGAAGAACAACATAAGCTCTTTGGCAGATGCCTGCTTCAAGAAGTCCAAAGTTAGCGGTAGCCTGTGTAAAGTCAGTCAGTGAAGGATTAGAGTTCCTTCTCACCATCACAATCAGTGAACTAGCCACAATCCCAGATTTCCCATCAGTCTAATTAGATTTGCTATATTAGATGCCGTGCGGAAGATTTGCTTGTTTAGGTGTGAAATAATTGCACTGAGTTTTCAATTCAAGTTAGGTGGAAAAGAAGAATGGTGATGAGAGAAAATTCTCACCCATGTCAATTTAAACAGGGTTTAAATTCTCTGTCCAAAGTCAGCTGTTAGGCTTGATAAAGATGATGGCAGAAAATAAAAAAACAATTAAGAATAAGAGGTGTACCTGGGGGAAGGGCTGAAGGGGGAAGGGTCAAAGATGAAGCCTTACAATTCACCCCAGGGCTCTGGTTGTTGAAGCCGAGAGTCTGGGAGGGCAGATGGGGAACGTGGCATGCCGTAGATCCGAGGAATTCTGAGCTCTGCCAGATGTTCACCTGCAGGCCATGGAAGGTAGAACAAGAATAATACTAACATTGATGAACATGGGAAGTGTGTTCAAGGTGTGGGTGTTCACTAGAGGTCAATGGGGGCTGACTAGAGAATTGGTGTAAGCATCTGTGTTTCAGTGGGACAGGTAGGGAAATGGTAGGTCATTGAGGATGAAGATGATTGCAACACTGAAGAAGGAACAAAAGAGGTATTTAAAATATGGGGGAGGGGTGGCTGGAGAGATGGCTCACTGGATAAGAATACTTGTTGCTCTGCAGAAGATCTGGGTTTAAGTCCTAGTACCCAAATGGTAGCTCATAACCACCTGTAACTTCAGTTCCAAGGGGCCCAGCGCCCTCTTCCGACCTCTATAGGCAGCAGCAGGCACATATATGATGCACGTACATCCAAGTAGGCAAAACACCCATACAGAGAAAAGTAACTCCAGAAAATAAAAATGATTTTTAAGTATAAAGATTAATTGAAAAATAGGGTGCCTGTTTACAGAAAGGAACTGGGCATCCTTAGATCTGGAAACGAATCACACAGAAACAAGGCAGAGAGTGTAGACAACCCTTTATGAAATGTTTTGCATTAATGACACAGAAAAGCAGCAGATGCAGGTGAGATTTGGTGAGAGATTTTCCAAGTGATGTTAACACTTCAAAAGGCAGTGGGAGGGGGGCAAGGAGGAGTAACTGAAGATGCTTGAGAAGGGTGCACAGGGGGACTAGGGTGACCACAGGCTGTCAGGATGGGCGTGGCCTGGCCTTGAAAGCAGAGGGGCAGCTTTCATGGAGTAGAGGAAAACGAAGGAAACTTTGATTTAATAATGTACATGTTGCAATTAAAAAATAAGACAGCCTGATTTTACGCTTGATAATATCAGCGTTGGACAATTTGTTGAGTTCTGAGGTAGAAGGAGCAGAAAGCATGGTGGATGGAAGTGTTCACAGTGACTGAACAGAAATGGGAAGGGAAGGAGTGTGGGGACAGTAGCCAGAAAGAGAAGGGAGGACTCCAGCTGGAAGTCTGCTGTAATTATAATTAAGACGTTTTATAAGAACATGTTAATTAATGTGGAAAAAGCACAAGGTCAATGTCTATGACCAGGTTTTCTGAGAACAAAATGAGCTCCTGTGTCAGAATATCCTGTTAAGTAACTGTCATTTTGGATCTTGAGTAGCTGTAATCTGGTGACACGTAATTTTTCTCATGAGCAGCTGGAGCAGCCCGCCTCATCCAATTCTCATGGTTATCGGCAGGATTGAGTAAGCCGCGTTTCTTCCCACAGCTCCATGGTTGGAACTCATTCTAGCATTTACTATATCCCAAAGAAGGGGCACATGAAAACTGAATTGAGGGTGCTGGAGAGATGGCTCAGTGGTTAGGAGCACTGGTTGCTCTTTCAGAGGACCCAAGTTTGATCCCAGCACCCACGTGGTGTCTCACAACCACCTGAAACGCCCTCTTCTGGCCTCCATGGGCACTGCACCCACATGCTCCACATGGACACATTCAGGCAAAACTCCCATACACATAAAAGTAAATGAATATCCTTTTAAAAACTGCATTTCGATGTCCTGTTACCTGGGTCTTAAAGGCAATAGTCAAGAAAACAAACAACAAATACATGCAAGGGTACAGAGGGTGGAGGGTGAGGATTCCTTATCCACTGCCAGTGAGAATGTAAGCTAGTGCAACCAATGTGAGAATCCATAAGGAGGTTCCTCGAAAATTGAACTACTATATGAGCCAGATATAATGGCTCCTTATACACCCAAAGGGCCCTAAGTCAACACACAACATATTTGGACATCCATGTTCATCGCAGCACTATTCACAGTGGCCAAGCCATGCACTCACCCTTGTTGTCCATCGACAGATTAATGGAAGAAAACATAATAATATATATATGTTTTATATGATATCATATTATATAATATATTATATAATATACTATATTATTATATATGTACTATATTATATATATTATATAAATTATATAATATATTATATAATATACATATTATATAATAGAGTTTCATTCAACCATAAAAAGAAAGAAATTATGCCATTTTTCAGGAATAGGTGGAGGTAGACATTGTCATATTACCTAAAATATGCCAGGCTCAGAGAGAAAAATATCATATATTTTCCCTCATATGCAAAATCTCTCCGTATATATACATTTAAAGAAATGAAAGTCGCAGGTAACTGTTTGGGGGATAGAAAAGGGGACCTAGAGAGGGCAATGGGAGGGTGGGTGCGAACAAAGAATGTGATGTGCATACATGGCGTCGGTCCAGGAAGCTCATTATTTTGCATAATACCTATACATTAACAAAAATAAGGTTTTTCCCTTATTTTTTCCTGAAGGAAAATAAAACTGACTTTGAAAATACAGACTTAAAACATTTAGGAAATACTGACCGTGGCTAATTGTGGCAGTCATTTCAGTGTGAAAATATTTCCTGAGGAAAAGTCAATATTTTCTCGTAGACCCCAGTAGTTTAGCTACTAAACCATTCTCATCAAAGCATTTTATTAACATGTGAGATGTTTTTAAATGTCGTTCTGTGCAAACATGATCCTCTGTGTTTACCCATCGTGTACAGCACGCCTTTGCTTATCCACCCTGTGCCTGGTGTTTGTCAATCTGTGTTCATTTCCTGTCTGATGTCCAATGTCTTTTTTTCAGATATTGATGAATGTGTAAACAACACTGTGTGTGACAGTCATGGGTTCTGTGACAACACAGCTGGCTCTTTCCGCTGCCTCTGTTATCAGGGCTTCCAGGCCCCACAGGATGGGCAAGGGTGTGTGGGTGAGTTTTTGGTTTCTGTTTTGTTTCCCCATCTCATTGTGTTTCATGTGTCTTTTCCAAAAGAAATAAAAGTTATCAAAATAGGAAAACTTAAGCAGGAAACTTTTCACCATGGTTTGATTTTTATCATGTGATTTGAGATTGTGCACATTATGTGTCCTTTGGCCTCTGAAGAGTTTCGGGACATTAAGAAAGAAGTATAAGTTATTTAAGATTATTTTTAAAGGACATCTGTTTAAACCTAGCTGTGCCGTCCTCTATCTCCAGGAATGAAGTCTGCCATGTGGTATAGCTTGCTTGTCTTTGACATGCATCTCCTTCAGCGGTGTGTTTAAGGAAAGTGCTGGTTCTGGGAACAGCACCAACATGATAATGCTTCCGATTGTGCAACTGTTATGGGATAGACAGGGCTGGGGAAACTCTCATGCCATCAGATGTCCTAGAGTGTAGTCCAGCACAGGCTCATAGAGGAGAGCTCATCTTTCACACTCTAATCAGCTGTGAATTCTTCAAACTTGTTATGAAACATCCTTTCTGTTAAAGCAGTTTCGTGGGAAAAGGGGGAGTTGTAGAGTTTCCAGCTCCACAGATTATACAGCTTTTTAAAAATTCTTCTTAGTAGAGAAAAGAGCTATGTTTGCCACAAGGCAGGTGGCACTTGAGGAGAAGGCAGTGACTTATTTGCTTTGACAACTTGCCAGTCCAGCATTAGTTCCTTTACCATCCAGACCTGAGCTGGACAACAAAATCTGTTCAAAGGCTAGATTATATCACTTGAATTGTAACTTCTTCTCTGGTATTAATTATGGAAACTCAGTTAATTCCTAATGACAGAAAAAAATATTTAGGAAGCAGTAATGTAGTTTTCACAATTTCACATAAACATCAGCTAATCAAAAACCATGTCACCAGTCAAGAATTATAGGAAGATACAGCTGTTTAACAATATAGATTAAGATCATCCTATGAGACTTTCTCATATGGATTTGGCCAGGCCCTATGGTACAAGCTTCTAATCCCAGCTATTCTGAAGGATGAAGTTACATCTGGAGTTACAGATGGTTGTGAGCTACCATGTGGGTTTCAAGTAAGTTCAAGATCAGCTTGGGTAACAAGAGCCAGTTTCAAAATCTAAATTTAGCAAACAAACAAAGAAGAAGAAAGACTAAGGACATAATTTAGTGGGGAAGCTTGTACCTAAAATATGAGAGGATTGCTAATGTCCAGTCCCCAGTACCAATGCATTAACAGTGGGATTTGCTTATGTTTTGATTCATGGCCCATGATGTGACCCCTTCTTATCTTCCAGCTTTGCACCTCCTCTGCTTTCATGAGCCAGCAACATTGGGCTGCTCATGGATGGTCACATCACTGGTCATTTCCTGGCTGTCACTTGCTCCTTCTGCTGTGGTTAATCTCCCCTGTGTATAACATTTAGTCTACAGCAAGTGCTCAGTATGTGCAGTTAACTGCTTGATGTTAAAATATCAGATGTTGACTCCACATAGCTCCAAAGCCCCTGCTTACTGTCCATTCTAATGAGATTAATAAGTGTACTGGAGCCATATTGATTTTCTGGTCTGGCACATAGAACACTGCCCTTAAAGAAGGGGTATTGGTTGTTATTTTAATAAGCTCAACAAATACCATTTTTTGTCTATTTATCATTGTTTATGAGATATTAAGGGGAGGTGCTGGAGAGATGGCTCAGTGGTTAAGAGCACTGGCTATTCTTTCAGAGGACCTGGGTTTGATTCCCAGCACCCACATGTTAGCTCACAACCATCTGTAACTCCAGTTCCAGGGGCCCTGACACTACCTTCTGGACTCTAAGGGCACCAAGCATCTTCATGGTGCACAGACATGTGTGCAAGCAAAACATTCATACACATAAAATAATAAAAAATATTTTAAAAAAGAAATATGAACTGAGTACCTATTATATGCACTTCTCCTCAAAGAATATTATATATCATTTAAGAGATAAGTCAATCTTGTGTCCAGTCTCTGGTTGTTCTGTTTCCTCTACTTGGGCCTGTTTCCATTTCCCACCATCTGTTCATCATTCAGATCTGGGTTCGATTATATTTCTCTAAAATGCCCCTGCATGGAAGAGTCAATATTGCATGCTTCTGAAGAGCACTGTCCCTTTAATTCCCAGCATTCCATGAAATTTGTGGGCTTTCTTAACTGATATCCCTGACTTGACTCTAACTTCTATAAAGGCATGAGCTTGGCCTGCCTGACTCAAGATCACTCCCTATGCACATGGGGGCCATATGGACCTGGCCTACATGAGTAAGCTATGACACACTTCTTGATCAGATGAATGCAGGCTGATAGGAGAGATGGCAATAGGCATGTTGGTGGTATGAGTTGCAAAGCAGAATTTTATTTGATATTATACACCCAAAATTAACAAATTTCTAAAGTCAAGTTTTCTGATGAGAATTATGGCCATGTTAATTAAAGATTTCAATTCCACTTTGCTGTATGCTACCATATCTTTTTATAAGTGAAACTCGGGTTAGTGGGTTTATCTCTGTCTATGGACAAAGTGAAATGGAAAAGTTAGGTAATATTATAAAACTTCGAGACTCACAAACATGTCCCAAAAAAATTAGCTATAGAAGTGAAAACTGATATTTTTTCCCTTCCTGGATAAGTTGGATAATTGCTCACATTGTTAAGCTTTGGAAAGATTCTCAGGTTATGCCTATGAAGCCTGGTATTTATACGTGTTAATGCAGAAGAACTGTGAGCTTCTCGGAGTCAAGCTGGGTACTGTGCTGACTGGGGAAGTCACCAGTAAAATTTTTAGAAGCCGAAAGATAAATGGTACTATTGGACAAAGTCAAAAGAACAAATCGCCTTTCTCTGGTGGCTGTGAACTACGGAGTGTTGAACAAATCTCCTGACTTCGCTTTAATTACATGGATTTAAAAATAGACAAAGGAGGCCTTCAGCAAGGTAGAGGTTATACTGTGGACATCGACAAAATAAGACAGTGGAATTGGCCATTAGTTATTGGTCCCATCGGTTCTACCTGAATTGTAAACGTTCCCTGATGAATACTCACTTGTGCCCTGTAATGCAGTCTATTGTTAATTTAGGCTGAAATTTATTTTCACACATGTAAGTATGTTTTCAAAGACCTTAAATTTTAAATCTAAGTTTTGGTTGCCAAAACGCCTCTGTTCCTGGTTTTTCCTTGCATGAGGATCCAGGAGTAGAGCTTTGGGTCATTTGTATGCTCAATACACTGACCCGCGGAGAAGACAGTGCTGGCTAGTCAAAGGGCTCACGGCGGTGAGCAATAACAGAGCAATCACATTGCAGTGAGGTTCCAGGCTGTTCCTGGAACTGGAGTTTAAAACCCAGCCCTTGTGTTTTCACCATCCTTTCTTCTGGACCAAATTGTGCAGCTCTGCCTGCAGGGGGTGGAAAGGACACGGTTGAGGGCTTGCTGGAGACCAACACATTTCCAGCAGCCATTGCTGTCCTTGGCACAGCTGGTACAATAAAGAGCTGTTGAGAGAGAGGCACACGTCTCACTTGATCTGTGCTCCCTTTTCCAGATGTGAACGAATGTGAGCTGCTCAGTGGTGTATGTGGGGAAGCTTTCTGTGAAAACGTGGAGGGGTCCTTCCTGTGTGTGTGTGCCGACGAGAACCAAGAGTATAGCCCCATGACTGGGCAGTGCCGCTCCCGGGCCACCGAAGGTAAGTCCCAGTGTCACTGTGCAGGGGTTGGAGAGTGTCTCTCAGGATGGGGCTGACCCAGGCTTAGGCTACATATTCTGGAGGTGAGACAGGACATGTCCTGACACAATCCTGGAAGCGGCTTAGGGTTATTATAGCTGTGATGAAAAACCATGACCAAAGAAACTTGGGGAAGAAAGGGTTCATTTCAGCTCACACGTCCAGGTAACAGTCCGTCACTTAGGAAAGTCAGGGCAGGAACATAAACAGGACAGGATCCTTGAGACAGGAGCCGGTGAAGAGGCCATGGAGAGGTACTGCTCACTGGCTCGCTCATTATAGCTTGCTCAGCCTGATTTCTTATAGAACCCAGGATGACCAGTCCGGGGATAGCACCACCGACAATGAGCTGGGCCCTCCCTCTGTAATCACACATTAAGAAAATATCCTATAGGCTTGCCTGTAGGCTGGTCCTTTGGAGGTGTTTTCTTAAATGGGGCTCCCTCCTCACAGATGGCTTCAGCTTGTGTCAAGTTGACATAAAACTGGCAGCACTGTCGTCTCATGCCTGCCTTGTCAGTAAAATAAGAATGCAGGTGCTGGCTGTTGGGGTTACATAGCCGCTAGTGTGTTTTTTCCAACCCAAGAATACCACGTGTAAAGGATCCAAAAGAATGAGGACATTTGTGAGACTTGCCTAAAACCTAGAGTGCTATCAGCTAGTGTTTAACATGGCTTAGTCTCACCAAGTTGCATAATCCTCCCTTCTTGGCCCTTGGAGAAACTTGTCCTGACACTTCTCTAAATTAAAAGCACCATACTGGCCTCTCAGGGTCTACAAAGATTTCCACTCAGAATTCTTGACTTTTTTTTTTTTTTCCTCCCAGAAATCAGCCTAGAGAGTTGCCATGTTTACATTTGTTTAAAATTTGATTTGGGCTGTGTTGTCACTGCCTAAATTGAAATGGAGAACTGACAGCCTTCCAGATAAATTAATCACCTTCCAGATTGCAGGTCACCCTTTTAGTTGGTGCCACGTAGCTATAACTTGGTTGTGGCTTTGTTTTGTTTTGTTTTTAATAGCAAAAGACTAAACGGTCCCTTGTGAACCAAATAAAATGACACATACGCTATTTTACTTTCTTGGTAAATCTCAATGCTGTCCATCCTCCTATACCAGATTTTACTGTTCATGATGTGTAGGAGACACTTGTTCTGTGTAAAATAACTATTTTTGTAAGTCATGGGGACTGAAGTATGAAAATATTTTTATCCATACATTTTTTTCAGTTATTAAGTGTGGAGGGGAGGAGTATAGAATTAATTGTACAGCAATTTAAACACACCATTTGAAGTGGAGGAGGTGGCAGGTTACTACTGAGAGAGGGTTGCTCTTCATTCCAGTAGCCGTCCCCGTGACACCTATATGGTAAAGACTTGCTTAGTTGTACCTACAGTACCAAAAACAGAATGAAAGTCTGGCTGGCTCTAAATAACTGCACTGCCTTTCTTCTCTGTCCTTTGTTCCATTTCCAGAGTGATGCTTTATCCACAATGTAATTTGAAATGCATTAATATAGCATAACATAATATTATAGCATCTCCCACTGATCTCTATGAAGATTGGTAGTCATGGGAAAGGTACATGATACAATGTTAAATAAGAAGTAAGGGATTCCAGTGATCATCCTCTATAGAGGGAGGGGTGAGAATATATGAAAAGATAACCATAGGCCTTTCTGGAAATTTTAGGGATTTTCCATGTTATCTATAATATTTTGAATGGGAAGACTAGAGCCTGGT
This sequence comes from Cricetomys ansorgei, assembly GCA_026225945.1. NCBI lineage: Eukaryota > Metazoa > Chordata > Mammalia > Rodentia > Nesomyidae > Cricetomys > Cricetomys ansorgei. The sequence goes on along the minus strand of JAMJFZ010001264.1, from coordinate 19,318,235 downwards.
CCACTCACCTCTCCTAGCCATGTAAACCTGTTCATCTCAACATCTCTGTTTGGGGTTCTCATCTGTAAAATGGGGAGAGAAGTTTTGTGTACTTCACAGAGCTCTGCGAATTTTGAATGAAATCATATAAGCAGAGTCATTTGTGAATGACAAATACGGTTTAGAGTGTTGCAGTAAGCCACATCCCAGACATAAGAGGGAAATCTATTTCCTTGTATGGTCTGTTCTGAAAGAATGGATCTTTCTGATGATAATAACTGTTTTTGCTGGAATGTTTTAATAGCATCAAAAAGTGATTCATCTAGGTCACTTTAGGGTACATGTCTAAGACCTTAAAATTTGCTACTTCTTTTTAAAAATCATTTTCTTTTTCCATCGTGGGGTGTCTGTGTGTGTGTGTGTCTGTGTATGTGTGTATGTGTGTATGTCTGTCTGTGTGTGTGTGTGTGTGTAGGCAAGTGGAGCCATACAGTTAATGTCAGGGATACTTTTCCATTGCTCTTCCACCTTATTTATTGAGGCACGGTCTCCCATTCAAACCCAGGGCTGCTGTCTTGCTAACAAGCTTGCCCCGGTGAGCCCTGTCTTTACCTCCTGAGGCTAGAATCACAGGTAACTCATACTTGTGTTTTAAGTACCTGAACTGGGTCCCCAAGCTTGCCCAGTCCTTTAACCACTGAACCATCTTCTCAGCCATTTTGTTCTTCTACACTAGAGATTAATAAAGCCTCATTGGTATCACAAAACAATCCAAACCATCTTTACTGAAGTAGCTTACTGTCAAGTGCATTATAATACTACTGTGTATGTGTGCCTGTGTGTGTGCATGTTATGTATATACGTATATATGCAAGGAAAAGCCAGAGATCAATACTGAGTGTTTTCTTATATCCCTCTTCACTCTATCTTTTGAGACAAGGTCTCTCACTAAATATTGAGGTCACAGATTTGGCCAGACTCAGAACCTAGAGAGCCCCAGGGCCCTTGCCTGTCTTTCCCTCTCCAGTTCTGGCTTTACAGGCACACGCTGCCATGCCGAGCTTTTTATGTAGATACTCCGGATCCACACTCAGTTCCCCACGCTTGTGAAGCAACCACTTTTCTGACCAAACCATCTCCGAAGGCCCCGCGTACTCTGTTACTTTGTAAGCTGTAGCATATTTAAAGGCATTGTTCCACATCTACTGTGAAGGTTTTCCTGTGACCAAGTCCCCACTAGTGCTTTACCTGCTCCCCCTTATAGCTTACTTGATGTATCTGTTGGCCATCTCACTTTTCACAGAGAAGTGTTCTCCGGTCAGAACTGTCTATCACCGTGTTGACCTCTCACCTCTCTGAAGGGATGCACGAATGCATGCTGCTTCCACGTGACCATCTCCCGTTCACTGTCCATACCACAAGAAGCCCCGCACCATTGTAATATGGATACTTTTCAATCTTAGGATTTACTATCAGTGAGGTCTGAGCTGGACTACCTATGACTTTCATGAAACTTTTGGAAAATTTACTTGTTACTTCAAATGTGATCTTGTTTGCACAGGCCAGGCCTCTTACTGCTGATCCCACATGTCCCTGTGGTCCAGGATCAGCCTGTGTTGCTGTGGCCTCTGTTTTCACCCTCTGTCCCTGGATGTGCTTCCTGCTCGCTATCATCTTAAGGAGCTCTTCTTTCACATTCTCTTCTCCATAGAACTCTTGCCAGGCCTTCCTTCTTCTGTTTCTGCTCATTTTTCTTCTCCACTTTTCCAGTTTCTGCTAACATCACCTATGTTTTCAATCTACCTTCTCTCCAGCCTGTATCTATCCCCACCACCACCCCCTTAGCCTTTACCAGAACAAACAAAAACAAAACACAACAACCTACCACAGCCTACAGCATAAAGCCCAAATCCGTAAGCACTACAGCAGGTCCTTTATGGCCAACGTTTTGGGCATCATCCTCCAGTATCTTCAAAGTTCTCCATCAGAAAAAGAAATTGTATTTACTCTGACAACCATTTATCACAAGGGTTTTAAATGCAAGGTGCTCAGGTAGTTCAGAGCTCTACCAGGTACTCCAGCCATACCCACCACCCAACACACCACTGCTCACCTGTTGATACATTTCTACACCATCCTCAGCCCTCATGGTCACACCCTATGGAATTGCTGACTAGCTATCTAAACTAGAACCCAGTCTCCCAGGTAAAACTCCTTCTGTGGAGCCCTTTCCCCGCACTCCATTCTGCCCACACAAATACAGGGACAGCTTACTTTTTACACCCCAATAATACCTTAATTTGGTGCTTTTTTTTCTTCTTAATCCATCTTTCACAAGCTAAATCCAGATGTTGTCTCTGCCAGGCAGCCTCCTCTGATAGCCCTTCTCCAGCCTGTGCTTTGCATTGTGACTGAGGTGTGAATGATGTCCAGGGGTGGACTCTCCAGCCCAGTGCACGCAGCTTGCTGACATGACTCCCCATCAGATTAACCTCTTTAACTGGAACTTCTGGCTATGGTGGCACACGCCTGTGATGCCAATGCTCAGGAGGCTGAGGCAGTCTTAGGCCAGGCTGGGCTACATAAAAGACACCTCATGTCATAAAAACAAGGCAGAATGGGAATAAGGACTGTGCTGGTGTGTTTTTTAAAGTGATTTACTCTGTGTTTGGCTTTCTAAACTTCATTTTTATGTTCCTCATCTAAGCTCACCACTTTTCAGTGGTTTCACTTTTCCTCTGGATTGCTTCATGTTCCTTTTGTCAGTGACTTACGGCATTCACCACAGCCCTCTCCTGAGCCCTCTTTTGAACTTTCAAAACTAAATTACACCTTCCTCCTCATTTTGCAAGTTCTTGAGTGAGAAAACTAGAAAACCACGTGTGTGCATCTCCTGGGTTCCGTGTTTACTATGTCTTGAAATATAACTCTAGAATCGCCTTGTTCTTCAAAGTATGCAGTGATATAGAACGTAAATGCCTGGTGTCATTTTCTAACTAGAGAGGGGAATCGGGTTTCCTGGGTCATTCTGTAATTTACTGGACATTACCACCTTTGTGAAGCTTGATAAATAGGTCCTTTAAGGACTATGAGCAGGTGTGGAACTCGATACCTTTTGCTCATACTTCCCTGCCACATCGCTCTTTGCCCATTATGATCAGCTGTCTCCAATGGGTATGGAGAAGGTCAGCTCATGAATGCCTTCAGAACTGTGGCTGTGCGTGAGCAGTGCAGAGGCGAACAGGTCGTGGAGACAGAGACCTTCGGAATATGCTGCAAATTCAATGGAAGGTGAACACAAAGATTCATTTCCAGTTTAAACAAACAAAATCAAAACATTCTAGATCATCTCACCCCATCAGCAGACTCTAGGATCAGGCATGTTTAGGAAAGATGAAAGAAGGAGAGAGCCGTTATAAGTGAACATCAACACCCTCATTAGATGAGCCAAAAGACTGATCCCAAGGGCTCTGTAGACAGCACTGCAGCTCCCTCCTTCCTATATAAAGCAGAGAGGACCATGCTAATGCCATGGAAGGCTGTGCAGATGGCCCCCCACCAGCAAAGGTCGTCTGTGCCCTCTCCTCATTTTCTGTACCATCCTCAGCTCTCAGGGTCACACCAAATGGAATGGAATGATATGCTGTTACACCACAAAGGGAGGTGGATACTTGGTGCCAACCTGGGTTTTCTCCTGCTAAAGCCCCATGCATGGAGTGCAGTAGTTATTCTATCTTACCTGAAAGGACTTTAGTAACAGTTCCACTGAAACAAAACCACCTGAGGCTGGGGGTGTGGTTCAGTGGTAGTCCACTTGCCTAGCATGTATGGGGTCCTGTAGGCCTCTATCACCAAAACCAAACAAAAAGAAACATCAGTGTAAAAACGTTAAAACCATGTTCACGTTCTTGCTATCCCCATACATATTGCCAGGGTGAAAATACATACATTGATCTTCATACACACATGTTAGGCCAGATTACAAGTATAAATGAGAAAAATCAAATCTGAAGTACCAGAGAAGTACTGTTTCTTAGAAGTCTGTGACATGCAATGCGTCATGGCCAACCTTACTGATAAAGTCTTTACGAGAAGAACAATCACTCTCTGCATTCCTAACACCTGACACAAAACCACTGATTTGACCTTAGAAAACCATTTTTCAGTGGAACCTGTCTACTCCTGGCAACAGTGGTCTAAATTCATAGAAATTCTTCAGAAAAACTAATACACACACACACACACAGACACACACACACACACACACACACGCACGCACGCACGCACCAACCAGAGATTTTTACTCCAATGGAAAAATGTTTCAGGAAGTTGATTGTTTAAAGGTCAAGAAGATGCGGATGTTGTACTTTTCCAAGAATGACCTTTGTGGACCAGTTTTTTAAAAAGAATTTGCATTTCTTTCCAACATGGATGAAGGCTCGCCTGATTCTCCATTTCAGCTGTGTAAACACTGAACTGTCAAACAGCTTGGAAAGAAAATAAGAGCAGCATTTGAAAAAACTGAATAATACAATTGTATTGTTGATCATTTCTCTTATGAGATAATCTCTGTGTCTCCTTCCAGTGCACGACAAAGCACAAAGATAATTTTATGTCTTCCTTTCTGTCATGTAAATCTAAAAGAAAAAAGAAAAAATAGAGCACAAAACAATGTTTACTCTGTATATAAATTATATATGCATGGATATGCTTATAATCTGTCATGCTTTGATTTAGAATGAACCCTGGTTTTTTTTTATCACCACTGGGGCTTTTGCACATGATATTATATTTTGTTTAAAAACATCAGACATACTCTAACACTGTATGTAAGAAAAATATTATTAACATTTTTAAGGCACAAACTATAAAGTAAAGTCCATCTAGGAAACTGTTGCTTTTCTGATTTATATTTTAAATATATTACTGAATAACAGATACCATTTTTAGGCTAACTGAATGAAGTGAGTAAAACTGAATGGTATCATTAAAAAACGTTGAAAAGAGTGTGGGAAACATTCATAAATTTCCCTATAAGGTTTTCAGAATTGATTTAATAGTAATTTAAAATGGGTATTCTTAGTTTTCCCTAGTTACTCTGTTCCTAAGTCTTGGAGCCCTTCTGCCCAAGATGTCTTCCAAAAGACAGGTGAAGTAAAATCCATCCTACAGATGAGTGAAGCAAGTGAGTTCAGACAAGGGAGCTGTTCACCCAGTTCACACACGGAGAACTGATTTGAAACTGTTTAATAACTGACACATGGGAATCAGCATTTTAGTCTCCCCTCGAGTCTTGGTCTTGGTTGGGGCACCACCCTCTGACCACACTAGGTTAGAGTCCATGCCCAAAATCTGTCAAAGAGAGAATCATCAGCGGAAGCTCTAGAAGGCTCCTTGGTAGTCTCGTTGACATGCTGCTTAGAGAGAAGCACGGATGTGCAAGGTCTGTCTGATGCTTCGCTTGGTACCTAAGAAGAAGGCAGCCAAAAGCTTTCCTGATGGCATTTTATGAACTCTTGTTTTGGAAATGCACTTAAACTGCTTAGTATATTATTGAAGCTCATGTCAACTTGACCCGACCTTGACCTCATATTATGACCTACCAAAAGTGGGCAAGTCTCTATTAGATTCTTAGCTTCCTTCTCACTGCTAAGGATTTTCTCTTGGGCCATGTGGTTTCTTTGGGCCCAATAATCAGAAATGTTGGGGTTCTAAAGAAAACATTGACAGTAGAGTAAGAAACTATGATAGCCATTGCCAGTTCTTATTTTGTGTGGTATAAAATAAGAACTGTAAATCACAAGCGGGCCATGGGCAATCATTCAGGCTTCATAGCATTTGGTAGAAGGAATGCGATTACTTCCCCGCCCTGTCACAATATGCTGATCAAGGATGCAAAGTCAGTTTGAATCTGATTGTGCCATCATTTACATATTTTCTGAAAATGGGTAAACTTCGTTTTTATCATTCACATTCTTTCATATCACTCTGTTAGTGTGCTGTTGCGGAGAGAATGAACCTGTTAGAATATGCTTTCCTTCAGGCCCCAAATGAGCAGAATCTGAAGTCAGCCCTGCAGCCCTGCCCTGCAACTTTGCTGGAGCACATGGCTTCCTTCTGAGTCGTATATTTGCATCGTTTAACTAGTTAGGTTTTCAGTGATGAAAGGCTGTTTTATGGACTCCAGGTTACTACATTATTTGTCTACATATCTTCCACTATGCAGTGTTCAGAACTGACTTGGGGCATGGTTGATCCAAATAACTGCCGAAGGGTTAGCTATTATACGTAGCCCCAGATCGCTGGTCCTGTGTTGGGGAAAATTGCAATGATTTAAGTAGGTGTTACAGCTCTGTAAAGAATGGCCATGGATTGGCAAAAAAGCGGAGATGGAAATTGTGCTCACAGCGAAATTTACAAGAATAAGATATTTGGTTAGCATAAAAAGAAAATGGTTTTGACAGATTTACACTCTGGAGTGTTTTAGAAACCTACCAAAATTCAGAATTCACATGCATTTTTATCTTAAAGTGGGAGAAGCTGACTCTGAAGGTGGATAATGATCTTGTATCAAGGGCATGTAAGAGACACATGCCCTTGGTCTCTGGCCTATCTTGGTTTTTACTTTACTGCCCAACCTATACTCTTCTCTCTACTCTTTAGATTCAGGTGTGGATCCTCAACCCAAAGAAGAAAAGAAGGAATGTTACTATAATCTCAATGACGCCAGTCTCTGTGATAATGTGCTGGCCCCCAATGTCACCAAACAAGAATGCTGCTGTACATCAGGGGCTGGCTGGGGAGACAACTGTGAGATCTTCCCCTGCCCAGTCCAGGGCACTGGTAAGATCTGCTAATTGTTGTGGTCACACTGTTTGGGCATATGGTTGGTGGTTCTCAGGCCTAGGAATGAGCACCTTTTGGTTATGACTCTGAGATCCTGAAATAGCAATTACTGCCTTAGGGACTCAAATGAGGCTGTCTTTCACTGAACTCCACCTGGATCCAGACCCTTTGCCCTCATCCCATCTGCATATGAATTCTTAAATTCTGTCTGTCGTAGACATACTGTTACAGTCAGGATCTGTAGGATGCGATTAGATAATTCAGTTTTATCCCATTTCAAAATAAGGGCCATCTCTTCATTTATTTATTTACTTACTTACTTACTTTGTGTGTGTAGAGGGGGGGTGGAGTGTAGCCCCAATGATCCTCCTGCCTCCATGCCCTTCTTTGAACCAGAGTTATAGACATGGGTAGCATACCTGGCTTTTTATATGGGTGCTGGGATCCAAATTCCAGTCCTCGTGATTGAAGACTCTTAAGTGACAAGCCATATCTCCGGCTCACAAATTCATCTTATTTCATCCTGATGACGGCGTTATCCATAAGTACTGCTTGTGTATTCAAGTCACACTTTTGCTGTATGGGTTCCTACTAAACTTTCAAAACGCTAGCCACCACAGTAGTGCAAAAACAGCGGTCATGATACCAACCAAAGCATGGGTGAAGTGGAAGGTTTAAAAAAAATATGGTAAGTTGCCAGGCATGGTGGCACATATCCTTAATTCAAGTGCTCAGGAGACAGAGGCAGGCAGATCTCCGTGAGTTCAAGCCCAGCAAGGTCTGCATAGAGAATCCTAGGCAAGCCAGGACTACACAGTGAGACCCTGTCTCGAATGCGTACATCAACTTCTGAGGTCATTGGATGTCTTCTCACTAATCCATGACTTTGAGACCATGCTGGATTTATGGCTTGAGTTGTTTCTGAATCTGGAAAGGTGATGCTGGATTAAAAACATGCACTTGGGGAAATGTGGGGAAGCGTTGATTCTTTGTTTTCTTTTTCAACTCACTGCTTTTTTTTTTTCTTTTTTTTGGTTTTGTCTCTCTTAAAATCAGCTGAGTTCACGGAAATGTGCCCTAGAGGGAAGGGTTTTGTCCCCACTGGAGAAGCCTCTTACGACACTGGTGGTGAGAACTACAAAGGTCAGAATCAAGTGCAAATGAGTCTGTAACATATGTCAGTCACTCAGGCGGGAGCCTGGCTTGGGTTACATGGCGGTAGAGTTCTGTTAGGCTATGGAAACTGGTGACCAAGCCCTTTCTTCCACCCCTGGAGGAAGATCTCTGTGGTTGCTGGATAGAAATGTGATTTGGGGTCAGAATACTGGAGGCTAAGTGACCTCTAAAGGTCACTTAGCCTCCTGAGTTTCCAGCTGTTCATCTCTGAAACAGGAATGTTTTCAGAATAACAACGAGCATTCAATGGAATAATATGTGCATAACTACTTACCACAAAATGCTGTAGTCAGGAGTATCTTGTTACCCTAGACATACACTCCACATTGTATAAACTGTGAGCATCTAAGTTTGATTGTCATGTTGGCCTTTAAGATTAGTTATGAAGCTAAGATTCTTGTTTTGTTAGTAGCCCTTTCTGCTGTCCCTACAATATTTTGCTAATGGCCACAGATTCATAATGATGACTGGACAATGGGAAAACAGAAGTGGCTACTTTATAACTTTAATGCTTCTGTTGGATAAAGAAGTGTGTGGTCTGTTTGTTCTGGTAAATATTTACACATATGAACACTTCTTCATTAACTGGCTTTTAACAGTTCCATGTAGGAGATTATTATTATGACGTACTACATATAAGGTGATTTTTTTTTGCCATTATAGTTTAGTATTCAAAACTGGAAAGTGTCTGGAAAAGAGACTATGAAAATGGTTTTATTATCCATCCATTTTTGTAAAACTAGTATTTGAGTGGTATGGACTAACACAGTAGCTGAACAAGAAATTCCATTTGTGTTTTTAAAATACATCTATGATTAGTCCAACTGGATCGGGAGACTTAGTCTGCAGAATTTATTGAATGGTTTTCAAGTTCCTAAATATCACATACTCTATTTTTACAGGAATGGAGTTAAATTTCATTTCGTATTATTTACCTCAATTTTACTATAAAGCCATCATCTCCTTTAAGTAAAACCTAGTCCCTCCTCCTAACAGTGCCGTGAGCGATGGAAAAAGGCAGGATTCAGACTGGTTCTGCCACATAGTCTGTTCTTGGCTCTGCCATTTTCCATTTGTGCACATTTGAGCAGGTTCCATGGTGTGGACAGTTTTCAAAATGAGAACGAGATGACATTAGCTATGAACTGCTTGGACAAACAACTTTGGAGTGTTCAGAATGCTTTACACAGATTATCTTATCTTTTGAATCGTAGTAAATTGGTAGGCTGTTATGTCCAATTTATCATGGAGACAACTGTAATGGCCAAGAGTTAATTCTGTGGGGAAACTGCATCTGCCAACCCTCTTTATGACTTATAATTCCACGAGTTTAATGTCCCTCCCCTGGAAAGACCTTCTTCATGTTCCATTAAATTGTTCTCACAGCTTTGTACATCTCAACTCATAAGTGGGGCAGCATACTGCACAGATAGAAAGGCCCATTTCATGAAGGCAGTGCTAGGGTAGGTTCTGAGAGCCACTGTGGATTCCACAGACTAGCCCATCAAGCATGAGGTAGCATCAGGACCATATCTGGTCACATTTCTGCGTCTCTCAATAGGACCTAATTTTAAGAATTTTATATTCTATATCTGTAAGATTCTTTTGAACATAATCATATCTAACCTGAAACCAGATATTGATTATGGTTTTTTAATTGAAAAATCAAAACACAGTCCTATTTCTATTTCTTAATTTTCTTCTCATAGATGCTGATGAATGCCTGCTATTTGGACAGGAAATCTGCAAAAACGGTTACTGTTTGAACACTCAGCCTGGTTATGAATGCTACTGTAAGCAAGGGACATACTATGATCCTGTCAAATTACAGTGTTTTGGTAAGTTTTAGGAGAATATAGTACAGTGTACTGAGAAAATGCACAGAAAAAAAGAGAGCAATGCTACGTAGTCAAAATGATGTAATTAAATCGAAATCGTGTCTTTAAAAGATATCTAAGTGTTTTGTGGATCTCTTTCTTGAGCAAGATTTTAAAAATAAAAGCCTTTCATCCTTTTATTTGAATTGATGTCATGCAAAGGGTTAATATTCATTGTGGAATTACAATCCAGGTCACTGATATGACCATGGCCTTCTTTTGGTCTGTGGACCTCTAGTTTCATTAGTCAGATCATGCAAGCGGAGGACATTCTCAAATACTCACATAGACTTAATGCTTAAGCAGAAAACCACGTACTCTAGGCAGAAGAACATAGCATAAGGAAATAATTTTAAAAGTCGTGTAAAAAAGGCATTTTATCTTAAGTTTCTAAACGTGTCCCATTCCTCGATATTTTCTTTCCATACTTAATACCAGCAGCAGCGTTGCTTTTCCTCAGTGACTGTCTTTCCTGTCGCAGGGGTCCCCTTTGATGATGTGTAGTTAATTCAAATGTGGCAGCTCTCGGGATCTGGACTAAATTTAGCAGTGTGAATGATAACTGTATGAAGCACAAATGATTGCTTATTTTCTTGGGTGATTTTTTTTTCTCTTAAGATATGGATGAGTGTCAAGACCCTAACAGTTGTATTGACGGCCAGTGTGTTAATACAGAGGGCTCTTACAACTGCCTTTGTACCCACCCAATGGTCCTGGATGCTTCTGAGAAAAGATGTGTGCAACCAACTGAATCAAACGGTATGGTTGGATGGGAGATACAAATGACTATGCAGATAGATGCTCAAGGTTGTCTTTTAATTAAAATGTGAATTACTCAAAAATAGGGATATTTGTTCCTTGGTTCTCTTGAAGAAGTTTAGAGAACTACTAAGGGAAATAATGAGATACATGTGGTTAATGTGTAGTTTAATACTCTGTACATGTTCATTAAGTGAACATCAGGATACAGAGGGCTGAGCACATGGCAGGGCTGTTCCACCTGAGGGTTCATCACACTTGAGCTTCAGAGGAAGATGTGAGGTCAGGAAAAATAATTGCATTGGCCCAGGAGCAGGACGCGGATAAGGCAGAACAGAGTGTGGAGTTCAGCAAAGTGGAGACTCCTGAAGTACATGGATGGGAATCCACACTACTCCCCGAGGAAGTGGTATGTCATTGATTATTGGCATTATTAAGCAATCACTCATCACACTCAGGAGAGTCCTTCAGATGAAGCAAAGGTAGAAAGTTTAGAATTGAAGGTTCTAGAGTGAAGTGTTCCTGGCTCAGGGTTTGAGCAGATGAATGAGAGGAAAGCATGGGTACGGGAAGCAGTGGGGGAGGCTGACAGGTCAGAAGGATGAGAAGCCCATCAACGGACCACAAGATAATGGAGGCAAGCACTCAGACACCACAAGCTGACGAAACAACGTTCAGCTGGAGGCGAGAGCGATGTGATCTGTGGAAAGAGCAGGCTGGACTCAGACCGTTACTTGGAAGTTGCTCATAGAAGTAGGGATGGAAACTTTGAAACTTGCTGGCTTCCACCACAGTGCTGACGAAATAGGAATAACAGTGCAATTGTCATGGAACCATGTCTTCCCTTTCAGAACAAATCGAAGAAACCGATGTCTACCAAGATCTGTGCTGGGAGCATCTGAGCGAGGAGTACGTGTGTAGCCGCCCTCTGGTCGGCAAGCAGACGACATACACAGAGTGCTGCTGTCTGTATGGGGAGGCGTGGGGCATGCAGTGTGCTCTCTGCCCCATGAAGGACTCAGGTGAGCTGGTGTCCAGTTTATTCTGCAAGTGGTCTGTGGCCCATGTTCTTTATCTTCTGTGAAGTTTGGCCTTTCTCCTTGCATCTTATTTCATCACAGGTGTGTATGTGTGTGTGTGTGTGTGTGTGTGTGTGTGTGTGTGTGTGTGTGTGGTGGGAGATACAGTTGTATAAACATCTGCCTCCTGGTTTGCCTTCAAGCCAGACCACATCATTAATTTTTGAAACCATCATTCTATTTCCTCCAGGAATGATAAATGACCTGAAGAAATATAATATAACCATCTGTGGCATGTTTCTTTTTAGAATTTATATTTTCAGATATTTCATTATTTTGTTCTTAGCCAGTTTTAAAATAGGGGAAGGACCATTAGAGACTATAAAATATGAATGTAGGTAGAAGTTCAAGTGTTGATGACAAACTCCATATGAAAGATACTGGTGGAGATTTTAAAGTTCATATTATAGAGCATTTCAGATTAGGAGATTAAAGATGTTCAATTGGCAAAGTCTGCCCAAAGATTCCCAAGTCTGAAAAACACCTTAGTTCCGTTGCTGTGTGATGAGACAACATGATCAAGACAACTCTTATAAAAGAAAGCATTTAATTGGGGGCTTGCTTACAGTTTCAGAGTCTGTGGTCATCACGGTGGGAAGCAGACAGGGATAGCACTGAAGCAGTAGCTGAGAGCTTTATGTCCTGATCCACAGGCAACAGGCAGAGAGAGAGAGAGGAGAGAGAGGGAGAGAAAGAGAGAGAGAGAGAGAGGAGAGAGAGAGAGGAGAGGGAGAGGTAGGGGGGAGAGAGAGAAGAGGAGAGGGAGGGAGAGAGAAGAGAAGAGAAAAGAGAGGGCGGGGGAAAAAGAAAGGGAGGGAGGGAGGAAAGGAGAGAAAAAGAGGGAGAGAGAGAGGGGGGAGAGAGAGAGAGAGAGAGATTGATTGAGCCTTGCATGGGCTTTTGAAACCTCAACCCCCACCTCTAGTAGCACACGTCCTCTAACAGGACCACACATCCTAATCTTTCCCAAACAGTTCTACTAACTAGGAACCAAGCATTCGAACATATAGTGGGCGGGGGCATCTTTATTCAAACCACCACAACTCTAAACCTTGAAATATTTCTGGTCCCAGACATTACAAATAAGGGATGTTCAACTTGTTTTAAGAAGCCGGCTTCTTAGGTAAAAGCCTTGTCAACAAGACTGACTGACTGAGTTCAGTCCCCGAGCTCTACATGGTGGACACACAGAACAGACTCCCATAACTTGTCCTCTGACTTCCATACATGTGCTGTGGCATTCATGCCTATACACACACACACACAGACACACACACACACACACACACACACACACACACACACATAAATGTCAACAAATTAAGAAAGGATTAGAGAAAGAAGAAAAGAATAGGAGAAATGGGAACTATCTGAGTTAATCTGTTTTCCCCAAGTTGTGGGTATGAGCATCAGTTGTGTCTCCTGGTGCTGGAGGATCTCTAGGCACTGTCTGTGCCCTCTGGGTGGCTATTTGGTGGCTTCTGGGTTGGGTGCTGATGGTTTGTTTCTTCTCTGACCACCAAAGCCACCCCACGTTTTAAAGGAAGGTACTTGAAAGTGTTTGGTGTATCATTTTCTCAAACTGACTTGTTCATAACCGGCATATATTCTTAGCATAGCAAGGAAGGGAGGGACTGCTTCCAGAGGGGAAGTGCATTAATTTTCAGTTAATCCAATTATTAGAATATTTCTTTCAAGCTACTTCATAAATGTAGCATTCTAACTCAGAAATAACTCAAAACCAGTGTAGCATGAAAAAGAAAATAATTTGAAATGCCGCAAAGAGCAAACACCTAAAGTTAATAGACGGCAGTGATAACAGCTCAGAGCTGGGAAGGCTGGGTTCTGGGGCGGGGTCTGCCGCGCTGCCCGGGTTCTGGGGCGGGGTCTGCCGCGCTGCCAGCAAGATCAGTCTTACACTCACACCTCTATCTCAATGGATTGTAGTGAGGGCCAGGAATATGTGCTTACTAGGTAATTACCAGTGCCTCAGGCCCAGGAGGCAGATGCCACAGGGAGACAAGAATGAAATCATGTGCATACAGCAAAGCCTGGGTCTCCTCACGGTGCTTTTACTGCTCTCTGTCTTCTTGTTCTTACCTAGTGGTTTTCATTAAAATAGTAATAACGATCACTCCGAAAGAATTAAAATAACCCATGATGTTATATCTCCCACCTACCTGCCCCTGTCACATGTGAATTCCACTTCCTGAAGATGTGCACTCTTGACAGTTGGGCTTGATTGAGACTCTTGGACTTTTTACTATACATCCATCCGTGTATTGTAGACTGTATTAGTTGTTGTTTTATATGCTTATATTTAATAGAGTACTTAAAACTGAACTCAGTACCACCAGTCTGTGGAACAACTCGTTTTTGTTGTATACGTCAACACCTCTGAAGTCAGGTTCGTCTCCGGATGGCATTTAAAATGGCCACAGGTATATTTTGTACATTTTAACATTATCCCTCTTAAGTTCACATTGTGATTGGTGGTATTTTAGAACTGGTGGAAGATCGTAACTCTTAAAGGGTGTGGAGAATCTGTTCTAGCTATGTGGTCTTGTTTAGTTAGCAACATATCCTTCTGGCCACTTGAATTCTTCCTTCGTAGCCTTTCCCTGCCCCAGTCCTGACTTTCCTGTTGTAAACAATGCCATAGTGAACCTCCATGCATGTGCCTATAACACTGCCCAGAGAGAAAGCGCCCACAAGTAATAACATTGGGCTGGGAAGCACATGCACCTGTAACTGATGCTGTTAGTTCCACCAATGCAAGTTGGAAAAATCATGCTCAGGTTGGCAGTCACCATTCTACTGCTGGAATACTCTACCTTTAAAATCATTCTTTGTTGTCGGGGAATGCTTTGGTGTTGAGGATGGAACCTTGGGTGAACTTGAGGCTACTCCTGAGCCGCACTCCAGCCCCTTTAGAATTGTTTCTACCACGTGGGTACATACATATTTTATTATATGCATTTCCCTTGAGAATTTGAAGATCTTTTCCTATGCTTACAGGTGACTTGTGTTTGTCACAAATCTGTGTCTTGTTGCTGTTGTTGACTTTGTGTCTTCTTGCTTATTTGTAGGTGTGCTATGCATAATTTGTTTACAGCCCTAGTGTTTGGGCTACACTGTATCTGTAGTCATTGTTGCTCTTCGGAAAGGGTTTATGTAGAGAAACATTTGATTCTGTCTCCTGCTTCATCCTGTGATGCCATATTTGTTGCCTGTGACCGACAAGCCAAGCACCTTTGATAATCGTATTTAACTGACTGGGCTTTCAAGGAGATACACAAATCAGGGCTGGAGAGATGGCTCAGCAGTTAAGAGAGCGCTTGCTGGTCTTCCGGAGGACCTGAGTTTGGTTTTCAGCATCAATGTCAGGTGGCTCACAACTACCTGTAACTCCAGTTCTAAGTGAGCTAACACCCTCATCTGGCCTTTGCAGGCACCTTCACACACATGGCATATATACATACATACATATAAATATCTGTGTATATACACATACAACACACACACTAATATATATATATATATATATATATATATATATATATATATATAAATAAAATGCATATTCTAATGGAACCAAAATAAAAGGTTCTTATAAAACATAGTGACTGAACACCTAAACATGAGTTAGGGATCAACAAATGCAGAAATAATTGTCAATATACTAGTTTCTCTTCTACACCACTGCTTCGTGAACATAAAGAGCCAGCCAGTGAGCTAGGAGTCTCATCTGAACTCCAGCCCTGGTTCTCAGGTTGTAGGGATGAGGGTATAGGATCTCAGACTATGGCCCCGAGGACCATCCTCCACTGTAGGTCGAACAGCTAGTGAGATCCTAGGGACACCAAGCAGCATCTGTGCATGTTCCAACCTGCTTTCACAATGATAGTTGCTACTTTTTCAGAGGAATCAGATGTGTGAGTTTTAAAACTCGGCACTCATACCTCCATCTCTGAGCCCTTTAAAGGCACTATTTCTGCATCTTTGGACTATTGAAAAGGAAGGCATTGTCCTTTGTTAATTCAAACACTGGACTAGCCCCAGCTTGCCAAGACGCTGAACCTTCCAGTTTCCGAAGGAGGGCTGCACTGTTTTGGGGAATGATCCGTTACTGATGGAAACAGTGCTAGGGGAATTTGAAGAATAAATCACAGTGCCTGTCATCAGCTTTGAGCATTAAAGTGCAGTGTAAAGTACAGCCCTGGCTTGGAGCAGGCCTTCACACTTCTGGTCCAATAGGTCACAGGCATTAATTCTTGCTAAAGCAGCAAGTCTGGGAATACTGGCAGGTGGAGGCTGTAGGAGTGGCCCATTCCATGTGGCTCCCTGAAGTTAGATGTAGTCTTGTGTGTTGGTACTACATGCATGAAAAACAAGTGGAGAGTAAAGGATTATGATAGGGGAACCTCATGGGTAAGAACTATGTCATTGTATAATTCCCTTCACTTTGGGGGCCACTTTGGTTTTATGTCAGTCCAGGGCTAGTTAAAAGGGCCAAATGGCAGACTCATTTAGGAGAAAGCCCCAGATTATTTCTGGTAAAGGGTGTGACAGTGGTGTAGTGGGCGTGTGCTAACAAGCTCTGCCTTCTAGAACTCCTACCCACTCCTGCTACCTCTTCCTCCCTCTCCCTTTCACAATTTCCTCTGCTCCTACTCATTCTTAAACTCTCAGTGGCTTTACTTACTTTGGGAGGACTCTCAAATTTGATCTGTTTATCATCATGTGAAGTGAGACTCTGAAAGTCTCAAAACTGTTAAGAACACCATTTAAAACCAAATAAACCACTGTGTCTGTATAGCAAATAAGAGAGCAAGCAGGCATGGTACACTCCCTGAGAAATGTTCATGCCATGCTAGAAGGAAATCATAGTTAGCAGAATGTGGAATTAGAAATTCCCTGCTTGATGTTCATGAGTCTCGATGCCAGGCATTATGCCAAGGTGTTCATTTCTCCAGTCTATCTTAGATGCACAGCTGCCTCCTTCTGGAAGAGGAGATGTGTCCGAGGCAGAGAAAGGTAGCTTGTATTGTCACATCCTGTTTAATGGCAGAGTCAGATCCAGGCATAGTGCCTCTAGACTCTTTCACGGAGGTCACCTAAGAACATCTGCACATCAGATATTTACATTATGATTCATAACGGTAGCAAAATTACGGATATCAAGTAGCAATGAAAATAATTTTATAGTTGGGGGATCACCACACATGAGGAACTGTATTAAAGGGTCGCAGCATTAGGAAGGCTGAAACCACTGCTCTAGACTCTGTTGGAACTGATTTGGTGTGGCCCAAGTCCTCTTGCCCTGAGAACTCAAAGTACATTTTAGCTAAACGATATTTCTTAAAACACGAAAGTGACAGAATGAAGGATTAAAGCTGAAACCTTTCAACGTCCTCATGATGCGCTAACGCAAGTAAAGAGATATGATTTTAGAGTTAGCAGTGAGTGTCGCAAACCAGCTGAATGCAGTGTCTGTCTGTCTCCCCAGGCACATCGGCAGGCAAGATGGGTCATATATATTCAATTGGCTAATCAGTTAAAGCCAATAATTCTCAGCCAAGCAAAGTATAAACTTAATTATTTTTAGAAAACATACCCATGAATTATTATGCATATATATTTTTTCTATATATCATGTTGTTATCAAATGGAGATAAAAAATATTTCTATGAGCAATGAAAGACAATTAGACACATTTGAACACTAGATTCTATAGTACCCAGAAATCACAGTGTGTAATTATACTATTTAAAGAATTTTACTCCTGATGAATAAATTGTTTTAGAGAAACATGTTGTGAGTTAATTGAACATAAGGTCTTGATGGAATCCCTACTTAAAACTACATTTCAGGAGCTTGCCTACATTTCAGGGATAACTGCTGTGTTGGAAGAGTGCCCCCTGTCGGTAGTCTGTTGTACTACAACATGCGTCCGCCTCTGAAGCACTCTGGAGAGCTCAGCTGTTGAACAGTCAGAGTGACCATTTCCTTTTGTTTGTATTCGTGTCCCAGTGGAAATGGCAGTGGCACAAAAGGAATAAATTCCAGTCACATTTTAATACTGGTCAACATATAGAAGTGTTGTCTTTCTGTATTGACACAAAGCAGTCTGAAGTTACAAGTGCGAATCTATGCCTGAGTACCTGAGTCTAGTTTGGGGAGCTCATCCTATGGATGTACTTGAGCGACAGCGAACCCAACATAGCTGCTCTGTAACAAGGAGACATGGAACCATTGTATCCAGAGTGACTGATGAGTTGTGCATATAGATGGTGGAAAATACCATGCAGGCATTTCCTAAATGAAGCGCAGCTACGGATCCTGATGGAGGATTATGTCTAAGCCATAGTTTAAACTTTTATTGCATTTACTTTCTGTGTGTGTGTGTGTGTGTGTGTGTGTGTGTATTTGTGTGCCACAGTATATGCATGGAGGTCAGAGGACAACTAGCAGGGCTCAGTTTGCTCCTTTCTATCCTGTGGGTCTGGGTCATCAGGCTTGCCAGAAAACATCTTTACCCACTGAGCCATCTTGCCAGCTGTAAGCTATATTCTATTTTTTTAAAAGTCATAGAAAAATATGAGTAAGTGATCATTTGCATAATACATTAAAAGAAAAACATGCTATGTTGATGGCTTCTTAGGATATCACCTTTTCACTACGTGAATTTGTTTTTTTTGTGTGTGTGTGTGTGTGTGTGTGTGTGTGTGTGTCATCTTATTTTAAATAGATAGAAAGGCCTATCTGAGACTTGAACTCAAAAAACAGGGAGTAGACATAGTTTTATCACCTGTTGCCCCATGTCAGTGTTAAATGAATGACTAATAAGTCGAACCGAGCCATGCAGAGAATATGCACGAGAATACATTTCAGTATCACCTAATGCCTCCTGTTTAGGTAGATGCTACCTAAGCAAAAAGTTTTATAAGTTAGTAAGTTTTGTAAGGTATCCATATACCTCTTAATGCTAACCAGAATTACTATGATTGTGTACAAATTATGTACCTCTTGTGGTTGACAAGGAGAGAGATAAATTTTCTGAGATGAAATCTAAATTGTTTATGATTTTCCTGTTTTTACTTTTAAATTATATATAAATCTTAAATTTAATGTAAATGAATTTACATTATACATTTCTTCCTTCATTTCATTATCTATTAAACATATACTCTATGGTAGGCCAAAAGGTTTGTGACAAAGGCACAATCCGTACTTGGAATGTAAGGTGGAATTGTGAAGCGGATTGTTCTATTCCCAAATAAGCCTCCTAAATATACAAGTGATACATTCGCTGTGCCAAAATGTTGTAAATATCCTAATATGATAATCTAACACAATGTTTTTATATGGTTTTACCCAACTAAAATAATTTAGAATGTGCCTTAGAAATGACCGAGCCAGTGATTTCCACATCTACACATGAGTCTCCCACGTTCCCAAAGACCTCAGCGTGAGATGTTGCATAACAGCCTTGAGGTGTGAAGGCAGACAGACACTTGACTCACAGACGATACTTGAAAAAATATTGCAACTGAGCAATAAAGTCTTTCAGCATTCGTGGTGTGAAGTCTTTTCTAAGAAATATGTTTCCAGAGAATGTTAATAATATCTTTGGAACATCCCACTTGGGAAGCACAGCAGAGGGCCACCGCCTTTACTTAGGCAACCCAGAATCCTGCTCTGGCGTGGCTGTTGGCGCTACTCATTGCATTCACTGGGTAAGTTCCTTTAAATCTCTTTTTTCTGAAATTGAGAGCTCTTTGTGAGCTTCTAATAATTAATCCCGACCAGGCAGTGGTGGCACATGCCTTTAATCCCGGCCCTCGGGAGGCAGAGGTAGGTAGATCTCTGAGTTAGAGGCCAGCCTGGTCTACAGAGTGAGTTCCAGGATAGCTAGGACTACATGGAGGAACCGTGACTTGAAAAACGAAAACGAAACCAAAAAATAGTTAATCCCGTCTTAGTGTGAAAGCATTTATCCTTTGATCGCAGATTCTGCATGCTGTGATTCACGAAAGGAACTATGATGCAAATAGAATGGAGAAAGACAAAACTAGGAAGATATCGCAAGCCTTGTAAACTGAGTGACCACCATGCCTGTAGACAGAATAACAAGTTGGAAGCAAGAAAGCAAGTGGCCCAGTTCTTTGGGGCTGATTTGTGTGTGTGTGTGTGTGTGTGTGTGTGTCCCTGGAAATTGTATGCTATGTGGAATGGTTGGCCTGCAGTTTATACTGTTCCTCACTGAGATGCTTGTTGTATTTATTTAGAATAACTTTATTTCACCCCTCCAAAAGAGCAACATAGTTTCTTTCTACAAAGGCGTGGTTGTGAAATAACATTCAGTGGTGAATTATGTCCACACATCTGTTTGGTGCTGTTCGTTTCCTGCTGTGTGGAATGGCAGTATCAATGCCTGCCTCAAGGGGGCACTCAGACGTTAGATGTGATACTGCTTGAGTTGGCAGACAGTGTGCCATTGAGTGTCAAGTGATTATTATGAAATCTCATTCCAGAAAATAAGTTGGGTTCCTGCCGGTTCTCCACATTTACCTTGTTATGCGTGCTAGGTGTCTCTTTAAAAGGAGGTGAGCATCAAAAATAGAGCCAGATTCAAGGGTATTTAAGAAGAACAGTTCAGGGTGACTGAGGGTTTAAGAATTAGCATGGCCCCAATAGCACTGCATACTGATGAAGAAGCCTCTTGTGTGTTTCATGGGCTCCAAAACTACCAGTGTAGCATGTGAGTGTGGGGGAGGCCTTATGCCTAGTGACATTCAGTGCTGGGTTTTGAATGAACATTTGATGTATTCAGTCTACAAATTTTTAAAACCCAGACTATAAGCGGTTAAGCTGAATACATACAGCATGTCATACTAAACCAACTTTCTAGAGGATGCATTTATTTATACGTTTTTCTTCTTTATGTCTCAAGGTAGACATTACATGTCCTGCTTTATAGGAGTTCCGACAGTGTCATAAAGTCTTCAGTCTTCCTGTATAAACTTCGTCTACTTGATCTTCTCTCAAGTACTTTAGCTGAAAGGGCAGCCTGCAGCTCATAGTTCTTAACATCTAAGCAGTCTTATGAATCTAAGAGGTCAAACTTAAGTACAGGAGGCGGGGATGTAGCACACTTTGTAGAGTGCTTGTCTACCAGGCATAAGACCCTGGGTTTGATCCTCAGCATCACATAAACCCAGCTTATCAGTGCACTCCTGTGAGCTGAGCACTAGGACTGTAGAGGCAGGAGGGTCGGGAGTTCAAGGTCATCCTCATCTTACATAGCAAGTCCAAGGCAGCCTGATCTACAGACCCTGTCTCAAGAACAAACAAGTAATTTGAATTTCTCGGTATATTTAAATACCATTTACCCATCCATTCAAATTCTTTTAATTCTCATCCAACCTAAGGTCCTAAGATTCTAAAAGCAAGAATGTCATTCAAATTGAAATTGCGAAGCCTGTCTGTGAGGCACTCTATTACGTGGTTCTTTTAAACACACTAGATATCCATAGTAACCAGTATAGGAGGGAGCACCTCATGCTAAATAAAGCGTTGATACACTGGTCTTAAATTTATTACATTTATAGTCTGTAAGATACCATTTTAGGCCACTCAAGGTCATTGGGTGGAGAAATTCAAGCCCGACTTGGGCAGTTATTGGAGAATCAAGAGCCAAGACATGAGGCAAGCATGTGCTCCCTAATCACATGTGTCCTCTCTGCCTCTGTCAACAGGATCATGTGGCTGTCATGTGGACTGACTTCTATAATCAGTGTCTTCCACTGAGACAGCTCTTAAGGTAATAATAGACCAGCACAAATCAAACTCTATCCAACTGTTCATGTCCCCTTCTGGAACCAAGTCTCCATGCCTCCCCTCCATGCTGAAGGTTCCCAGTGGGCAAGGCTTCTGTGGTCCACCAGGGCCCCTATCTCTGAAGTGGGAAAGGGATGTTGGACCTGGGGAAAGAGCTAGATGAACAGAAGCAAATGACAGTGGGTCCAGGTACAAGAGGGAGAAATGGTAGATAAAAGTAAAATGCTGGCAATACAGCCCAAAATGTGGGTTTATAAAATTTTCTGGTGGTTGCGTTAGAGAAAAAGCAGTAGGCAATGAAACCCTATTCAGCTATGATCATATTGTAGCCATTTATTTGAAATGTGGTGGCAGAGAAATAAACTTGATTTGCCTAAGAGTAAGGATTGTCAAGAAATAGCAGACCCTGATTGAGCAGGGGCAGACCAAACTGCCGAAACCCGAGCAATGGAGTGTATATGGTAAGCCATGTTCTGAGCCTGGTTCCCTGTCATGTAGAGAACCATCAGGTATCCTAGAAGCCAGCTAGAGAGGGCCCTCAGTGTCACTAGACTCAGACTGCCGCTTGAATGCTGTGGTAAGGCTAGTTGAAACCAGATGTTTTCAACCAGAATCACAGATCACTGTGAGGGAGTTTGATTAGCAGAAGGTCATAGGTGAACATAGCACTTGCGAAACTAATATTTGAATGGCTTGGTTGGGGGAGGAGTGACCATTTGATCCATGGTTCTTTTCCTAAGGGCTATACTGTTTGCAGTGCCAGCAAAGCATTAGCTACTCTCAGTCATGGTAGACACTCAAGGGAGGAACCTCACTGATGTCATAGCTGAGTCTAAGTTCGCAAGCCAAGGCAGTGAATCAAAGGCAAGGGAATGAAAGAAGCCAATCACAAAGCCAATCACAAAGTCCATTGCTGTGGACTAGCAACCTCACTGATCTCGAAAGTAACCGCTTTGGCTGTCTCAGCTTTCCATTTTGAAATCGGAAATGATAGGTCCAATTTCCTAGAAGTTTCCATTTGGTGCCAACTTGGACCAAAGGGTTTGCTCTGAGTAGATTTGGCTTCCAAATATTTTACATAAAAGTTGCCTTTTTTTTTCTCTCCATCATGGGATCAGTGAAGGTGTGCTCTAAGAATGACTACGAACACTGCTAGGAGAAGCCCAGAGCCCAGAACTATGCTTGGATGTTCAACTGAGATAGTGTTGTATTTATTTTTACCTCTTCCTAACAAACCTGTTATAAAACTACTGTGGTGGTTAGAGCAGAGCTGCTGGCTACTTGCTTTTAAATGTTAACCTCTAGCCATCTGAGACAAGCCTCAGTAGCTGACAGGTAGGGAAAAGTTGATCCACTCTGCCTTCCTGAAGCAAACAGGTTGAGTCTGTTATGACTGGGGAAAGGTAACTAGCAATGGCTTAGAGAGCAATCTGAGATGGGGGGTATGGGCAGAGGTGAGATTCAGTGGTACAGTTCTTGTCTAGCATGCATGAGGCCATGATTTGATTCTCATAACCACAATTTTTTTTAAAAAATCTCATTCGGATGAATTTGCAGAGGATAGAGCCTAGAAAAGCAATTGTTTACTTGCCATCAATAGCCAACCTTTTATGAAGGGAACAACTTTTTTCTCTTCATTTTTTTATTGAAAATAAATTCTTCTCTCATACAGTATGTCCAGACCACAGTTTCCCCTCCTTCTTCTCCTCCCAGCTCTTACCCACTTCCTCTCTCCCCCAGATCCACTTCCCTCCATTTTCCTTTAGTAAAGAGCAGGTCTCCAACTGATGCCAGTCAAACATGACACGATAAGATATGATAATGCAGGGCACAAACCCTCCCAGCGAGGCTGAACGAGGAAACGCAGTAGAAAGAAAAGGCTCCCAAGAGCAGAGCAGACGAAAGAGTCAGAGACACAACTTTTAAGAGGATTCCTGAAACGTTGTCTTTTAAATGTTTGTTCCTGAGTCTCACATCTCAGGGACTAGCAGAGCTGTCCTGAACAGTGGTGTTGGTTGCCACTGCCCACCCCGCATACCATCCACTTGACGACTTATGAGTCCCTAGCCAGGATGTCGTTGCCAGAGTGAACTCCATTAGGATTGTAACTGACTGCGAACAGGGGTAGAGGAGAGTCGCTTCTAAGTGAGATTAAACAGCAATACACAAAGAAATTACAATATGGAATCAGTGATCTTAAGATAATTCTGAGTTTTTGCTAAGCAATGATGTCTTATTTCCTATAACTGAATGGAAATCATGTTCTCAAATAACCATATAACCATTTAGTGTTAAATAATAGTACACAAATTACTCAGAACTTGTTCAAATAATGGCAGAGGATTCTGACAGTTCTCTTATTTTTTTTTTTTAGAACCTCGAGTTCTGACTCTGAAGAGAGTTTTAAGCAAATATAAGAGCATTTTTCTCTATTGTAAACTTTTAAACTACTAAGCTTCATTTAAAATACTTGAAAACATAATTTTATTGTTAAAGGAAATTATGGATATTATTAAAATTGGTTATACTTAGTAGTTAAAACTTTGAGAATTTAATCTGACTTGAGCTTTGGAATACCTTTCAATATCTCTCAACCTCAGTTTCCTTCAGAGACAGATTTGTGGGGTGAGGAGCGTTGTGGTTGGGGGGGGGGGAGCAGTACCTACTATAACAGTGGCATCTAGTGGTTATTACCTCAAATTGCAACCACAAGTTTCAGTGGCCTTTTCCCAGGGTTAACAAACAGTTAAGTAGTCTATTTTGAATCAGCACAAACTCAATCCATTTTTTTAGGTTCTTTCTCTCATAATGCTTTGTCTGAGTTATTTATTTGTTTATTTTCCCTTACATGTCCTTTGAGTTTCTACTATGACTTCCAGTTTTATGTTTTTATGGGGTTTCCATACATGTGAACTTCTGTGTCCCTGCATCTATGTGTTTCTTGTATTTTTTCTTTGGGTCTTTTTTTTCTGTCTGTTTGTTTTTTTCTTATTTTACTATTATTTTTAAGATGCCTGTTTGTTTTCTAATAAGAAAAAAAAGGGGGTGGAGTTGATGGGAAGGAACATGAGAAGGATCCGGGAAGTGTTGGGGGAGGAGAACCATAATCAGAATATATTGTATGAAAAAAAAAAAACTATTTTCAATTAAAAAATAGATTCAACACATGGAAGCTTAGAGGGATCATGGAGATAACTTGTTTCCTTATTGACAGTTAAAAATAGAAAGGTTAGATGAACTCAAGACTCTGTGTGTGTGTGTGTGTGTGTGTGTGTGTGTGAGAGAGAGAGAGAGAGAGAGAGAGAGAGAGAGAGAGAGAGACAGAGGTTCTTGTTCTTTTTCTTTACTTCTCTTGCGTTTATTTTTGCTGCCAGGGATTGAACCCAGGACCTTGTGCATGCTGGCCAAGCATTCAAGCATTGAGTTATGTCCCCCGTTAGTTTGCTTAAATTTCTAATTGAGGTAAGAAATCACATAAAACAAAAGCAAGTGTCCCGAAGTGGATATGTCAGTGGCACCCAATTGGCACCTTCACAAGACATACCTCCCCCACTTTTATCCTTAAACATTCATTTGGGTTCTGTTTCTGAGTAATTCCCATTGGCCTAATCAAGAAACAGAAAACAAATGCACTCATTATGGGTGATACTTGTTTCTTCTCATTTGTTTGATTTTTAGATTGTCTCTTCTAAGAGCAGGAAAGGGACAATGGCATGGCTTACCCATCCTCATAGTGACAGAAATAGAAGTGGATCCGTTTATAAAAGGAATGCACTGAAATCCCTCCCCTGTGCCCCTTTGCATTTTAAGCCTTGCCTCTTTCCTTACATCGGAGGCAACCCTGCTCCTTGTTTCTTTTGAGATTGCCTGAAAATAAACCTTAGTGGTATCTTCCCAAAGCCCCAGCTACTAAGAAGTAGGGGAAACCTTTCAGTAAGGTCTTAATAAGGAATCTATTTAAGCAGTCACTGTTCTCTATGTGACTTAACTTAATGCTATTACAAGAATATAAATGTCTGAATCCAGGTCTTAGAACACAAAGGGGACCCCCATTTATTTAGTAGTTTGTAGCCAACAATCTTTTCCGTCAGCTAGTCTGGCTAGCTAGCAGCCATCTGATGGGAAGCACTGGGAGCGACTACATTGGAAGGGTGACCCTGGGTGAAGGCTGGGGATGGGCAGGCTTGATTGGTGTACAGCTGTGATTTTCCTCAAAGTGTTATGGTTTACAGGAGTCCCACGGAATATAAACCCTGCCAAGACTTTAGACTTCATTACTTCCCTGTCCTCGACAAGTACAATTTAATTGAACATTAAGCAATTTGATCTCTTTCACCTAATAAATCGAGCAAATTCAATAAACATAAATCCTGCTAATGATAGAGCTGACCCTGGCGGAGCTGAGCTCATCGGCATTCGTGGTTATGACTCTCCCTGGAATTGGAACCACAGATGCTTATGGCTGAACAAAGTGCTTACCTGATGCTTAAGGTCTGGGGAGTGTGTTGAACAACTTTACTAGGGTGTCAGAAGCGCAGCTGCAAACAGAACGTGGCTTGGCAGATAGAGCACTTCCACACCAAGCCCTCTGGGACGTTAGACAAATTGTGCTATAAACTGTCATGTTCTGGTGAGAAACAAACAAAAACAAATAAAAAAGCCCTAATTATAATTTTTATGAGTTTGGTTCTAAGATTTAAATGAAACTATGTGCATGACAATGCTGTGTGTGGCTCACAGAGGCCCCAGGACGCATGTCTGATGACTTTCCTCTTTCCATACCCTCTCTGCAGTACACAGAGTGTGTTAACCTAATGCCTCCTTGTTTGTCTGGTTGTTTCATTGGTTTGGTTTTGGTTTTGGTGTTGGTGTTGAGCCCAGGGTGGCCTTGAACTCCTAATCCCTAGAGTGCTGGGATTACAGGCATGTGCCCTCACATCCAAGTCATAAGCTTTTTCTGTCTGTGGTGCTCCTACTCTGCCTCTCTGGGTTACCTTGTCTTCATTTGCTGCTCTCATACAGAACGAAATGTGAAGTTTTCCATTTTAGACTTCATTACTTCCCTGTCCTCGACAAGTACAATTAATTGAATTTCCATTTTCTTCCCTTCTCCTCTCCTACATACCACCCTGCTCATCCGATTCTCACCAAGTCCATGCTATCCTCAGGCTCTGATTGTAGAGAGGAAGAAGCAATGCATGAATCACTTTTGATATAGCTAAAACAAAGAGTGGTACAAATTTTGTTCCATGGATGGAGGAACTGAAATTTGAGGAAACAGGTCCAGATCAGGAGCTAAAAAGAAAAGAAATGAGGGCAAGAAACTAAATCTATCGAGCCCGTTGACTTTAGGTCTTTTATTTGAGGTGTGTGTTTGTGTGTGTGTATATTATGCCTATTTATGTATATGTGCTGTGTGTGGTTGTCTTGTCTGTGTGATTGTGTGGTACATATGTGTGTCTGTATGTTGTGTGTGTGTGTCTCTCTTTGTGATATGTGTCTAATTTCCTATCACAGTTCCGTCCTTTTTAACTTCTTGGAAGCCGGCTGACTATCTGCTCTGCTCTGGGCAAGAGTTTATTCTCTGAAAAAGACAGACATGCAATGCAGTCCAGTTCTTATCACTGCCTACGAAGGTCTTTCCGTCCCTTTCCTTCACCAGTACAGGGTAGAAGAGTCTAAAATGGTCACTGTAAGAAGAAAAAATATAGCCTTTGCCCATTCCATTAAGGGAAAATTTCAGTTCCACTGCAGGCTAAGCAGTCATTGTAGCAAATACTCACTTCCCCTCTCTCCCTCCTAAACACCATCATCAATTAATAATGCCTGCTTAAACCTGTAGGAGAAACACCTGGTAGAGAAATCTGAATGAAATGTTACCCCCTATACTTAACTACAGAAGACCTGGGCCTTACTCTTCCTACACAGATACATGTTTAAATTTCAGCACTCTAAATGTTCAGTCCCGGTTTGTGAAAACTCAAATCCCCCCCTCTGCCTCATTTCAAATTTAGTCTGTCTCAGACAACGAAAACTTCACCTCCTGGTTTCTTGCATGCCAGAGTGGCACTGTGACATGTGACTGTCCAGACCAGCCCCACAGATGTGTCTGTCATCAAGACTGGAGATTTCCTGCCAGGATGTAGTAATGTGCTTCCCATTGCTTCTGACAGCAGGAGTCCCAGACCCAATGGCTCCAGGGGGGTGATTTAAAAAATTTTTTTTTTCATTTAAAGTAGAAATCAAAGCAGTACCATCTGTCGTGTGAATCTGCCATGCCAGGGAAATTCGTGTGATCAATGGCCTGGATCTGTTTAGACCACTTAGTGGTGGTGTCCCATGCCACCCCATGTGTCCCTTTCTTAGCTTTGATCTAGAGCTGAGCATTTGTGCCTGGGGAGGTGGGGAATGCCATGAGTCGGGAGAGCCATCGAGGTGTTAATATTTCCATTTGCTATTCATTTCGCATTTCTGTTCCGCTAGATCCCCAGATGGAAACATTCACTGGAGGTCTCAGACAGGAAGGCTCTTAGGATCGGCTAAGGGAACCATTGCTCTGCCCCTAACACCTGACAACTAGCTGTGCCTTTGATTAGCTCCTTAAAATTAATCCAAAAATACTTTTGCCATAACAGAATTTGTGTACATCTCCATAGCTGTCCAAGTATAGCCCTCTGGGCAACTGTTCGTGGACACCATTTGTCCTTCCTTTTCACTGGCACCTGAGGTCTGACCTTTGACCCGGACAGAAGGTGCTTGCAGCAGTTAGTTACCTCATTGCTTTGGTGGAAGAGAGCCCAGAATTGAAGCCAAGCAGCACTGGCCAAACCCTTTCTGTGTTACTTGACATCCTTGGACCTCAGGTCTCAGTGAGGCTCCCTAACAGCTGACAGATGTCCAGAGGAGAATGCTCAGCCATCTCTGTCTTACGTCTTCTAAACTGAATATGCGAACTAATTCATTTTTAATATCCACTCTTGATCACACTGTGGCTTGGCTATAAAATATTGAAACAAAGTCTTCCCATTGAGATGTACGGCAGATATATTTAAATAACAAATCAGGAAGGATGACCTCAACTCTTAAAACTTATAAACATTTGAACAATTCTGCTCTCAAACGGAAGCCCTTAGTATGTTTTAAAGCAGAACTGACAACTATTCGTTGAAGCTTCATTTTGGTTTTGGTTTTGTTTTGTTTTTGTCTTTTGAGTCAAGTGTCTTATATTCCAGGCTCTGCTATTTCTTTAATGAAATTAATATTTCTTCTCCTGGAATGGCTTCATGCAAAGTGTTGGGAACGTCTGGTGTCTGGATGTTTACAGAATGTTTGTGCATGAGAAGAGGGTTAGGGGCAACGGGACTTCTACCCTGTCCCGGGTTCTGAGGCCTCGCTATGCCCTGTGCTATTCTCAGAATGTGTGGACTTTGACTCTTCACCCTCTGTACAGGGATGAAAGCAAGCCTTTACAGGTCATCCATGCCATTTCCTTAGAGTTATTTATTTAGAGAGAGAGGGAGAAAGAATGACTCTATGTGAGCTACAGTACATATTCATGGAGATCAGAGGACAGCTTGCAGGAGTCAGGTCTCTCCTCCTACCATGTGGGTCCTGGATTTAACTTAGGTCATCAGGCTTGATGGCAAGCACCTTTAATAGCTGAGCCATCTTGCCAGGACTGGAGCCTAGTACTTGCTGCTTCTAGTCATCCCAGCAGAATAGTTGTCTTCTGGGGAACTCAGACTTTTCTCCAACTGTTGGTTATTATACTTAGAAAATACATTTTCTATAATTCATACATTCAACCCATATAGCATTTCTCTCCAGACTTTCCAAACAACTGCTATTAAGTGTAAGAAAGAGCCTGGGATCATGGCATGCATTTAAATCTCAGGAATTCCCCTTCTCCATCCCATCCCCAGAGGTGGAGAACCAAGATCCCATGGCTTGGTTGGGGAGTGGAGGTTAAGAATCCAACCATTTTGGGCTGGTCCATCTTAGAATGGGGGTGTGGCTACAGGAAGTGGCAGCTGGAGATGAAGAGAAAACAAAGCCTAGAGTTCTGGAAGAGCTACAGGAGACAGCACTTGCAGAGAGCTCTGTAGCCTGGTTACTGACTTTAGATCTGGTGCTGGACACCAGCCAAGCCATAACCTCTCTGCGCTTTTGTGTCTGCATCAGTGAGATATGGATGAAAAAAAAATTTCTTAAGAATGCCAGAAGCTTTAGTGAACTGGGTGTTAATTGAATGCTTACAACAGCACGTGACAGAGCGTGCAATGTGCAGCCATTGACTTCTGATTTGTCTCCTACCATTTCCACTATACTCATCCCTGCAGTGATGTCCACCATGCTGTGATCCTTTTCATAGGGCCTGGAGAATTGCACAGTGTTAAGACAGAAGAGCAGCTGCTCAATTCAAACTGAGAATTCACAGATGCTGTTGCATCTTGTTATGAACACCAGCGGTCCGTTGGTCCGTTTTTTTTGTTTGTTTGTTTGTTTTTTTCTCTTATGAACATGTGCTTTTCACTTACTGCTTTTTTCTTATATTTTTATGATAATATATATTAAGGTTGAATAAAGTTATTCTTCCAGGAGGTCCGATCTCTCTCCCCCCTCTTTCTCTCTACCTCTCTCCCTTCCTCCCTCCTTCCCTCCCCTCTGTCCCTGTTCTAGGATGAGTTTTCCAAATCATCAGTTCTTTCAGGTCATTGTTGGAGGACATTATTTATGGTCTATCCTAGTAGTCAGTGTGTACATGTGCCCAGCTCCCATAAAGGAATACCCAAGCACATGCCAGATGTTACTGAACTCGCTGCTCTGAGATGTGGCGTGCATGTCCAGTGTAACCCAACAGTGTCCTTTCCTTCTCAGATGACTATGCCCAGCTGTGTAACATCCCTGTGACAGGACAACGACGGCCGTACGGACGGGATGCGTTGGTAGACTTCAGTGAACAGTATGGTCCAGAGGCAGATCCTTACTTCATTCAGGACCGTAAGCACAGTCATTCAGTCTCGTTAAGTTAAACTGCGGATCAAGATCACTCAGTGTTTTCGAATTACGATCCCTGGGAAATTGTTCAGAATGCAGATCTGTGGGGCTTGGTCTAAACCTACCCATCAGAATATCTGGGTGGGACCCAGCAAGCTGGTTTTATAATCCCCTTGGGTTAAATAGCCTGCTGCTCTGGCTAAAAATCATCACATCAGATTCCAAGCTTAGTACTGCATGGGAGGTGAGGCGGGGCGGGGGGGCTGTTACATTTATTTTCTTTAAAGTAATGAAAACTATCTTATTGTTATAATTGCTACAGGTCAATCATTTATGTTCATATGAAGTCACGGTCTAGTTCCAGGGTTTCCTTGAGAGCCTGGTTGTATTGCAGCCCTTCCCCTACAAGATAATGACAAATGTTCACCGTACCAAAGTTGATCTTTACAAGTATTTCAGACTGGGTGGTCCAAAAAAAAAAAAAAAAAAAAAAAAAAAACATGCCTTCTTGGTCTGAAATGGATTTTTAGAATCCACTTGTGAGGGGATTTATTGAGTAAGAAGTGAGGCATGCCAGCTTTTTCTGGATTTGTGAGCAGAGCTTTCATGGGGGAAGCAGGAGTAAAAATAATGTCCCCTCTAGAAAGGAAATGCCCCACAGCCTATGGACAGAGGGCCCTGTGTGAGCAAACCACACACAAACTCTGTGTTTCCATAGGAGAGACATCTGTGCTTTCAGATAGGGAAGGGTGAGGTTTGAAAGCACAACAGTTCAGAATGGAAGACGGCGACTGGACCAGTGGATATGAAGCTGCAGAGAAAGAGAGAAAGGCGAATTCAAGGACCGTCCTCATCTCACAAAGGATGCGCTTTACACGAGCAGCTGCACTGCATCCTGACACACTGGGTTCCCATGGACCATGGCCTTCGGGGCTAGGGCTTTAGAGACGCTTCAGAGCTTGGGCCCTGGAAGAGCACCCAGAAATTTGTAGTTGCATCTGGGGTTATTTCCACTGACTCAGAAGGGCTTTTCCTTCTTCCCTTAGATTAATTTTCTGAAGGTCTAGGGAAGACATTCTTTTCTTCCCTCTGTTCTAGTGTGAGCTCTTTGGTTGGATCTAAGAATCCAATAATACAAGTGCCGATGAGTGAGAGAGAGAGAGAGCATAAAGTTTAATTTAATCTACACACACGGAGAGTTCACAACATAAGAGTAAAGTTTAAAGAAATGGACAGAGCATGCTGCTTTTAGACTTTGTAGACAGTGAACAATGACTGTGTGGGAACGACAACACAGGAATCTCTGATATTACTGGAGGATGGTAAGTTCTATTGATCCCCCTGAGAGACTTACGGAGGGGAGCCTAGAGGATAGTGGAAGGTAAGAGTTGCTTCCAAGAATTTGCTTACTCAGGTGCTGCTGCTCGCACTCCCAGCCTCCCCGACTAAGGCTGTTTTCCAGCTTCCGTCCTTGAAGAAACTTTACAGTTTGGGAGGAGTAGGAGAGGCAAGCGGGTAGCATGTTCAGAAGTAAACAGCTCCTGAAGTGACTTCAGCTTGAAAGAATCAATATGCCACCCGTTGGGGCAATTCTGAGAGGACACACCCTTGACTCCCTCAGAGCATGCTATGTCTGGTCATCCAGCAGAATTCAGAATGCCATATCTCTGCCATCCCAGCGAGGTTGATAATCACACATCTCTACAACTCCTCGCCAAGGCCAAGAGCAGTACAGTTCTAGAAGGTTCCTGGTGTTTGTTTGTTTTTTCCAGGTCTTCCCAAGAATAACTACTATCCCATTCCTAACACTTGTGCTTGGCAGCCTTGCTTTTGAACAAGACACGACCCTAAGCCACTTCACAAAATGGGTCTGAATGCATCCACAACCCCAAGACTATGTTCCTGTAGTTTATACATATCAAAGTGAGGCTTATAGCTCAGTAAGTCTTCTCCATAAAAAGAAAACGGGAAGAATATCAAGATTCAAAGAAAGCTCCCAAATCCAGAAATAGCAGGAACCCCCACAGCTGGTGTGTATAACCTCTGCCACATTACAGTTCACAGTCTAAGCCTGTGCATGATAAACCACCCTAGTTTATGAACCTCCTTTTTACTGCCAATGTGACCCTAAAACTCTTCAATTCACAAATGTCAACACACATGTTGGTGTCACATTAGGCTCCTATTTAGCAGCACGGAGAGTTGTCATGGTTTTTTTGCTTCCAGTTTTGATTCCACAATGGCCTTTATACAGCTTGCATGTTAGAAACATCTCCACAGCCCCGCCTGCTCTCTGACTGTTCCCAGCCCTGCTACAGAAGGATATACTATCATATATCCAGTAATGGAAGAGAGGCTATGTGAGAATTCTTATCATCTTCATGGTTTGTGGTCTATGTTACCTTCAGTTTGAACAGTATTTCCCAAACTGGATTTCATTAGTGATCACCCTACTTTTCCCTGAAAGGCTACATATGGTAATATTTCAGACTTTACAGGATACATGGTCTCTATTGTAGCCACTCGGCTATGCCATGGCATCACAAAAATAGCCACAGAGGATTATCATACTACCGGATGTAGCTACATTCATTTACATAAACAGGTTCCAGGTCAGACTTGGATCAGGGGGTGCCTACCTTGTTTAAAATCACGAAGGCGTGTTTGGGGAGGACTTGAATTCCAGTTGTTAATGACACATTTTAATTTCTGTAACAAAATGTAATCTTACTAACTGTGAAGTTACATTGCTTTTGCTGTGATATACTGGATTTGAAAATACTTTGATAAATCATGATTTCATTTTAAGTCTGTATTTCTCAAATCAACTTTATGTGTCTGGTATTCTTGATGGCCTATTTTTCCTCCTCTTTAAGTTTTGGCAAGAGGCCCTCATGGGTGCATTAATTTTTTTAAAGCAGGTTTTTTAGTTGGCTCCTATGCAAATTAAGACCTCCTGGCCCTGCATAGCAACAATAGTTTGCTGCCCCCTGCAGTTCCATTGGCAAATTACCTCAGAGGCCCTGTAATGCTAGAAGATCTAGTTGTAAATTTTTTAAGCCTCTTTGTAGAGAGAAGATGACATGTGAAAGTGTATTAGGACATTATATATTTATATTTGCATCTTCCCTCTCCAGGAAGACAGCTATACACTTTCATGGTTGGTCATGTTGTTTTTATATGGTTAAAACTCTAGATGTTTTAAATGGCTTTAGAGCTAGTTTCTATACTTTAAAAAGAACCAAACAAGAATTTCTTCATTTTTGCCCTTTATTTTCTCCCATTTGTCCCATTTTGTCCTGAGAAAACCAAAGCCTTTGATTTCTAAACACAAGTATGATGTCCTTTCCCCACTTATCAAGACATTCCGAGCAATTTCTAGGGCATTTATCCTTTGGGCCCTCATGAAGGCTCACCGGAAAGCAAGAGAAAACAGATTCCACAGGGCAGCCAGCCTGGCTCTTCTTTGCTTCTGCAACTCCCATCGCACATTCTCAAACTTGGGAATCTTTATAGAAAGTGCCTGCCAAACACTGGTCACTCAGATGGCTTTCCGACATCTTGACCAACTGAAAATTCATGTAAAATGTTCAAAATCCCACATTTCCTAATTTGAAAGAAAACTCAAACTCCTACCTGTTTTCTCACATTATGTGATTTTTGTATAAAGCACTAGAATTTAAGAGATGGACTCGTCTGTATAAAAGTTTGAAATGTTTTATGCTTTAAACTGCACAGGTACACTTGATAGTATATTTTAATGCTAATGTTCAGGTATCTAAAGGAAATGTATAAAATAAACCAGATCCTAAATAATAATAATACTATGTTCAACAGGGGGAGGGTGCACAATTCTAACCCAGCCCCCCGCTTTTTCCTTTGCAGGCTTCTTAAATAGCTTTGAGGAGTTACAGGCTGAGGAATGTGGCATCCTCAATGGCTGTGAAAATGGCCGCTGTGTGAGGGTCCAGGAAGGTTACACGTGCGACTGCTTTGATGGCTATCATCTGGATATGGCCAAGATGACCTGTGTTGGTAAGAATGAGAGTGACTGATGAGAGACTCTTTCCTTGGGATCCCCTACGATCAGCTCTGATCAGCTGAGTATGTTTCAGATAGTTGGGTGGGATTGCAGTTTGGGTAGATGAAAAAAGTTCTAGAAATATCATTAAGTATAATTAATGTACTATTAAGTATAATTTGTGTCGCAAGACCATACACAAAAATAGTTAAGCTAGTCAATGGTGCCGGTCAGTGGTGGTGCAAGCCTTTAATCCCAGCCCTAGGAAGGTAGAGGCAGGTTGATCTCTTGAGTTCAAGGCCAGCCTGGTATACAGAGTGAGTTCTGGAAGCCAGAGTTACAACAGAGAAACCCTGTCGCAAAAAAACAAAAAAGAAAAAAAGATAGTCAATGGTATATTCTGTATTTTTTTAAATGACAACCAAAACTCAGTGTTAATACTCCATTTAAGAATCCTTAGTGTTTTATTTTCCTTGAGGATAGAGACTGAACCCTTGTGCTTGCAACGAAAGCACTGTACCATGAAGCTTTACCTCTAGCCCCACCACCAATAATGCTAATTATATAGGAAAGACCAGAACGTCTCCAGTAGTTATTTTGACTTTTAAACTTAAACATTGATGGTTCAGTAAGTAATGATTTCCCTGAGCATGTGACACAAACATAAAAGAGTGAAGGCAGAAAACAGAGAACTCCCTAGCAGTATATAATGTCAAGGTGACATAATGTTGACTTTATATTAAATAACAGGGCAATTCTAGACTCTCCCTGATAGTTTATTTTAAGACCTAAGAAGACTTATCTTGCATATTGAAAGAGGTTAAAAAGGGGAAACTGTCTAGTTTATGTGGGTGAGAACCATGGATGGTACCTGCGTGCCTCCAGGGAGTGTAGTAACATTAAAGCCTGTTGACCTGTGGTTTGCTTTACTGCAGATGTAAATGAATGCAGTGAGCTGAATAATCGGATGTCTCTCTGCAAGAACGCCAAGTGCATTAACACAGAAGGCTCCTACAAATGCTTGTGTCTGCCAGGCTACGTACCATCTGACAAACCCAACTACTGTACGCCGCTGAACAGCGCTTTGAATTTAGACAAAGACAGTGACCTGGAGTAGAGGAGAAACTACATAACCTATGCCCATATACTCTGCACTGTGTAAAGGAAAGGGGAGAGATGTATACTTGAGACACTGCACCTAACCCAAAACATGGCAAAGACAGAAACAACATGGAGCTGAATGAGCCCCAAAGACAGTGAGTGGATGGAGCAAGAGCCTGATAGGTGTGACAGACCAAATAGACATTTCTCCAAAAACCCAGTATATATAGTCTGTTCATATGTAAAGTTCAATGGAAAAGAGGCAGGACAGGGCTGTTATTTTAAACAGAGGTTGTATTATTATCTTGTTTTGATTTTTTTTTTTTTTACTGTTGCTTAAATTTGGCTTTTAAATAGTGATGGAAATGTTTTATATGATTTTCTTTTCGTTGTTGTGCAGTTCTTGAGTTGCCGCTTTTCTTTAGCTTAATCTCAAGTGCAAACATCTTTGATAAAATATTGTTAAATTGTATTATAAGAATTGTGACACAGGGTTGTGCTGTTCTTTGGTCTGGAGCCTTTTTAAAAAACAGATTGCCTGTCCCGTGGAGCAGGCAGTGATTGTTACACTTTTATACACATTTGGAGGGGGGTGGGGACACCTTTATTTTCAATGTATTTCCAGGTTTTCTATCAATTGGATCCCTTTCTTTGACTGAAATGTAAGAACTTCTTAACTTCTATGAGTGCTGCGATATGTAAAGTCAACCCAGAAAACTTAAAAAGCCTGCTCAACCCCCAATTAATTACCATTGTATGTTATAAGAAAATAAAATCACCATTTTTGTAGAAAAAAACCTGTGTGGCAGAACAAGTTGTACTCACCCCCAGCTCCTGTTTCTTAACGAATGGTCCTCCATCACAGTAGCCTTTTATAAGTTGGGCTTTCTTTCTTTCTTTTTTTTTTTTTTTTTGTTATAGGTTGGAATTTTCTCTCTTTTATTCACATGTTGAAATGCTAAGCCCAATGCTTTGGGATGTTTGGAGACAGGATCTCTAAGGAGGAAATGATAGTTAAATGGGATTAATGAAGTAAACTCTAATCTAAGTTTGTTTCTTAACAAACTATGCCTCAACAGACCCCATGGGAAAATCCCCCATGAACACTCCCCCACTGAGTGGCCTTTGCCTCCTAATATCTGTCATAGACATGGGGATAACACCTCAAAGACGTCCATTTCCTAATCTTTGCCTTCTGTCATAATCAAGGGAAGTCCTGTTTCAGAGAATCTTGAATTATCTGAGTGGGTCTCCTATAACTGCCATAGGCATCTTTCTGACCTTACAAGTGGAAAGACAGAAGCCAGGTGGTGATGGTGGCGGTGGTGGTGGCACGCACCTTTATTCCCAGCACTCGGGAGGCAGAGACAAGCAGATCTCCGAGTTCGAAGCCAGCCTGGTCTACAGAGTGAGTTCTGGGACAGCCAGAGTTACAACCAAGAAACCCTGTCTCAAAAAAAAAGAAAAACAGTGGAAAGAGCGGAATCATGGAGATGTGAATGTAGAAGACGTCAGGTCCAACATGAACCTAAGATGAGGGCAGCCAGGGAGAGGGCTCCTTACACACAATCTAGAATAAAGACAGCACTGTCTATATGTGGACACCTTGATGTCAGTCCAGTGATCCCGGATCTACCTCTCACCTATTGAAATGTAAGGTAACTGTGTGCTGTTTGATGTGACTGAGTTTGCGGCAATAGAAAGCTAATGCAGTACTAAAGCTGCATAGAAGCTTAAAGTCTGAACTAATCCAAAAGTTCTAGCTGATGTTCACGTAGGAGAAATATATGCTTGGGTTCTATCCCAAGAAAAGGTGCTTAAGGGCTTGAGAGAGGGCTCACACAAGTATGAGGACTGAAGTTCGAGCTCCAGGCATGGTTGCATGCACTTGTAATTCCAGTGCTGGGAAGGAGGAGAGAGACAGATCCCTGGGGTTTCCTGTCCAGCTAGGTTAACCTACTGGACGAACTCCAGGCCACTGGTAAACCCTGTCTTAAAAACAAGGTGGACAAAGTCAGGTACGGTGGTACACGCTTTTAATCCCAGCATTTGGGAGGCAGAGGCAGGTGTGTTTCTGTGAGTATGAGACTAGTTTGGTCTACAGAGTGAGTTCTAGGACAGCCAGGGATACACAGAGAAACCCTGTCTCGAAAAACCCAAACAAACAAAAACAAAATAACAACAACAAAAATCTCACCAAACTAAAAACCCCAAGGAGGACAGCACATGAGGAACAGCACCCAAGGTTGTTCTCTGGTTGCCACAGGCATGTACACAATATATATCCACACGCAAACACGGTACACATTCATAGACATGTGTATTTACACACAAATATCACACATACACACTCAATTTTTTAGGTTTATGTGATAATCTCTAATTTAGTTTTTAGTATTTTTACATACCAACAGAGAAACTTCTGACTATAAAATATGTGCTTTGTCAAAAATTCGGATATGTGTGACGTAAGATTTATAAATATGGTATTGAATCAATGTGTGAAAATCAGTTTTTTGTGATCTGCTTTGGGGAGACTGTATGAGAACAGAATATTCGACTCTCCACAGCATCTGTCAGATTTAAGATGACAGAATACAGATGCCCTGTAGTCACCTCCATCAGCTGTAACCAAAGTAACAGCTATATGCATTTCGAGAGGAGAGGCTATGGGAGAATACTGGAAACCAGGCTCCAGAGCCTTCGAAGATTCAGAGACCTGGGAAAACAACTGAAAAAGAGGAAAAACCTTACATGCCTATGGCTCACTTAGAAAAGTAACTTGAAATCTGTGCAATAGTCTCCCTTTGGGAAAGGGTTTCACATAGTCTCCCAGTGAATCCCCCAGCATGATGAAGCTAGGACCCACCTTAAGAGGTGCTAAGTGAGGCACTAAGTTGGGATTTCTCAGGGTGTCATGTACCCTTGTGTATTTCCGTCTCTGGGATTCCACAGCACTGACATGGAGTTATAGCTCCCCTTCAAACTCACCTTGGCCCAGCAGAATGACTATGATCTAAACCTCCAGGGTACTTTGTACTGTAGGAGATTGGTGCTTCCATAGGAGAAGAATGAGATCTAGGAGATGAAGGGTGTGGTCTCTGAGATCACACTCTGAGACCAAGGGTATGGTCAGCCATACTTAGTCTGATTTCAGTGCCAGAACTGAAGGCAAGCACACACAGTTCTCATCATCCCACTTGTAGTGTGCTAAAGGGCTACTGCCGACCCTGATCAAGCAAGAAGGACTGCCCCAAGCACAGCGGAATACTGAGTGAGCCTTTGGCAATTCTAGGGTTCCAATCATCACTTCGCATTAGGGTGCACACAGCTAGCGAGAGCCAAGAGCAGTTTTGCTCTGATCCACAGAACTCCCCTTCCTGCTCATTTTCAGGCAGATGCTACCTCCAGTGGAATTACAGGTTAAAAACCATGGCTGCTACCTACTTCATGGTATACACTGCCAAAGGGAGCCACAAGAGGAATCGGCCCAGGCTTGATCATAGCATCACACTTGGGAAGGCACTTCCTTGAAATATCAGAGATGAATACCATAGTTATCCCTTCCATCTCTCCAATGTGCTTCATGTTACCCAGCCCCCACATATGGCCAGGCAAGTCTTGGTGATGGCATATGGTTGAAAGAATCTCTATAGGCTTAAAGGGGAATGGGTTGGAGCATATAAATACCACGTCCAACCAGAAAAGTAAAAACATAAGAAACCAAAGAAATAAACATTATCACTTCGGTAAAACATCACACGACAAAGATGAAGGAGAAAGGAAAACAAAAATAAGGAGTGTTCAGACCAACTAGGAGAAAGGCAAGGAAACGACAGGAGTGAGCCCCTACCTATTAACGTAAAATTTTAAATGAAGTAAATTTTCAATTAAAAAATTAAATTGACATAAAACAAGAAGCTCACCTCACTAATACATATGTCCGAGAAGAAGGGGGAAGGGATGAAGTGATTAGAAATGAACACTGTAATGATGCACCTTGAAGACTTAAAAAACCCAAAATGAGCAGAAGAGATAGCTGGCAAATATCAGAGCAAAAATAGAGACTGAAAAATGTACAGATGCTCAATAGTGCCTTTAACAAAGCAGTGGCTATCATCGCAGTCGTCTCCCCATAGACTCCCTAGGTGAGACTGACTGAATTTTCTGGGGAGTATATTTCTATTCTAGACAGAAAGGCAACAGACCAAAGAAACGATTCTTCCCCAGACCAGCTTGGAAAGCTGATGTTTCCTTACATGGGCATTACTCACAGGAGCATGGACACCTATACAGGCAGCCATTCCCCTCGAGAAGAGTCTCCTGTTCCGAGTCATTGTTATCCACTGGTATATCCTCGGGGAGAGGAAAGCCCCATCTCAGGAGTCTCATGACTCTTCTTCACTTTTGAGAAGGAATGTTAGTGGACCCAACCTTGTGAGGGTCTTATGCACTCACTCCTGCTCTGGTTTCACAGTAACAGCTAGGTCATGCCCAGGGGCAGAGTTCCACAACACTTCATCCCCTCCTTTGACTCCTTATGCTCTTTCTGCTCTTCTGTGATGCCCTCTGAGCATCTCAGGTGACAGGAGAGGATGAGAGAGACGGTTGATTATTTTCTCCCTTTTGGGCTGATCATTGGATATCCATGCCACAGCAACAGTCATTTCTTCTCAGCAGTTTGACTGGCTATGTATGAGTTTCCGCAGTAGCCGTTACCCACTCAAAAAGGAAGGCGGACAATGGCAAGTAATCTATGGACATACACACAACTGATTAGAAAGAAATTTGATAGCCGCATCACATACATTTAACAAAAAAAATAGTAGTATCCTCCCCATTGAAGCCTAAGACCTCTGCAGTTACAGAGTTTTCTCTTGGCTTACAGTAACAAACATGTTCCATGGAACATGGAATGTTCCTGTGGAATGGGCCTTAAATCCAATTAGGAACCCACTGGATATATTCATAACAGTTGTGTCATTACTGGTTCAGTGCAGTTATCTTGCCTGACATGTTGGTAGTATGAAGAGTGCATAATGGGACTGTTGGTCTTCACAAACAGACTGCATAGTGCCTTGTGGAACTCTGAAAGCCAGCAGGTAGGGCAGGGGTTGGGGTGCTTCCAGCTCAGTCCCAGCTTGACTTCTCTATGTCCTGCAGCCAAAGTGTGTAATATCTTCAGCAATAGGATGGTACCATCTATTAGTTTGTAGTCCTGGCAATCAATGAACAGCAGTTACAATTGCCTGTTTGGTTTGTGGGCCCTCAAGAACCTTGCTGGCCAACACGTTTTAATGAAGTAATCTACCTATGGCACAGAATTTCAGTCAGAACCTTATGGCTTCTGCAAGTGACATTCTCTACCCACACAAGGTCCTTATGGGTTTAAACTCTTTAGTTGTTGTTTTCATAATCAATTATTTTAATCAGCCCAGCCTTTGCAGCATTATAAGGCAAATGAAAGTACCATTGAGCATAATTGTGATCAGCCCAGTTCTCTCACCACTGTTTGTGAAATGAAACGTCCTTATTATTGTCAATTCAGGGGTTAGAACCCACACATAATACTGAGTTAGGTGAGACCCTTGAAGTAGGCTTCAGCTGTTGCTCAATGGCTTGAAAATACATAAGAAGAGGCCTGTGACTGGGTCCACATAGGTGAAGGAATATTTTCATTCCTCACTGACAGGCATAAGCCCTATGCAGGCCAATCTCACGTGGAACAGACTGATTAATCTATTAACGTTATAGCATCCATATGTCAAGACTGTAATTGAGAACAGGTATCAC
Source organism: Cricetomys ansorgei (assembly GCA_026225945.1). Classification (NCBI taxonomy): domain Eukaryota; kingdom Metazoa; phylum Chordata; class Mammalia; order Rodentia; family Nesomyidae; genus Cricetomys; species Cricetomys ansorgei. The sequence goes on along the minus strand of JAMJFZ010001264.1, from coordinate 19,276,764 downwards.
CTGTTTGGATAGCATGCAGAATTCCGCAAGAGTGCTAGCGGCTTTAGCTATTTCCCAATGTATGTTGGCTCCCCTATGATTGAACTACATGGAAATCCATTGAACAGTCTCTAGCCTCACTTAGCTAGACTAAGGAAGCTAGTCAACTAAGCATTTGCCTAGTCTCGAACTCTGCATATCTCAGTGAACTTCTATAATCGTTGGAACGGCCCTTGTGAGGCCAGGGAGCTTCCATTCAGGTTTTACATTTTTACTTTTTACATCTTTCCATATTGTCTATCTCTTAACATATTAATGAAGTTGTTAGTTTTACTAATTGCTTTGCTTTTTAGTCTTCATACTAGGGAAACAAATGGTTTGTGTACCATTTTTACAATATTAGAGCATTCTAAAAGTGTTCATGTAACTACCAATGACTTTCCCATTTTCTTCATGTGCATTAACATCTCTTCCAGGTGGAGGGGCTCCCCTTTGGGGTTGGGTCTAGCCTTTAGTGGTTGGGGCATCTCTATAACCCTCAAGGAGCACCTTTTTAACCATTCTTTTAACATTTCTTGTAGAACAGAATATTCACCCAGCTTTAATTTGTTTGATGATGTCTTTATCTGTTTGTCATTTCTGAAGAGTAAAATATTCATTCTTGCTTAGGAGTCTTTTCATTTGTGAAGACCGCGTGTCCCTCTCTCCTACCCTGTAAGGTTTTCACCGAGAAGTATACTGTTGGATGAATAGAAACAGCTTTATATGTTGTTTATTTCTTTTCTTGTACAGTCTTGAAGATCTTTTACTTATCATTCCCCTTGAAAGCTCAATTATAAAGTCTTGGGGTTACATTTTGTTTGGTTAAATTTTACTGATGGCTTGCACCTGGATATGTGCATCCTCTATGTCTGAGGAAATTTTCTGTTATCTCTTCCACCCACCAAACCTAGTCCTGGAGACTGAACCCAGGGTCTCCTGCTTGCTAGGCAAGTGTCCTACCGCTGACCTTTATCCCAAACCCTATTATTTCTTTGAATAAAACTTCTGTCCCTTTGTCATTGTTAAGGTTTTCTCTTTAGCTCCAATAACCTAAATATTTGATCATTTAGTATTCTCTCAACTTCCTTCCTCTTCTTTCTCCTCCAACTGTATATTTAAAGAGCCCATCCCCAAGGCCATTGATTTTTTTCCTTCTCTCTGTTCTACCCCACTATAACTACCTTCTACTGTATTTTCACTGAATGTAGTTTTCTGTTGAATAATTTGAATTTTTATAAATTGCTTCCATCTATTGAAATGTTTCTACATGTTTTAAGCTTAATGAGTTCCCTTGAAATGGGTGTTTTTAAAGTCTCTGAAAACTTTACTGTATTGATCACCCTTTAGTCAAGTTTCTGGCACCTTCTTAGGTGAGGTCATGGTTTCCTGAAAGTTCTTGATGCTTGTTGCTGGGCAACATCATCTGGTCCAGATTGCTTAATCTGTCTTTGTTTGTTCCCTCCTTTCCCAAAGTCTTAAGCCAGATGCTGCTCTTCTCCAAGCCTGTAGTCATGGTATTTCAACACCAGGTTGTGTCTGGGTCCAGATTTGCTGAGAATGTACTGTTGGTGTGCTGCCAGTATTTCAGTACTAGAAGGAAATCAAGCCAGAGTTTGTCCCAAATGCACTTTTAGTGTCCTGTTCAGAAAGAACCAGGATAATATCAGCATGTCTCCTCAAGACTGACCCTTAGAATGGAGTGAGCCCTGTATCCATGAGCCTTATCCATAGTTACTGGCTTGTGATACTCTGACTGGCTTTGGCCAGATTCATCATAGATAAACCATCTCCAAGTTCATATGTCATACTTGTTGTCACCAGAGCCGCCAAATTGTTTCATATCCTGAGCCCACATCCTGCTAAGACCAGCGCAACACTGAAGTAGGACCAAGACCCACCCTGATGTGGCTTTCTATTGCTGGGGTGGACTATGTCTAAGACCACTGCAACAAGCCACAGGCGATGCCAGTTGGAATGAAAGTATGATAGACTGAGGTCTTTGGTGTTCCCTTTGGCAGCAAGGCTGTTCCAGGGGCTCCATCCACTGGCTGGCCTTGGGATCAGGGCTATTAGGATCTCCCCAGTGTGATGTTTCATTAGTCCTGCACTGAGTCCCAGGGAGAAGTCTATTCCAACTGGCATGCATCATCTGTGGCCATTGCAACCATGAACTCACTGTAGCTGTGGTCACAAAACCCACGTAAGATTGGGCTCACCAACATTTCATCCTGGAAGGAGGAAGGGCTCATGAGTCACCATCCATCACTGAGAGACTATTAACAGTTAATGGTGGCTGGGTCAAGGGGTGTCACTTTCCTCAGCATGTGGCCCAGGCTCTAGTAACCTCCCACTCATGCTCATGCAAGCAACTCTAATTAAACTCACTGGGTCACACACACACACTCAAAGACAAGAAGGTGGGGGAGGGTGCTTTGGGAAGAAGAATGATTTTAGCAGAAGGAGCAAGGATGAAAGTAATGGAGGATGAAAATGACTAAAATTCTTTATATACATTATATACCATCAAAGAATAATACAACAAGAAAAAATATGGAAGCACAAAAGGTTCAGAATCACTTAACCAACCCTGTGCAAAAATAGCAAAGCTGAAGGCATCATAATTTTTCGAGAAATTACAGAAGCATAGTAACCAATACCACATGGTATCAGCATAAGAACAGACTCCCAAACTGTGAAACTGTGAAATAGGGATCACAGAAATAAATCCAAACGCACTAAGCCAACTGGTCCTCCTCAAAGGCACTAGCAGCATACACTGGAGAAAGTGTCTTCATGCTGAGAAGAGGTATCCACATGCAGAAGATTAAGACCCAACTCCTATCTCTCACCCTGTAAGAACACCAACTCAAAATATATCAACGTCCCAAATGCAAGACCTGAAACTAATAGAAGAAAATGCACTGAAAACACTAAAAGAGATTGGCCCAGGCAATGCTTATTCTGGGTATGACTCCCAAAGCTTTAGAAACAGAAGCAAAGAATAGACAAACGTGAATACAGAAAATGGAAAGGGTTCTGCACAGCAAAGAAAAGACTAATAGAGTGAAGACAACCTGGGATATGGAAAGAGATTTTTGCCAACTATTCCTCTGTCAGAGTAAATAAGCAACTCAAAAACCTTGCCAAGAAAGTAAGTGTTCTAGTTTAAAATGGGCAGATGACCTGAGTAGCCATGTTAGTGTAGCCAGACTCTGCCTACAGTGAATAATTACACTCTTAACTTATATATTTACCTCTGGAAGCTTATATATGATTTGGGAGTATAAGAGGAACACATGAAGTCATCCCTTTTGGAAACAGGAAAATAGAACCAAAATGTTCACAGTAAGTTACCATCCTGTGTCCATCATTTGAATGAAAAGCATGTAGGCTTTGCTGTGAAGGACCTGGAGATTGACTTTGTATCACATTGGCCGGGCAGCATCACCACTGGATGGCAGTAAGAATCCTAGAATTTCTCTCTATTCTCTTTTCAAACTAACTTGCCCTTTTGTCTGGTTAAAAATGCCATGCTTTGGGAATTAACTTTTGCCAGGACATCCTTATGTAAAATGCATTTAACATATAAGACTCAAGTTCAAGATTTTTAAATTAGGGAAAAATACAATTAAATAAGTTGTGCACAAAACAAGATTAAGATATTTGGATAACAACTAACATTGGACCGTTTACCCACTCGTTAAAATGAGTGGCCATTATGCCATTTAAACATCAAATTAGGTGGAAAACGTCGAGATACAGATTATACAAGTTCTCCTAGAGTCTATAAACCTTTAAACCTGGGCAGAATAAGGCTCCAAAAATAAGGACGTGGGCTGTCCCTTTCCTCGATTATCTTCAGCACTGAACATTGAATAGATTCAATTCCCAGCGCAGACCCTTAAACCATGACTCAAATTTCTCCATACCCCAAAATGAACTCATCACCTTAATTTTCAAGCTTATTCATTTAAATATTTGACAAAATGTATTGAAACATGCAGATTAGGACTGGGTATTAGGAATATAACGATGTTTAGGACACCCAAGGCCACCACAGCCTTGGAGCTCAGATACGCTTTCCTCGCCTAGATGTTCAACCAGAATCTGAGTCACCTCCTGCCACCCGATCTCCCACAACCAGCGAATAGTAGAAATGATCTCTCCTCCATCTCAGATATCTCTAGAGTCCCTCCACGTCTCATCCTTTCACTTTGAATTAATCTTAACAGGACTTCCTGACTTAAGCATGCCCAGAGTATTTTCCATATCCCCGTTCCCGAGGCCTCCAGGCCCCTATCCCCATATCCTCCTTAAACAGGATGCAACGTTTGTTCATTTCGTCCACATGGGCTAGGAAACGCCAACAGTGCGTCCCCAGGGTGCCAGCTGTGCTCTTTCCTGCCCCATCTGTATATGCAGCCGCATCTCCATTCTGGTGAGCTGGATCATCCTGGCCAGCTGCCTTCGGGGTGGCTGCTTTCCAATCCCATATCACACTAGCTTTCTAGGATGACTCCTGACACTGCTGCAGGTTAGGTGCCTTGGAAGGCAGGCCCTGATACGGAGATCAGCACACAGGAATTGAATTAGGAAATGTTCCTGGGAACGCTTTTCCTGGAAGAGAGGAGACAGCAATCAGTAGTGGGTGGTATAAAAAGACCGATGAAGAAGCACTTTCAAAAGAATGCCCGTCTCACTGAAATCTTAAATTCTGCTGTTTAAAGGTTTTTGCTAAAACCAATCACATCGATGGCCTCTATGTGTGTCATCCATCTTGGGGTGCTGGTATCAGCTTTGATGTATTGATTCTTCAATGAAAGAAACACCAGTTGAATAACATTGAGGAAGCGCGTCCTGTCAAGGCTCCCTGGTGCTCTTTTTCTTATTCGCCTGTAGAAATGTGTTTTATTCTCCTGAATTCAGTGACTATGTTGCAACAGTTTTCTTACAAATGATAGTTTTATTTAATCCTTTTAACTCCCAGCATTGATTTTTTTTTTTTTTGGACAGTCATACAAAGAACAATATATATCAGAAATGTAGCTACTGAACTAGAATCTAGCAAATACCAGAAGCTGAGACGTGCTAAACATGTTTGTTCCTTGACCTAGGTGCATGGCCAATACTAATTTGCACTGACTTTTGTTTCTTCAGATCTTCAGCATTTTCTACATGTCTTATCAAAAACAAAAAAAAAAAGTGCTGAGTAGGGAAAGCATTTTAGTTCACTGATCCTTTGTATTATAATCATAGCAATTGCACAGTGGTTTATGGCTTTTGTTCTTTAATTATAAGGTTTTGATTTTATAATTAAGCTTATATAGTTTATATATTATATAAAATATTAATTGTAAAATTATAAAGGGAAGTTCTAAGGAATTATCAGGTTTTATGCATCATATCAAAAGCCCACTTTGTCCTATATAACTTTAAAAATCTCTGGAAAAGCTCCTGAAGCTTGTCATCCTGTTTCGGGTGTTTGGCTTTTGAGTATCTTCCTAACTAAGATGACGTAAGTCTCCAGACATAGTACACCAGCCACCTAGAAAGAATTTTGTCACTGATGGTAGTGGACATAAATTTGTATTTTAAAAGGTAGCAGGTAGCTGGGATGTCTGTACTTCAGACCGGTGTGGCATCCAATCTCTGATCATCCTCCTCAACCATCTGGGTGCTATTACGTGTGTGCATCACCACACCAGCTCTTTATGAAGTGCTCAGATAGACAGATTGGCATGGGCTATTCCATTCTGATCTAATAGTTTGTGCGCACACACACATACATACACACACACACACACACACACACACGCACATCCATTCATTCACTTTTGTAATCTTACTTGGCTGTTGAAGAGTTTATATATTGAGTATGAAGATTTGGGGTTGCGTTGTATTTAGGTTTATCTTGTTACCTTTTTTTTTTTTTTCTTTGAGACAGAGTTTCTCTCTCTGTGTAGCTCTAGCTGTCCTTGAACTCACTAGGTACATCATACTGGCTTCAAACTCAGAGACCCTCCTGCCTCTGCCTCCCAAGTGCTGGTATTAAAGGTATGTGCCATCACATCCTGTTTCTTTATTTTTTTAAAGGTAGTACTGAAGATTGCCTTGGTTGTATTTCTTTTGAGAAAGGGTCTCATGTAGTCCAAGCTGACTTTGAACTCCCTATATAGCCAGGGATGAACTTAAACATCTGATCCTCCTCCCTTCTCCTCGATGCTGGAGTACAGGCACGTGACACCATGCCTGGTTTATACAGTGCTTGGGTTTAAACCCACGGTTTTGTGGGTGCTAGGCAAGCACTGTGACAAGCTAAATCTGCAGCCTCTTCACTTGTATTTTGAATGAAAAATTGGAGGGAGAACAATTTCAAAGCCATTTGTCATTATGAAGGTTAACTTAGTAAAACTAGACAACACTATGTAAAAATCCCCTTACTGGGCACTTGACGAATAGCTTGAGGCTTGTGGGAGCAGCCAGTGCAGCCAGAGCTGCCAGCCCTGCCATGCTACTTCTCCACAGAGCCTTGGAGTTGTAATTGGAGCTGTTACTGTATGGAGAATTGTGGAATATTAACACTAAATTTGAAAAGTTTGGACTCCCTGTCAGCTTCACTTTCCTGTTCTGAATTTCTACAGTTTTTGGAGCTCAATGTAGACATTGGCTTTTGCTTCTACTGATCTTGTCCTTTTGTTTTGGCCTGTCAAGAAGATATTTTAGCTCCCCTCCCCAACATAGATATATCAAGGCACTGCATCAGCGTGTAGCCTAGCCTTGTTTGTAACTTATTATGTACCCAAGGCTGGCTTTGAACTCACAGTACCCCTGCTTCGGCTTACTGGTTGCTAGAATTATAGGCATGTGCTTTTTACATCTAGCGTGTCAAAAATGAGACTTTTTGTTTGTTTGTTTCTTTGTTTGTTTGTTTTGTTTTGTTTCCAGACAAGGTTTCTCTATTGTAACTTTGGCTGTCCCGGAACTCACTCTGTAGACCAGGTTGGCCTCGAACTCACAGAGATCTGCCTGCCTCTGCCTCCCGAGTGCTGGGATTAAAGGTGTGTGCTACCACCGCCCAGTAAAATTGAGATTCTTATTCTGTCATCTATGATGATATGCTTTCTGTGTCCTCCAAGTTTACATATTCTCTACAACTTCACCCATGACATGAATAGATACACTGAGATGGGCGTCTCTTTAAGAAAGAAGACAGCAGCAGTGCAAATGAACTGCCCCCTTTGCCGAGGCTGCTGAGCCCAAGGGTGACAAGGGCAGCATGGCGTAGTCTGTAGCTTCCTCAGTGCTTCCTCATGGGGGTCTTTTGGATTTCACGACCAGGCAATTCTTAGAGATTTCTGTTAGCAAGCTCCCCTTGCAGGCCCTCTCTAGAGACCTTCAGAATTCTCTCCCCAAGCTCCTGGGCAGTTCCAGCTCTCTTCCTAGCATCTCTTAAGAGAGACGTTTAAATAAAAACCTTCCCACATTTACCTTTGACCCACTTTCTCTGCTTTGCTTCCCTCTTCTCTTGGAAGCCAGGCTCTCTGCTTCCCAGGGAAGGGAAACAGGATGTGTGGCCACCCCCTTTGATGTTAACACACTTCCTCAGGTGAGAGACTCTGGTATATGGAAGTCTGCTAGAGAGGAGATTCACATAAAATATCTCAGTGAGGCGCTTGTGGCATCTGTGAGGGGTATTGCTGCGGTAGCTCTTGCTATCCTGGCCTGAACAGCTGCTGGTTTCAACATTATCTTCTCTTACTAAGTCTAGAATTTCAGTCCTTTTCTGTCCTTTCAATCAACACAGGAGAACAAAATCTTGCTATGTAACCTAGGCTAGCTTCAACGTCTTGATTGTCCTGCCTTGGCTTCCCAAATGCTAGGGTTATAAGTATGTGCCATCATGCCTGCTAGAAACGTTGTCTTACTTGAATTCTGAAGCCAGAATTCTGAAAACTTGCAGATTTGACATCTTTATTTTGTATTATATTACTGTAGCCTTTCTCCTAATCTTTGATGTCATATCTTTGTTATCTAGGTAGGAATAGGAAGCATTTTCTGGATCTCTACTGTTCTGTTTAGAGCTCTCTTCACCTCCAGTAGACTCAGCCTCTTTGGCTTCGGTGACAGTCATGTGGCTCAGGCTGTCTGAGCCCTCTCACTCCCATTCTGGTCACAGTCACTGTTACAAGAGGCAGGTGAGTTACCTGTGGCGGAGTCCGCCAGAGCCTGTCCTCGGTGAAGGTATACAGTGGAGCCCCTCTCTTCTCTGGTGACCATGAAGACCTCAGACACAAGTCTAGAAGGGGCAGATCTTGTCTCATAGAGAATTCAGTCAGAATTTGAAGAAGAGATGAAAGTGCAGGAAAAAGATTCATGATGGTGTTCCAGTGTGTCCTCCAGACATCCTAACGCCCCACTATCTTTGTTCTTCCTGAAATGTAATTAGGTCATAAAATTCTATTCGTGTCAATCAGTCAATTTAGCTGTCTTTCCCCTTATTGCCATCAAATGTGACTAGTACATTTTATTAAAGAAAAAGAAAAATAACTCACTGTTGACACCTAGCTCTTAATTCCAAACTAGTCTAGTCTCAGCCTTTGGTGATGACACATGCCTTTAATCCCAGCAGAGCAGACTGATCTCTGTGAGTTCAAGGCCAGCCTGGTCTACAGAGTGAGTTCTAGGACAGCCAGAGTTACAACAGAGAAACCCTGTCTCGAAAAACAAAACAAAATAAAACAAAAACAAACAAACAAAAAGTAGTGTGGTCTCCGATAATGTCAGTCATCCTGAATTGCCTTAGGAACTTTGATGTGATTCTTTATGGGTTGGGAGCGGCTCTGAAAGTCTGGATTTCTAAGAGTAAAGATTTTTCTACTCTTTGCAGTAAGTCTTTTTGTTCCGAGAAGCAGTGATAGCGTTTAGGGTATGTGAGGCAGTATCTGGTGTTCTGTAAGCAAAGTCATGCAGCATCTTCCATCTTTGAAAGTTGTAGTAGCAGAGATGCAAGGAACTGGATATCTGGTAATTAGAACCATATGAAGAATTCACTCTTTTCCATTGGCAGATTTTCTACCCTGGACACCTGCTGTAGTACTTTCTCCGTCCTTGACTCTAAGAGTAAAGCACATAACGCAGTAAGTTAACAAGAAATATTCTTCATGTCATTAGGGCTGGCTTGCTCATATACACAGAATTCAGTCAAAACCTGCGATCTGTTGGAACTTCTGGGAAAGCAGGGTTTTCTCGTCAACATGAGGGTTAAATGGAAGATGAGGAATGTGTGGTGCTTCCAAGACCATCCTTTGATACTGAATAGAGACTGCCCAAGGATGGAGCCAACTCGCAGGATGTGGATCCAGAAGATAGTGAGAAAGATGCTGGATCTTACAGCAGTGTTGGACCCACTGCCCCCACAAGCCAAAGTTGTTTTCTTTTTATATTTAAGAACATATAAAACGATCATGTAAAAAGATTTAATCAAGCAATATTTAAAGCCATGCTCAGAGGGGCTGGAGAGATGGTTCATCGGTTGGAAGCACTGTCTGCTCTTCCAGGGGACCTAGATTCAGTTCCCAGCACCCACATGGCAGCTCACAGCTGTCTGTAACTCCAGTTCCAGGGGATCTGATACCCTCACACAGTCATACATGCAGGCAAACCACCAATGTACATGAAATAAAGATAAATAAAATATTTTTAAAAACATGCTCAGAGTATGAATATATCACCTAAAGGACTTGACAATAGTTTGAAAAATCTGATGACTAGAGTCTGCATTATTTAAAACAAAGCAGAGGTGAATCTGCTTCTTAGTTCTTCCCTTCCTTCTTCCCCACCCTTCACCTTTCTCCCTCCTGTTATCTTGGAGATGCACATACATTATAAACTAGACAGCCAAAATAGATGGGAAAAATCTTCTATTCTGCACTTGGGTATCACAAAGGCCATCTTTGAGGGCCCCTCTGTTAAGAACAAGGAGACAAACTGCCTAGATATTAGTATCTACAACCACTGCAGCCACTTATTAATAATTCTCGGATTAAAAATTGTACAGAACTACCTTTGACTCCAGAGGATAGACTATTTAGTTAGGAGTATAAATAAGAAAAATTGAATTTTCCATGGCTGTGCGCACATATAACCTGTGGCCCGCAGGCTGCATATATCTACACAGTGCCCAGGATAGCTATGAATATAACCTAACACAAAATCATAAACTTATGCAAAAACATTGTAATTTTTGTTACTTGTTTGTGTGTTTCTGAAACATGGAATGCAAAAACGTAACGGGTTTCAGTGGCAGAAGTTGGACATGCCTGTAAAGCATGCAAAGCTTTGTTGACTCTGCAGTATTCTTGACTCACTTTAAAAGCTGTTGTCTTTCTGACTTCACCATGCTTCCCTTCTGTTAGACCGCTCCAGCACACACAACGGAAGAGAGGTCTAATCTTCCAGATTGTCGGCTTGGTGCTTTGTGGGACACCTTCATTTGGGCTCCTGGCCTTTCCTGGGCCGCTTATGTTATACTTAAACAAACTGGCATTGGGCTCTGACTTGCAGAGTCTGGATCCAGTCCTGTTACGCCCTCACAGCCCATCAAGCACTAACCATGGCCTTCCAGAGCTTCCAATACTCTACACTTGGGATGGTTGCCTTTGACTCATAAGACAATTAGAGTAAATTTACCTTTATCACAAAGATATCCAAATATCTCCAGGCCTGATTCAACCATTCCTAACACCTCCTGAACATTTAGGGTTTTTTTTTTTTTTTTTTTTTTTTTGTCACAGGTCTGGTACTTCTCAAGTCTGCAGCAGATTTTGCTAATGGTAATTACACTGTAATTCCTGATCTCTTTCCTCCCATCTACATTGCTCACAATTATCAGGAAAGATTGGAAAAGAAGTCTTCTATCTGGTAGTATAACAGTATAGATCATCTGGTTGTAGGGAACATGCCAGCCGGGCACCCACCACCCCTAACCAGAGCTCTGAAAACTCTCCTTCCACACCCTTGAGTCTACACTTTCTCTCTTCTTTCTTTTTTAAAATTGGATTTTTAAAATCAAAACCTCATTTTGGTGTTGGACGTCACTTTGTCATTTTGTCTCGAACATGAGTCATCTAGTAGTTTAAAAATGGCCCTCCATCATTGAAACAGAAAGAAGATTGGCAGTTCAAGGGCTGCAGGGAGAAAGAACAGAGGAAATGCTCAAAGGCTACAGGGTTTCAGATATGCAGGATGAGAGCATTCCGGGACCCGTTTCTCCACAATGTGACTATGCTAACACTACTAACATACATGTAGGTCAAGATGGTAAATAGGTTACACAGTAAATGCTCTTTACTGTCATTTAGAAACTGCAAAAAAATAAATAAGTTTTTCAGCATCTGGGGGAAAAAAAGATCCCTCTTTTCTGACCTCTTTGAAGAGACTCAAACCGAATTTGCCACCATTACTTACCAACTGGAATTGACTGTAGAGGAAGTTATACTGTAACGTGTTTCAGAAAGATGCCTTGATGTTGGCTTTGGCTAGCAGCAGAATTCTCAGTACTCGCATAACCGATTCCCTTGGGCCATTCTCTCATTCTAGTTAAGAATGTCTGTTTTATCCACTGGATCACCTCGAATCACCAGATCAGTGATTCTCAAACTCCAGTGTGCAGTACCAACCCAGAGTTAACATGCACATTATACATTGTATTGTGCTATAAATTCACAGTTTAAGGCTTACCCTAGATATACTAAGTTATAAATCCACTGGGACTGAGTCCCAGAAATGTGCATGATCAATAAGCTGTTTAAATTATTCTGATACTGTGTCACTGGATCATGGTTTGTGGGATTTGGCTTTAGTGGCGATGGAGTGTTTATAGAAAAGACTAAGATGGTATGGGATGTTTTATTCCTGTGTGCTGCTTTTGGGGAAAAGGGCTTCCTGATGCCTTGCAGCCTGTGGAGTCTGATGCCTTGCAGAGGGTGCAGGCCTTGCTTCCTACCAATTTATACCTCTGTACTAGCCACTCAGATCTCCACATGAGCTTTGTTTTCAGTTGAAGGTATCAGAACCATCCAAGCTGAGTATGCTGACAGACTCAGAGATGCCATTGTGTTATAATGAAGGCCTGGACATGGAGAAAGGGCTTAGAGAAAAGATTAAAGAAGCTGGGCGGAGAATTGAGAGGAAAGTAGGAGAATCAGGAGGAGATGTGAGAGGGTATGGAATGAAGTCTCTGCCTAGCTGCCCCGGTATTGAATTCCCTGAGAATTGTCATGGCTTGTAATTAATAAACACCTTGGAAAAAAATCAGCTATGGATATTTATTAACACTAAATGTTCAATGTTTTACTTTGTTTAGTTTCTCATACAACTCAAGCCCAAAGCTTTGTGCTTAGTAGGGACTTACATGAAGCTAAAAAAAAAAACAAAAAAAACAAAAAACAAAACCATGAGAAAGGCATTTTGCTGGATTTACCCGAGTAGGATGCTCTTTGAAGCATGTGCTTTTTCATAATTAGTTGTGCATTCGTACTTGAGCAAGTCATGTGATAAGGAACTGGGAGAAAACGCCAGCACCAAAACCATAGCATTTGTGTTTAGTCTCTTGAATTCCAGATTCTCAGCTGCTCTGATCTCATATAGTCCTGTGTAATGGTTGGTCTTGCTCATCAACTTAATAGGAATTAGAATCACCTGGGAGACCCACATCTGAGTGAGTCTCTGAAACAGATTCTTACTCATTCTCAACTCCTTGGGTTGAAGTTGCAGGCTGGACAAAAATAGAAAAAGAAAAAGAAGTAGGTTGGGGACCATATTCATTTCTCTGTTTTCTGAGGTCATATTTTGACACAGTATGACCAGTCACCTGAATACTGCCATGTGTCCCCAACCATGATGAACTGTGGCCCCTCAAACCATGATCCAAAATAATCCTTCTCTCCTTCAGTTTCTTTGGCCATAAATTTGTGGCAGCAATGAGAAATGCAATCTACTACAGGACATTTCTCTCTTGGGCTTTTTACAAAATCACTCATTAACTTCTAAATGGATAGGAAAAGCTCCCAGTTTTAAGCATATGTTCCTTTTTCAAACTGTGTTCTTGATTCAGAATTAGAGAAAATTTGTAATATATTCCAGAGTCTAATCCATTCAAACAGTAATGATAGTGAATATGTTCCAAATTTCATATATTTGAGAATTTAATTTCTTTGCCTGAAAAAAAAAGCTAATTTATCTAGCTGGCAAACAACTCGGACTTGCCTCATTTAGACTAGATTCACTTTAATTTTTAATAGTCACTTATATTTATAACACAAGGATGTGTAATAACAGTCCATCAATTTTTACTTAGAAATTTAATGAGATAATGTGTTCTTCGTGTTTTGTAGGGTATTTGCCCCTCAGATGACTGATTAGAGAAATGAGTGGGAAAGCCCTCACATACTCTGACAGTAAATTTGCACTGCCAAAGTGACTTCTTGATGTACTCAAAACTGCTTGGATGGACTACAAAATCAAATTGACTTCCCATAATAACATAGTTTTTAGCCCAAAATTTGCCTGTGCAAAATTAATTTCATAACAATTTTATCTCCGTGTATTTAAAAATGACCTCATGCTTGAGGAACATGAATGTTTCAAGGGAAAAATAAAAAATTGTATCAGATAGTTAATACGTGAATAGATTCTGCTTTTGACTTTTCTAAGGGGCTGGGCTATGACATATTATTTTTTCTCCTTTGTATTGCTCTGTTAAGATATGAACAATAGCACAAATTGTCAAAATGATGCATTTCAAAACATAGCCATGATTCTTGGCATTCCAGAGTGTCCTAAGAGGCTTGGGAGGACAGGTCCAGCACCACAAGGCTTAGAACTGGAGGACCCCAGGGACGGAGCGTGAGGACCAACACATTACTGAGTTCCTCAAGAGTGCATGAAGGTAGAGGGCTGACTTGATTCTCAATCAAGGAAATGTATTCCCCCATTGATCTGAAGGAGGAAACATAAAGATGTTTTTCTATTTTGCCCTTGTGTAATACTCCCCCACCATCCTTTAGAAGCTCACATGGCAGCAAGAGCTCTTGTTTCTTTTATATTGATTACTCAGGCTCTAGGGTGGCTCCCATGATCTCCTTCCTGTGGAATACAGAAAGGATCTATGACTTACTTCTAGCCCACGGACTTCAGCAAAGTGGACGAGGTATATATGATCACATGTATGTGATTGCCTGTATGAGTCAGGGTTCTCTAGAGTAACAAAATTTATAGAATGAATATCTATCTATAAAATGGGATATATATATTATACATACATTATATATATAATATATATAATGGGATATATTAAATATCAGCCTGACATTGTTGAATTAGCTAGATTGCAGCCTGCAAATCATTCTAATAAATCACACACACACACACACACACATATTATATATATATTATATCCTATTTTATATATAATGTATATACATTATATTATTTATAATATATACTATATTCCATTATATATAATTATATATATGTATATATATACATTATATATGTTTTTGGAATGGACTTACAGGCTGCAATCCAGCTAATTCAACAATGTCAGGCTGTGAACGGAAAGCCCAAGAATCTAGTAGCTGCTCAGTCCACAGGCTGAATCTTTAGGAATGGATGTCTCAGATGGTCTTTAGGAATGGATATGCTGGCAAGGCAAAGGCAAGCAGGCAAAAAACAAAAGTTTCCTTCTTTTATGTCCTTATACAGACCTCCAGCCTAAGGTATGGCCCAGATTCAAGGCAAGTGTCTTCCCATCTCAAGACTGGGATCAACGGTATGTATTCCTACCTCAAACGTCCAGACTAGGAGTGGACTCCTCTTCAAAACAAGCAAAAAAATCTCTCATAGGTGTGCCCTCCATTTCTGGATTGTAGTTCATTCAGGTATAGTCAAGTTGATAACCAAGCATAGCCATCACCCTGTCCCATGCAAGACTAGAAGCCATGTTTATACAAGATTTTCTCGCAAGTCAGCCTGGCTAGATGTGGATGATTTGGCTCATCTGTTTCATAGCCTTAAGGGTCTGTGAACAGGGGATGGAAAGATGCTTCTGCTTTTAAAGCATTTGCTGCTTTTGCAGAGAACCTGGGTTTGGATCCTAGCACCTGTGTGGCTGCTTATAACAACAGGCTGTGGTATCATCCAAAGCTTGGTTGGTATCAGATCTCTTTGCTTATTGGCAGATCTCGTTCCTTGAAGATTAATTGGTTCCAGTTTCTTGCTGGCTGCTGCAGGGAAGCACCATGTAGCCCTGTGCATAAAAAACTCTCAACATGGTGGTTTGCTTCTCCCAAGCTAGTAAGGGAGATGAGAGAGTCTCTTGATAAGCCCTATACAACCAGAAGACTCCAGGGCTTTTTGTTTTTATTTTTGTTTTAGCTTGTCATATCTCATTAAGTGCAATTTGTACCCCATAAGTTATGTGAGAAGTAGAACTCCAGCAGTATTCACTTGTCAGTTTGAACTTTTCTTTTCTTTTCTTTTCTTTTCTTTTCTTTTCTTTTCTTTTTTTCTTTTCTTTTCTTTCTTTCTTTCTTTCTTTCTTTCTTTCTTTCTTTCTTTCTTTCTCTCTTTTTAGCTTTTATACAATAATAGCATAATATGGGTGACAGAAAACTATGTAGAATGTTGGCACTATTGTGAATTCAAACAATTCAATCTAATGCACATATAGGAAAACTGTGTAAAGTATTGAATCAGTAATAAACCTACCACGTGGCTCTTTATCATACTAAAGACAGTACTCTAAAACAATGAATTTTAATTGTTAAGAGGATTTCCCCCACTTTTCTCCTCCTCTCAAATATTATTACCCTAGAATCTTGGAGCCTTTAGTAGTTTCCCTTTGTCTTCAGCTGTGTGTCACACACTGTCCCTACAAGGGTCTGTCCAGTATAATTCACTCCAGTGAAGGCCTTGCTTCTTCTTGCCAGCTATTAGCTTCAAAAACAATTCTGTGGTTGAGTCCAGAGGTTTTCCTCAAAGAAACACGTACATTTCAGAATTAACAGATTTTTTTTTTTTTTACTGCAATAGCAGTTAGAATATACTTGACTTATGACATCAGATTTTAGTGTTGAGAAAACTGAACACACAGTAGGCATTCACTATCAGAGAGTCTCAACACCTTGCTCTGGGTGTTACTCAGAAATCTGTTGTATTTTAGGTGTGTGGCGAAGCGACAGGACAGCAATAGAGGCCAAAGCCCCAAACAATGAAAACGGTATGGGTTAGATTTTCCCACTGAACATTACCAAGGCTGGACCTCTCATGAGAGATATGATAAATTCTAGTATTTATAGAGTTTTGTCATCCTACAAGGTAACGTTAATGTTATATCTACTGAGAACTAGGCCAAGTGAAAATTAGCTACCAATGTACATAAATTTATTTTAATTAAATTAACAGGGAAGATTTTTTTTTCCTATATCCCTACGTTTCTGACTCTCTCAAAGAGTAACTGTTGTATTTTATATTAGAATGTCGAACTCCTATCCTTTAGCCATCTTCTTGCTATTCCTGTTAAAGAGCCATGTATCCTTTCGAGTACTCATCAGAAGTCCCTATGTATCTTAGTAGTGTGATACAACAGTGGAGTCAGAGGACACAATTCACCAGCGACCGGGAGCTTCTGCCCTGTAGAGACCAAGATGGGCTGTTACCAAACACACCCATCAGACACATGCCGTGCTTTCCACTCCTCTGAGCAACAACTTCCACCCCTTTTTGTTTGTTTCCTTTGAGCACATGGGTTTGAGTTTCTTCTAAATTGCGTACACTGAAATGATTTTTAGGTGACTACAATAAGCTGTGTGTTGTTTTGTTCACTTAACAGAACCAAGACAACCAAGGAAGGTTGCTCGTTTCATTTTTTCAGCAGGCCTTCAGTGCTTCAGAAAGCTTTTCTGAAGTAGCTCAGAGTTAGTGTCTTAACATTATATGCAAAGGCTGGTCCAGTCTTCTGAATAAGAGTGAGCAATATAACCAACATTTAAGTTTTTATCCTTAGATTTAAAATCTAAAATTCTTTTTAGAAGGTAATAAACAATAATACAGTAAACAAGCCATAAAATAATTTCATAAAGAATCACTTGATAATAACCACATGATACTCAAGCCCAGAACTTCTAATGTAGGAGTCACTGATGTAATTGGTCCTTCACTGCATGGAGTGCAGTGGCTCCCCCAACAGGTAAGGCTGGGTGTATTGTCTTTGTGTTACTCCTATGTAAAGAGCGCCTTGCTAGTCAAGCACAGAGATGGATGGACAAAGAAGTGGCAAGTGGGCAATAAACGGGCTTTTCATAGAACCCTGTGATGTTCTTTGAGTAGTACAGTTTTTCAAATTCTCTTTTAACTGAATAAAGTTTTATTTTTACTTTTAGCACTTTTACAGTGCTGGGGATTGAACCCAGGACCTTGAGATGCTAAGCTAGTATTCTACCACTCACCTACAGTCTCCATGCTATAATAAGTGAAAACTTGAAGTGCAGTTATAATAATTTAAAGCTACAGTGTGTGTATGCTATAAACTAAACTGTTTTCTCATCCCTGATTTATCTCCTACTCTGCAGAATAAACTAGGTCTCATTACCTTGTTGGAGCAAGTGAACTGAATTTTTGGAAAGAAGCTGAGAATTGCCCAGAATATAAACCAGGGCTAGAAAGATGGCTCAATGGTTAAGAGTTTATACTGCTCTTGCAGAGGACCTGAGCTTAACTCACAACAGCTTGTAACTCCAGTTCCATTGGATCTGACATCTCTAGTCTCCAATGGTATCTGTACTCATGCACACACACACACACACACACACACACACACACACACACACACACATACACACACACACACATACTCACACACACACACATTTAGACACATACATACATACATACATACATACATACATGTGGGAGGGGCACTTATGTGCACAGAGGCCAGAATAGGGTGTTGGGTCTCTCAGAATTAGAGTTACAGGCATTTGTGGGATGCTGGACTTATTACAAGGATGCTGGGAACCAAGTTCTAGTCCTCATGATTGCTAGCAAGTACCCTTAACTTGCTGAGCCATCTTTCCAGCTTCAACATCTTTTTAAATGAAAGAAAATAATGAGTATGACACGATGGTGCATGCTTGTAATTCCAGTATTTGGGAGGCTGAGGCAGGGCGAATCACGAGTTTCAGGCTAGCTTGGGGTATGTAGCAAGACACTATCTAAACTCTCCAAGGGAAAAAAAAACAGAAAAAAGAAAAAAGACAGCAAAAGAACACACAGTCTTCCTATTGTGTACCCACCACCACCCTTCATTTGCCCTGGAGACTCATTTTATAGAAATACAGAATGCAGTGCAGAGCTGCTCACGGTAGTTTAAGAAGAAAATAGTACGTTTTCAGATTCTAGCTCTGCTGATGGGAAGTGACAACTTCTAATCAAGTAGAGACTGAGGGAAGGTAAGCCGCAACCTAAGCTCACACCAAAGTTGAAGTATTTCAGCTAAGTTTTTTTAGTGTGTTTACTGGTGTTGATTTGAAAGGAAAACACACACACGCACACACACACACACACACACACACACACACCTCTGACTGCCTTCTGAGATCAAATGCATTCTTTCCCTCTTCTTTCCTTAGTACTCTTACAAGCAGCTTATTTATAGCCCAGGAAAAGGGAAAAAAAACAAAGCTCCACTAGAGGCCGGAAAACTAAGCAGGGAAAGAACAGGAGGAAGTGAGCCTGCCATTTAGCCAAACAACCTTTACTTCATTGAGCTCAAAGCTTAGCAGCTTCGGGTGGTTGTCCTTAGGTGTAATTGGCTTGCACATTTCTTTCTTTTTTTTTTTTCTTTTCTTTTTTTTTTTTTTAACTCTTCAGTTTTGAACTGTACTTGAGCAATGGAGGTGATGATAGTTCCTTTAAAGAGAGAACAGCAATCTCTTAGTGTTCAGGCACATTGAAAACAAAGACGCTTTCAAGAAGCTGGTGAAAGAAAGAGATTCACTGGTGTCATGAACGTCTATTTAATACGTGTCTGCGAATTAAGGTACGTGCCATCTTTTTAAGTTTGCCTCTTGGTGTGTCTTAACACATTTCATTGACTTTGCGTATTGACCGTGGGCAGTATTTGTGATCTGAGGGTAGGTCCTAATGTAACTGTCCAGTGAAATGTGCTTGTGTCTCTGAAGAGTGGCAGTCAGCC
The DNA here is from genome assembly GCA_026225945.1 of Cricetomys ansorgei. NCBI lineage: Eukaryota > Metazoa > Chordata > Mammalia > Rodentia > Nesomyidae > Cricetomys > Cricetomys ansorgei. The sequence goes on along the minus strand of JAMJFZ010001264.1, from coordinate 19,257,488 downwards.
TCAGCTGCGACATCCTGAGCTTCTAACGGTGAACGTGTGTTTTAAGGTAGTTGTTTCTTTGTGGTAATTCCCTCTAATCTAGGCATCATCTGTAATCTCATCGGTGATCACTTTTGAAAACATCTGCCTGACATTATTTGTGCTTTTGGTTGTGCTGATCAATAATCCATCTGCCATTTCTTTGACCAATACTGGCTTAGAATATACTTAATAGGCATGACTTTAAACACAACTGAACAATTGCTGACGTTATTTTACTGAAATTTAAGTTTTGTGTAAAATTGTGAAGACAAACATTGTTCCAGTGCAAATTTCCTTTCTTGATCGACTCATTCTTAAACAATGGCGAACCTTCTAGAAGATAAAAACAACAACCCAGACTGAGCTCCTCCAGTGAGAGAAACTTTTCGTAGTAATTATTTACATTTAAATTATTATTTTTTTCCCCAAAACATTCCTGTTGCGTATATTGAGTGTTTTGAAAACTGTCCTAGTGCTTAGTTAGGAGTGGAAAGGTGGGAAACTTGAGAACAGTTGATGCTGCTCACAAATCCTGGAAGGCTCCTGGGGACCTTCTGAACCACATTCCTTGCCATTAAGTGAGCATGTTTGTTTAAGTGATGAGCAGATAACGTCCACATTTGTGTGGGGGTGAAGGTTGAGTGATGTCAGCACAATGACTGACAAAGGAGTAGGCCCCTCTGGTTATTGAGAAGGAAACCGGCTGCTGTTCTCTCTGTCCCTCTCTGTTTGAGATTGGAGTGTTTAGAATCTGCAGCAAGAAGATAGGGAAGCTGAAAGCAGACCCGTGAGCCTGCCAGAGCGAGTGAGGAGCCCTGTGCTTCTTTCCAGGCCAGGGAGGCTCTCTTTGGCCCTATTCTATCCCGAAAGAATTTACGTGTGCTTGGTTTATTTTTCATTTTTTTATTTTTATTTTTTTCTGACTAGAAATTTGTAAGTTATTCCATGGAAATGGTTCACAGAAACTTTAAATAGAAAGAGCATGATTTCTCGGTTGTGCCTAAGTTTTGAAAAGACAAAGGGGAAATGTAATGACTAGATAAATATGATAGATCTAAGCAAGCCACTCTCCATAGTGATTTTTCAGGGCACAATAATACTCTGAAGCCAGGTCGGAATCCATCCCGTTCTTCTACCGAACTGTCACACATATGACTCGAGGGACGAAGAGCTTTGCTCTCAATACCCCTGATTCTGCTAATGCTGAATTCAATGTCACAATCGCTAAACAATTTCTGCCAGCTGAGAAGATGGAGCAAGTCAAGTGCTCGCCTCGTAGCTAGCAAGCAGCAAGACTGAAGTTTTAGCCCCCAGCGCCTCACCAACGCTGGGTTAGCAAGTTCATTAGATAGTCCCAGCCTGGGTAAATACATTAGAGGACAACTCCCATGTCAACCCCACAACTCTGTGTGCGACACCTGTACACACATGCGCACCATACACACACATGAGAAGGAAAAAGACACTTTTATGGTGAACACATTCACAAGTTTACCTTATAAGAGTTATGTTTTAAAACCAATCAAGTTTTAAACAGTAAATAAAAAAATGATGAGTTCTGGGTTTTATTTTAGGAATATATATATTTTTTATTTGTTAGAGTTCTATTGTTTGCTGTTGGTTTCTGGGTGCCCAGTTTACTAAATGTATTCATGAGATGCCAGTTATTTCAAATGCATTTCTTGGGAATTACTGAATAGCATCATGGGTTACTTGAGGTATTTTCAGGCTCGCAGGAGTATTTTAAGTTAGAGAATTTAGAAAAAATATTTGTCAGTACTTTTCCACTTTTCTATTAACTAAATAGAGGTGTGTCATCTCTAGGATAACACTTACGATCACTGTGTGTTTACAGGTTACACAGAATAGCCACCCTGGGCCTCATGCTCCCATAAAAATGAAATCAGGGTCAAAAGACCAAGTGAAATTGCAGTGATTTGGATCTCAGCAAGTACAATCTTCAGCTTGTGAGATATGTAATAGAGAGTGAGGGGTGAATCAGACCAGGGTCAGGGAGCCACACCCACCTCTCCTTTGGCCTAAAACCCTGCAACTCAGGCTGGCAAGTAGCACCACCCCATCAAATCATACCAGCTTCTTCCAGTTGTAAAATCGTGTCGGATCTTGGCACATTCAACATTAAGTTGGGAGTTTAGGACATTAAGAAAGGGAGTTAAATAGGACACAGGCATCCTATGCATGGAACTAAACTATTGATACAGATAGCGAGTCCCAGTTAAGGAGAACCTCAGTCAAGCAGACTTGATGGAGATGTAATGTTAAATTGGTCCCTGGAGAGCAAAGACAGGATGAGTATATATAGAGAAAGGGGTGAGAACAACCATGGTAGGAAAGCTGTGAGTGTGGAAGGGATGGAGATGTGCATTGTATGCTCAAGGAAAGGGACTACTCAACGAAATAAAGATGCTCACTGAAATGTGAATTTCTGGTTAAAAAATACATGCTAGCATCTGTGTCCTACTGAATAGGTTTATATGGGGACAATTGCAAGGGATGTATTTATAAAACTATTACCCTTTTGCCTGGAATCACATTTAGTTGAGTGTTCTCTGTTTTTAATTTCTCTATCTGACAACTCAGCAAGGAACCCAGTCACCCAACTTGACAAGTTTAGAGAAAGGAGTGTGTAGAGCAAGTGAGAAGTGTCTGGAAGAGGTTGAGGCCACACTGCCATGGGACTGATGCCAGACTGAGGTATATATTATCCACCCCAAAGATGTCATGGGACACTGAGAGGCGTTGGCCAGGGCTATGGCACAGATAAGATTTGAAGCAGGACTTGCTAGAGTAGGGAGAGCAAGTCTCTGAGGCCTGGGTTCTGATGCAAATGAAGAAAGAATCCATTCGGGAGCAAACTGGCCCAGCTTTAAATACTAAGGAACAGCTACTGGAGGAGAGGACAGACTGAGTGGTGTGTTTTATGGTCCGTTCAAAGCCAATTGGAGGTAGGTCCGAGTCACGGAAATCTTTGATCAGAGATGTGTGAAGTTTGAGGTGACGATGAAATAGTCAGGTAGAAGAGCAACTAACAGCTGGAAACATGGACTAGCTGAGGGAGGAGGGAGGAATGGCAGTAAGAGCAGCCTGCCTCTGCTGAGCACTTACTGTATGTCAGGGCATTGACTGCCATTACCTCATTAGGTGTCAAGGACAATTCTGGGAACGTTCCATTGGTCACCACGTGTGGCAGGCCAAAGCAAAGCCCAGAGGGTGTTACAATCCAGGAGGACACTCACTGAAAGACAATGGAAAATAGAGCCACTGACCATGTTCCTGCTGTAAGCTAGACTCCTGGTCTTTTTTTGTTCTAAAATTTGGTAGACTTCATAGAGTTCTTCAGCTTTGGGTTAATGACTCTGAGAAAATGGAAATAGTTTATGTTCAGAGATTTCAGGGTTTATTTTTATCATCTTTTTTTTTTTAAATTTATAAGACAGAGCCTCACTTTGTAGCCCAGACTAGCTCAAACTGGCAATCTTGTCTCATCTGGGACCACAGGAATGTGCCATTATACTGAGTTTTATTTGTTATATATTTATCACCTGTATTAGTTACCCTTTATCACCCCACTTTTCATTTCCCTTTGATTTTTCTACTGGAATACAGATTATGCTGAAGAAAGGAACCAAGGGGGCTCATCTCCTGTCTGTGTCCTGACTACAGAGTCATCTGCTAAAGCCCTCAGCCCAGGCCAGAGACAGCAGAGGCTACCCTGGAGAAGCAGGCCACCCACAGGGTCTTAGGAGTGTGGCCAAAGTCCACAGGATGCCTCCACACCAGGCTGTGGTGCCTACAGTAGATCGGAGGCTGTATTAGGCTGTGTGTAGAGAACACTTCATGAAATTACACCAGTGCTACAGCTCTTGCTGAGACGTGCAAGGCCGTAGATTGCAGGACCAACGCCAGCAAAAAATGAAAAAGAAGTATATTATTTCATTATGCTTGACTATTAACGCTCGATGATTAAACTTTTTAAAGTGTGTGTGAGACTTTATTGTTAACACAACTTCATGGGAGTTCTGGGAACAGAACCCTGGTCCCCTTCCTAAGAGCAGCAAGTATTCTTAACAGGTGAGCAGTCTCTGGCCCCTGTAGAAGAATCTTTATTTGCAACAGACACATTTTATTACTAGACAGAAAATACAAAAATAAGGAAGTTGTTTAATATTATTCCATAATTTTGAATTTTATAGAGCCCTTAGTTTTCATTAGAATATTTAAAGGTGTTGAAAATAGTCATAGTTGATGTTACATGAGAAAGAAAAGGCTCTAAGATTGTATTTTTGGTATGATCAAACTTGCACATATTCGTGTGTGTGTGTGTGTGTGTGTGTGTGTGTGTGTGTGTGTGTGTGTAACAGCAGGGATTTCTTGTCAGTGAAATAACAGCAACTTTTGTTTTTCACTCTGTCTCAGGATCAAAACGCAACACTATCTGTAAAGTGGAGAGCCGAGTCTCTGTTCTAAGCTCTACTGTCATGGTTGACAATATGTTTGTGCTAATTCAATGCCACTTGTGGCCTCCTCACCCAGTTAAGGACTGTATCCTGTTTGTGACAGCGTAATTTATGGTGATGGAAAAGCTTGTGATGCACTGGCCTGCTCTATGACTTCACTGTATTCTCTGGCAACAGGAAACAAAAACACATACACTTTTTTTTTCTGTAATTGTTTTAGTAATAATTAACAATTGGAGGAAATGAATGGCAGAAAACAGTTATAGGCAGACACGATGTCAGCAGATCCGACTGGGAATTTCAGTGGACCCGGTCTCGGCTCTATTCCTGCATTCAGTTCAGTATCCCACAAAGAGATTATTGTTTTGTTCTCAATCTACGGCTGAAATCGCTATTGTTTTTTTTTTGTTGTTTTTTTTTTTTACCAGCACTCACACAATCCTTTGCGGGCAGCACTGTTCCCAATATGTGTTGGATTCAGGAATCTGCTATTTCACATCAGGGATGGGTGATGAATCATTTATGCTTGTTGCTCTGCGGGGCCAAGGAGAGCTCCTCCCCGCATATTAATCCAGGAACGCTGTTCATCTGTATCTCTGGGATTTTCCTGCATTAGACTAGCTGTCTGAATCCCAGACATGAACAGTTCAAAGTTTAACTTTCCATTGAACTTGAAACAATCATATTCATGTTTCTATTTCTTCCCTTTGTTTAGCAGCAGGTAGACAGGAGTAGGGGGTAGGGCTGGAGGGACTGGGGATAGGGGTGAGGTTGCTGGGCAAAATCACAGATAAATGATTCATGATTCACTATCCAGTTTCGATGGCATGAAATGGGTATGGTTAATAACTTCTTAGATGAAAATGAAGAGTGAAATATTAACTAGGAAAGGCTTAAGGAGGGAAGATGGCATTCCTCTTTTAATAGCTAATGCCCACTGTTGTGTTGGGAAGAATTAGGATTCTATGCATGGGAGAGCTGAACAAGCACAGGCTGGTACTCCTATTTGCTTTTGATTAACTCAATTTGGAGTAAAATTTTACAGTAGCGCTGACTACTGCTTTTTTACCCAGGAGGCCTTAAGACCAGTGGTATCCAACAGGAATATAAAGTGAGCCACAGGTGGGCTACAAGGTTCATTTTGCTTTGTCAAGTGACTACACTCAAAAAAATAATAAAAGTAAGTAGGTAAAGTCAATTTTAATAATTTATTTTATTTAACTACCCAGATCTAGATCATTACTGATACAACATATAATTGATATAAAAACTAAATATTTTACTTTTTTTTTTTTTAACCATCTTTCAAGTTCGTTGTGGATTGACTTACTGCATACTTGGATTCAGATTGGCTTCATGTCAACTGCTCAGTAGCTTTGGCTGCCTAGTGGCTGCTGTTCATGGCTACACATGAAACATGTGGGTTATGACACAATGTTCAGGACTCACAGTATCCTTTATCCTGCCCAGAGAGCCGGCAACTCTTCCAGGTCTTAACTAAAATGGAGTAGTTGAAAGCAGGCAAAGTGGCTCTTGTGATTTGGTCTATTAGAACAACTGAAATTCATTGAGCCTGAGTAACTATTGTTTCTCACCTCAAAGTGTATGTGAATAGGGCTGGGGAGAGGGCTCTGTGGGTAAGGTGCTTTCTAAGCACTTCTGAGGACCTGACTTTGCATCCTTAACATCCACATAAAAGACAGCAGTGGTGGCCTGCCTCTGCAAACCCAGAACCTGGGGAATGGAGGCAGACAGAGGCTGGAGGCTCACTGGTCTGCCAGTCTGTCCCGAATATCAAGCTCCTTGCTCAGTATGAGTCTGTCTAAAAAAAAAAAAAAAAAAAAAAAGTGTGGCCTGGTGGTGGTGGTGCACACCTTTAATCCCAGCACGCAAGAGGAAGAGACAGGTGGATCTCTGTGATTGTGATTTCAAGGCCAGCCTGGTCTACAGAGTGAGTTCTAGGACAGCCAGAGTTACAACAGAGGAACCCTGTCTTGAAAAAAACAAAACACACACACACACACACACACACACTTCTAGCATTGTGACTACTTGCTGATGTTTCACTTGAAGGGTAGGAAGCATGCTTCAATTGTCTTGCGTAACTCTCTGCCCTGGGGACTCCCATGCCAGTCAGCTGGGGTGGTAAATATAGCTCAATGTGCTAAATAAGGAGACGCAAAAATAAACCTGTGGAAGACGATAAAACCAGAAGACTCTGTAGGTTCCCACAGCTCTGCCAAAAGCCAGAGACCTGGAAATCCAGGCCCATGGAGTCCTGAGCTGTGGCCAATTGCAGCAGCACTATTTGGGTTTCATTTCTTGTTCTACAAGGGTCTGATTAGGAAGGTAAATTTAGAGCAGTCAGAAAAATTCCAGACTCAGAATAAAAGCTAAAGACGTCTACAATTCGAGCAATGAGCATTTGCTGCATGGCTCACACGTTGGGAACGCTCCGAGAGCTTGGGGATTTTCTTGGCCCTCTAAATTAACTTTCCATTTTCTCCACAGAGATGAAGTTATAAATAGTGATCAGGCATTTCTACCTAATATGCCATCTGTCTTTGATGAAATCGTCTCAGTCATCTACAATGGATGTACAGTAGACTAAGTTCTTGCTTGATAAGATATTGTTTAATATAAATATGTTATTATATTCCTTAAATTATTTTATTTACAAAGGAATATAATGGTCAGTATGGTATTTCTATATTGATGCAATACATTATATACTATATAATATATTATAATATATAATGTATTAATAATTGTAATAACAATGGTATTAACATAAATAATATGCTAATTAATGAAATAGCATAATACATCAACTTATTATCACCTTGTATTCAAAGAAACAAGCTGTAGTAAAGATTACGGGAAGTAGATTTTGTCCTGAGTTCCAAGACAAGCCTAAGAGCAGCAGTTCTCAGCCTGTGGGTCACAACCCCTTTGCAGGGGTCAACAACCCTTTCACAGGGGTCACCTAAGACCATCCTATCAGATAACACAATTACAGTTATGAAGCCGCAGTGAAAATAAATTTATGATTGGGGATCACCACAATGTGAGGAATTGCATGTATTAAAGTGTCCCAGCATTAGGAAGGTTGAGGACCACTGCCTATGGAGTAAATTCTATTTATTTTATCTACTCATGTTGGTAGGAAAGTAGACCCATTAACAAAGAATGAAGAAATAGACAGGTCTGGGAAAGGTAAGGGAGAGGTATACTATCAGCCTTCACTTCCTAGATTTTATGCCTTAGCGAGTAGCAGCAAGCTGGATCCTGAAGGTACTGCCATTGGTTTTTGCTTCTAACCCATAAAATGGTGGTTCTCCACCTTCCTAATGCTGCAGCCCTTTAATACAGTTCCTCAAGTTGTGGAGATCACCAACCATAAAATTATTTTTATTGCTCCTTCATAACTATATTTTTGCTACTGTTATGAATCATACTGTGAATGTCTAATATGCTGGTGGTCTTAGGCAACCTCTGGGAAAGGGCTGTTCCACACCCAAAGGGGTCAAGACCCACAGGTTGAGAACCACTGTCCTAGGACGTGAGGTAAGTGTAACAAAGCCAGACACTAACTGATCTTCCCTCAAGGTCAAGAGATCTGGGCTGAGTGTGCCAGTGTTTTACAAAGCAGTAAGTGAATCCAGGGACCTCTACAAGAGGTTCAGGGCAGAGATTTGAGTAGGAGAATAGAGAACATCTTGTTCTACTTGATTCCTCCCTGGGAAGGAGGGAGATTTCTTTGATCTTAGGGGACCCTATCAACAAAGACAAACTGTGGTGACTTTGCCACTGATTGCAAAAAGGGTACCCTGCTCTGGAGTGTGCACATCTGTTTTCCAGCTAAAGACACCCCAACTCTCTTGTCATTACTTGTCCTTCTCCAGTATTTCTTCTCTGGGTTTCTTTAGCTTTTATTTAGGGCATTTTCTGTCCAATACCTACGTTTCTCCAGAAAAATGATCTTCCTTCTGGAATCCCCGATCTGTCACTTCCCACTGTAATTTCTTCTCTTCCCCTTCACAGTTTGAAATGATAAAATCTGATCTCTGTCTTCAAGCTCACTGAAGCCCAATCAAAGGATTTACAAGAAAAAGTGAACAATATTTTTTTCAGCTTTACCTCCTTTGGTCCCTTTACCTTTCAAGATCCTTATGTGTACCAGCGCTGAGTTCCTAGACACTTCCCGGTCCTGGTGTTCCTCCAACTGTAAACACATTGATGAATTGATTGCATTGACTGTGTGTTTGTGTGTTTGTGTGTTGTGTGTGTGTGTGTGTGTGTGTGTGTGTATAAGCACATGTGTGAGTGTACACTGCTATAGCATTCGTGTGGTCAAAGGACAACATTCAGGGAGCTGGTTCTCTCCTTCCTCTCTGTTTTAAAGCAGAAACTCTCTTATTTCGTTACTGTGTTGTGTAACTGAGTTTCCTGCTGATTTCCCTGTCTGTCCTGCCCATCTTGCCATAAGAGTGCCAGGATTATAGATGTGTACATCACATCTGGCTTTTTAAAAATGGTGGCGCATGTCTTTAATCCCAGCACTCGGGAGGCAGAGGCAGATGGATCTCTGTGAGTTCAAGACCAGTCTGGTCTACAGAGTTCCAGGACAGTCAGAGTTACAACAGAGAAATCCTGTCTCAAAACAACAACAACAACAACAAAATGTGAGTTCCAAGTATTGAGTTCAAGTGGTCAGTTTTACACTGTACATGGTATTACCCACTGAGCCAGCTCCTCAGTCCTTCTAACCTGTCAAAAAATTTCACCCTCTCCCCATAAATGTCATTGTTTCCCATTTTTCCCTGCACTTATTCACCCAGGTGCACTTGTTCTTGCCACTAATGTGTAAATAGCAGCGAGCTTGCTTAAATAGCTTTGGGAGAATCCAAGTTTATGTTCTAGGTCCAGGATTGTCTGGTTGTCCGCAATATCCCTCTTCTTGATGCTCCTGATCATCTCAAACCTAGTGTTTCTGAGAGAAGAATCCTATCCTCTGTCGATGTCCACTCTGTGGGGGTTGCTCCTTGAGATACTGACATCACTCCACCCAGCTGGGGCACGTTTCCCACCATCGAGTCCTTCATCCGCCATGAATCCAGTGACCACCCTTCCTGTTAGATGTGTCACATTTCTGCTCCCAGCACATTCCTTCCACTCTTGCTCCTTTCACCTCATTTCTGGCTTTCCCTGGGCAACTTTAACAGCTGGCTTACTTCCCCCAGGGAGTCAGTCCCTTTTCACACACTCAGCTTTCCAAAGTCCTGAGAGAGCAGTGTGTCTGGGAAAGGGTGCAAACTGCCTACAGTCTTAACCAGGTTGCCAGAAACAGAAATATAGCCAAAGTGTTGTGTGAGTGGAAGATGTGACCTGGGAGATGAGGGCCTTTCTCTAGAACCAGCAGGTCAGGGGTTACGACTTCCCTCTCCCTCCCTGTTGTTAGGTCTCAAAGAAATGGGACAAAGGCTAACTGAGGTGCCCATTAAAGAGGATTGCTGGGTACCAGGTTCTCGACCTGTTACCAAGCCATCCTGGCAGCAGGGGCAGTGGTGGCATGCCTTTAATCCCAGTAGTTAGGAGGCAGAGGCAGGAGGATATCTGTGAGTTCCAGGGCAGCCTGGTCCACAGAGTGACAGCCAGAGTCACAACAGAAAAACCCTATTAAAAACATCAATAACAAACAAACAAACAAACAAAAAACCAAACCAAACCAAAACAGAGTCATCCTGGCTGGCATACTCCACCCCCTACCCCAAACCTCTGCAGTCCCTGAACTTCATTTCCTGTACCCGAGCTTCTCTGATTCCTATATAACTCAGTCATTTTGCCTACAAGCCCTCTTGGCTATTGACTCCTTCCTGGACCTCTCATCCCTTTGTTGTCCCCCCACCCCCCACACTTCCACTTCCTTTCTTGCTCTCTGCCCTTTTCTCTCTCCTTTCATGGACCAGTTCAGTCTGCTGGCCCGGTTCAGTCTGGACCCTTCCAGATACCTCCAGCTGTGCTCTTCCTCCTATCTACAATAAAAACCTTCTCAACCATACCTGGAACAGTCATGTCCTCATATGTTATTCACCTCCGGTCTCCTTCCCTGCCCCTTCTCTCTTCCCAGCTTTCTTAACTTTGCCATGAACCTAGCAGCTCCCCAGTTTATCGCTCATTGAAAATGATGCATCTTTTGTGTGGCTAGTTTTTTGTTTGCTTTTGTTTTTGAGACTGGGTCTCACTATGTAGCCCTGGCTGACCTGGACCTTGCTATATAGACCAGGTTAGCCTTGATCCCGAAGAGATTCACCTGCTTCTACCTCCCTAGTGCTGGGATTAAATGCAGGCATCATACCTAGTAAATTTAATTTTTAAAAATTCATTTCTGTATAGACATGGTCTCCCCTGTCTGTGTAGCCCAGGCTAGCCTCTAACTCAGTATGTAGCCCAAGCTGGCTTCGACCTTTCAATCCTCCTGCCTCTGTATCCCAAGTACTGGGATTACAGGTGTGGTTCACTATACCCAGCCCCAGTCATTATAGATTTCTTGTTTCATGCTCTTGTGGAAAAGATACTTGACATGGTTTCAGTCTTTTTTAATTTGTTAAGACTCATTTCACGGCTTAACCTCTGGCCTATCCTGCAGACTCTTCTGCATACACTTAAAAGAATGCAAATTTCTACTGTTGTTGGATGGAATCTTCTCTGTGCTAAGTCCACTCAACCTATAGTGTTGTTCAACTCTGTCATTTCTTCTTTGGTTTATTGTCTGTTGCTGAATGAAGCATGTCCTATGATTACAGTCTATTTTTACCTTGAGTCCTGTTCACACTTGTGAATATCTAAGTTTCAATCTATTTCTAGTTATTAGAGCCTTTTGATGAATTGACTCTTTTATCATATAATGACTCTTTGGATTTGTTTTACAGTTTTTGACTTGGCATCTCCTTTACTTGATGCAAATGCAGCTACCTCTGTTCTCTTCACTTAGCAGGCACACGAAAGGCCCATTTGCACCCCTTAACTTTCAGAGTATGTGTAAAGCCAACGTGGGACTTTGTAAACAACATGTAGTTGGATCCTTGGCTTTTATTCATTCAGCCACTTAATATTTTTTTGACTTAATCCATTTACTTAGCAAGCAACCACTTACAGGTAAGGAGTTATATTGTAAGTTTTAGTTGCTTTCTACTGTCCTGTGTCTATGCGGTATATGTCTGAGTGTACCTGAGCGTGCATGGATGTGCTTGTCCATATGTGCATGTGTAGAGGCTACAGGCTGTGTTGACTGTCTTCTAAACTTATCTTTTGAAACAGGGTTCTCTCACTCTCTGGAGCTCACTGCTGGGCTAGACCCGCTAACAGGCAAATCCCTGGGATACACCTGCGCCCACAGTGGTGGCTGCACCACCCCCGATACTCTACATGGGTGCTAGGGCTCCAAATTCAGACGGTGTTGTGCAGCGAACACACAGCAGCAGAGCCATTTCCCTTGCCTTGCCCGTTGACTACTGTTTTAGAGCTCTTTTGTTCATTCTTCCCCAGAGGCCGGCTTCCTCTGTGATTTGATTTTTTGTTGTTGTTGTGGGAGCACGCTTTGATTCCTAACTTTTTATCTCTTGTTTGTTCTACAGGGTTTTTGCTTTGTAGTTACCACCTGAGGCTTACATAAAACATCTGATATTTTTAGCAGTCTATTTTAAACTGAAAACAACTTTGACTACATATGAAACTACACTTCTACTTCTCCTCCTCCACATTTTGTCACCGATATCACACTTTACATCATTCTACATTGTATATCCATTAACAAATTAATGTACTATGTAGCTAGTATTAATATCTTTTACATATCACAGTTAAAAGTGGCTAGGGCATTATGATATTAGAATATAGATGGATCCTTACTTATTATGGGCTCACGATTGTTCTTTTTAGTCTTGTAATGGGCAAAAGCGAGTCCATTCAGTTGGAACAAATTTCACATTTCAGATTTTGATAACGTTCCACCCAGTGACATACATCATTTAGTCTTTGGTGATACTGGGCAGTAGCCGTGAGCCCTAGTTTCCTGGCAGGCACATGATTACAGAACAGACAACAGGCCCTCCATACCTTACTGTGCTGCTATGCTAAAATGCATTGAGAGGTTTGGTGAATTCAATGCCTTTTTGACTTTCAATGTTTTTGACATCTGAGAAGCTTTTGGAGGATGTAATAGCATGTAAGTTGAGGAGCATCTGCATTCTCAATTTGACTAAATGCTTACTGTTTTAACAGAGATGAGTTTAACGTCTCTAAAATGTATTTATTATTTTGTGTGTATGGGTATTTTGCCTGTTGTGTACGTGTCTGTGCACCATATATATACAGTGCCCTCAGAGGCCAGAAGAGGGCATCAGCTTCACTGGGACTGAAACAGCTGTGAGTTTTCGTGTGGGTACTGGGGATTGAACCCAGGTCCTCTGGAAGAGCAGCTGGTGCTCTTATCCTCTGAGCCATTGCTCCAACCCTGAGAGAGGAGTTTTATACTTTCATGTATCTAGTTGCTAACTTTTCAACTTGAAGACCTCTCTTTAGCACCTAGGTTCATCACCTTCTGTGTGTCTGGGAAGGTTCCTTTTATTTCCTTCATTTCTGAAAAATTGTCTTGCCAGGTTTAATATCTTTGGTTGGCAGATTTTTTTTTTCTTTTAGCTTTTGTCTATGTCATTCCATTTTCTCCTGACCTACAAGGTTTCTTAAGAGAAACCTGATGATTGTCTTCTAAAAGTTTTCTTTTTATGTGATGAGTTGCCTTTCTTCTTTCTACCTTTCCATATTTATTTTGTCTTTGAGTTTCGATTGTGTCGGCGTGACGATATCTTCATATGTTAACTACTTGAGATTCACTGGACTTCAGGGATCTGAATGTTTATCTTTCTGTCTACGTCTTGGAAGGTTTCTGTCAACTCAGCTACGCACTGTGGCATTCACAGAATGCATAGAGAAAGAAAGCATGGCTGACGCTGACTGGAGGAAACAATATCTCCGTGGCACGGCATCAGAATTCCTTCAGAATGAGGCAATGCTTCTTATGTCCTTACCTTGGAAGTTAAGCTGTCGCTTTTCACATATCCTGTTGGCCAGAGAGAATCTGCCTTGATCAGTGTGAGCAAAGTCTCACCCAAGCGTCCGTGACGACGGCTGAGTGCTGTCTGCAGGCTACCATACACTAGCACTGACTTCACAAAGTTGTGATTACAGCATCTTATTTTTTGTCCTGGTGCTTTTCAATGCGTGAAATTTTTTTATGATAAAGATTTATGATGATTTTTATAATCACAAACATATGAGTCAACAAAAGTTAGTTTTGTTAATTTAAAAGTTAAAATTAGAAGTTAAATTATTCCAGAGTATAGAAAGTCACCCTCTGACACTCTGATATGAAGGCAAATGATCTATACTTTCCTCTGCCTGTGACAAATAACCAAGGAAAGTGGGGCTTGGGCAGGAAGAGTTTTAAACACCGAATACAAGGCTGGGAAGAATGAGCCATGGTGGAGCACCTAGCGAAGGAATGGAAGTACCCAAGGGCCAAAGACATCAAAATGAGCTGAGATTATCATAAATACCCCCTCCCTCTCACACCTACTTCTTTCTAATATCCTATTCAAATGAGATCAAAGGATTTTTGCATAAAAGAGAGATAGCCTCTCTTCTACTACAGCATAGATTGGGGTTTATTCTCTCAATAGGTTAATCTGGGGTATTTTGATGGAAGGACTCTCAACTCTCCATGAGACCCAACTGAAGACATATTTCAAACTGGGGAATTGACAACAGTTTGAGACCCATCCCTTTCTTTCTTCTCAGAACTGAAAATGCTGTGGACAGGCAGAAAAAAGTAATTGGTGATAGGCTGTAGGTTTATCTTATACCTTGGCTAGAGAAAAGGAATTGTCTGGTTTCACATGTGAAAACCACAAGGAAGGGGGTCATAGGTCAGGGGCTAATCTTCCTGAAACCAGTGCTTGCTTCTGGACTGCTCACGAGTGGTCAAAGTAGGAGGGTGCTGATGACTGGCATTGGCTGGGTCACATGCCTGTCTGTGGGCAAAAGTTGACTAGGGAGGTTAAGACTGTGGTTGAAACGGTGATGGAAGAGAGTGGGAACATTGGACAGACAGTGCCATAGTGCCAACCAGAATTTCTCAGCTTTTCTGTAGGAGGTGATGTCATGTGGACAAAAGCAAGGACATTCAAATTGCCTTATGAAGGTGGGAAATGCATACATTTTACTTTTTGGCAACACAGGATTTTTTTAAATTAATTTTAAATTTTTTGAGAGTATAATCTAATTTTATCATTTCCCCCTTTCCTTCCTTTCCCCAAACCCTCCTATATACCCTCCCTCTTTTTTGAATTGTGATTATATATATATAATATAATCATAATATATAAATATAATATGATAAATATATAAATATAATTTGTGTATATAATATGTATACATTACTGCAATATATGTTATATATGACCACAATTATATACATATATGCAATATATATGTAACATATATTATATATACATTATCCTAAATACATAAATACAACCTGCTCAGTCTGTATAATGTAACCTGTACGTACCTGTTTTTGGAGCTGACCACCACTTGGTATTGCAAAACCAATTGGTGTGCTCTTCCCTGAGGAAGACTATTCTCAACATTCCTTGGTTGCCTGTAGTTCTCTGCGGAGGGTTGAGGACTTATGAGCTACCCACTACCATCCACATTAGCATGACTATTGGTGTTGTCCTTGTTTAGGACTTAAGACTCACTCAACAAGACAGAAATCAAGCTTGGTTCTAGGAACATAGCCATCTACCTGGTGAAGCCAAGGATCTTGGAGGAGGGTCTACAACAGCCACTTTATTAAACCAACATAATACCTAACTACACTCTAAATGTTTGTCCTTATACCCACAGGTAAGTCTCACCCTCATTAAGGAAACTTCTCTTTGCTACTGATGGACTGTTACAGAAAACCACAATGAATCAAAATGAAGAGTTGTGGTACCCAGTCCCAACTGATCCACCTACAACACAACTCCTGTACCTAAGGTTCAGGGATCATTACAGAAGAGGAGGCAGAACAATTGCAAGAGTCAGAGGGACAGGGAGTTTGCTGTGAGATTGTGTCTCCAAAAAATGTCAGGACAGTTCTTCAAAACCCCTTTTTCTTTTTTGGTCATTTTCTTTCCTTTCTAAAATAAATCCTTGAGATACATACTGCCACTCATTTTGTTGGTCTGCTATTAAGATGGACTCCTAAGAGCAATGTAGTAGAGTTGCTTACTGTCCCTCAGAAGGACTAAGGCTGAGGTAGCATGAGGGTTGGGCCTTTGGGTTGCTTATCCTCTTCACTTTTCTATTTTAGCTACTGAGTGAGCAGGACAGCATCACAAATTCCTTGAAAACTGGGACTGGGGAAAGTCATTTAGAAAGATGCTGTCTTCAGTAATACACTGCTCTCATGTTCCTAGGTTCCTTGTGTCTCTCCCACAATTCCCTGTACTTCATCCCCAACATGTGTAAAATGAATGGAGGCTGAGAAAGTACTGCCAAACAAAGGCAGCCCAGAGGAACCACGTGGCCTCTTTTTGGACTCAGACTAAAGGATTAACTTCTGGAGAGAATTTTCCATCTGTTTCCCCGATAAGACTGATTAGAACCATCTATCTAGTTTTGCATACTCTGAACTAACAGATGAACTGTGCCATCTGGCCTGGCTAAATTTAGTGCAGTTTTATTCAGGGATTTCTGGCTCCATTATGCAAGCAAAGCCTTTACCTTCTGAAATCCTGAGGAGAACATGAGCTAGCAGGTGCTAGAGACTGTCTACCTGCAGGGCCCACTCTTGTAGAAAGTGGTGCTTGACCTTCCTGATACCGGCTGGGTGCCCGTTAGGCAGCTTCTTGAGACTGGGCGCCTGTTAGATAATTTCTTGCAAATTCACTCTCTTTGTGTTGAGCTTATGGCACAGATACATTCTCTGTCTCCCTCGCATGTTTCCTATTCTCTTGGTTTTCCAACTGCATCAGTCAGTGCCCCCTGTTATTTTTTTGGCATTAAAAATTTGCTTTTAATTAGTTCCAAGGCTTTGGAATAAGCAGTTCGTAGGGGTTGAGTTGATGAAAGGTATCTCTCTGGTCCTCCCTCTTATTTCATGTACGACCTTACACCTTGTAGGAACTGAGCGGGCCTATCTTCTTGTTTGTTAATTAATTGGCAGTTTTTACACTCTAGCAGTGGATTTAGATAATCCACACTGTGCTCATTAAATATCATATAACTTTAGGTTTTAGTATCACACATTTTTTTTTCACTTTTCTCTCATTTTTTTTGCCTTCTTTTGAATTCTTAAAGTTCACGGCTCCCCCATTTGTGCCTCAGAAGTTACAATGTGTCTCCTTTATTTTATAGTTGGAACACGTACTTGACTTCACAAAGTGAATATTAACACATCTTATCTAAGGCAGGTATGTGACACACATCTGCTACCTCAGCATTTCAGGGGCTGAGGCAGTAAGATGAAGAGTGGAAAGCTAGCCTCAGCTCCATAGTAAATTTGTGTTACAGCCAGTCTGACCTGTTCACTGTGACTTTGTCTCAAAAACTAAACCAAACCAAAATTAAAGCAACAACAACAAAACTACCCCCAATCTTCTGAATCACCTCTGAATAACTAAGACCAAAGACCTTTAATTCTGAACTCATTTTCCTTATATAACGCTATTACTGTTGAGCATTTAAGTTCTACTCAAAAAAAAAAAAAACAAAACTGCTAAGGTACAATGGGCATAAAATAAATCGCACACATTTAAAGTACAATTAGATTTCTTTTTAAAAATTTATTTTTCTTCTCTTGTATAACACATCTGACCCCCCTCCTCCCCTCCCTCCACTCCTCCCAGCTCCCCCATCTTCCCTTTCCTCCAGATCTACCCCTGCCCCTGCCCCCAACTCCGTCCCCAGATAAGAGCATCCTCCCAGGGACTCCCTTACCTCTTAAACGTGGCACAACAAGATGGAAACAAGGTCTGTCACTAATCACACTCCAGTCTGTAGTAGCTCCACAAGAACACCAAGCTAGACAACCACAAAACATATTTAGGGGACCTTGTAGGTTCCAAGTCTGCTGCTTTAGCCTCTGTGAGTCCTCCAAGGGTGCTGGTCAGTTGACTCTGTGGGGCCTGTTCTCCTGGTATCCTTGACCCCTCTGGTCTCTCCAATCCCTCCTCCCCCTCTTTCATGGGGGTCCCTGAGCATATGATGTTTTATGCTGGGCCTCTGCATCTGCATCTGTCAGATGAAGCCTCTCTGATGATGATTGGGCGAGGCACGGATCTGTGAGTAGAGCAGCATATCATTAGAAATCATCTCGTGACTATCCAGTCGCTAGTTCCTGGCCTGCCCTGCAGCAGCAGGCATGGGTTCCCTCCCTCCCTACTGTAGGGAGGATAGGTTATAGGTTGAAGGTTTTGTGGTGGGGTGGTGTCTCAGTCTCACCACTGGAAGCCCTGCCTGGTTACAGTAGATGGCCTGTGCAGGCTCCCCATCCCCCCATTGTTAGAGGTTCTCAGCAGGGTTTCCCTCAGAGATTCTAGTGAGTTCCCACTTCTTCAGGTCTCCTGATCCCCTCTAGATGTCCTCCAATTCTAGTCTCTCCATATATTCTTTCTCTCCATCTTTCTCCCCAAATCTAGTCCCTTCTCTTCCCATTCCCATCCTCCTCCAGTCCACCTGCACTAGCCACTTTCCCTTTATCTGGGAGATGCCCAGGTCCCCATTGTTTTACAGTCTCTCTTGGTCTGTGGATTGCAGTTCCTTTCTCCTTTGCTTAACAGTCATATCCACATATAAGTGAGTACATACCATGTTTGTCTTTCTGAGACTAGGTTACCTCACTCAGGATGATTTTTTAGTTCCATTAATTTGCCTGCAAAATTTTTTAGTAGCTGAGTAGTACTCCATTGTGTAAATGTATCACAATTTCTTTATCCATTTTTCAGTTGAAGGGCATCAAGGTTGTCTCCAGTTTCTGGACATAGTTGAGCAATGGTAGGAATGTCTTTTGTGGTAGGAATGTCCTTTGAGTATATGCCCAGGAGTGGTATAGCTGGGTCTTGAGGTAGGTTGGTTTACAATTTCCTGAGGAATCACCATATTGATTTCCATAGTGGCTGTACAAGTTTACACTCTCGCCAGCAATGAAGGAGTGTTCCCTTGCTCCACATCCTCACCAGCATGAGCTGTCATTTACGTTACTGATCTTAGCCATTCTGACAGGGGTAAGGTGGAATCTCAGAGTCTTTTCAATTTGAATTTCCCTGATGGTTAGGGAAGCTGAATATTTCTTTTAAGTGTTTCTCAGCTATTTGAGATTCCTCTATTGAGAATTCTTTGTTTAGATGTACACTCCATTTTTTAATTGAGTTATTAGTTTTATTGATATCTAGTTTCTTGAGGTCTTTATATATTTTGGATGTTAGCCTTCTATTGGAAGTGGAGTTGGTGAAATATTCTCCCATTCTGTTTCTCCCATTTCAGTTTTGTCTTATTGACAGTGTCCTTTGCCTTACAGAAGCTTTTCAGTTTCTTATGGTCCCATTTATTAATCATCGATCTTAGGGCCTGAGACATTTGTGTTCTGTTCAGAAAGTTGTCTCCTGTGCCAATATGTTCAAAGATTATTTCTCATTTTCTCCTCTATCAGGCTCAGTGTATCTGGTTTTATGTTGAGGTCTTTGATCCACTTGTACTTGAGTTTTGCACAGGGAGATAAATATGGATCTGTTTTCTTTTACATAAGGACATCCAATTAGACCAGTGCCAATTGTTATTGATGCTTTCATATCTTGGCTTTATATTTTGGCTTCTTTATCGAAGATCAGGCGTCCGTAAGTGTGTGGATTTACATCTGGATCTTCAATTCCATTCCATTGATCAATGTGCCTGTTTTTATGCCACATGTGGTTTTTATTACTATAGCCTATAATACAGCTTGAGATCAGAAATGGTGATACCTCCAGAAGTTCTTGTATTTTTCAAGATTATTTTAGCTATTACGGGTTTTTTGTTTTTCCATATGAGTATTGTCCTTTCAAGGTCTGTAAAAAATTGTAAAGGAGTTTTGGTAGAGATTCCAGTGAATCTGTAGGCTGTTTCTGGTAAGATGGCCGTTTTTACTATGTTAATCCTACCAATCCAGGAGCATAGGAGATCTTTCCATCTTTTGAAATAGCCTTCAATATCTTTCTTCAAAAACTTAAAGTTTTTGTCATACAGGTCTTTCACTTGCTTGGTTAGGGTCACCCCAAGGTATTTTATCTTATTAGTGGCTACTGTGAAAACTTATTTCCCTAATTTCTTTCGTCTATTTGTTGTTTGTATATAGGAGGGCTACTGATTTTTTTTTTTTTTTTTGAGTTGATCTTGTAGCCCGCCACTTCACTGAAGTTGTTTATTAGCTCTAGGAGTTTCCTGATAGAATTTTTGGGGTTGCTTATATATACTATCATAACACCTGCAAATAGAGATACTTTGACTTCTTCCTTTCCAATTCGTATCCCTTGATCTCTTTCTGTTGTTTGATTGCTCTAGCTAGAACTCCAAGTACTATACTGAAGAGCTTTGGAGTAGACAACTTTATCTTGTTCCTGATTTTAGTGGAATTGTTATGAGTCTCTCTCCATTTAATTTGCTGTTGATTGTGGGCTTGTTGTAAATTGCCTTTATTATATTTGGGTATGTGCCTTGTATCCCTAATCTCTTCAGGACTTTTATCATAAAGGGGTGTTGGATTTTGTCAAAGGCTTTTTCATCAGCTAGTGAAATGATATGTGCTTTTCTTGCTTTCAGTTTTTTTATATGGTGGGTGACATTGACTGATTTTTCTATGTTGAACCATCCCTGCATCTCTGGAATGAAGCCTACTTGATCATAGTAGGTGGTCTTCTTGATGTGTTCTTGAGAGTATTTTATTGAATATTTTGCATTTATGTTCATGAGGGAAATTGGTCTGTAATTCTCTTTGTTGAATCTTTGTGTGGTTTGGGTATCAGGGTAACTGTGGCCTCGTAGAATGAGTTTGGCAGTGTTCCCTCTGTTTCTATTTTGTGGAATAATTTGAGGAATATTGATGTATAATAATTTGAGGAGCTGATTCAAACTCTTCTTTGAATGTCTGAGAGAATTCTGCATTAAAACCATTTGGCCCTGGTTTTTTGTTTGTTTGTTTAGGAGAATTTTAATGAACTCTTCTATTTCCTTGGGGATTATAGGTCTGTATGATATGCACTTCACTGAATATTCATTCTGATTATTGTGACAAACTACCTCTTGTCTGATTTTTTTTTTTTTTTTTAAGACAGGGTCTTAGGAAGTCTTGTAACTCAAGCTGGCTCTCAACTCACAAAGTCCTGCCACTGTCTCCTGAGTATTAGGATTACGGACATGAGCCCCAGCTTCCTGCCTCCTCTAGTCTTTGGGTTGTTTCTTTTTTAGTATGACATGTTCTATGGAGTTTGTCTTACATGTGTTTTGTGTGCTTGTCTTCTCAGTTGTTGGTTATTGTCATAGGCTAAACTTCTGAAGTCGAATGCATTGTTTCCTTTCTAAAACCCACAAGGGAAAGCAGGGCAACTGCCTTCTGAGTCGGGTATTTCCATTTCCTTATTTTAAAAAATGAAGGTTTTTATCGTCAAAGGATCGGTCTGTACATGACTGAGTGGGAAGTGAGACCCCACCTCTCTACTGCACTATGGCGCACGGTGAGTGTCCCAGCTCACCGTACTACCTCTCTTACTAGGCTAGAAAAGGATTAACAAAGGAAAACCAAGTCTTTATGGTAGACTTGTCAGGAAGATTACTAGGAATTTTAAACAAATAGTCTGTGGAGTTAGGGTGCAGGGCCTCTTTTAAGCCATTTAGTCTCACCTGGCCGTTCAGTTGAGGACACTAAGGTGAGAGCTGAGGGTTTATTTATAGTTGGTCACTTCTGAGTGCTTGGGTGTCATGATGTCCCTGCGTATCGCAGGCAGCAGGGAACTGCCTGCCTGCGTTTTGTTCTGAAGGAAAGGACACAGCTCATCTGGGCCAGTAAGTTGGATCCAAAATTGGACTTGTGCTTGTTTTATTTAATAAATGTGTTCTTGCAAAGTAAGTGTTGAATTTTGATTGGTGAGGTGTCATTTTTCTCACAAACTAGGGGCTTATACATTTCCCATAATCTCTAAGTGAATGCCTTTCTAAAAAAGAAAAAAAGAGTGCTTGAGAATTATGAGCACATTTCCCCTGTTATAAGAAATACAACTTATGTTTTTCCCTTAAAATCAGGAACGTGGTGTGTAGTTGTTAGCGACTGAGAACGTGGTGGCTGGTGCTGAAGTAGCTATTAACAGCAATGTGAACTGAAAACACTATTAAAAATATGGTCATGTCTCACTCCAGTCTACCAAAGTAAAGTATGCAAAACAGACATAGACTGTAGAAGAAGCTTTGTTGGTTGGTTTTGATAAACAATCACATCTGGAGGAGTGTAGCTGTGGATACTGGTGATCCTCGGCCATATGCTAATATTTTATTCTGCCTCAGGTGTCATGTTAGGTGCTGGCTCTTCAGTGACACGGCTATAGTCCAGCAAACCACACAGAGACGTGGGAGGGACTGACCACCTCACCAGTGCCAGAGCATGCTGGGAATGTGCAGGAAGATGCTTCGGGACAATCTTAGTATTTTGGTTCTTTGTAGCCTGCCAGTTTGTTGCTTCTCATGAATTTTTTCTTGCCAATGAGCGGTTGATCCCATGACAGAAATGGTCTTAGAGTTCATGGGAGTCTTGTTATGCGCAGATAATAAATAATAAAATAGCCAGAGGTGGCAGGCCTGGTCGTGTCCACCTGCAATCCTATCATTTGAAAGGCTGATGCAGGAGGATTGTGAGTGTGAGGCAAGCCTGGTCTGAACAGCAAGACCCTGTCTCTAAAAACAAACTAACACACAAGGAAAAAGAAAAGAAAGAAAGAAAATAGCAAAAGTAGACAGACTTCAAATTTAAACTTGGACAAAATTTAGTTGAGTTTAAGATCCTTTGAAGAAACTGATTGTTATTCCTGAAAACTAAGCAGGCACTTTCCACTTTAGTTAATGAGTAGGCCTGGGTGGTAGGCTGTAATTCTGAAATGAAATTCTATTGCTTCTCATTCTATAATCCAGATCCTCAAAGTTGACATTTCTCAGAAGTTTACAGTCTGTGGCCTCTGTATTGCTATTAGTTAAGCTTAGGAAAAATAATAGATTATTTTATTGTTCAGCTCAGACATAAGTTCAACAAGCAAGGACAAGTTTTAATCAGTAACAACTATGGCAATATTGAAAAAAGAGCCCAAACTAAATATTAGGGGGTAATGTGATTTGTACAGAAGTAACCAGGCAGCCTTAAGGGAGAATAGAGCAGAGGAAGCAGGCAGGTAGGGGCTCCATAGAGGCAGAGGGTTGGTGGGTGCTGGTGATAGTAGGCTGTTTGTGTCTGTCAGTCACCAAGGTTAGGAATCTATCCTCCCATAGAGACCGAAGATACAGGCGTGATCCCTCTGGTGGTTGGAACAAGGAGTAAAGATTTTTGACAGCCTTGAGTTTCCTCCAGCAGGTACTTACTTCTAAGGGCAAACTAAAGTAATCTATAGATGTTGCCTTGACATTCTAGAAACTAATTTAGAGTTTGTGCATAGTGTGTGTGTGTGTGTGTGTGTGTATGTGTGTGTGTGTAGGCAAGCATTTGTGTTTCATGGCACACATGGAGAGATCAGAGGATATTCTCAAGTGCAGAGCCTCCCTTCCACCTTGTTTGAATGAGTCTCTTTGCTGTTTGTCACTGGGTAGGCTGGGTTAGCTGCCCCTTCCAGGCATTTTCCTGTGGCAGTTCCTGTTTTCTGTCCCTTCCCCAGGGCAGATGGCTCTACTTCTGGGAGGGAAACAACTTAGTAATCAGGAACTGAACCAGGTGAGGTCTAGGGTGGTGAGCCTGCCTGCAACAGAGTTCCTAGAGGCAGTATCAGCATAAATAGCTCAGTTTACTGAAGCAAAGGGATATATTAATTAGACGATTAGAGGGAGATTGGAAATGTCCCATGGCCAGGGCAGTGATACTAGGAGAGTTTCATTTGCATGTGGGGGCTCACAATCAAACCTAGGTGGTTGTATATCATTGGCTGGGGCAAGAGTATTAAGAAAGCTCTATTTACATGATCAAGAGGGGCTATATGAGCAAGAGGGGGTTACAGAAGCCAGAGGAAGAGACCTTATAAGGAGAAGTCCAGCCCAGGGGCCCTCCAGCCACCATGGTCAGATAAACAGCAACCAGGCCAGATGCCTTGGAGAAGCAGGATATTATCAGTGGCTAGTGATATAAGGCATGTCAGCACCTGAGGGAGCTTTGCTAGCTGTTAGCTGGGGCTTGTCAGAGTAAGAAAAGGGAAACAGCTGAACACCTTCTGCTCTCAGGGTCAGAAAATCTGGGGTTTGAAGCATGCTTCAACTCCCTATAGCTCTAGGTCAGCCCCACATTTTTCTGTCTCTTCCTCTCATCTTTCTGCAGGAGCATTGGGATTACAGACATGAGCTACTACGCCCAGCTTTGTGTGGGTTCTCGGGTCCAAAATTAGATCTCTGTGTTTGTACAGCAAACCCTCTTGAGTCATCTCCCCAGCCTGGGTTTGTTCAAATCCTGGTAGGTCTAGATGAATAAGAGAGTTGAGGAAACTGACTAGTATTTGATCAGGAAGAGGATCTTTGTCAGCAGAAATTAAATTAGCAGTTCCTATAATCCCAGTTTGGGAACTCTGTACTATACAAATAAAAGAATCCGCAGCTGAAGACACACATGCAGTGATGTTGTGGGCAATGGGGCTCATAGAAGCATGAACTGGAATTTGAATATTCATGAACAGCACAAGTGGATACACTCTGATGTAGTTATACAGTACGGTAGAATGTAGTAATTAAAAACACACTTGAAAAAGCTCTATTATTGAATTTGGAGCCAATATACATGGCCACGACATATTATTAAAGGGGAAAAATCAATTTATAGAATATCAATTTTAAAAATGGAAAAGCAGAATCACAGATCTATGGTATCTAACTTTGTAGAATCTCATGGTGTGTTTTGACATGCGGCATAGAAGATGCGTGTTCTGTCAATGAGACAAGAGTGCATAGGGAAAGAGATTGGTAGGTGCCTCCTGCATAACTCTGTCTTATTCAGTTTGCCGCCTTGAGCACTGATGCTTTTAAATTTAAACATTCCATAAAACAAAGCACAAGAGTTCTGCTCTTCTGATTTTGTGGGGTAAGGAACATCCTTACTTCATCCTCTGGGGTGATACAATGCCTGTGTTCTGGTCACTAGAGTGTGGGTCTAAAGGGAGTTTGTGGGAATTCACATTCTGTCAAAGCTTCATAGTTTAGGTTGGCCTTTTCCAGCTGAGCTGCCCACCCTCTTCTGTTTCGGTGTCTCACTGTTCAGTTCTCATTCCCACCAGGTGAGAAGCTTTAGAAGGCACTTTAACCTCTTATGGTCTATAGAAGAAAACAAAGCCAGGCTCTCGGTTCTGAACCCTCTGCGTGAGGTGTTTTACTCCGCAAGAGTGGCCTACTTGCTTTTCACTGACACGAGTGGATATCACAAAGATGAACCCCGAGAACACTCCAGTTTTAGAAAAGATTAGGCAAAATGATACCTTCCTCACCTCTTTCGAGTTGCTAAAAATGTCTTCTTAGTTCTCCCACCATGATCTACAAGTAAGAAAATCCTCTTGCAGTGACATTAGGTCCCCATTAGCTGGCTTCTGTTCAGCTAGAGGTCACCTCTGCAACCTCCCAGGGAGCCCTATGAGAAGAATGAAGGGCTCAGAGGATCCCTATATACCGAGAGACCACTGGAGAAAGGTTAAACAGATACAGTAAGTAACTCCTGGCCCTGTTTACCGAAGCATCAGATGAAGGAAGTGACACTTTAGAACAGGATGTGGAACTGAGGCCTCCACACTTATAACCAGGAGACTGAATGCATGGATTAAATTTTGAGGAAGCAGTTTGGTGCTACGGTTGGAATTATTGCCTTTGAAGCTAATATACATGGAGTAGAATTGTAGTTAGTGTGCTGGATTTCATAACCTGGTCATTAAAGTGAAGAGAAAAAGCAGTTAACTGATTGACATGGTTTGGAATTATGTTCATTGTTTTGAGTGTGTGAATTGGTATCAAAATAACATAGCTGTTTTATAATCACAGCCCTGGTGAAAACATCCGTACAAATATTCCTTCACCCATCCATCTCTCCATTCATCTGGTTATTCACTCCTTTAGAAAATGTACACAGAGATTAACTTCTAGGCAAGGCCAAGAGGCTGCGGTGTGAACCCACAGCTTGGTGGATCCAATGACCTATGTCCACTGAAGGTGAAGCTATACGTGAAGTGGTGAAGTGGGGGAAATCTAGGCCTCATGTATGAGATCAGGGGACCTGAGTTTCTTCTCATCCTCTTCCTTTGAGTCCTAGGAAATTCGAGCTCCTCATGCACTTAGCTCCAGCACGTTTCAAGAAAGAAAATGTATTTCAGTATTTATTTTGCCCCATCGTCTCAGAACCAGATTTATATTTTCTGCATTGAAATTCAACTATCTGGATGCTAGACTGGAAAAGAAATCATAAACCTGAAAATTATCCTGGCAGGAGTCTCAGAATGATTCTCATAAAAATGCTGAGGCAGTATTTAAAAGGTGTATATTTCTTCTCAGGAGCTAAAAGGATCTTGGGAACAACAGTGGCATCCTGAAGCGTAGCTCTGGGTTCAGATCAAATGACCCAATAGCCTGCTAGTCTCTGGTTTATAGGCATGACATCCTCAGATATTAATGAGCACTGCTGTCGAGTTAGATTTTGAAATAAAACTATTAGCAAACAAAGCTACTGTGTGAGCAGCGATGCCAAGCAAGGTGTCTTGTGGTGTGAATGCTTTAATTTTCCTTCTAGTACTTTGTGGAAATCGAGCTTTAGCCGAGTTTAAGGAGCCAACCAGAGGGAGGGGAGTATTTTATGAGAAAAATACAGCCCTAAAGGTAAATTTAAACAAATCAAAATTAAAAAATACAATTATGCTGAGGGTAATGTCTTTAAAAAGGGATGAGAATTTACAAAAAAGGTGGGTAGGGTGGGGAGAGGAGAGCCAGACACCAGGACAAAACAAAGAACCGAAAGGGGAAGTCTGTTTTTTAGTCAGGGACTGGTTTGTCTGCAAATTTGGGAGTTTCTCCAAGGACACTGAAGAAAGAGGCTGGGCGCGGAGACCATCTCTGTTGGAGGCTGTTCTCTCTCATTTTGTCTGTTGCTATTAAGACAATTTCCAATTCATCTGTGGATTGTGTTTGAAAGAGGTACCTGCAGATGAGCCGTTTGGAACTCGACCGTGTGTATCCCACAGAATGCATTCTCTCACAGCGAGAACGTTGTGATTCCTTTCGTCTGTCTACCACATGGCCACTTAACCGCTGTGCTGGCTAAACATCATGCCGCAGTTGGCAGTATTAGGACGCTACAGATGTGATGCCAGTTACTAGACCCCAAAATGCAATGCAGTTGACTACATTGCTGAGCTTGGAGGCAAGCAGGCTTACCTAGACGAGCAAGTCTTCTTCTATGGCCTCTAAGGAAACTTCTGTGCCTACCAAATCACGGGTTGGAGTGATGTACAGGGTTTTGGTGTTGGACTGACAGCCTGGGCTTACATGCTCATTCCTTCGGCTGCTTGCTAGTTGTGGGGAGGCTGGTTAACCTCAATAAAAGTCACCCGGGAGTGATAGTAACATCTCCCTAGAGCTTTATTATAAAAACATACCTTTTGCAAAGTACTTAACAGGTTATATATTGTAATAGTAGCATAATGCACGAATACATATTCATATATTATTATTGCTATTATAATTACTTCTACTTGTATATGGCTCTCTATGTGTTACTCTTTATTCTCAAAGAGATAATGATCTTGAGAGCAGAGGTTTTTGACACATTTTGATGCTCTTCACTAGGTTGGACACAGATGCTGTATTTCTTCATTTGTTGACCTCCATTGCTTTGTGCAAGGGCAGTGGACCTAAAAATCTCAACTCCAAACACTTAAAAAACAATTCTTTCTTTTTTGGAACAGGAATGTAGCCAGCACAACTCTCATGACGAGTTGTCCATGATTGGGTACTTGCTTTGATTTCACACTGTTGAAAGGGAAGAAAGGAGGGGTAGAGAAAGAGGAGCAGAGACAATGCCCCCAAGATTCTTAGACAAATGTTGAAGCTAAAAGAAAAACTTTAACCCCAGCACTCAGGAGGCAGAGACAGGTGGATCTTTGTGAATTCAAGACCAGCCTGGTCTACAGAGTGAGTTCCAGGACAGCCAGAGTTACAACAGAGAAAACCTGTCTCAGAAAAAAAAAAAAAAAGAAAAAGAAAGAAAGAAAGAAAGAAAGAAAGAAAGAAAGAAAGAGAGAAAAACTGGGAAAGTAAATATATATATGTGTGTGTGTGTGTGTGTGTGTGTGTGTGTGTGTGTGTGTGTGTGCGTGCGTACATATGTATGTAAATATATGTAATATAGAAAAAATATATGTAAATATATAAATGTATGAACATATGTGTGCGCACACACACATATATATGCGCATGTGTCATGTGTTGGGGTGAGGGGTGGGGATTGGGTGGCAGAAGAGAGAAAAGTTGAATGCTGTCCCCTGAAGTCACAGTGTATGTTAGTGCCTGAAGCCAACAGCAGGTGGTGTGTCACCTTGTCAGCTTGTGTGGAGTTCGGCACAAGGCATGGAGCCCCTAGCAAGGGAGAAGTGCTTTTCGTCCCCCCAGGTCTGAGGTGGGACATTTGGGAATCTCTACATAAGGGAATGCAAAGCCCAAGAGGGTGCCTTGCAAGGGGAATCCGAGGTACTCAGCAAGACCTCTGCAGTTCTCTCATCCCGTGCCCATGGAATCTGCTGGTTCCGTCACTTCTAGCAATTTCCTGTCGAATATTCTGCCCAAGCCCCACACGTGAGAGAATTAAGAAGTATCCAGTTCTGTTAATGAACTCGAGGGTTTCCCCCACTCTTTGTCAGTTTTTCTTCTCAATCTTGTTTCTCCGCTTTGTGTAAATGCTGAATGCACAGAATTATCGTCTAGATCACTTTCCCTCTCCTATTCTTTTGTTTCATTCATTCATTCACCCACTCATTCATTTATTCATTCATTTTGAGACAGATTTCATCTGTCCGAGGCTGGCCTTGAACTCCCCACGTAGCTGATGATAGCCTTGACCTTCGAGATCTCCCGCTTTGGCCTCCCAAGCACTGAGATTCCAGGTGTGACCTGGTTTAGGCGAGCACTCTGCCAAGCAAGCCACACCCTCAGCCCCAGTTTCCCCTGATTCATTTTCAAAAGATCTTGTTTATAGTTAAGATAAAGACAAAAACATAGACAAAAGCTTCGAGGGGCAATAGGTGAACACAACTCTAAGAAATCATCGGATAAACTGTTAAAATCCTTTGGCATTTGTTTTAGGCGTTTTCATATGTCTACGAATATTTTCTTGGAAAAATTAGATTGTTTTGAAGAAACTTTTGTTACCTGACTTTCGCTTCCTCAGCTTAACGATAAACTTGAACATCGCTCTTCTGCAGCAGTGGCTTCCCACCGTGCCCTGGGAGGCGACTGTCACTCAGGCAGCCTCACCCAGCACTCAGGTTGTTTATTATTTTCACTGGTATAAAAGGTGCCCTGAGGGGAAGCCACAAAGTTATGCAATCCATAGTCTTTCCTTGGAATATATTTTTAGAACAGGAACTGATGAGTGAAAGAAAAATCTCATTTTAAAGAGTGTTTGCTCCAAATTACAAAAGTAGCTTCCTCACATGGTGGACCAGTTCTTTTTTTTTTTTTTTTTCCGTTTTTTGGAGACAGAGTTTCTCTGTGTGGCCCTAGGTATCCTGGAGCTCACTCTGGAGACCAGGCTGGCCTTGAACTCAAGAGATCTGCATGCTCTGCTGGGATTAAAAGTTTGTGCCAACACCCCTTGGCTTATCAGTCACATAGTTACATTCTTCAGTCTAGTGAAGGTTCTGTTTTCTAAACCTTCTAACATGGGAAATTATCAGTTTTTAAAATTGTCAAATTTATAGGTAAGAAATGGTATCTTATTTTCATTTAATTTGTCCTTTGCAGGGAATCTTAATTTTTTTACACACATATTGGTCATTTCAATTTCACCTTTTGTAAAAAATTTCTTGATTTCCTCTGCTCAGTTATTACTTGTCAATACTGTTTGTATATTAAAGCTATTTGTCACTTAACTGTATGTTTTTCTTTTATATCTCATTTTTACATTTGTGATTTACCTTTGTTTATGGTGGAGCAATAGTTTATATACAGATATTTTATCTTGCCATTTAAATATTTTAATTTTTCATTATGGCTTAGGCTTTTGTGATCATGATTAAAATATTTTCACGATGAAAGGTTTAATCATGATTAAAACAATTTTAAGGTTATGAAAACAATAATTTTCTATAAGTTTATGTCTCAAAACAGCAGAGAGAGAGAGAGAGAGGGAGAGAGAGGGAGAGAGAGAGATAGGAGACAGAGAGAGACAAAAACGGAAAGAAGTATATGACCAAAAGGGGGATTATGGCAAATAGTGTCTGTCAAGGTTCTCAGAGTTTCTGGACACATAAAATTGCCTAGGATACCAGCCTGGCCCCTGAGAGGTATCAATCGATGGTAGATAAAGTATAGAACAGGCATTGAGGCCATAAACAGGGATTTTAGAGGCAAGCCTGTAGAAATTTAGTAGTCAATCAGCATTCTAACATGCAACGTGTAAGAAAACAAGAATAGGAGAGGGAGTTTTCACATTCAAGGTCAGGTAGAAAGGAAGTCCATGCAGGAGGCTGAAGGGGCGCGGGGGGCGCTTCAGTAAAGTTTTGTGGAAGCCACGGGACATTTTAGACCCACATAGTTGTGTCAAATGTGGCCAATATTCAAGTAGGATCAGAGCAAAACCATGTCTATTGCTCTTGATGTATAGCCACTGGAGTAAGCAGTGTCTGTGAGGTGGGAGAAGCCAGACCACAAGCTGGCACAGTCTTTAATGGGATTTGAGATCGGAAGATAGGTACTTCTCCAGAAACTTAATTGTGAAGGAAAAACAAGCTGTGTGATAGCAAGAGCAACAAATCAGAAAGATCTTAATCCTTTATATGTGTGGAAGTGATGGATGGAGTGTAGATGCATGGACATTGGTGAGTTTCAGCAAAGGTTTATTTCTTACGGGGGAGGGGGAGGGATGCCGAGTCCTCGAACAGGACTCGGACATAGAACAGGACCCTGCAGAAAGACAGAAGCTGCATGTCGGGGAGAAAACGAGAGTGGGACCAAGAGGTACCAAGAAGACAGAGAGGGAAAGAACAGGAGAACAGGACAGAAGGGTGAGAGGCACAGGAAAGAGAGAGACTGCAAGCCCACTTTGGTTATATGGGAATCTGCACTGGTGGCTGGAAGCAGGTACAGGGTTTGGAGGTGGTTCCACAGCATCTAGAGCAGGTGGGATGCACAGGGAGAGGCAGGGAGCATCCATGAGGGGGGAGTCAGGACTTGAAGGAAATGATGAGACATGTAGGCAACTTGGCTAGAAAAGTGCACTCTTTCCCTTGCGAGGTTGGAAGATGATCAGTATAGAGCCCTCAGTCCCCTTACTAGACCCAGAGTAGAAGGAACCACCACTTGATTTCCATGCTGACATGTTTGCCGCCTAAGTACCATCAGGGTCTGCCCTTGTCTGTAAATAGAATTGGCGAAGAATCTCTACATTGTTTTCTCTGTTAGTCACTGAATAGTTTCCAGAAGTCTTCTTTCCTTTGACTATGTGGTGTATAATGGATTGTCAGAATAATCAACCCGGGTAGTTGTGGATGAAGTAACTGATATGTGTCATCGAGTCTAGAAGTTTCTGCTACTATAAACATGGAGTATAAATAAATCAAAAGAGTATTTCAAATGATAAGCAGGCTTCCTTTTCTGATTGTGGGTGGAGACTGAGTCATTGACAGAGGAGTTTGAAAAAGCCTCTGGAGATGACATGTTTCTGGGCATTGTAGCGCAAGATCTGGAGTTGACTTCTGTTGCTGACTTTGAACTCTCACTGATAGGTTGTGTTGTTCCTGGTGTTTTCCATTCACACTGTGGGCTTTCACAATTAAGTAATACATTAGACCTGTGAAATTGGCCCTCCCCCCTTTCTTCTCGTCTTCCTCCCCCTTTCTTTTTTTAGCACTGTCTTTTATAGGGGAATTTCTGGTTTAATTATCACCACAAATACCCATAAGATGGACCCCAGTTTGGAAGATTGGCCATATGTGCTCCTATACTGAGTCAGTTTACACTTGTTAAAAACCAAGGCTCACAGTGTAACAAGCTAATATGGTTCAGGAATCCTCTGGGGGAGTTGAACCTTCTTTTCCCTATGTTCTGTTTTCCAAGTAACCTGACTCTCTGCCAGATCTCCACTCTTCCTTGAAAGGTGTTTTCCAACATAGTTTTAGGAAGAGTCGCCTTAATATTCCAAGAAGTTAGAGAGACTCAAGGTCAGACACCTTCTAAGGCCACGTACTTCAGGGGTTTTCTTGGGAGAGGAGGATGGTAAGGGTGAGAATGGAAATAGACTCGAGTGGGAAGGATGAATCCAGAGACAATAGGGCAGGATAGCCCACCACCATTGTGAGTGGCACAGAAGCTGCATCCAGCTTTCCAGAACACACCTACAAAGTGACCATTTCCCTCCAGACACCTGGGCTGACAATCTCAACTGCTCTGTGGGTCCCTAGAATGCTGACAGGTTGCAATAGGCAGGTGTGGGGAAGGGAGGTTTGAAGCCACACGCAATCAGTTCCACTGGCTCTTGCGACAAAACTCCAAGAGGCTTTCTTTCTTCTCTCCTACATTCTTGCCCCTTGGCCATCTCTGGCTGCAGCAGCCCTGGCCTTGGAGGGGTATACCAGGTGGGGGTGGTGACAGCACTAAGCATTCTTAGAGGGCTAAAGTTTGCCTTTCTTGGGACAGTCCCCTTAGTTATTCGGAGAGCCACACATACTGGAGCCTGGACTTCTGAGAAATTGAAACCAAGCAGTTGGAAGCGCTCTAAGGGCACCTGACCTATAAAGCAACTTCCACCTGCAGGCTGAACTCCTGGTTCCTTTTTCTTGCTGACTAGACATACTAGAGAGAACTTACGTGAGATGGGAGAGTAGTGACTGCCAGCATCCCACCCCTACACACAGGCAGTTAGCTTTCGGTTTGCAGTGACCTGCTCTCCCAGTGTGACTTATCAGCTTTGAGGCATTTGTCTCTAAAAGAAAACAAATGGTGGAATGCACTGCCCTGCATGCTAATGAAGTGGCTGAGCCAACCCACAGCCTAGGAGAAGGTTTGCCAACGGGGAGAATAATGATCTTCAGTTTCTGACCTCCTGGCACCGGGCGGTGTTTATCAGGAGGTGCATATGACTGGTTTAGACACAGAGCCTGGCTCAAAGGAAACAGCTGCTGGCGGTATGCACCACACTTGGCAGCTAGACAGGCAGAGTGCAGGAGTGAGGAGAGCACCCCAGTAAGTAACCAGAGACTTTGCTGTGTGTGTATGTGTGTGTGTGTGTGTGTGTGTGTGTGTGTGTGTGTGCATGCAAGTGTGTTTCAAGCTGCTCCCAACTTTTTATTTCATGTTGGTTTTGGTTCTCCGTGACACTGTAGAAGGCCATTTTATTTGTACTTGTGAATTTTTATTTTTACTAACATTGTATGAATGTGTACTTTTTTTAGTCATAGTGTCTTCTAACTTTGAGGATGAAAGGTTGGATTTCTATCTAGCAAGGGAGTTGATTTCTTGGTGTCCAGGATTTTTTAGGTCCATTGTCAGGATTTAAATCACAAAGTAGTGAACTGGCAGATAGGTGTTGATGGCTGGATTTTTATTATTTACCACTGAAACTTGAAAATATAGTTATTTAAAATAACTGGTGAACTTATGGTATGGCTGACTTGACTGTTCCTAGTGAATTCTGAAAAAAGATTTATGTAACTGTGTGTAAGAGTCTGCAGTACTACGTACTTCTAAATTGACACTTAGATCAAACCATCAAATGCCACCCCAGGTCCTGTGCACGAACTCTCAACTTCAAAACACTCTTCTTCTGTAATCTCACACATGACTTTAAAGCTAACACTTTCAGCTAGCTGTCTTGGGTCCTCGTTATTTCAGTGGCTCTGTGGTGTTCGGGGTGTTTTTTTCCCCTTGTTTATGACGTGGGTTACAAAGTGTTCGCTGACAGAGCCTGCTCTGGAGAGAGCAGCTAGGTGGAAAGGATGATGGGACTGTGAGAGACCTTTGACCCTTGGGGAGTGAAGATGGAGCAGAAGCCTGATTGATGATGCAGCCTCTATAAGTGACAGGCCTCTGAATCAGAGCTGCCGAGGGGTGACCAGGTGGGCTCCTTCTCTGGATTGCCTGGACAGTCCTGAGGGACCCGAGAGGGGCTGTGTTCATTTTGGAGTCTCCTGAGATGGTGTTTTACTTAAGACGAGACTAGGATACTCTGAGTCATTTCCCCAAGATGACTGATGGATTGTCCTTGGGCCTCTGCTGGAGGGAACATGGAGTCTTCTTCACCCCCTCCCTGCCCCCTTGTATGTGGGGATGGAATGAGAACGATGCAGGGTGTGGTGGTTCAGTCACAGCGTCTCCCAAGGCACAGCTGACCTGGAACATCTCCTCAGCCACGATCCCTAAGGAGACAGCTTTGGATACTCTGTGGGGTAGGGGTGGGGGTGGAGCCACAACAAAAAACAGCTAGTCTAGCATCAGAAGCTCTTCCCCCTTCTCCTTAAAATGTGGAAGAATCTGCAAAGTCTGGAGTGTTCAAGTAGAAAAAAATAGCTCCAATTCTTTGTTCCTCTTTATGCCATTTTGTGAGGACCTGGAGTCAACTGGTGTCTGTATAGCCTGTGACTTCCCTGTCTCACTGCTGAAGGCTGCTTTTGGCCTGGGGCATTCTTGAGATTCACGCTTAACAAAGTTCACATTTTCCACAGGTTAACAGTGAGGGAAACACACACACAAACCTCTCCAGTGAAATCATGTCTCCAGAGTAATAGACCTTTCCACAATAAAATACAATGTCTATTGAAGTCTAAATTAAGGACTGTTCTCTGTTGAGACAATACATGCATGGTAATATATAGGAATGAGGTGAGGCCCATCGGTACAGCGCTTGCCTGGCATCCATGAGACCCTGAGTACACTTCCTTCCCACCAAGCATATCCAGAGGGATGTCTAAGTGGGACTCAGTACCTTTTGAATTATCCAACTGCTGCAATTTTGAAAGCCCACAGGTTTTAAACAATGCAGTGATACCCAACTTCTCAAAATACTAATAAAAAATAACAATCAAAAATTATTAATTTTAACACTCAAATAATATATACCATAGTGTCAAAGATTTTTAGATCTGGATATGTAAAATGTTCAGTTTAACTCATGCATTTTGACATTGGGGAAATTGCAGTACATGTTTCTACTGTAGTGGATCTAACCCAGTGCAGAAGCAGAAAGGAATACCTGAGTCTTCTGCTACTGATAAGGAGATCGTCAACACTAATAAGAGCAGTGTATGCATATTATGCATGGTAAATTATGCTTATTATACGCATGGTAAAGCTATGTGCTGTCTAGTTGGTCCTTGGCTCATGGTACCTTGACTTAACAATTTTCTCAACTGTTCAATGGCATGAAAGTGACAGGAATTCAGTGGAACTGTGCTCCGAATCTTGAGTTTGGATCTTTGCCTGATCGAGTGGTTTATTGGACCTTCCTTTCTTGACATGCTAGATAGCAGTGTGAGCTACAGCTCTCATGTAGCCATACTGCAAGAAGGGTAAACAACTGGTACCCTACAGGGCACCTTGTTGCTACCTTGTGTATCTTCTGTGCTTAACTGTTGAGTTTGTTTTCAAATGATGCTATTTTCAATTAATGGTAGGTTTATGAAAACAGAACCCCATTGTAGCTTAAGAAACTTGTATATGTTTTTTGTATATTGAAGAAATTGAGGCTCAGAGGTTGCTTAGGTACATGTAGAAATGACACTTGGGGTAGACTCTTGACCCATATACATTTTAAAAAAGGGAATTTATTTGTAAATCCCACCATTTAAAGATCCCACCAAAAGTGAATAAGAGTATTTCTATCCCAATACAATTAAATACTCAATATGTGTATGTAATGGAACTCTAAACTCTCCACAAAAGGAAGGGCTAGTTTTCTCCTGTGCCAGTCCCAACCCAGACTCCATAGGAGCACCGGCTGGTGGTATACTTTTTTCTCTTTGAAAAACAGTTCACAATGGAGACTCTTTGAGAGCTTTGTTATTAATCTAGAATGCACAGCACTCCGGCCCCTTCTGGCTTTTCTATCATTTCTTTCTTCTGTAACTCCTTTCCTTTGGAGGGTATCCCACTCTACCCATGCTTAGTACTAAATGTCTAGTTTGGTACTAGAGAAACTATTTTCAGACCTGTTTGTATGGTTCAACCTAGAAGGCTAGTTGTCCATGGTTCTTTGTTTATTTAGTGATAGAACAACACAATTCTTCACTCTGGTACTCCCAAAGTAACACCTGTTAAATGGTTCAATACAGATACCCCTAATACAGACACCACACCATAATACAGTTGAAAAAATTGTTAAGTTAAAGTACCATGAGCCAAAGACTGGTTAAACAGTGCACAGCATTACCACGCATATTCTGTAAAAGTACATATTGTGCACATCATTCGGTAGTAAATGCACAATAAGCATCACACCTGTGCATGTGTGACCACACTTGTGTCTGTGTCGTGCATCATGGGGTGGGTCCCACACAGGGCACTGTCTGGGGCCTGGAAGGGGCAGGTCTGATGGCTGCTGCACGCGTCCTTCTGCTGTGAGTGACTCTCATCCCACAGTTTGCTGTGCATCTAGACACTTGTCTCACTTGACAGTTGTGAACCTGTGGTTTTTCTGGGTCATCAATCAGGTAAAGAGAGCCCTTACAAAAGCTACTTCTTTAATTTTGTCTGTCCCCCTACACTCCCTTCGCGTGGCTAAGCGTCAAAAGTGCAACGAGCAAGAGGCTCTGTGTAATACACATAAGTGGCAGGGGCGTTGGAAATGTTTTCAGTCAGCCAGGAAGAACACGAGTAAATAGGCCATACATGGATACCTTGAACAATTGGAAATGTTGTTTTCAAAGTCATCATGACCAGATTATGCATTTTGAAGACCAAGCTGTTTACAGAAAGAAAAGACAAATTTTAATCTTCAAGTTTAGGCACCTCATCCCACTAAAAGTAAGCCTAACTCAATAGTAGTTCTCAGTGTTGTCTTCTAAACCAGAACAATTGGGAATTAGAGTTGTCCCCGAGTGTCCTTAGGTGCTAAGTGCTGGGAATCCATGATCCAGATGCTCAAGTCCTTGTGTTAAATGGCATAATATTTTCATGTAACCTATGTTGATCATCCTGCGTGATTTAAATCATCTATGTCTTACCTAGAGATGTGACTTAAGATTGTCATTCTGTATTGTTTCAGGAATAAGGAAAAGGATAAAAAGGTTGAACATGTTCAATATGGAAAACATACTTTAAATTATTGGTTGGCTGCATTTCATAGATGTAGAACCTTGAGGATACGAAGGGTCCAATCTTTAGTGCAAATTGCCTGTTTCCAAGAAAATGGCAGAGTTCAATGAGTGCAAGGTAGAGACACAAAGAATGAACTCAGAATTTTGACATCATACTTTGGAGCTGGTATGTAACAAAATTGAATGCTTGCTAAGCTTCTTGGAATGTCTTACAATAGGGAACAGAATTCTGTGATGCAGAGCATGATTTGTTTGTCTTGGCGGATTATATGCCTTAAGGACACCTGTTTCCAAAGAGCTAGCCTCGTTGACCCTTCTTTCCGTTTGTGTCAGTGGCTCCTGTCATGTTCTCATTGCTTTACGGGTGTTCAGTTATTTCAGGTGCTCTTTGTCCTTCCAGAGTCTGGACTGTAAAGTCACTGTGCTTTGATCTTTGAGTCCATTTTTGGGATTGAGAAAACACAATGCTCCTTTATCATGGGAATTCACTGTCACCAGGCACTTTCTTGCTCTTTGCAACAGTCTCATGAAGGGATGTGGGCACCATTACTATTGTTTACAGGGAGGAAGCTGAGAACAAGGAAGTGTAGGAGACGTGTCCATGCTCATGGAAGAAGTACCTGGCAGAATTCAACGCCGTGTACAGTCTATTGGCCCCGAATCCCAGGCATTTCTCTGTTCGTGTTGCCATCCAAGGAAAGACTAGACCATGTTATCATCATGCACATTTTGAATTTGTGATAAAAAGGGTTGGACTTGTCATTATCATCTGGTAAGCCAAAAGTAAATGAATGACTGTTTTGTGGTATGCTAGTTGGTACATAATGCTGTGGTACTAAAGAAGTATATAGGCAGTTGACTGCAAGAGTAACGTCATCTTAGTTGCAGACACAAAAGTCTTGGGTTAGGATATTATTTGTGATGGAATTTAGTGACCATTTTCCTCTTTGATGTGGTGAAGTTGGAGTCTAAGCAATGATGGCATGATTTGAGGGAGCTTTGAGGGAGTTTGTTTCTGTGATGTAATAAGTTATTAATTAATTAATTAAATTAAAAAATAATTCAGTCTGTTCTCTTGGGTGTGTTCCCCTTGTCTAACACAAGCATTGACATTCTTAGGAGCTCTACTGGTTACAACACCCTTACATCCAAGGAATAAGAGTACACCCCAATATGCTCATTATTTTCCTCTGTGTAGTTACTTGCTCATGATGAAGAGTCTTAGCTTCTAGACTAACTGAGGCTCTCTATGGTTGGCCAGTTTCCTAAGATGCTCATTGTTTATTGACTAACAGCATTATCAAGATGCTGGTAAGATCATAAAACTGGCAGTATGTGATGTCTAGTAATTGTAAGTGCAGCTATACATTGTAATAGCCAAGGGAAATATAATGGCATGGATTCTTCCTTCTTTCTTTCCTTTCTTTTCTTTCTTTCTTTCTTTCTTTCTTTCTTTCTTTCTTTCTTTCTTTCTTTCTTTCTTTCTTTCTTTCTTTCTTTCTTTCTTTCTTTCCTTTTTGCAATAAAAGCCATTATAGTAACTTTTGTAGTGTGGCCTTTCAAAGTAATTTTCTTTGAATTAAAAAAAAAAAGTCTTGAGAACCATTTCATTCATGAACTGACCCAAAGGGCATTTGTTTTCTTATTTTAGAGCAGTGGTTCTGAACCTTCCTAAAGTTGCGACCCTTTAATACAGTTCCTCATGTGGTGACCCCCAACCATAAAATTATTTTCATTGCTATTTCATAGCTGTGATTTTGCTACCGCTATAATTGTAATGCAAATATCAGCTATACAGATGGTCTTAGGCGACCCCTGTGAAAGTTCAGCCCCTGTGGGTCAAATGATCCATAGCTTGAGAACACTCTCTTAGTGGCTATTGTAATAATCAGAATTTTCTACACCTTACAAGAGCACACAAAGAACATTTTTACAAGAGAGAAAGAAAATGAAATGCTTGGCTGCAGGTTATAGATTTCGGTTCAGTCAGTGGAATCCAAAGAGATTTAAATCTGGAAGCTCCTACTGTAATTGGAGGATTCCATTCAAGTCTCTTCTAGTGGCTGTAGCTGTGCCAATGTCTTTTGAATTCCTATTTAATCAGATTGATGCTTTTTTTTTTTCCTGATAGTTTCTCTGTTTTCCAAATGCTGTGCTATCTTCCCATTTAATCAGGTAGACCATCACTATCCCATAAGATGCCTTGTTATTATGACATTGATTTGCTTTGATTATGAACACACAGTTTTAATTAAGAACACATTCTTGGTACAATATGGCAGAGAACTAACAATGGAGTGAAACTAACAGGAAAATGTGTATCTATTCCCAGAGCCTCATTCTAGTTATTGCTTTCCTATTGCTTAATTTTTTCAAACCCACAGAAAAGTGACTGTGTTAGATAGTGTGTAAGTGATTTTAATTCCCTTTCTTTTTCCTGTCTGGGGCACTTGTAATGTGGCAGAGACCTAAGCAATTGGCCAGGAGGGAGACTGTTGGGCTAGAAACGGACTTATATGCAGTCATCAATCTATGGCAGAGTCAGACTCCAAGTTTACAAAACAGCTCATTTTCTTTCTGAGCATTTTCTTTCCTTCCAACAACCCAAACTGCTTTGCACCAGGTTTCCTTGGTGTCTTTGGTATAATTTAGCCCTGGAAGGCTTATGTGGGAGCTGTTCCTAGAAATCTGCACATGCAGGTCCCCATGCAGAACACTTTAGACCTGGAATCAAGGACCTAGAAAGAAGAAATGTCCTTTCCCAGCCATACTGTCGCAACTCACACTGTGACAGTGAAGGATGCTCTTCTGGAACCTCAAATTAAAACAGACTCCCGGAGCTCATAAAGACTCAAGAAGTTTAAGCAGTTTTAAATTGAGGAACCACACACATCCATATTTGGTTCTGAGATACTCACACTGCGAGTTCGAATTGAATGAACACTGGAATCTGCTCAAGTCTCAGTTCTGCTTTTTCAAAGTAAAAAGTATTTCATCTATGCATGGAATGCCTGCCACTCAAAAGTCTTATGAGTTGACAGGCCATTTTAGATATCTCCATTGTCGTTGTCATCAGCAGCATCATCATCATCATCATCATCATCATCATCATCATCATCATCATTTGTGGCATGGACATTGCCCAATCTGGAGAGTAGGTCTGCAAGTTCTTCTGTGGTCTGCTTCTCTCCCCAGTCACTTGATCCTGAGATCAAGGCTCTGCCCTCTGTGTTTCTTCTGTAGTAAGCGTTTAAACTGTGGCTGATACAGGAAGAGGAAATAAAATGACATTTACTTTTACCTCATCCAGAAAGTAGATTCTGTCTGTTATTAGCACTCTACTGGAAGAGAAAACAACAAACCAGAAAAGTTAAGTGTCCTGCATTTCATTTATTTATTTATTTATTTATTTATTTATTTATTTATTTATTTATCTTCTTTTCTCTTATATAATGTATCATAGTATTTACTGCTCCTCCCCTCTCTCCACCCCTCCCAAGTACCTTGCATTTTAAAAGACCATACAGGATGGGATTCTAGCTGGGAACAATGCCCTTGCATTTTTAACCTATTGGTGTCATCTCTCATTCTGCCTAGTTTTGTAACTGATGCTGTCTGTGGAAAAGGCAGCCATTGTGCAATGAAGACTGCTGGCCTTGTCATGCAACTGATGTGACATCATGGCCAATACATAGCCACTTCTACTTCCATGAGAAGATTTTACAGACACAGGAATGTCCTCAGGCTCCGTGGATAACCACACCCCACAGTCTCGTTTTAGTTCCTACCCAGAACATGCTCATTCAGTTTTCATTACTGAAGTATTCCCTCAGCTGTGGTCCTCTGTGTCTTGTGCAGGGTGGTCCTGCAGAATTCAGCCTCTGCCAACACTCAAGCATCATTATGCTATCTATCTCTGATGATGATAGGTAGAAAAACGGTCACAACTACAGGACTAGCAGATTCACCAAGAGGGACGGTTTGCTATATTTAAGTTTTATGAGATACGACATAACATTGGCACTGAGAGGGGCAGTCATACTCATTCCCATAAATGCTTCTGAGGACCATTATTACAGAGAGAGAGAAGGGCTGAGCAGAGCCAGGAGCAGAATCAATGTAAGGTATCTCATGACATTTCATCTTTAAGTTTAAAAACTACTTCTTTCAACTTTTCTTTGGAAGTTGTAAGAGCTTTGGCTTAAGCTAGTGATGGTGGTAATAATACGTAAGAGTTGAGGAGCTATCTATCCAGCTGTGAGAATTAGTGAAATGCATCATGCATAAAACGTTCTGCAATTTATCTGGAATATTATCACATACCAAGCTTATAGATGATAGAAATTCATGAATTTAGAAAGTTGTTTGGACTTTCAGTCCCTAAATTTAGAACTATTATAAAATTCCAAACTTTTAAAAGCTTAATAAATACAGTCTAATTTTCAGGTCCCCTCATGCAGAAGTCATCCAAAGGAATTTAAAAATCTAAAAGGATTTTTCATAGAAGATGATTCATTTGGAATTTTTAAACATCAAGTATGGATAATTATATAGACTTTCCCCCCATAGGATATTACCACCTCATTAATTATGCATGCATTTTGAAGCATTTCAATAAGCTCATTGCAATTAATAATTACATAATTACATGGAGTATTATGGTAGTTCAGGAACTGGAGATAACTCTATCAGGCTGCACCAGGGAAGGTTTCCTGGAGTTGGTGACATTTGATCTAGGGGAAAAACAAACAATAAAATAACAAGGGTAAATAGTTAGTGTTGAGAAGAAAGGGGGACTATTTTGAAAAAGTCTATTCCAGGAACCACATATAACTTGGTAGAGCGGAATCATAGAGCACACATTCGAGGGTGGAGTGGAGATGGGCTTGAAGGGAGGTATTCCCAGGTGGTCAAGAGTAGTGTTGCTTTTCTGAAACATTGAGTTATATTTGAGACCTATTTAAAGTTGACAGAAGGAAAAAAAAAACTTTTTGAGAGAGACTGAAGTAGAAGTATTCAAAGTTCAAGGCCAACTTGGGCAACTTTGTGAGACCTTGTCTCCAAAAAAGACAACAACAACAAAATCCAAGTTTTTATTATGGAATATTTGAATATATATAAAAATAGACAGAATGGCATAATGAATTCTCATACTTTCATCACACAACTTAAAGATAGTTTGCCTGTTTTGTTTATATTGCTGCTTATACTCTTCTCTTCCCATTATTAATCTTTACATTAGGTCAGCAATTTAAAGGCACTAGCGATTAAAGGCACTTCTGATGACCTAAGTTCAATCCCTGGGATCTACCTGATGGAAAGAGACTCCCACAAGTTGCCCTCTGACCGCCACATGTGCACTGTGACACACACACACACACACACACACACACACACACACACACACACACACAGAGACAGAGAGAGAGACAGAGAGAGACAGAGAGACAGAGAGGCACACATGTATGTGTTCACAGAACAAAGAAAAATCAGAAAAATGGTCTTTTGAGACAGGGTTTGTCTACACAGCCCTGGGCTGTCTGGAACTCACTACGTAGCCCTGGCTATCTTGGAGTACACTATGTAGCCTGGCTGGCCTCAGAGATCCCCCTGCCTCTGCCTCCTGAGGGCTGGGACTAAAGTCATGTGCCTCCGTGCCTGACTTGAAATAAAGAAATTTAAAAAAAAATCATTAACAAATATGGCAAATATGCAGGAAATGACATCTAAAGTTCAAGGGAACAGAGGAACCACCCGGACAAACTAAAAACTAAGGCCTTTTTGGTTCAGGTGTGATGAGTAGTTACGAAACTAATGACTACTCTAAAAGGTACATGACTTTTTCACTAGACCTCAATCCATAGACATTTGAAAGAGGTAACTTAAAATAATGAAAGACACCCCCCATTATATGATGAAAGTTGCAAGAATTGGACAGGGAATACCCAAATGTTGCTAATTAAGTTCTACAACAGATAGTTTTCTGTGTTTGTTTCTTAACACATCTGTCCACTTATCTGTTCCTCTCTCTTGCCCAGCTGGCCTTTTGTTTCCAAAATAAAATCAGACAGCAACATACTTTACCACCAAGTGGCTCATCAGACCATTCATCAATAAAAGTACATTATTATGCAGGATCTGTACTTTTCACAAGAGAGGTTCTACTTATCTGCCTTTATTTACTCCAAAGGAAAAGTTGTTGGTTCCAGAAAGATCAACACAACTCATACCTGAAGCTGTCTGGTTTGAAAAGTCAAAATGGTTAGAAACCTCCTGATCTTGAAGAACATCTCTACTGCCAAGAAGGCTCTAAGGCTCTGTCAGGTGTAGCTTGGCA
The DNA here is from genome assembly GCA_026225945.1 of Cricetomys ansorgei. Lineage (NCBI taxonomy): Eukaryota > Metazoa > Chordata > Mammalia > Rodentia > Nesomyidae > Cricetomys > Cricetomys ansorgei. The sequence goes on along the minus strand of JAMJFZ010001264.1, from coordinate 19,213,845 downwards.
AAGCTCTCAGTGAATATGAATTTGAATATGAAGAATCTGACACCTCAAATGGTATACTTGTTGCTCCTAAGTGAAGGAGCTGGTGCTGGAACAAACTAGCTCTGACAGCTTCACAGTGAGGTCACTTTGCCTCTCCTGCCTCTGTAGATCAATAATACAGCAAGGTAGGTGAAAGGTGCTGAATGCATTCCCTCCAAGGTGGCCAGAGAGTGTGCAAAGGGACTGCTGGGCTACAGGAAAGGAGAGAAAATGTTTCTATATAAAAGAACTTTATTCACATTTAGAGAACAAATCTCAGTGTTCATACTTATCCTCTGACTCCCTTCAAAATGGGTTAAAGTAGCTTGCATTAATTGATAAAAAAGAAAGAAAGAAAGAAAGAAAGAAAGAAAGAAAGAAAGAAAGAAAGAAAGAAAGAAAGAAAGAAAGAAAGAAAGAAAGAAGGAAGAAAGGAAGGAAGAAAGGAAGGAAGAAAATAACTGGAACTATTAAGAAAACCAGAGCCAGATTACTCCAGTTAGCAGAGTGAGAACAAATTTGGGCACATTTGAAATGTTGCTAATTGTGGAAAATTTTGATATGTTATATCCTGCTGATTGTCTCTAGAATTAAAAGTCAAGCAGAGGTGGTAGGGTGTAGCTCAGCTGTAGGCTGTAGGCTTGTATGCTTTGCATTTGCACAGGCTTGGGTTTGATCCCTGGCTACAGAAACAAGCAAACAAACAAACAACAGACAAATCGTGTTAAGGTGATGTCCAAAGATATATTCCTCCAAATGTTTATTGCTGATCAAAAAAAAAAAATGTAGAATTTATTTGAACCCTGAAAAAGTCAACCAAATAGCCAGGACTTTGCTCACACAAAAGTAGACAATCTGATAATAGAAAGAATGTAGGTATTTTATGGAGTTCAAAATTTTATTTATTTCTTATTTTTGTTTATTTGTATGTGTTTGCAGTTGCACGCATGCAGTGCACTGAGGAGGTCAGAGGGCAACTCTGGAAGTCCGTTCTCTTCTGCTTTGTTAAGTTTCTGCTCTATCGCTCCAGTCTAACTGCTGTTATAACCGAGGGCCATCACAGCCTGCTTTTTATGTGGGTTTCTGGGATCAAACTTGGGTCATCACAGTGAGTTCTTCCTGCAGAACCATCCCTCCCTGATAGATGTCTTGCTTTCAGCTCTGAGGCTATGTCCATTATAGCGGTGGTCCTTAATTGAGAGGGACTTTACTCAAAGGAATATTTGCCAGTGTCTGAAGATGTTCATGGCTATCTCGTGTGGAGTTAGGGATGCAGTAGTGTTGGTGTCTATGTGGCAGAGACAGGGATATGGCTGAATATCCTGCAATTCACAGGGCAATCTCCACAGGAAGAAAAATCCAGCCCCAGATGTCAATACACCCCAACATGATACTTTAAATTGGATTGAAAGATTGAAGAAGCACCAGGAGAAAAATGATAAAAAAAAGATCAAGATAATAACTGATCGATAGATTAATTATCCAATTAATTTGATTTTATTCACCAAATTTTATTTATTTAGTCACTGAATTTTATTTATGTATAGTATAGATATAATGCTATTAACTATTTTATAGAACAAACTATGCTTTTAAACAGCCTTTGAAAGAAGACATTAAATGTATTTAGTACTCCACTTGAGGTGGGACAGAGACGCAAACTGTCAGTTTCTTTAGACACAGGGCCCGCACTGTAGTACTGTCTGAACTCTCTTGCTACGCTAACCAGAAAATGTCATCAGTCTTCATTATCATATGCCTTCCTTGAGAGTGTGCCAAGCAGCTTTGTGCCACTGTATCAAATACTTGAGACAGTCAATTTACAAAGAAAAAAAAAAAACAGTTTATTTGGGCTCACAGGTTTTGAGGTTACAGAACATGATCCTGTTGGCACCAGTGCTGGGGGCCTTTGGTAGGCAGTCACGGTGGAAGCATGAGACAGAACAAAATCTCCCACTACATGGGCATAAATTGAGACAGAGGGGCATCTCATAACTTCTTTTCCAAACTTCCCTCTTAGAGTTCCCATCATCTCTCAATAGTGCCGAGCTAGGAACTAAGCTATTACCACACAGACCTTGCGGGGCCATCCAAGATGCCACCCATAGCAAAAGAATCAAATTAGATAGTGGTTTTGTGAAGTGACTAGAATTACATCATTGTCTGTGCTGTCTTGAATGCTCTTCTCAGTAGCTCTGTCTTGTGGGAGGGGCCATCAGAGGCTGATGGACATCAGTAGCCCAAGCTGAGGCTGGGTCCAGGGCTAGGGCCAGGGCCTGTGTGGCATCTGGCCAGAGCGCTGAAGGGTCCCAGGGAGGAATTAGAAAGAACATCTCTAGACCTTGCGAGAGGCATAGGTACATTTGCCAATGAGAACCCACATACTTTTAGAATTATTTTGTTGTTTGGTTTTTATTCCTTTCATTCTTTTTCAAACTCAACAGATAGCCCAGGATACCCTCGAACTCATGATCCTCCTGCTTCAACTTCCCAGTGATGGGATTATATGCATGTGCCACTGTGCCTGGGTGTACTTTTACAATTGGATATTCTTCCTAAGGTTGCTTGTGAGCTGTTGGAAAGATGTTAAAATTTCACAAAATTAGTATTTTGTGACTCTAAACAGCTGAAAATGAGATTTAGGGTATAAGAGGCATTCCTTTTCTTTGCACTGGGTGAACCCATTTGTAATAAAGTATATACATGTACTAGGACAAATAGTCTTTGTGCATTTCAGGAGTGGTCACTAAACTTTTACTGCAGGCCTCTTTGAGGTCCTGGAGAAGGCTGTGGGCCCTTGCCCTAAGTCCATGCACACAAATACAAAATTGTCACATGCAAAGTCGAAAGGTTTTACAAATCTTTGATGCTTGGCCAAGAAATTTTTTATTAATTGAACTTTATTTCCCTCAAAGTTCATGTCAGAGCCTAACAACCCATTCTCTTCCAGTGTGACTGTGCAGGGAGACAGACCCAAGGAGAAGGTAATTAAAGTCACATGCAGTCATAGGGCAGGGCTCTAACCTGATAGGACCAGTGTCCTCATAAGGCTAAGAGACACCTGAGCCCTTCTCTCTGTCATATGAGAACATGAACAACATGGTTATCAGAAAGATAAGGAGAGAACTCAAATTGGCCAGGACCTTGCCTTGGATTTTTTACTCTCAAGAAATGTGAGAAATATTTTTTATTATGTAATTCATCCAGTCTGTGGTATTTTGTTATAGCAGAAGGAGCTAAATTGAATTCCACCCTAAAGGGCTCTGCTCCCCCCCACAGAGTGTAGTCAAATGGTGAGTTAGGCTGAAGATGAAGGATTCTTTAGGGAACAGATGCTGTGCAGAGGGCAGATGGGGGCCTGGGAGCACAGGTCAACCAGCGGTACCATGCTTGCCTCTCTCTACCTCTGGCTCAATGAGTCTACAATGGCAGAGTTGGTATCTAGGCCCCACAGAATGTGCTTGCTCTTGGGAAGGCTGTCTCCCTGAGCTTAGGGGTCTCTTAAATTTTCTTACAAGTGTTTAATAAGAGGCAGACATTCTGCACACAATATTCCATTTTATAAGATAGAGAAACGTCTTCCCAAAATTAAGATTGGAGTCACCCAAGTCTGAAAATGGACTGAACATAATAGGAGGCCTTTGCTCCTGATTAATTCACTTGCTCGATTCTTGTCTTTGTGTTTTTTAATTACATTTAGTGTGTGTGTGTGTGTGTGTGTGTGTGTGTGAGAGAGAGAGAGAGAGAGAGGGGGAGGGTGGGAGGGAGGGAGAATATGTGCATGCATATACAGATGCATGCATATGTATGTACCACAGAACATGTGTAGAAGTCAGAGGACAGTTTGTAAACATTAGCTCTCTCCTTCTACCCCAGACTACAGGCATTAACCTCAGGTTGTCAGGCTGACAGCAAGCACCTCTATCCTCTGAGCCATCTTGCTGGTCCCCTGTTTTTTCCTTCCTGAGAAAGCTGTTCCTGCCTGATGCGGGTAGAATTTAGAGACAGGAACACAACAAACTGCAATTTTCAGACAAGTTAGTTCAAATTCTGACAGATTGTGGATTCTCCCAATCGCTAGTTGTCTGTTGGTTCAATGTGATAGCAACAAATGACCAGACAGGGGTAGGATCCAAGCTTCAGAGCTGCAGAACCAGTAGTTTGTGCTTGAACCTACGTTGAGCTCCCAGACAACCTCCTGAGGCTAACCCTCATCCACCTGCCTTTAATCATTTCAAACACTTCCAGATCAGCTTCAGCTTCTCAGAATCCACTAGCTAGAGACAGTGGATCTTTACTAAAACACCTGCTATAACTTTAGGTTGCTGGATTAAAAACTTACTTGTCCAGGAGAGATAATTAGGTCAGGATAATCTTAGTAAAATCCAAGAGCTAAATTTCCTTGATGTTAGACCAGAGATCAGAAATTCCATGACTGCTGCATCCAAATGACCAATGGACAGCTCCATGACAGAAAACTCACATTTCCTTACCTGGACGCCTTACTTCAAAATCAACTTTCTCTCTCTCTCTCTCTCTCTCTCTCTCTCTCTCTCTCTCTCTCTCTCTCTCTCTCTCCTCCCTCCCTCTTTCTTTCTTTCTTTCTTTCTTTCTTTCTTTCTTTCTTTCTTTCTTTCTTTCTTTCTTTCTTCCTTTCTATTGTTATTTTTCTTTTTGCTTTTTTATTTTTCTCTTTTGCTTTTTCTTGGTTTTATGTGACAGGGTTTCTCTGTGTAGTCCTGGCTGTCCTGGAACTTGCTCTGTAGACTAGGCTGGCCTTGAATGAGACCTGCCTACACCTGCCTCCCAAGTGCTGGGATTAAAGACTTGGGCCACCACTGCCCAGCAAAATCAGCTTTCTTTGACATGCATTTTGTATATCTCAGAGACATTCCCACTCCGTGTGAATCTGGGTTCTAAGGAGGCTTACTCCAGTGGTGTATCTATCTTTCAGCAGCTATACTCATTGCTTAAACACTGGCCAATCCATATCATTTCAGCCATAGGGAGTCTTCTTTTAGAATAAGACTGCTAACCTTGTAACTAAGTAAGTAGTCCTCTTGACAAGTGGAAATGCACCTTGTGTCTCCCCTGAATTAGAGGTTTAGTTTCCTAGGCAAACCAAAAACACTATCAGGAAACTTGAATGAACTAGAAGATGAAACTGGGTGGTGGGAGATCAGTCCTGCAGCTGCCCTGACCAATAAACAAACCTTCTGTTCTTTCTGGTTTCTCTTCTTGGAGTAACAAACAGAAACAAAGGAAGAATACCATCTCAGTTTCTCTAGTCAACAGTTACTTGTGACTTTATTTTATTCTATTGCTATAAATGATACACAGGAAACTATCCTGAAAAGCCCACAGCATGTGTGACTTCTGTGGGCCCTCATGGAGAAGTCAAGTGTCACTAGTTGTAGTTAACAAACCCAGAGCAATAGGAAGAGGAAGCAGGAGAGAATGTAACACTATACTCTATATAGGGCACTGAACTGCGGGTGGTTGCCTCTAAGCACAAGAGGTACATTTTTAAAAGATAGCTCAATTTGATGGACATTTATTTTCTCTTATTCTTTCTAGAATATAGCAAAGGAAATGTTGAGAGGCATTGACCAAATGATCCATCAGTGAATATCATTGTACTGAGAACTTTTTTGTAGGGGTGTGTGTGTGTGTGTGTGTGTGTGTGTGTGTGTGTGTGTTGGAAGCATGGGTGTGCAGGCGCAGATGTGTGTTCATGTGTACGTAGAGGCCAGAGACTGGTGTTGGCTGTTTTCCTCCCAAACTCTCCATTTTAGTTACTAAGGCAGAGTCTCCCACCGAGTCAGGAGCTAATCTAGCTACCCACCTTTCCCTCGTCTCTGTATCGCCATCACTGGGATTACAAGTGGGCTGCCACGTGGGTGATGGGGATCTGAATGCTTGTGTGGCAACTGCTTTATCCACTGAGCCCCACTTTAATCACTTTATCCCTGCCTGAGAACCTACTATAAAAGAAAAACACAGAAATCTGAGGAAGTTGCAAACCTTGTAGTAAAATAGACATTTAAGGATAGTATAAATGCAAATAAATACCTTGTTAACCTAAGGATTCTTGACCGATGCTGCAGAAACCCCTAAACTTGCTTTATGCTCCAGGTGAGGGATGAAATTTGTCTTGCAGTTTGACATTCCCTCTTGAATGAACATGAGAGGAAGGAAGCTTGAGTAAGGACAGTAGCCCTCCTTGTCTTCCTCCTTATCTAATCTACCCGGAGGACTATTCTGAGTCTGCACCTTGAAAGGTCCTCCTTAGCTTTTGAATCTGTGATGACAGAGGACCACCCAATGAGTCTGAGGTGGGGGCTGACGATGTCAGGAAAAAAGGAAATGTCAGGAGCAAGCAGCCACCAGATTCTCTTCCTACTTAGAAAAGCAACACTGCAAGCTCCTCCTAAGCCCACCAAAGGGGGTGGCACATCATGGAATGATGGAGGACACTTAGTCTCAGCCTCAGAGGACAACAGATGGTAGAGAGGATTTAGGGAGCCTGGGAGGCGCTTGCCGGTTGGCTCAATCAAGTGTTGTCTCTAGGTTTGCAAACCTAGAAACTGCAAATCTGATTTTCCTAAAAGAATCAAGAAAACTAGATTGTTAAAGTGGAAGTTGGGTTTGTAAGTGTTTTACAAATAGCAAAAAAGAAAAGAAATTGAAATTGTAAATAGCAGCAGCACCAACAAACAGAGCCGTGGGTTTCATCGTTGCAAGAGGTCTCCAGTTTATAATCTGTAGAAGCGAGGGAGGTAGAATTGATTAACGGAGCCTTCACTGTAGAGAAAACACTGAGACTTGTGGTTTATTATTAGTCTGTTATTACCTGGGCTTTCTCTTGATAAGGAGGAAATGGGCAAAGAGAAAGTTGTTTGCCGGCAGTATTCGGGATATCTTCACAGGGATTGCATTCTTGCCCTTCGCTGCTGGTGGTTATGTAAAGCAGGGTTGTGTTTTAGGGCATCTGTAGGAGACATTGCTGATGTCGTGCGCATGACATTCGGAGAGCGCTCTTGCTGTCCCCATAGTCCTCAGTAAAACTTGGTGGGATGATTCAGATATGGCAAAGGTACAGAAGCTTAGAAATGCCTAGTGACAGAAGAGTTTTTTTAAGATTAAAAAATGTAGGTGATTGCCCTTTGTTCACATTTTATTAAAGGGCTGACTGCCTTCCCCAAAGTCAAAAGTTAAATTTTAAGAAAGAAATTATCACAGTAAAAATTAACCTTGTTGGACATTGTGGCACATGTCTGTACATGCCAGCACTCAAGGGGGGCTTAAAAAACCATGATAACACATTTATTTGAAGTGTATAAAATTAGTACATAGGGGGTCTCAAGTATTTCTTAATTTTTCATGTGAACAGACAGGAAATTTTGCTACTTTTCCTAATTATTTTTTCTTAATGTTTCTATAGAAGCTTCCCACTATGTGTGTGTGTGTGTGTGTGTGTGTGTGTGTGTGTGTGTGTGTGTGTGTATGTTCCTATGTGTGACTGCAGGCATACACATGCCATGGTGCACACGCACAGGTCAATGTGTGTGTGTGTGGGTGGGTATGTGTTTTTATGTGTGACTGTAGGCATGCACGTGCCATGGCACACATCCACAGGTCATAGGACAACCTCAGGTGTCAGTCTTTGTTTTCCACCTTGTTTGAGATTCCTGTTTTCCACTGTGAAACCCAGCTAGCTGGCCTGTGAGCTACCTGGATGGAACAATTGGGGTTATAGGCTTTGCTACCACCCTTGGCTCTATGTGGTTCTGGGATCGAAAGGCAGGGTCTCACACTTGTGTGGCAGGTACTTTACTCACTAAGCAATCCCCAGCTCTGTATTTTTTTTTTCTGGAACAATGAAAGAATGTATTACCAAGTTAATAAGATGTCTAAATATTTTAATTTGTATCTTTCAGCTTTAATTATACAAATATACATAATTTGTGTTGCATTTAGTTTGTGAGGAATTATCTTTTTACCTAAGATTCTGGTGAATGCTGAATGTCTGTGTGATTAGTAAGAAGATAATTAGATAAATAATAAGATCAGTAAATGCATACTTGCTTCCTTTCTCCCTGTCCTTGTCCCTGTTCCCCATCCCCCCACCTCTCTCTCCCTCTTTCTTTCTTATTTGAGACAAGGTCTTTCTGTGCAGTTCCAGCTGTCCTGGAATTCATTCTGTAGACCAGGCTGGCCTTGAACTCACAGAGATCCACTTGCCTCTGCCTCCAGAGTGCTGGGATTAAAAGCAAGGCCTGGCTTACATGCTCTGTTTCCTGGACTATAAATTAAAGGCAAATATTGAAAAGAAGTTGCTGTAAATGAGGTATTGTGGTGAGATACAACTAGCAAAGGTCAGATCTTGTGGGAACCTGCACAGTTGTAAAATCCCCACAGATTACCACAGAGGCTGTTGTGTTCTGGTTCTAAATTTACTACCAGTTTGGTTTCAGTTACTATTTCAGCTCTTCAATGTCCTTATTGTGAGTAGCAGATCCATTCACAAGACATTTAGTACTATCTATCCTCAGACATGTTTTTAAGGATGTTAGAAACTGGCAAGCATTATTCCTGGAATCTGGTTGTCAACTTTGACTTAGAAAGATGGAGAAAGAGAAGGATGGAGGGAAGTAGACACAGTTTCTCGTAAAGTAGCAGAGTGTTAGAGGAGAGCGGGAAATGGGCAGAATAAGACTGTTGGGTCTTAAAAGAGGAATTAATGAATGGGAATTTACTCAAGTCTGAGCACAGGAAGATGGCTGGAGCTATTCTTCTTTCCCCTGTGCCTGCTAGTGATTTGATAAGGCTTTGAGACTGACATTTCCTGCTTATCTCTCCTCTCTATTGTAGCCAAACCGATCTTTCGTAGTGATCACAGGACACCCTGTTTAAAACCTTTGCACAGTTTCCTACTGTGTTACAGGTCTCTAATGTCTTTTCCATGGCATACAAAACCTTTCATAAATGGCCCTTTATACCAGGTCTTCCCAAACCCTCCCTCTGCTCTTCCATGCTATATAATGTTAAAAAAATGAACTTCCCTTTCATAGTCCCTATGCTTTGCATGTTGTCTTTTACTGTTTTTCAAAAGTACTTCTCCACCCACAACGTGTTTTAGCCTGGCAGTAACATATGCACTTTTCAACAATTCCCCATCCTCCAGAACCTTCCAGACCGACTCTGGCAGTCTGGGAACTGATACCTCCTAAGCTTTGTGTGATTTATATTGCTGACTGGATCTGTTTCCCTAGGAATTTCTAAAGAATTAGACTGTACTTTTTGAGATCCCCTGCCCCCTTTCCCAGAAGTGTGTCTGATATCTTTATGTGGTTATCTTTCTCTGCCAACACGTTCTTTGCTCTTCCAACGTGACCTTTAAACTTTGGATTTGTTTTTCCTTCTTCCCATTTCTTGGTCTCTTCTCTTTGTTACTTCATGAAAAGTGACCTTCCTTTCCTTCCATCCTTCCCTTTCTCCGTCTCTCTAGATTAGAAGTCACCATCAGATTTCCTACTCTAGGAAGTACATAATGTTGGAAACTAACCATAACCAACCCTGGGCTAAATGCATGAGGAATCCCGAAGTATTTTGCAATTTGTTGACAGATCTCCTTTTTACTGGGCTCCGATGTGTAAATATAATGTAAATATGTTGTTAATACATTCATAATATGGTCCTAATGGGAAACTATATTCTAATTTCCACAAATTCTGAATTCCACAAAACTACTTTGCAAATTCAGTTGGGAATGCTTCACAACTCAGGTCTCTTCATTTTAATACCACATTGTGGTTCAAGTTCTCAATCCTTCGCACAAATGAATTCTTTTGTTCTGTTGAGGAAGATGGAGCAAATTTACTTCTCTCCTGTCGGACAATACCGGTGAGCCTTACAGAGGTTAAATAGGACCTATAATACCACAGCATGTTCTAGTAACTTATGCATTCTTTTCTGTAGGTGTGTGCTGTGATTTCAGGAGTAAGGACATTAGATAATATCTTAGCTGTGAAGATGAACAATGCCACAGCCTCTTGAGATTTGTTTTCCTTTTAGAAAAAAGAAGAAATATTTGTGGTAGGATAAACATCTGAAATGTAAAAGAGAATGGCAGTGTGATTAAGGAGCCCTCCTGCTGGATGTTTCAAGCTGTCTGAATGTAACTAAAAGCACAGAAAAGAATTTGAAAGATTTTTTTTTTCTTGGTTCTTATGTTTGGCTTTTAGTCAGTTCCAATAAAAAGTCTAGCTCCAAATCCCAGATTCAGAAGCAATTTAAACTGAGATTTTTACCGTCTCATAAAAGAGTACTATAAACACGCAGTTTCCTAAATAGGAACAAATGTTTTCACTTATATGTTAACGCAGTGCAGTTCCAGTTGGAGAAGTAGAGTAATCCATATGACAGGTTTTGGTGGATTTATTATCTGTGCACGAGAAACTGGTATCAAAACGATGAAAAAAAAGTTTATCTTTTAATGCTTATCACTACTAATGATAAAAACTGTTGAGGTCATAAAATTAGGAATAATAAAGAACTCTATGTCCCTGTGTGTTATTCTTTTTTTAATTTAATTTTACTTTATGTGTATGAATGTTCCGCCTACATGTGTACTTGTTTACTACATGCATGACGAGTGTGCATGGAGACCAGAAGACAGTACCAGATGACCTGGAACTGGAGTTTATCATGGATTGCCAGACAGGTGCTGACAATTGAACCTAGTCCTCTGGAAGCGTGGACAGTGCTCTTGAACGCTGAGCCGTTTCTCCAGCTCATAATGTTTTGGGATTAAGTATTTAGGTTAGCACGTAACACGATGGGCTTCATCATGGCATCTCCACACATATGTGCCATTATACTTTGTTCCCATTTGCTCCCGTGTCCCCTCCCTGTTCTGGCTGTTTCCCGCCCTTTCCCAGTTACTTTCTTTCATGCTTTCTTATCACATGCATTCCATTACTCTTTCTATTTTCCATCCACCTCAGGAAGTCTCCCTTCTCCCTCGTAATAGTCTTTCTAGTTTATTGACCTACTACCCCTATGCTTTTTTTTTTTAATGCTTTCATTTATTTTTGCAGTTTTGTTATGTTTGAGATTGGAATCTAGCTACATTGCCCAGGTTAATCTCAAACTCCGGGACTTAAGCCAGCCTCCTAAATAGCACCACCACTCCTGGCTTGATTCATGCCTTTTTAAAAATTCAAAAAAGGGGTTAGACATGGTGGAGTGTGCCTATAATCCCAGAACTGGGAATTTGAAGTAGGAGAATCATAAGTTCCAGGATAACCTGGACTACGCTGCAAGTTGGAAGCCAGCTTGTCCAAAAGGAGACCCTGTCTCAGCAAACAACCCAACCAAAAAATTAGTTATTTAGTTAAATCCAAGGCCAAGGTTGTGGATGTGGCCCAGTGGTAGGGCAGTTGTATACTGAGTATAGCACCCTGATTGAGGATGGGTGGGGAGAAGGGAGGGAGAAGGGCAAGAAATCAGCTCAGAATTCATGTCATAAGGATTCATTGTATTTTGGTAACAATTAACTAATAAGATTTTAGCTTCGTTTTATCAGTAAGATAATAAATACATTAATTAAATAATAAATGAGAAACAAAAATAAATGTTTTTCAAAATTGCTTTTTAAAAATTCGGGACAAAATATCCTATTAATATTTTGTATATTATATATTTCGTATTATATATGGTATATGTATATATACCATAACGCTGGTGTGGTGGGGGTGGAGGTGGGGGAAGAAGAAGCTCAGAACAGGGACTGGCATGGAAAACATTGAAAATGACCCCTTTTCCAAGTCTGCTTCCTCCTCTTCTTTCACCACTGCCATCGTCACCATCAAATTCACTCTGAAGAAAGTGGAGCAATCAGAAGAATGCAGGGATGTGACTCTTTCTGGTGATTTGGTACTTTAGAGTGTTAGGGAACCAACAGAATTACCTGTAAGGGCAAGATTGGCATCTTGAGAAGAAAACACTGATTTTTTTTTATTAGAAAAGGAAAAATATTTTTCTAAAGTCCTCAACCTCAATTGCTGGGGTAAAAGATTTCCTAGCTGCTAGTCTCACTTTGGAATGTTATTTTCAGCTTGAATATGGGGTTGGCGTAGTAAGTCACAGTCTTTTGGTGTGGATGAATGCATCCATCTGGATATCATCCACCCACAAGTGTCTACAGCATGTGTGTATAGCTTCCTTTCATGTTCAGCTCCTTCCAAATGCCAGGAAAGCACACTTTTGTTGGACTTTGGAGTTTCGTGGTTTATTACTAGCGCTTTCCCTGGACTTTTTAAAATTCAATTTGCATCAGCTAGTACTAAATACGGCAGTCTGACTGCTAGTACTAAATGCCAGCAACTAAGAAAAACACACACACACACAGCTGAAGTTTGCTATTTCATTGTTACCCCCCATCCCTGCTCCAAATGCAATGAGGGTCTCGTGAGTGGGATGAGCTCCGAGCTGCTCCTGTTTGGTGCTTGGTACCAGTGTTCCCTGGATTGCTGAGCCTGCTGTAAACAATGAAGCTTATTCATCTATAGACAATATAGCCAGTGATAGATGCTTAGGAGTCAGCACAGGGAGTAGTGAGCATGTGTTCTTGACAGTGCCTAGAAATGGATTTAACAGGCTAAAAAAGGTTTTCAGATTCCGGGGGGGAAAAAGACAAATTTTGGAGTCGGACTTGCGCTGTGGAGATTAGAGGGCAAAGTGCTATTGAAGAATCCATCCAACCTCCTGGGTCCTCTATATTCTCATTTATGTAGTAAAGACAGGAAAAATTAGCTGTATAGACTTTATTACAGTAAACATAACATAGATATTAACCCAGAATTGTGAATTTCACACTTTATTGTCAGCCATGAGTGGTATTTTTAATGCTATTGCTTTTTAAAAAAAAATTCAGGACAAAATATCCCATTAATATTAATTTAGCAAAATCTTTTAGAGGGAATTATAAATGAACAGACAGCGAATAACTTAAGACCTAGGAAAATCTTATTAAATAACCCTGTCAAAGGCAAGCATGGAAAACAGTTTTAGAGATGACGAACACAGTATTTTCTATAGCTGTTCCTGTTGTCAAATGACCTTTGGCCTAATGCTCAGCCGTCCATAAGTGTGGGGGATTTTATTTTATCCATTGTGGTTCATACAATGACTTACTCTTGCTGTAAGCATAGGGCCCATTCTCCACATTCAAACAATCCCCATAGGTCTGTGATGCGAACGGTTTTGATGATGATGAGAATGGAAGTGATGTAATATGCTGGGGTGAGCAACTGCTCAGAGGAAATAGGGTAGAAAGCAAAATACAAAGAGCTGAGGGGTGGACTTCAAAAACTGGGGTTAAAGCTGAGATAACCAAAACAATATAACTAGAGAGTGTGAACCAGGAAAAGAACTAGCAGTACCACTTTGTGGTTTTGTTTTTGTTTTTGTTTTTGTTTTTTTTTACAAAAGAAAGACAACAGGTATTGAGGATAATAGAGGGTGTGAATGGTAAGCCAGAGATGTGGGAAGCTAGGTCATGGTGAATGGAACTAAGATTGTACTTCCCAGATGAAATAACCTGGATCTATTCAAAGGGTGAGAGAGAAATAATTTCTCTGCTTTATCTCTATTAGCTTCCCATGATGTCTTAATGTCCTTGTCACCCAATCAGATGAGGTAGATGAGATGCTAGCTAGGATCTGTGCCAGACCTGCCTTACTTAGTTCTGTGGCTCACACTTGGAGTCAGAGTGTGACTAGACCAAAGCTGCAGGAACCCAGAACTGCTCCTTTGGTAAAGGAGAGGATGCCATATCAAGTTGTTCCAGAAAGTTCAAAATAATCTTAGAAACATCACACAAACAGGAGCCACAATAGCTCAAAGGACAGAGAATATTGAATGTCATCTCAGACTCCAGAAGAGAGACACCAGTTTTCTGCTATCAATGGGAAGGATCTCTGTATTCTTGGTGTCTTCTTCTTTGTGTCTCAAGTAACTTTTCTCCTCTTGATAAATCTCATATCTGTACCCATCATAGCCAGGCAAGAGCCTCCTTAATATCTAGCCTCCTTTTTACCCCCTGCACCAAAAGAGGTAGCTTTCAGTAACCTAAGGCAAATTTCTCCACTCATGCATGAATCCATCATTCCTGTTCCCCCAGGAGCATTATGTGTGAATTAGTTTCTTACTATCTCACCCTTTCAACTCCTCCTTTTAACACTTAATCCTTCTTAAGTCTCAATTGGAAGATAAGTCTCTGACAGTTATTCAGATATCAACTCAAAGTTCCTTGAATGTCTCAGACCTCACTAACTCTATGTGGCCAAAATTAACTCAGCATTTGTCTCCAGGAACTTGTTCCTATTCCTCTCCCCTTAATATCATTATTAAGCTTGAGACTGGCACTATAGGCCAGCTAATTATCTAGGTAGAAATGTTGGCATTCTCTTAAAACTCTGTACTTTTCCCATGGTAAACAAATCAGCCTTGTTGGATCTATTTTCAGTGTGTACTCTGTATCACCTACTTTTGCCCATCCTCATTATCACTTGCAGGTTTAATCACCATCATCTCTTGCTTGGATGGGTTTAAATGGCTACTAAGTATTTCCCCATTGTTGTTGATGTTGTTGAGAAATTATTTTATTTATCCCAGGCTTTTCATGAACTCATTATCTAAGAAGATGACCTTGAACTTCTAATCCTTCTACTTCTACCTCAAAAGTGCTGGGCATACAGGCACAAGTCATTCTGCTCTGTTTAAATGGTGCTAAGGATCAGACCCAGGACTTTGTGTGAATGCTAGACAAGTACTCTAACAACTGAGCTAAAGCCTCAAGCCCTCAGTCCCTATCCTTGGTATAAGTTTCTTCAGTCTCTTCTCCATACTATAGCTGCGAGAATCTTTAAGATTCCAGAGTGATCATGCTTCTTTCCTACTCACTGCTAGAACAATAGCTCCCCACTGCCCTTTATTCTCTACTTACTTGTAGCTTATGCTACTCTTCATGACTTAACTACTTCTACTTCTTTGGTCCTGTACCTTTCCACATCCAACATTCAGTTGTCCCAAATGTCCTTCACATCCTCTCTGTTGCTGTCTTATTGCCGACTCTTTGCCTAGTTAAAACTTCCCCAGCTCCTAGATTCAATAAGTTTCCCCTCCCTACACACTCTGTACTTCAGAGATTATTTTACTGTAACTGTTTCTCTAGTTCTTTGTTACAGCATAGAAGCAAAAATTATATGTCTCTGGGTCATCAACCCACCCTTTCCTTCCCCTGTCTTTAACAGCTACATTAGTGCCTTGCTTAGCATCTCATATTTAATACATCCTTAGTATTTGTCACATAAATTGCCTCTCAGAGCCTTACTATTATTTCTTTTATAGAAATCAAGCTTAAGGCTTTTTAATAATACCACCTGTTTTAGTTTAGGTACTTATGAAAATTTGTCTTCATATAAAGGTCAGATATATGTAAAAATGATGTGTGGTTTGTTGGATGAGGTTGCACTCAAGAGGGAGAGGCAGAGGCAGAGGCAGGGGCAGGCAGATCTCAGTGAGTTTGAGGCCAACCTGGTCTACATAATGAGTTCCAGGACAGTTGGGGATACATAGCGAGACTCTGTTCTCTACCTCCAAAACAATTAAAAGTAAAATTTAAAAAAAAATGTTCATGTTTGTATAGAGATAATGCCTTCTATGAGAAGAGAGGGTCTTTAAGAGATTTTGTTCCATCTTTTCTGGAAAGAGAGAGAATGTTGTAGATAAGGCAATCTTTGGAAGTTCTCATATGGCCAACCTCATTTCAAACTACTTGTTACTAAATATGGCATTTCATCTTCTAAATCTTGCTTTCCTGAAGCCAGGAGAAACCCTCAGTGTGATGTGTTATTGGTGTGGTTCCCAGGCACCTCTAGGAACTTAGTCTACAACCTGAAGCTTGTTCTCAGCTTTGGCTTGAGAATTATCAAGAATGGAAGTCTTTTCCTGATAAGGCCATCTACCCACTGCATGCTATTCTAAAGCAACAGTATTTTTCATTCCATTTCATTTTTCCATTCCATTCCATTCCATTTCATTCCATTCATTTTTGTCCTTAAATGACACCACTTCCTGTCATGTCTACAAATCAGTTCTATATTTCAAATTAAGTACTTAATTTAAAAGGCTTCAGATTTAAGTAAAACCTTGCACGTGTGACTGGCTAATGTTGAAACCTGATTTTCTTTTCTTTTCTCTTGAAAAGTTTTAAAAGCCTGAAGTACTCATTCATATCTGTATTTATTAATTAAAACAGCCACGAAATTGGCCTCTGCTTACTACTCCTAAAATTGTATGTATGCGTGATCATCCTAGCTAAACTTAGGCAAACATATTTTTGATGATAGAATCTTTACAATTAATTAAAGTAATGTAAGTCTTTTTGCTACATGAATGTATTATGCCTTTGAAATCATACTCAACAAATCCTTATTGCTCATTTAGAATGAATTTTTTTTTTCTTGAAAATAATTTGAACTATCAATACTCTAGTAAGTCCTAAGCTACCAGGAGACTAAACAACCCAAACTACAATAGCACTGGCATTCCTGTTGAGACAATCACAGGTAATTTAGGGTCAGAGTGGTGTTAGCCACAGCAAAGTGCTTAAGGATTTGCTGACATTCAAGGTCAATTCTTGAAAACTTGTAGTGAATAATTCATAGATTTAAATATAAAATCAAAGTAGGACTTTGCACTATGTGCATAAACCTTTTTAAATCCATATATGAATTGCTTTAAGGCAATTTAAATAACTAAATTCTATTTATTATTATTATAATTCTGGAGTGGGGATGGCCCACATACCATGACTCCTGTGTGAAGGTCAGAGAACAATTTTGTGGAGTCAGTTCTCTCTCTCAATTTTTACCTGGATCTAGAGGGTTGTACGCAGGTTAGCAAGCCTTTGTAGAAAACATTTTACCATCTGGGCCTTTTATCTGGCCTGTTGAAAGCAGAATTTTAAAACTTCCAGTTAATTTAAAAATTTTTGCCACCAAATAACTATTTTGGAAATGCTCCCCTTTTATCTGATTTTAAGGTTGAAGTTTGCACCAAATCTGAAACATCACATAGAGCTCAAGGAATTCTTTTGAGGATGCTTCAGCACCAGTCAGATTCTTTGGGATTTTAATTCTAGGTTCTTTTGTGCTGTTGTTTCCAGGTTTTCCAGTGCACTTATAATTTGAGTTGAATGAACCAGTTCTTCAGTCTATGTCCTTGATGGCCTTCTCAGGGATGACAACTGCCCTTGGCATCTTTTTAGACCTGGAACTCTATCTGTATGAGAGTAGATTGTAAGTGCTTTTAAAAATAAACTGATTGTTAAGATTAATAAGGAACAACCCTAAATATGCCCAGCAAAACAAAAGAAGCACACCATGACATTAGGGAGAACTGTATTTTTGCATGGTGAGATTATAGGTAACGTCTATCCTTGCTGTCTATTTGAAGACATAAATGCCATTGTTTTTGCTAGGCGGAATCTTTGTTTTTGAAAAGGAGGTTGTAGACACAATAAGGTCCACATGAATGAAATGTGATCGCAGGTGAATGTGCAGGAGACGGAAGGATAAGTGGAGACACAGACAGGCTTAATGATTGCAGAAACAGACTGTAACTCAATAGCCCAGCCCACCTGGGTCATTACAAACCAGATTCCTCACTGTTCACAAATATAGCTCCAAATGCAGTGACAGTTCTTTAGTGCAGGGTTGTTTCTAACCACTTGTGGGGAACTCAACACTTCCCAGACAACTCAGGAATCATTTTGGGGTTTGGTCTGAAAAACCACTTACTGTCATATGTCACCATTTCCAGCTAATTGTTCAGTCTTAACTTTTAAATGTATTGATGGAGCTTACATTAGAGAGAGGTCTAGTCCTGGCTAGAATGTCCTAGAAGAGGTATGAAATTCTTATCATGACTATAATACAATAGATTGACTTTGTTAAATATAAAAGGCTGACAGGAATTTCTAAAGCTATTTTAAGTTAGTGAATCAAACTGAAAAAGGAAAAAACAAAACCTCTTAAGTATTTACGGGATCTCTACTTCTATCACAAATTTGCACATATTCAGACAAATGGGTAATTTTTACTTTATTCATTCATAAATCCATTCATTCATAAAATTAATAAATCTTTTTTTGGGGGAAAACTTTCTATGGAGAGTTGTTATCTCAGGCATTGGAAGAAAGATAAATGCATGACCAGAGTTAAGGCACTGAGTGGGAGGTATCATAGGGAGAGAGGTTTTTTTTTCTTTTTCTTTTTTTTTTTAAAGTAGGGTGGTCAGGAAAAGTTTGCTGATAAGGGAACTTTGTTATGAGGCGTAAGAAAGTTATCTCCCCATGACTTTACGAACCCCTTCCTGTTGTTTTCATTAAGCCATTCTTCTTATCCTCCAGGAGTGACCCCCTAGGCACAAGGACATGACTGCATAGAGGGAATTGACAAGAAATTCTTCCTCTTTTCATCTAGACTTATGTGCCCAGTGCACAGACTCCCCCAAATACCACCCTTTGGTCATTCCACTGAATGCATACAACCATGCATGTGGACGTTAGTCATTTCCCCTCTGTGCTTTCCTCGGCTGTCTGTGAGCCCCCAAGGCAAGGACAGGCAATTCCTTCCCTTCATCTTAGGAGGTTTTGTGCCGAATTTCTGATGCTCAGTGATTGCCAGTTTTAAGTAAACAGAGCTTGACAGGTAAATAAACACTGAGTCAAACAGCTCACCAGATGAGTCCCTAATGGCTTCATTTACGCAGAGTGGGTGGTGGATAATGCTTTACAGCTTCTGTAGAGGCCTCCTGTTTCTCCAGGTCCTGTGATCACCTAACATCTGAGACCAGCTCTGTGAAATAAGGCGGTGCTGTCTCCCCAGTAGGGACACTCTCCATAACCGACTCTAAGATGTTCCCTGCAGCAGGTGCCCCATGCCATTCTCTAATTTCTGCGACTGTAACAGTAATTACATAATAGTATTTATAGATAATGGTATTATAGATAATAGATAATAGTAATTACATTCTCTTTCTGAAATGGTGTGGAAGAGTAAAGTCGTTCATACTAGATTGGGGACAGCTAACACTATTCATATCTGGGGGTGTCATATGAGTGAAATGGAGCCTAAAAGTTTTATTTTATCATGGGGATCTTACTTCTAGGACTGAAAGATTAAACTGTTGGGTCTCTGTGAATCCCACAAGTCACAGCTTCATTATGAAGGTCTAATCAATGAAGTTGGGTAATATCACTAAATCTTCCACAATAGAGACTAGTGCATCAAGCAGTTACTCAATAAATGATCCATAACACTTTTTACTATTGTGGTGCTTTGACTGAGAATGCCCCTCCCCCCGCCATAGGCTCATATGTTTGAGCAGTTGTTCCTCAGTAGGTGGAACTGTTTGGGAAAGATAAGGAAGTATAGCCTTGTTTGAGGAGTTGTGTGTCACTGGGGGTGAGCTTTGAGGTTTCAAAAGCTCACACCACTCCAAGTTAATTCTCTCTCTCCACCTTGTGCTTGTGGTCAGTAGCTCCCAGCTACTGCTTCAGCAGCATCCTGCCTGACACCATTCTCCTCATCATAATGGTCATAGACTCTAACTCTCTGGAGCTATGAGTCCCAATAAATGTTTTCTTTTATAAGTTACTTTGGTCATGGTATGTCTTAACGGTCATAAATTAGTAACTAAGACAGCTACTCACAGTCATAATGTTACTAGTAGCGAGTTTCGGAAAAGTTTAGAATTTTTGCTTATAGTTGTGTTGAACATTTATATGATCAATGAGGATGACGCTTATAACTACATGTGTATTTAAAAATGTGTGTCCTTAAATATATCTGCAATGCTATTAAACTGTGTAAAGTGTAGCATTCCTGAATGTCTTACTATGTAAGACTATGAAGAGAGTGTAAGGTATTACTTTAAAAACAGTTTAGCTGTAGAAAGGGATGGCGTTTAAGATAGAACACCTCTGTGGTCTCAGTGTGTGGGTAGCACGGTGCCTGCTAATGAGCATTCCAGCCAGGTGTTCTATTCTCACGGTGATTGAAATCATCTGTCAATCTGATACTTGTACAAAATACAATCAATGGCAGTTGGGTGGGGGTGGGGAAGATTGGAAAGCAGTCCTGCGATGTGGTCTCAGTCTAGTCTAAAATAATCTTTTCTTGTTGTTCATTTAGAATTTTCCTGAAGTATAATTAGGAACGGAGGTTACCGGGGCGAGAGACACACTAGTTCATACAGATATGGAGATGATCTGTCTGCTGCCGGAAATGTCTCCAGATTTTTGACAACGGCTAAATAACCATGGGGTCCAGTGGTCTCGGGAAAGCCGCGACGCTAGATGAACTGCTCAGCACGTGCATTGAGATGTTTGGTATGTACCTTTCCTCTTTGGTCCCTTTATGCGTCTTGAGGTTGCTGCTTGCTTCAGTTCACATGCGAGTTCTTTATGGAACGGGTTTCAGTCTTTGTACTTGGGTGTCTGAGGGTGGACACACTCTGTTTCTCAAGTTTCACTGGCCTCTGCATTTCTTTCTCTTCTACCCGCAGCTCAGACTCCAGACAGACTTATTTCTGGAACAATCCTTATGTCATTTTCCGCTTCTGTATTTTTCTTCTATCATTGGAACTGTCTTTGAGGTCATCAGCCGTCATTCTAGATATTCATAATTTCCAATAACCTATCAGAAATGGTGCTTGCTTCAATCATCCCAGTTCCCTGTGTTTGCTTTTATGCATATGGCAATGCCACAGTGAGAATTGCCTGTTCTTTGACATGTGTGTCTCCGTGTGTATACATTGCACGATCTACTGTAATCTTCATTTGTATATATCTTGTGTCTTACTACAGCTTTGCATCTTTGTTTTCCTGTTTGTGTATCTTATGTATTTTATCATTGACTCACACAAGAGAACTTTATTTAATTAATTTAACAATTTAATTTGTTTAATTGGTAGAAACCAGAGGTAAGCCAGAGTAGGGCTATTGGATAAAATACAGAACGACCGTGGCCAGTAAGATAGCTCAACTAAAGGCACTGTCAAGCCTGGAGGTCTGAGTTTGACCCCTGGAGCTCACACAGTAGAAGCAGAGACCCAGTTCCTGAGAAACTTATCCTCTGAACTCTGCACATGAAGCACCCCCATCCCGATTAAATACAAGATGATCACTTACATTTGAATTTCTGATATGTCACAAATATGCCAAGGCCATACTTATTCCAACAACTTAATCATTATTTACTTTCAATTCAAATTTACTTGGATGTCTTGAATTTGTATTTGCTAAATTTATCAATTGCAAAGCAGAAGAATGGTGACACCTATGTACCTTAGTTTGCAAGGAAATACCAGCAGAAGTAAGAAGTAAAAAAGATAACTGGGCTTGGGGCTGGAGAGGTGGCTCCTCAGTTGAGTGCATGATGCTCTTACAGACAATGGAGTTCAGTTCCCAGAACCCAAACTGATGGCTCACAACTGCCTGTTACCACCATCAGTGCCTCTAGCCTCATGTGCACATACCCACACATATACACACAATTAAAAATAATTAAAAACATCTTACAAAGTATAATGGGGCTTATGAGACATTATTGCCACTATATTTTCCCGAGTAATATTAAAGGAAAAAAAGATTAACTTTGCCGTCTCTCCACCCTTTATTTTATTTTCCACAGATGACAATGGAGAATTGAATGATAGTTATTTGCCTCGAATAGTTCTACTGATGCACCGATGGTATTTATCTTCCACTGAACTGGCAGAAAAACTCCTCTGCATATATCTTTTCAACTGCTGTGTAATCTTTGTAGTCATAAATCAAGTTCTATATTTAGACAAAGTGTCTATCTAAAACCAGTAAATTAAGATGAATAAGTGGTTTTATTTAGTCAGTTGTTCAGCTGTTTCGATATTAGACAAAACATCTGGATGATGGACCAAATAGTTGTCTAAACACTGGGTGTTTTGGCTGTACTTGGAGAGATCAGCAAGATGTGAAGTAGAATAGGAGTTGTAGGCCTTGAGTTCCTAACTTATCCTAAACATTTTGACTGTTACTGTAACAAAAGAATATTTAACACCGATTTAAGACCTAATATTTTCCTTCTGTGATGACAACAAAGCCCAGCTTAGTTTTCAAAGCCTCACTTAGCTTAGTGAATGTTCTAAAGAGTTTTCCCCCTGTAATTTGTTAATTGATGCTAAATTTTGGTTTTATTGACAAACACAAACAAGCCAAAAATCTGTACAAGGCTGAGAATAAAATTCTACATAGTTGAAAACCCCATTTTGTAACGAGAGCAGCTGTTTACTGGTTTTGTGTGTATTATGGGCCTCAAAATGATTAAAAGGGACATGGGCGATAATGCAAGCAGCCTCACAATATAAGGAGCTTCATGCTTGTTGGACAATCTTTAAGCGTGTTCTTACATCTTTGCTTTATATTAGCCCATAAGGCTCCATAAGAATGAGAACACCTACAGGAAAGGGAGATCTGGGAATTAGAGTCTCCCCAATGTGGTTGTTGCCTACCAAGGATGCTTAGGCCAAGCAGGGATCAAGCCTGTCCACTTCATATTTGCTCCTTCCATTTTCCCACAGCCTCAAGGGATAAAGGGATATGAGAGAGGATAAGGAGACACTCACCCCGATGGAGAGCCTTGGAAGTGAGCAAGATCTCTGTGTCCGTTGGTTCTTCTCTTGACAGGTAGAGTGTAAGGAAGGAGGAGATAGTTAACCACATGATCCATACATTGCTGGCAGAATTCACCACAAACAGCACTCTTATCTTTACAGCGTTTGCCAATGCATGAAACACAAATAGAGAGGGATATTCTGGCATGTTGAAGCATACTGTGGGGAATGTCAGATGGTTTGGAAGTTGAAAATTGACATTTTCCTCCTTGGATTCTTTACCTACCCCATGCCTACTGTGCCTGGCTATGGTAGGAATATTTGTTAAATGAGAATCAGAGAATAGATGCTAGGAAAAAATAATACAACTTTAACATTAACATTCCTGAACATGACATTTTCAAATATCTATGAGATTAGAGTACTTGTTATATAAAACACCAATCCTAAATACAAAACCTTTTTAGCCAAGACAGTGCTTCTAGGTACCATCAAGTTATGAATTATGTATGTTTTATAGTGTGCTTGTAACTTAGTTGGTGGTTGTTGGTTGGCAAATTCTCAGGAAGGGGTAATTAATTTGTAATTACCAGACCAAAAATACATCCCCGAGCATTAACAAGTCAAGTTTGATTATCCAGTGTTGAAGTGCTCACAGCCTACTTCCAGACAATCATTTGATTGTCTACAGATTCAGTTCACCTCATCCAAAAACTTGAAACCCAAACATTTCTTCTCTTGGATTCTTAACAAATTTCAGAATAGCTGCACTTACATAATAAGATGTCACTAAGGATGGTGTCCAAGTCTAAAAACGCTCTCTCATAAATGGATTCCCATTTGACTGTAGCATCACATTAGTTCAGGAGTGAAGTTTCCTCCCTGTGGCATTGTTGGCCCTCCAGAAGTTTCAGTGTTTGGGGTATTTTGTTTCTCAAAGTTTTGGATCAGAGGTGCTCAGCGCGTAATTCAAATGTTGACTGGGGTACCTGCAAGTTGTTGGAACAGCGTAGGTACGTGCAAAAGGAAGACACAAGAGCACATTCTTTAACTAGCTTACGTATCAGAATGCCAGTGGAGCAAGCTGTGAGGACTTCCGGCTGAAGATCTGCTATTTCATGAGGTAAATGCATTCATAGATTTAATTTCTCGTACCTTTAGGTTCTGGAATTGTCATTATTATTATTTTTTTTTTCTAAGCAGCTGGTATTTTCCCCTTGCTGCCTTTATGACAATCAATCTTCTCTGTTTCTGGCGGGTAGGGTAGAATTGACCTTATGGACTAGAGATCAGGGAGGGGTCAATGCTTTAGAGCAGCAGTTCTCAACCTGTGAGTTGTTCATCCCCACAGAGGTCGCCTAAGGTCATCGGCATATCACATATTTACATTATGATTCACAACAGTAGAAAAATTATACTTATGAAGTAGCAAGGAAAATAGTTTTATGGTTGGGGGTCACCACACCTTGAGAAACTGTATTAAAGGGTCACAGCATTAGGAGGGTTGAGAACCACTGCTTTAGAGAGTAAAATCAGCTCACAAATCTGGTAGATGCAATGTTTTCTCGTCCCCCACTGTATACATTATCATGAAATAGGGGGGGTGCTCCCCTATGCTGTCTTCTCTAGAAAGTCAGGAAGAAGTTCAGGGTTGCTGGATTTCGGTTCATGCATGGCGCAGAAAGACACACGGTGGGATTGTTGGGTATAGGGGCTGACAAACGACCATACTGGATTCAGTGTTAAGCTCAGTTTACAAAATGGTACAAAAGTCTCCAGCATAAAGTCTTCCAGCTGTCAAAAGTCCTTTATACCTTTCAGGTACTGGATTCTGAAGTTTCCTGCAGAGTTTAATTTGGATCTGGGCTTGATTCGTGTGACCGAGGAGTTCCGGGAAGTAGCTAGTCAACTAGGATATGAAAAACACGTCAGTCTCCTGGACACATCCAGCGTGTAAGAGTGGCACAAGTCTTTTGATCTTCATGGGTCCATTGCTTTGGGGAAGAGCTAATGATAACCCTGCTTGACTAGATTGTTCTAGAAGGAAGCTGCTTCTTTGAAGAGAGACTAGTTATAATGAGCACAGCTGTATTAGACACAATCTCTAAGTCGCAGTTTGTAAAATAGGATGGTACCCGTATGATGGGATTATCCTGTGTTTAAAAAGTGCACATGAAGAGAGCACATGAAACCATTTGGCACATAATAGACACTTCGTATTTAGTTCTTGAACCTGAATTTAGTCAGTATCTCCTATGCCCCGAGTCATTACACTCGTTTCTCCTAGGAGCCCATCAGAAAACAGTCTTGGGTCCGGCCTAAGACTGCTGAATGGAAATCTATGTCTTAAGATCCCCATGGGATTCACACTCTTATTCAAAACTGAGATGCTCTGTACGCTGGCTTCAGAGGCTCGTCTGAGGCTACACAAATGTTGGCCATAGCTGTCTCACTGACTCATATTCTCATTGGAGACTTAACACTAATTAGACTCGTTTGATATAGACCAGCTAACTTTGCCCAGGAAAAGCTTTCAGATGACCCTAGGAATGGTTGTCCATATTACACTTGTATATTCTATCCCAAGCTGTCCTGAAATTCATTGTGTAGCCTAGGCTACCCTTGAACTTGTGATGATTTTACCATCTTAGCTTCCCGAGTGCTAGGATTACAGGTATACACCAAATGCACATATTTTGTGTCTTAGGCACTCTCTTTGCCTGGAATGCTTCTTCGAGACTAATTGATAAGAATAACCTAGGTTTCATCAGGGATGTTTGTTTATAATGCCTGTCATTCAGTTTCATTCCTAGTAAATCAGAGTTTCTGGAAAAGAGGTCTAGGCCTTTGTCTTCACAATGAGTTTTTCAGATAATCCATATGATGCTCAAGTGTAACCACAAGCATGGCTGTTTCCAAGTGCCTTGAATCACCATCTATATGCCAGTAAACATCTGAATTTATAAGCCTAGCTCCGATCTCTTCTTTCTAATCCAGATCTTGCTTGCTCACAAGGAATACCAAGTAAGAGATTCAGGATGGATTAGAGCAAACTTACCCCTCTTAGAAAAAACAACTCCAAGTCTGTATTCTGTTGGCAAAGGGTGGGTGGTTTTTCTCTTCAAACATGGAGGACAGGGCATGTATTTCACACAAACTCCTGGCAGTAGGCCAGGAATTACAGTCAGTAGGTTAACATCTTCCACTGGGTGAAATGCGTTTTCAGCACATTGACCAGGCTCACTCTTCTTTCACAGTCCTTCCTACGACTGGATGAGGAGAGTCACACAGAGAAAAAAAGTATCGAAAAAGGGGAAGGCCTGTCTCTTATTTGACCATCTGGAGCCCATTGAATTGGCTGAGCATCTCACTTTTCTGGAGCATAAATCTTTTAGAAGGATCTCAGTAAGGAACTTGACGGTTACTTTTCCAAGGGTAGCAAGCGCCGTGCCAACTTTCCCAAGAGCTGCGTGTTCATACTCCCCAGTGCTGGCAGCCGCTGCCACTGGGCTCTGCTGGAAACATGCCCTCAATTCACAGGAACAATCCCTTCTAACCAAATATAAATATTATCCTGTCTTTAGTTTATGGCTCAGGAGCTATATTTCTGTCACTATGTTCAATGTCTCCTTTCATAGAATTAAAGCACGGTTTTTCTAAATATTCGGCAGAGATTTAACTATTCAAGGTTTGTTTAGTTTGAATGACCTCTTCCAAGTGAGCAGTTTTGCTGGGCCTTTTATTTATGGTGACAATGGGGGTGGGGTAACCTATTTTGATGTCTATAAAAATGCCTGACTATGAAAATAGGTTGGGAATTACGAATTGTAGGCTTTGAAGAAATCTCAACATTAGATGGCTCTTTCCCAGAGACAGAGGTCCTGAAGTAGACTTTACTTTCTACACCTCTTGATAGGCCCTCAGTCCTTCTCCCTTCCTGTTCTCCGTCCTCCCTTAACTACAGTCTGGCTAAGCTGTCTCTTTGTTGCTACCTACGTCTCTGTAGTAGTTCCATTAGCTAGCTACTTTAGTATAGCTTGTGAGCTCAGGCAAAATCATCCCCTTTCCAAGGAGCCTGTAGTAAATCACACCATTGCTAGAAAAACATAGTTTTGACTAAAAGCATGCATTTCTTTCCTTAAAAATTTTTTTAATAGTACAAGGGATAGAACCCAGGGCCTTGCACATGATGGACAAATGTTCTAGAACCTGCATCTTTTGCCCAGAATTGGGAATTCTAAAGAACAGATGCATTCACCAAGCAAATCCTACTCATAGAGAACTTGCATAATGTTTCTCAGGCAGGCCAAGGAAGAGGATTCCCTGAACTTTGTTTAGGATATAAGGTCCATACTCATGTGGTGGCATCTGCCCTACAAGTCTTAAAATACATCAGGATTGCTGAAGAGCATCTTACTTATTGTTTTCCTATCTCCTTTTTTCCCCCTTGAAATACTAAGACTTATTTGAGAGTATTCTACCCCATCTGTTTCCTGTTCTTTAGTGTGTGCCATTGTACCTTAAATGTTCTTGTTCTCTGGCTCCACTGGTAGAACTGAAAATGAAAAACTTTAGCTCTTTTCTGGGGAGATACTAATCCTGTCTGCTTTAACATTCCAAGGCTAATGGCCTAGGTGGATCTTAGAATTCAGTAAGTTTGGAATTTTCTGGAATACAACTTTGAATTTCTCCCCTTCCTCTCCTTCCCCCCAAAGCATTGTGATTTGAGTGTTTGTGGGAGTGAGTTCTGAAAAGTAGTAAATAGCCTGTTAAAGGCACATAGGTACCGAACTCTCAGGAGTCCTTTATAATGTGAAATGGAAGAAATCACTGTAGCTACGAAAGGCTAGCTCACCCCTTTCATCCCACTGTCAAATGCCTGATTGAGTGAAAGCTCCATTATAGTTCAGAAGCTCTGATTCTTCCTTTACCAGTTCACAGATTATCAGAGCTACGTTATTCATGGCTGCCTGGAGAATAATCCAACCTTGGAGAGATCTATTGCTTTATTTAATGGAATCTCTAAGTGGGTCCAGTTGATGGTTCTTAGCAAACCAAGTCCCCAGCAAAGGGCAGAAGTCATCACAAAATTCATCAATGTTGCACAGGTTTGTCTCATAATCAGACCCGGGCTTGGGGATTCTGTGTATTCATTGATTTTATTGAGAAAATAATCATCGAGAATATTGGTGTTAACAAAAGAGCATTGGACAATTGAAGCACTCAGAGATATCTAATAAACAAAACATAACCAGATTGCTTTGTTTTTGTTTTTGTTTTGATTTTGGTTTCTTGAAACAGAGTTTCTTTGTGTTACCCTAGATTTTCTGGAACTCACTTTGTAGACCATGCTGGCCTCAAACTCACAGAGATCCACCTGCTTCTGCCTCCCAAGTGCTGGGATTAAAGGTGTGCACCATCACTGCCAGACCTAGCACGATTGCATTTAAATGGCAATCCTTAGAAGTATTTGTGTTCTGTGCAATGGCTGATATCTTTTCTTTAGGGGCTTCAATTTTCCTTTTATCTTAAACTTGTGTGTTTTCCCCTACATTCTTGTGATTAAAATTGTCCTTATATTCACCTGGAGTTTGGGAAATTCAGAACAATTTTTAAAAATCCTTACCAAGTACTGCTGTTAACATTTTTTTATTGCAGAAACTGCTTCAGCTGAAAAATTTTAACACCTTGATGGCAGTGGTTGGAGGCCTTAGTCACAGCTCCATTTCTCGACTCAAAGAGACCCAGTCTCACCTCTCTTCAGAAGTCACAAAGGTACTGTGGGTTTTGATCTGAATTCTGAGTAAGAATTATAGATTGCGGAAGTATACTCTGATCCTGACAAGTATTATGCAGGAGGGCAATGTTTTTCTCTTAAACCAATGCAAAGTTACACATAGGGAACAGGATAGGAAGGGAATAACCCCATCGGCTGAGGCACCCAGAAAATCAGACTGCCGTTGGTGGCATTACGATACGAGTACCCTGGCCAGGCTTGTGAGATGGCTCAGTAGGTGAGGATGCTTGCCACCAATGCTGCTGACCTGGCTTTGATCCCTGGAACCCACATGCTGGAAGGAAAGAACTTATTCTGGACAGTTGTGCTCTGATCTGCACACTTATGCTGAGCCGTTCGCACCCATTCCCCAAGAAATAAGTAAATACAAAAAGAAAAGGAAGTCCTAACCAAAGATGAATATATTGCAAATGTCACCAAATATTTATTAAGTGCTTACTGTGTGATCAGCACTCTGGTAAGTGTGGAAGATACTACCTTGGGGAGCAACAGGAAAGCTCTACTCTTATTCATGAAAGACTTTTCATTTTAGTTCTCCCCTCACTAATTAAAGACCTTCTTTCTAGACATCTTTGGCCATGTCAAGTCATATGATGGCCATTCTGGACCAATAACAGTTGTCAGAGGAATACAGTATATTGATTGGCTTGGCCCTCTGTTCTTAATCTGTTTAAAGGCAAAAGGGGTGGTACTCCCATGATGTTAAAGCAGAATCCATCGTAAGTCCTGGGGGTAGAAACAGCTCATCTGAGTCATGTGGGATGCTTTGGGAAAGGGAAGACGAATGAAGGGATTTAGTAGAAAATCTAGTTGTTCACTAGCCAGCAAAGATTCTCTATATAAACATGAGTGAAGGAGCCAGAGACACACCATTCTCTGTCCTCAAAGTCGGCCTCATCCCAAGTACGATGGGACTCATTATGAGTTCGGTTTTGTCTTAAGCCTTATACTAAATTTCAAATAAAACGCAAAAAGAAACTTAAGTTGTACAGAATAAGAAGTTTGAGGCTATATCTTTAAAAATTATGCATTAGAGGATGGAGAGATGGCTCAGCTATTAAGAGCTCTGCTTGTTCTTCCAGACGATTTGATTCCCAGTAACCACATGGTGTCTCACAACTGTCTGTAATTCCAGTTCTAGAGACCTGACACCCTCTTTTAATAGCTACAGACACCAGGCCAGGCATACATGTGCTCCATACACATACATGTTCAAAGAACACTCATATACATAAATAACACACACATATACATTTAAACTCTTCTTTTTATAGGAAAAGAAACTGAAAATCAAACAAGTAAAGAGATTTGTTCACGTTTACTCTTTTAGTTATTGTGGAGGCTAAAATTCCAGCTCAGTGCAGCTTTTCCTACCCAATACTGTCCCAGATTAACCCACAAATGACATGTGCAATGCAACTTCCTTGGGAGCATGAGGGCATTGTAATACGCGGCCTGCTTGCCTTTGTGAATTGCAATTTCTCATGATTCTCAAAATCCTAAGGATATGTGATACCATTTAGCAGCTCACGGGTAAGCAGAGGCACAAGCTATTTCTGTGTTGTTGCGAAACAGAACAGGCTGTTCAAGTGAGAGACAGGCCCAGTACATCTCTCTGATTTGCTTTCTCCTAGTTAATAGTTGGCTGCATCAATGCTGGTGCTGCTGATACTCCTCCCCAAAGCTAAGGAATTCCAAGCCACGTATCCCAGAATCTGGGAGTGGACAGGAGAGAACGTTGTTGTTTGAGAATTTTACTTTTCCATCTCTTCCCAGAACTGGAACGAAATGACAGAGTTGGTCTCCTCCAACGGCAATTACTGCAATTACCGCAAGGCCTTTGCTGACTGTGATGGCTTCAAAATCCCCATCCTTGGCGTGCACTTGAAAGACTTGATAGCAGTCCATGTCATTTTCCCAG
The DNA here is from genome assembly GCA_026225945.1 of Cricetomys ansorgei. NCBI lineage: Eukaryota > Metazoa > Chordata > Mammalia > Rodentia > Nesomyidae > Cricetomys > Cricetomys ansorgei. The sequence goes on along the minus strand of JAMJFZ010001264.1, from coordinate 19,183,384 downwards.
ACTGGATGGAAGAGAATAAAGTGAACATTGTGAAAATGCACCAGCTCTCTGTGACCCTGAGTGAACTGGTCTCCCTGCAGAATGCCTCTCACCACTTGGAACCTAACATGGATTTGATCAACCTGCTCACCGTGAGTCTCAAGGGCCAAGCGTGTGCTGAACAGGCTTTCTGTCTCTTAATTTCCAGCACCATAGGAAGATATATAGCAACAAGTCACTATTGGGGAAAAATAATTTATGTGTCAGTACATGATAAGGAGTCTCAAAGAATGAGGAAAATGGAAACTTACACTGACAAGGAGCATGACTTGAAACTGCAGCCTTGGGGCAAATGCATTTTCCTTCTTTGGGAGAAATCTATTCTCTGCCCACATGAAACCCTTCTGTAAGGTCTTTACTCCCTAGGAGCCACTTCAGCCCTTTGATCTTCAGCACCCTTGCCCAGCTCTTTCCTTACGCCCTAAGCCCTCTCCTTCTCTTTTGATTGAGAATTCAAAGACTCCATCTTTATTCTTAATTTAAAAGTTTTTATTTTGTATTATATGTATGTATGTATGTATGTATGTATGTATGTACATGATGTGTGCGTGAGAAGGGGGGCAGGGAGAGGGGGAGAGTGCAATGTTTGAGCACACATGTGGAGGGCAGGGAACAAGTTCGTGAACTTTACGTTCTCTTTCCACTTGTGTATGGGATTCAACACTCAGGTTGCCAAGCTTGTGCAAGGCATGCCATTACCTGCTGAGTCATCTTGCTGGCTCCTTCTTGTGTTTTTGTTTTTATTTTTTGTTTTGTTTTTGTATTTTGCTCTTTTCAGTTTTTTTGTTGTTTATTTTTTAGACTAGGTCTTGCAGTTTAGCTCAGGCTAGTCTTGAACTTGTGATTCCCCTGACCTCAGTCTCTCAAGTGCTGGGACTATAGCTGTAGGCCATCATGTGCTGCTTTGAAAGATTCTGTCTTTCTAGAACATTCTTTGCTTTCTTCCAAAGCAGTAATGACTCTGTCCTGTGTCACCCTTGTACTTGACGTTTTCCTTGACTATAGAAGCTGTTGCTGTGTATTTTTTTTTTCATTCCCATGCTTTGTCCACCATATTCCCAGCACCTTTCATCATACCTGGTACATTTAAGAACTCAGAAGACCAAGAGAATGCTGTATTTAGGAGTGACGAATATTAGACAAAGGTGTTTGTCCACCACTCTAATTATTATTTGTTGTGGCACTTGTGACAGATTGTTCAGATGGTCTTCAGGTCTAGAGGTTTTAGACACACAGGTATATGGAAGAAGACATCTTCCATTGGATCTTCTTTGTAAGGAGGAAGAAGCATAGACAAGTCCTTTAACCCTTGCCTAAACAAGTGAAAGCACAACTTCCTTATTTGGCTTCATAACAGTGTAGCATCTGAAAACTGGCTGCCATTGTGATTTGATGTTTTCTTTTTTATGGTCATGGAAAATGAAACTAGTAAGTCCTCTTAAGCTCTGACAACTTAAATCCCCTAGGACTGCTGCATTGGAATAGGAAGCCTGGTTCCCAGACTTCTTATATACTGTTCCTAGAGCAAAAATTGTTATCAAAGGGCATACCCCTAAGTAGAATGATAATATTAACGTACTCTTGGTATGAAGTCGAAGTGGTCAGCACACAGATCTCTTGGGTTTGTGTGATAAACAATAAACACAAAGGCATTCTCTGATGGGGAGCCACCTCACTGTGATTCAAGCACCTGCATGGATTAATCATTTGCCATGTAAATCTGTTTCCATGAATCAGTGCCCAGAGTTGTAGCCGCGATCAGACAAAAACCACAGGACAGACAGGTGATGTCTGAAGAGAAGTGCCAGAGCGGGCCCCCAGTTTCAAGTGTCTGTGTCAAGGCTGTATTCTTAACTTTGAGTACAACTTCATAAGGCAGTGTCTACTGCCTACATGTGAGCAGTGTCTCAAACACCTAAAAGACAGTGATTAAAAGAATAGAGAAATTATGTCTGAGTTTTAAGTGCAAGAGAAAGGTCTCTCCATGGTCAAGTATTTGCCTAGCATGCCCAAGGCCCTGGTTCAGTCCCAAAACAAAACAAAGTCTAAATGCACCAAACAACATTATCAAAAAGGGGTATTTAGGAAAATTCTAAAAAATTTTAAATGAAAGTTCAGTGGTACAAATGGAAAGCCCAAATTTAATAAATAAAAGCTAAGAGATAATTCTTTTCTGGTAGGAAAAAATAAAAGAAAAAGAAAGAAAGGAAGTCATGGTGCCAGCGTGTGTCCATCCCTTCTTAGAAGCACTGAGAGAGAAAATGCAAAGGTTACTTAGCACCATATTTTAGTGCAGAGCTGCATAGTTCAGAGTCATGCCAAAAATCCAGATGAAAAGTCTTGGTCTTCGCCCTGCCTCTGTGCTAATCCGTTCAGACTTTGCCTTTTTCATAATGCTTCTGGCTCACTCATGAGGTCTGAATTTCTATGACTCTAGAAATACAGGATGGCAAAGCCATTAACATAAAGCAACATTTCTGTGTTACTGACCCGTGACCCACTGACTCTCCCAGACAGCACAGGCCTGCAGAGGAGTCATGACACTGAGGCCAGTTTGTACTTAGATCTAACATCTTTCTTCTCTCCCTACAATCAAGGAGAACGTTCATTACAAACCAACGCACATCCATTTTTTTTTTTTTTTTTTTTTTGCTGACCTCTGGGGAGGTACAGTCCCGAGGAAATGTAAGTGTTCACCAGAGTCTAGTGGCCACTTTATGAAGCGCATGCGTGTTTGGATTAGAACCACACGACCGCAGCCATCTGAGTGACGAGAACATGCCCATAAGCATAGATTTTAAGGGGTGATTCATTTTTCTCCAAGTCAAGCTTTTGCCCAAAGTGACTGTGTGCTTCAGTATCCAACATGTGCTTCAGAACCTAAAAGACAGAAAGTGAGAACTCAAGTTAATGAACAATTATTAAACACTGATTCTGCGCACCAGGCTGTGTACCAATGCTGAACTTTCCCCTGTGTCTCCCTGGTAAATCCCACCAGGGCCCTGAAACGGATCCTGGGGGAAAAAAACAGAAAATGCCACACTTTTTGTTCCTTTCTCAAAATTCATTTTGAGAAATTTCTGAAAGCCTGAAAGTAGCCATCTTCTAGATACAAGACTGGGGAACTTTCCCCCTTGGGTAATGTATGTGTCAGTCATCTTTTTGTCATTGTAACAAATACCTTCTATAAACCAACTGATGAAAAGAAAAGGCTTATTCCGGCTCAGCCTTTTAACAGTTGGCCCCACTGCCTTGGTCCTGTGGTAAGACTGCACATCACTGGGGCAAACACATGGCAAAACAAGATCCCTTACCTCATGGCTGGGGCGCGGACAGAGGGGAGGACACGGCTGAGGTCCCACAATTCCCTTGGAGGCATGCTCTCATGATTTGAAGACCTTTCAGTGGGCTTCACCTCTTAAAGTCCCACTGCATCACAATAGAGCTGAGCCATGGAACAAGCCTTTAACATATGGGCCTTTGAGGGACTTTCAAGGCGTAACTTACTAGTGTGCATGATTGACCTCGGATGGACATCTGCTCTCTCCCACAGGCATATAACTAATGTGTAATTTATTTTATGTCACCAAAAAAATTAAACAATTCCTTTCTCTAACCCTTTTCATGACTTCTCTAGAGAATAAGATTTATGAGGCAAAGATTTATGGTCACCTTCACCATTGTATCCTTTGTTCCTTGACCAGCATGGGCAAGTGGAAAGAGGAGGAACATAGCATTAGCCTGCTGGGACTTACATAGTTCTCCCTTTCAGGGAAGATATGGAGAAGGCATTTCCCCCTGAGGTCCCCATTCGAATGATGAGGAGTTCGTCAAACCGATGCCTCTGTTTCATGATATGTGAAACAGTCAAATTCTTTTCATGGTATTTTTAGCCTCTTCAGTTACTTTTACCATTTTGAGCACATGCAAATAACTGGAAAGCCCCTATGTTTTTACAGTCTCATTTAAAAAGAAAAAGAAGAGAGAGGAAGAAGAAGGAGGAGGAGAGAAGAAGGGAAAAAAAGAAAAGAGAAGATGACTTGCAAAACTGATGAGTGGAGATAGTCTGATAAAGTGTGTTTTGTTTTATACTAAACAAGTCTTAACATCAAGTCGTAACTCCAGAGCCACCTGTGCTGACAAGATTTGAGGGTAAACGTAACAGACAATGGATCAGAATGTTGCCCAAAACCATAGGGGCAAATATTTTAGACAGAAGCTGATCATATTATCTAAAAATGGGAAGTAGACAGGGAAGATCCCTATGTCCCCAAGGAGATCTGAGAGAGGAAATAGGGTTGTGACGAGCAGGACTGAAATGGTAACAGTGGCCCTGGGGATGGTTGTCCGTTCACAGGTAAACACCATGCATGTGACTGCTACATTGTCTAGAATCCAGGCCTGCATCTGTGTCCTTCTAAGCAAAGCCAGTGAAATGGATATACATTAGCTCATTATCCAGGTCCTGGGTGGATGCTATTACCGATCAGGAAGAAATAAAGACCCTTAATTGCTTGATTGGGATCACAGCATTAGTATGTAGAAAGCAAATATTTGGAAAAGACCAAATCATGTCCACTGCTGGGTCAGTTATATGCCCATCTGTAATGAGAACTACCCAATGAGTGTTTGTTCCTTTGCAAGAGCATCTCGTGGACTTAGTGGTAGCTTGTGGGAATTTCTGCTTGAATGTCTTGGAACTGCTGTTACCTCCCCCGAGGGTGCTGGTGTCAGTCATCATGAGACTTGGACATCACAGGAATTGGAGATAGGTCAGGAGGAAGCAAACATGCTTGTCAAAGCTGGGGTTGACTCCTGACAACAGGGAATTTGGAAGGTAGGCTGTACTTGTTTTTATCTTTTTATTTATGGAAGATTCTCCATCAAGGCCGCAAACTGCAACTGAGGCAAAACCCTCAGGTGCACTACCCACTTTTAAGAGGCATGATGCTCAGCAGAATCCTCAGCTGGGGATTCTCATGGGCAACTTCCCATGGCAGGTGTGCTTTATTTCTATAGTAATATGAAAGTTGTCTGTTGCCCACGACAAGTGTTTAAATATTGTCCTAATTTGTATTAAACAACAGATTTCAGACTTCTGATAAATCAGAACTGGCAACTTGACAGCAAATGTCAGACTGAGAAGTGTTTATTATACCTGAATAATGGCTGCTTCCAACTTTTCAGAGACCACATTACCCCCTACTGCTTCCTTAGCAGAGAGCTGGTATTCCACTCCATGTACCATAACAAACAGTTCAGCACAGAGAAAAGATTGAAAACTTAATCACATCCACAAGAATTCTTCTTTTCCAAATAAGTCACTGTGGCCCTTTATCCTCTATTTACCTGTCAATGCCTTTAATCCCAGTACTCTAGAGGCAGAAACAGGCAAATTCTGTGAGTTTGAGGTCACCCTGTTCTGTATAGCAAGTTCTAGGTCAGCCATGCCTATGTAGCAAGAGCCCCATCTTTAAAAACAATCTGACAAAAGCAACTTAAAAGTGAAAAAATTACTTTGTCTCACAGCTCAAGGGTCCAGTCAATTATATTGAGGTAGTCACACTGGCATAAGCTTGAAGTAGCTAGCCATAGTGTGTCTGCAGTTGGAATACAAAGAATGATCGGCTGGTACTAGGCTAGCTCTCTCTCCTCTTTATACAGATTAGGACCCAGCTTAGGAAATGACGCTGCCCAAATTTAGGGTATGTCTTCCCACCAATTAAGGAAATCAAGATAATCCTCCCCAGGCATGCCCAGATACCTCTCTCTTTGGTGATTCTAGATCCTAAGAGTGGATAATATTACCATCACAGATAGCAGTGTGTCTATCAAATATTCTTTTGGTGCACTCTGTTTCACTCTTTTGAATAACTGGCTGGCTCCTAATGGCATTTGTCTGTAACATGTGTGCATAGGTATGATTACTGTTAGGTAAAGAAAAATGCAGTGTCCATTCTTAGCAAGTAAGATTTTCAAGACTGGGTAAGATTCTGGGACCATTTCATAGAAATGTCAATTTTATTCTTAGGAAAGAACGTCAGGTAACAAAATCTTTTAATTAAATGATTTCTTGAGTGGCTTCTAGGACAGTGATGTGACAGGCACATATTATATGATTGACAAACTGTTGAATGAATGCTTTGAGATTTTACTGTGTCAACTTCATTTTTACAGGATTTAGAACAAAAATATCCTTGAGAACCATCTTTTGCTTCTAGTTTTCTTTTTATCCCTTCTTCCTCCTTTTCTTTGCTTCATACTCACAAATGGTGAAGATTTATTTTTAAACAAACAAACAAACAAAACATAGAGGAAATTTGTCGTGCCTGAAGGGCAGCAGCACTTGGCTCTTTTCATTGTTGATGAAGAGGTGTGATTCACTGAGTCTCTGAGCATTGAAGGGCATGAGTGGGAATTGTTCTGGTTTATTTGCTTTATGTGAGCAGGGAACATGCATGTTAAAGCATTTGCACATTGTACACACTCTCCAACCTTGGTGTAAGCTGTTGTGCTGGCCTATACTGGCCTTCTACTTCTGATTCCTTCCTGTTGACAGCTGCCTCGTGAATCTTTCCTGATCATTTCAGTCTCTAGGGGTTCATGCACATAATAATAATAGTAATAAATACACATATATCAATAATAATATCAAATAGCATTTCATGTGATAGTCCTGCATACAAAACCTTGTGAAGTCCCTTGAATGTATTCTTTCATCTGATCCTCATCAAAGTCCATCAGTGGAGACTTGTATAATTACTCACACTTTCCAGATGCAGTATCTGAGTGTTAGAGCACAGACAACTTGTTCAGGGCTTCCCAGATCACTAATGGGAACTCAGGTTTGAATGGTAGCCCCTCTGTTCTTTGCACTTCCTCTTTTCTCTCTCAGAATACTTCCTGTAATGTTTAGGGTGGGGCAGCTCACTTCATACTTAATGAACACTGATGTAAACACAATTTTTCATTGTTTGTTGAATTCCATTTGTTCAAATTAACTGTCAAACTCTTGAGGGCAAAAAGCCACTTTTGGTATCACTAGGACCCTGCACAGTGCTATAAAAAACAGTAGGATTTGGGCTAATTTATTATTTCCAGAGTTCTTTAATCAGGTCTTGTGCTATGTGTCTATCAAGCCACCAACCTATAAAAATTTAGAATCCCTCATCTCTGTCTCAGGACTAACATGTAAGAGCTGTCCAACCAACATTTCAAGGGAACAAAGACCATTGCGTTTTTCCTGATAATTTTTCTTTGAAATTTTTTATATCTTACCTCTGTATGCCTCTGAATCTTTTCATTCTTTTATATCCTTTCAGATTACTGGGCATGAGACTTAGAACATTTAATCTGAAAATATTTCAGTCTCTTAATAAAGAAATGTGGTCCAACATAATCATTCATGTCTTCTGATTTTGTCATAGCTCTCTCTGGACCTCTATCACACAGAAGATGATATTTACAAACTGTCATTGGTGCTGGAGCCTAGAAATTCCAAATCGGTAGGTATTGTTCTTTTCTCAGTGCTTTCCACCACTGTTTGTCATTTATTGTCGCTGACCATTTCGATGGTGCTTTGTGTTCTAAAGACTGATGAACTTTGAAGATCTGTATTATTCCCATTTGACCAATGGGACGACTTACCACCAAAGGTTTCAGGATTATTTCTTCACATCTAACATGAAGGAAGAGGAAGAATATCTTCCCTATGCTGTTTTATTATTGATTTTTTATTCTTTGTATTCCCTCTAAGAAGTCACCTACATAAAGGACTAGAAAGAAAGGAAGAAAGGAAGGAAGGAAGGAAGGAAGGAAGGAAGGAAGGAAGGAAGGAAGGAAGGAAGGAAGAGAAAAAGAGAAAGGAAGAAAGTCATCTTAGTGTGTTTAAGATCTGGTCTTAGGTAGGGATTCCATCCAGATCCCTTATACCCTTCCAAGTTTTGTTAAGAAAACAAACAAAGAGGTTGGAGAGATGGTTTAGTGGTTAAGAGCACTTTCTGCTACTGCAGAGGACCAGATATGACTCCCAGCATCCATATGTGGCTCACAACCACCTAAACTCCAGTTCTAGGGTTTTAACGCCATCCTTGGTCTCCACACATGGTACACATTCATACATGCAGGACCAAACTCTCATACACACACATAAAAATAAAATAAAATCTAACAAAAACAAACAAATGAAAACATCAACAGGAACAGCACAAAAACACCATCATTTCCCATTAAATTAGTTTAACAAAATTTTCAATCTGTCTCAAAACTTATGTGATTAAGAGTGACTGAAGAACATACCTAAGGTTGACATCTAGAGTCCATGTACACATGAAGCACACACTTGCACACATACATGCACACACATCCACACACAGAGCCATGATATAAGATGGGAGGGGTGCAAAAGTGTGATTGTATACATGAATTTACCTAAATTGTATGAAGCTGTTGGTCTTGCTAGTAACACACCAGTAGCACCCACCTCAACATTGTTTGGGGTTTAAATGAGGTATGGTTCCTACTCAGTTCCTCTGGCAAAACTAAAAAATAATTGTCCCCAGTTCATACCAAATAAAGAGCCTGTGTATACTGGTGAAAACACTGCCACTGTATGAGCATCCCAGAGAGAGGAGTACATAAACCACACAGCAGCCTTAGCTGGGCTCCTGATCGGATTGTGTATCCGGCTTGCGTTATGCATTATTGTCACCATATTTCCCATGTTACTAAGAGAAAATGTCTTGGAAGACAGACAGACCTATTGGAAAAGCCCGTGGAGAAGTCAGTGGCCCCAGAGCGGACAAGAGACCCATGATTCATACATCAGCGGGAAGTAATTAGCACATTAAACAAAAAGTGTGCCTGAAAGGACGAGGACTCAGCCACATGTTGGCTACTAGCCACTGCATGCATTCAATGCAAATTTATTGCTAATACAAAGTATTTAAAAAATAGATAAAACTAGGTAACTTTTGTCCTTTGAGACAGTCTTATTGTAAAAACTGGGCTGGCCTCAAAATCCTTATCTTCTGCCTCAGTCTCCCAAAGTGCTGGAATTACAGGTATGTGCCACCATGGCTGGCTTGATAACTGTAATCTGTGTGTGTGTATTTATATATATTATATATATATATATATATATATATATATATATGTACATATACATATATATATATGCATGTATATACATATATGTACATATGTAAAAACCCATGGTGCATTATCATGTAAACCTTTAGGAATGATTTGATGATACCTATGGTTTGAGAACTCTGATGGGCTATTTGGGTGGTCCAGGACTACAGTTTTTTATATCTATTTAAAAGAATAGAATGTTTGCTGCTATTAACTAAAGTGCACTATCAAAACATGTCCTTAGCCATGTGGGTTGGTGCACACCTAGGATACTCACACTCAGAAGTTAGGCAATAGAATAAGTTCCAGGGTTACATAACAAGGAACTTTGTCTCAGAAAGTCCCATCCAAAGAAAAACATGCTTTTAGTTACTGATTAGACTCTTAACAAAAGATGGTTTATAAGCTTTGAAGCTGGGCATGGTGACCTCAGGAGGCAGAAGGATTTGTACAAACTTGAGACCAGCCTGATCTATGTCGTTTCAGGCCTTCTGGGCCACATAGTGAAACATTGCTTCAAATAAATAAACACTTGAACACTATATGAACTTAAGTCTTTATTGCTATTCATATATTAATTTTTTCCCTTGGTGGGTCAAAGTCCAGCTAATGTTGGAAAATGTGTGTGCTTTTTTAGCAGCCTACCTCCCCCACGACTCCCAACAAACCTGTGGTGACCCTGGAATGGGCTTCAGGGGTGATACCAAAGCCAGACCCCACAATCATCAACAAACACATAAGGAAGTTGGTTGAGGTAAGTAATTGAAGGAGAATAAGCAGAGAGTTCTAGAAAGCTCCTTATTCTTTCCTCAATAGTCTATGATTGTTCAGAAATCAGGTGACACCCATCAAAATAGCTCTTGGGCAAGTAGGAGAAATTGAGCAGACACTCCATGCTCCCTGCATTGGCAAGGTCCAGGTAATGTTGAATTTACCAAGAAGAGAATTTACCACTAAGGACCTTTCTCTCTTTTGTCTATGTCTTCTTACCTAAGTATTCTCAGCTGCTTCCAGCTCACTTCTTAGGCATTTGCCACTTCTGTCGCTGCCCCTAGGTTGAAGGACCTTGAGGTTTAGAATTACTCAAGACAAACCTGCACCAGATAAACCAAGGCATGAAAACACCCTGTAAATTGGATTGTTTCACCTGCTGTATATTATGCAGGTTTTATAACTCAGCCACACAATATTACTGAGGTCAGAAAAATTATTCAGCCTAAATCAAGGTTCTTTCATGGTTTTCCCTATAGACAGCAAAACAGATTTGGGTGTGATGGGGCACCATGTAATTCCAGCTGAGGCAGAAAGATGATCAGTTTGAGGACAGCCTGGACTGTAGTGTGGCCCTGCCTTAAAGGATGAGAGAGAGAGAGTGGGGGGGGGCAGGGAGAACACAGTAGAGTAGAAGCACAAATGTGGAGAAAGAAGAGGAAATGTCTCTGTTATTGGAAGCTGTGATCTGGGCTGAATGAACCCTTGCTCTCATGGACTGGTACATCATCTATTACAATAAGGTTGAATCTATGAAACAGAATATACTATGAGATAGGTAGTGCTATTTTTTTCTGGAAAAGGATGTTTAAGAAGAACACAAAGATTGTTCTTTGACTTGGAAAACCCAGAGATTTGGTAATTGCTAAGAGAAGTTTTATGTTGTGTGTGTGTGTTAGAAAGAAATAGTTAAACAGCATAGCATGGAAGGCCAGCTGTACAAATGTACACCTGTAATCTCACTACATGGGAGACTGAGGCAGGAGCGTTTGAGGCAACCAGAGCTATATGTCAGGACCCTATCCCACAAGTAGGCTTAATGCTAGAAAGATTACTCAGTGGTAAAAGCACCTACTGCTCTTCCAAAGAATCTGAATTTGATGCCTAGCACCCACACACTGGGTGGCCAACAACCAAATATAACTCCATTTAGGGGATCCAATACCACTCTGGCATTTACAGGCACCTGTATGCACGTGCACAAACACAGACATGCAGGCACACATACAATTTAAAAATAAAACAAATCTTAAACAAGAAACAGAAAACTCAAGCAAGCCAACAGCAACCACAAAGGTTGTGTGGAAAGTACTTTTGCTGAGGGAAAGGACTGAGAAGGCAGTATGGTCCAGGGCAAAGATGAGCAGAGTTCAGGGGCCAAAGGATCCAAGAAGGGCTTGTACATCAGGATGCTCTGACTCCAGAAAATGAAAAGTGGGTTTATCTCTCTCTTCCTTCCTTTCTTCCTTCCTTCCTTCCTTCCTTCCTTCCTTCCTTCCTTCCTTCCTTCCTTCCTTCTTCCTTTCTTCCTTTTCTTCTTTCTTTCTCTCCTTCCTTCCTTCCTTCTTTCTTTCATTCTTTCTCTTTCTTTATTTATATATCTCTCTTTCTCGACCTCTCTTTCATTTCTTGCATCTTTTAAATTAGCATATAACCTATTAGATTGCATTTCGGTGTTATCCAACAAAATCTGTCTTTGCTGATTCTCCTGTTTTCCTCGTCTCCCCCGGGCCCATCCTCCCACCCCCAGTAGCTTCTGTTCTGTTTTTGTGTCTCATATGTCTTGTTCTCCCAATACCTCATTTCCCTCTCATGTTTTCCCTTCTAGTTTCACAGCTTCTACCCACAGTCACACAGACTTAGACACAGACATAGAAACAATCAAAGCTAAGATCTGCACATATGAGAAAGGCAATGTGATTTTTAGGGAGTGCTCTAGGTCACCTCATTTAACAGAATAGTTTCCAAATCTCTTTTTTTTTTAATAGTTGAATAAAAATTCCATCACGTCATGGCAATCACGTCAATAGCTACCCAGTATCAAAACCGCCTAAAGGTTAACTATTTCGAAGTACCTTGTATTTGTCGTTGACTATTCATACTTATTTTAAGCACAAAATACAATAATTTTGTAAAAGAAACTGTAGTACATATTTATAAATGAAATTGCCTTTTATTTGATTAAGCTAATCATGGGTATTTTGATCCACACTAGTACAACCTTCCACCAGTGAATTAGGATTAGACTGATGGGAACAGAGATGGTGAAGGAGAAAGAAGAGAGAAGGGAGGGAGAGGGAAACTGAGTTTATCATCAGAGCAGGGGAAGCAACCAGTGGAATGAACGGCTCCGAGGATCGAGTCAGAAAGATGCTTTTGACATTGCATGCTTCTGTTTTGGGCCTCCCTGTTACACGCTGTCCCGCCTCCTGTTGATGAGTAGAACCTTAGAATACTTTTCTGAAGGGGAGTGTTCTCTCTCATCTTGTATCATTTTGAACAAATTTTAGCCTATATATTGACTTTTGTTTGAACTTTAGAATATTTTTGCTTACTTGAAAATATTCCTCCCTCCAAATATGAGTCAAAAAATTCTTACTGGAATTTTGATGGAGATAGCATTCAACATATATTTTCATATTTTGAGGTGATTTGAATTCCTAAAACTTCATCTTCTATTTTCATGGTATTATAATCAATAAACTCACCAACCTAACTCCTACGCAAACCTGAGGTCTTAGTTTAGACTTTTCTTTCTCCAGGATGTCTTTCTTCATCTAAATGCCAATCTTGAGGCCCTTCATAAACCACTTATCATTGTATAGTGCTAAATAGCTTTGAGTTTAGTGATCTCCCACCAAATTCTAGGTTTTTTGATTGAATGGATAATCCATCTATCATTTCTCACAAGTTTAGTGCCTGACTTATGCATGCCCATAGTAAATACTAAATACGTGTCTTCTATCCTTTGCAGTCCGTGTTTCGAAACTATGATCATGACCATGATGGATATATCTCCCAAGAAGACTTTGAGAGCATAGCTGCCAATTTCCCCTTCCTGGATTCCTTCTGTGTGCTAGACAAAGATCAGTAAGTTTAGTTTTGTTCTTCTTAATGGATCTAGCTTAAAGTAGGTTATCTCAAACTCTATCCTGACAAGCCTTGCCTTGCTGCTTTGATAGAGCTTTTTGGTCTTTTGACTTTTTGCTGCTTCTTTTTCTTGGTGTCCCTAAAAATGACCAGTTGGGTTCTATCACAGGGAAGACCACATCTCTGTTAATCATAAGTGCCCATCTGCAAATGAACCAGCTCTCAGTTTCTTGAAATATCTCTACTGCTTAACTACCATCTCTAAAATCTCCATCAAGACAAGCAGAAGTGACCACTTGATGGCAGAGTTCCATCAAGTTCCAGCTGTTTGGGAGATCATAAGCTTGAGGTTACAGTGTTAGAATTCAAGATTAGCCTGAACAGTGAGACCATGTCTCAAAGTATAAAACAAAGAGAGCTGGAGATAAAGCTCAGGGTGGAGAACTGCTATGCAGAATTTCCCCTTACTCATTTAAGTCTGGTGTTCCTAAAGACTGGCCAAAATTCCTCTTCCTAGTAATTCATGGGATAGGCTCCCTCTATCTTGTGGCTATGTATACATCTTGGTTCTTGGAATTCTTAGTGTATAAGAGAACACAAGGTAGACGGGCATAAGAGTTTGTTCAACTACTTGATCTTCCAGCGCTTCATACCACATCTGATGGAAGTGTAGCTCCTGGCTCAGGAGCTACTTTTTATCAGGAGAGCTATATGATGTAAGATGGAGGTATATGCTAGGCAGCAAGATCCTCCTTTCTCTGTCTTTTGAGCTATGAAAGGCTCTGCCTAATGGCTGAGCTCCAGTGACCCTATTGCCTCTTTAGGGTAGTAAAGGAGCACTGAGGCATATATATTTGCCTCAGTGAGGCATGTATGACTCTGTGACTCTACATCTGCCAGCTTGCTTTCCTTCTTTCCCTTTCCTTTCTTTTATCTGTCTGTCTATCTATCTATCTATCTATCTATCTATCTATCTATCTATCTATTATCTATCTATCTCTCTCTCTATCTATCATCTATCTATCTATCTATCTATGGATCTATCTATGGATCTTTCTATCATCTATCTCTATCATCTCTCTATCTAATCTGTCATCTATCTTCATCATCCCCTCATATTCTATTCTCTGTGTGTGTGTGTTTCTCAATGAATTTAGTCAAAATTAGACTTCTGTGTATGTTTATGATTGATGTGTGTGTCTGCAGAAATAGTGTGATGATTTCTTTTTTCTTTTTTAAGATGGACAAGACACTAAATGGCTCAATTTTATAAATTTTAAGTATGATTCAAGTTATTTTGCATATGAGATGAAAAAGGAACTTAAGTCTGGGGTACAATTATGACATAATTAACAGCAACAGGGAAACCTGTGATAATGTGAGTTGGAAAGAAAGATATGAACTTTGGCATGGCTGTACAGGAAGAGATGCCTTGCAAGTTATTGAAGATGTAGTACAAAATGTGTGAGAACAGTTGGGGCTGGAGATGCACATTAAGTTTTCAGCCCAGCAGCATTAGTTGGTTGCTAGAGCATGGTGTGATCATTCCTTTCTGGTGGGAAATTTAGGCAGACTTTAGCTCAGGACTTGGGAAATGAGCCTACGGGATTTCCCTTTCCACATGTGAAAGATGAAAGAGTGGATTCTGCAGAAGCGACAGAGAAGGGGGAGCAGGAGAGGAAAGAGTAAAGCAGAACAGTATGGAATTGCAGACTCTACAGCAGCAATTTTCAACCAGTGGGTCACGACCCCTTTGGGCATGAACGATCCTTTTACAGGAGTCCCCTAAGACCATTTGCATATCAAATATTTGCATTACGATTCATAACAGTAGCAAAATTGCAGTTATGAAGTAGCAACGAAAATAATTTTATGGTTGAGGGTCACCACAACCTGAGGAGTTGTATTAAAGACTCACGGCATTAGGAAGGTTGAAAACCACTGATCTATATAGAAGAAGGTGTCAACAAATAAGTATGTCCCCGTGCCACATACTGCCATGTGGTCAGCAGTTTCACAGAATGAGAGGAGGCCACTGAGGATTGTCCTTGGCGACAGTCTCAGCAGAATGGCAGTGTGAGGAACTTGACTGGGTGGTGTGGAGTGATGGGAAAAAATGCTAATAAGTGATGTTTTTGACAACTTCGGGAGTTGGGAAGAGAGAAAGACCAGTGCTGGGGAAGACAGCAGGATCAAGGAAAGAGATTTCAGGAGGAGGAAAGTCTTAGAAATCCCTACAAACAGAAGAAACAGGTGAGGAGATTGAGCAGAGCCTGGGAGAATGCAGAGGTCTGTGGAGGCTTGAGAGCAGAGACCAGAGCAGCCCTTCTGACACTGTAAGAAGACCCAAGATAGGAAGGATAAGGGGATCTTGAACTGGGCAGGAAAGGCAAAATCCTTGAATCCGGCACTTGCCTGAGTCATGTGTTTGGTCCTTACTGATAGACAAAGTGTGTTGTGAGCTGAGAACAGGTAGATGGATAGAAGAGGAGGTTCCGTCTGTGTAAAGATCTGGAAGATTTTCTCTAGATGAGCGGTGGGTCTGGAGAACACAGATGCAAAAGTCACTGGGGGAGCAGCCTGCAATAGATGAGGCAGAACAAAGTTGAGACTGACAGCAGCAGTTTCAATCATGTTGCTAGTCAAGGCCTAGAAAGCTGCCTGTGGAAGCTGGTATTCAGTAATAAAGATAATTCTCTGAGCCAGAATACCCAGGCATTGTATGTTTACACATGTAAACACACACACACACACACACACACACACACACCATCTGCTTATTAAAGAAGGCTTTGAATACTTGATGTGTCCTTTGAGGTTCATTCTTCTATTGGACATTACAGAAAAGTGAACATTTCTCATTTGCTTTTGGTCACAAAGTTTTGGGAAGTGTGTACTAAAGTGTTGTTACTACTTAGCAACTCAAAGCTCAAAGATCCTTCCCTTCTTTGACTTTCCTAACAGGGATGGCCTAATTAGCAAAGATGAAATGATGGCTTATTTCTTGAGAGCTAAATCCCAGCTACACTGCAAAATGGGACCAGGATTTATCCATAACTTCCAGGAGATGAATTATCTCAAGCCGACCTTCTGCGAACACTGTGCGGGATTTGTAAGTCGGATTTCCATTTTTCAGTTTTGCAGCGACTTGGAAAGGCAGGGAAATGATTTCCTGAATAGGATCCATTTTCTTCTTTGCGTCAGAAATGAAATGTGTGATGACTCCCTGAGATTACATATGAAATAAAGCAAAACTAAGATCTGTGAGTTTAGCAATGCTCCACAGTCACCCCCAACCAAGACAGGGAAGGTTTTGCTGAAGCCCCTTTAGCTCAAGGGGCTTCTACTACTAACTTCTGCCAGGGGAAGGTGTCAGCCCAAGGGCCCTGGCATTCATCACCACTATTGGTAATGGTTACTGTAAAGAGGAGCATTTATCTTAGCCAGTTCCTTCTGGCACTCATTTAACACAATATTAGTCACTACATCCATCATGGCATGGCTCAATACTTCCCAACTCAAAGAGGAAAAAAATCCTTCTGGGGATAAGGCAGTCATGATAATAAATAACATTTACTTAATGCCTGACAGTAACAAAGTCCCTGGACAGTGATGTAAGAATTCCCCACCACGTGCCTTTGAGGTAGGCATTTTTTCCCCATTTTCCCTATGGAGATGGAGAAGTGTAGAATGGCTAACCCAAGTGCCACCAAGACTGCGCGGTCCTAATCAAAAGCACATGGATGGAAACACAGGTGCTCTGAGTGTGAATCCTGCACTCAGCCTCCACCTCGTGAAGCCAGCCTGACACTGGCTGGCTCTCTCCTTACTAGATTCTTGGACTCTGATTATCTCCCAGTTAGTACTCAAGTGAAAGAAAATGACTAATTTGTATTTGAGGTGTGGGTGGCCCAGCACCTGGGTATAACTGCCAGAGCTCAACTGTTGGTTTTATTCAGCAGTCACTTCCCAGTGCTTGACTGCATCTGGGCTACCTGTCAATTATACTTTCCCATTCCATGCATGAAAGGACTGGCTTTGTGAGCCCAAGGGCACACAACTCACTGAGAATGGGCATGCAAGAGGCAGCTTTCATTTTCAAGATGGTTCCAGGTGCTCACAGCAACCCCCAGACCACCCTAGCCAGCTCAACAATCAATCCCAGGGACAGAGAAGTTCCTTTTCTTTAGCATCTCCATTGGGTGCTTCACCAGATCGCTCTATAGTACCACAAATTCATTTCCTTTTTCGTGTGTTTCTTGCTACTCTGTTCTCATGGGGATTTGGAGAAGTAGATAAACCTGAAAATGCAAGTGGAAGGAGACCCACTGTCCTGTGAAGTTTGATCCTTCAAAAAAACAGGTCAGACTGAGAGGACTTGCCAAGGCACAGCTGAAAATCAGGATGGTTATTTGGCCTCTGGTATGTGGTATGTGAGGGTCTTGAGGTGCTTACTCGGTCTCAGAGTGTTCCCACGCAGCCTTCCCTTTGCGTGGGGATACTGGTTTCACAGAAGTAGGAAGGTGGTTGTTGTTGGGATTCCACATCTTCCCTCAACTCACCTAAGTACAGTTGCTGATGCGAGGCTCTGGTGCACCTGTGATGACTTGGCGTCTGGAACCTTGCTCTGAACCTGTTTTGCTCCTTCTAACTTCATGTCATGAACCTAAGTCAAAGACTATCTTTCTGTCTGTTTTCCTACCTGTAAAAGATATTTAACACTATTTCCCTGGTAAGTTGTTGAGATGAATAACACCAGGCGTGTTCCAAGTCTGAAAGTATCAAGGGAATGAGAAAAAAGAGGAAACAGCATAAAATTTTTTGAAAGTATTCTCTCGGCAGTTTTAGAGGTTGCCTGAAATTAACTCCTTTAATTTTTATAGTCCTTTTAATTTTTCAAAATATATTTAATTTCATTAGCACAGCTTGATTTGATCTTTGTTCACATAATACCTAAGGGTCCATTGATCTTCAAAGGGATTTATAACTACAACTATGAATATACATCCTTGAAGGGAATTGCAGCAATTCCAGGAACCATTTTCCAGTGCCTGGGCCATCTGCTTTGGAATAAATTCTATTTTAAGGGTAAGGAAGGCACTACATGTATTTCAGAATGTATCTAAGGATGCCAAAACTGAACGCATGCCGGTAATCTCTGTACTTTATAGAAGAAGAAACTGAAGACGGAGAACTTAAGTGAGTTAGTTCTCCGAGGTCATCCAAGTCATTGGCAGCAGGGGAATGAACCCGAGCCAGATCTCCTCTCAGTCCAGTGTTCTTTATATTATGAAGAATTTCAGGTATTGCAGCAGCCCATGCTCTCAGATCAAAGGAGCCTGGGAAATGCTCCTGAGACTCACGGAAGTGGGGTTGCCTTTGGCTGTTGTTGGCTGGCATACTGACCTAGTGCTTTTTTCCTGGCAGTGTTTTCTCCTGGGTTCTAAGTGAGCTCAGTAAACCATGTCCTGAAAGGACTGTTGCTTGACTATATATTTTTCAGCAACTGTAATGATGCTAATAAAGTACTGCATCTCCATATTAGGGTGTCTCATCTTTGTGTGGTGTGTGTGTGTCTGTGTGTGTGTTGTGATTTCTCTCAATTGTCCAGGATGGCCTTGAACTTGAGACCCTTCTTTCTTAGTCTCTGAATGCTGTAATTAGACACATGCACCACCATACCAGGAAAGGATGCCTCTTCTCCCAACTCTCTTATTGAAAATAGATTTTATTTTCCCTCATATAATATATCCTCATCATGGTTTCTCCTCCCTCTACTCCTCTCAGTTACAGGTGTATGGATCCACCCCCTTTCTCTTGTTAGAAAACAAACAGGCTTCTAAAGGATAATAATAAAATATAATATAATCAGATAAAACAAAAATTAACACATCAGAATAGGACAAAACAAACAGAAGGAAAGGCACCCAGAAAAGGCACAAGAAATAGATATAGATGCAGAGACCCACTTGTTTGCTTGTATGCTCAGGAATTCCATTAAAACACTAAACTGGAAGTCATAATATATACCCAAAAGACCTGTGAAGGCCATGTGCATGCTACCTCAGTCTCTGTGAGTGCATATGTGCATCGATTCTGTTGATTTGGTGAGTCTTGTTTCCTTGGTGTCCTCTATCCCCTCTGGCTCTTATATCCTTTCTGCCTCTTTTTCTGCAGGGTTCTCTGAGCCTGAAGGGGAGGGATTTGATGGTGACATACCATTTAGGGCTGAGTGTTCCAAGGTTTCTCACTCTCTGCATATTGTCTGGCTATGAGTGTCTGTGTTTGTTCCCGTCTGCTGCAGGGGGAAGCTTCTCTGATGATGGCTGAGCAAGACACTGGTCTATGAGTATAGCAAAATGTCATAAGTCATTTTATCGTTACATTCCTTTAGCCGCATAGTAGTATTTGGTTTTCCCCTATGTCCCTGGCCTATCTCTGGCTCTTGTTCACTGAAGCAGTGTTGGGTATGATTCCATCTTATGGAGTAAGTCTTAAGTCAAGACTTGGTTGGTTATTCCCATGAGCTTTGTGCCACCATTACATAAGTATATCTTGCAGGCAGGACACATGTAGGTCAAAGGATTTGTAGCTGAGTTGATGTCTATATTTCTCCTTTGATAGCATGTAGAGTACTTTCCTGTGCCAAAGATGCTAGCACATAGGGATGTGTTGTGGAAGTTTTAGTTATGTATTAAATAATTGTTTTGTGCACTGTTGGTTGAGGGGAATGCCTAAGTCTTGGTGTTTTGTATTGTCTGCAGGTGTTAGATTAATGTATGGGATGTTTGATTGCTTGTGATCTACAGGTACTTTCAGTAGAATACCTGAGGAGTTCTGAATCAATACAAACACCTGAGTTCAGATGTTTAGGGTTCCACTGTCCAGTATGATGCTTGCTGAGGTCTGGCAGGGTATGCACATATGATTATGCCTCTATGTCTTCCTTATGAGCAGCATACTGCTACAGGGGTGAAGTCTCAATGTAGGCACCAGAACCAGCTCTTCTTTTCCATGCTTAAGGGGTTGTGTAGGTGTTGTCTTCAGCAATAGAACCTTGCCATCAGTTTGTGGAAAACAACCTTTAGTCTTGGCAACAGCTTGCATTGTTTGGAGATTCCCACGGGGGCCCACTGGCCAACAGCACAATTAGATCCAACACATTCCTAGTACTGGAAACTTCACTTCATGACAAGAGGGTGTCCAGTTGGGGCTGTGTCTCCCCATTATTTGGTGATTTCATTTAGATCACTTTCATAAATATATATTTTAAAGACTTTATTGTATTAGATTTACATACTATCCTTCGAATAGCCCTTAATTTTAGCTGTCTCTTCCCTTATTCCCTTCCTTGTCCTCCTCTAGTTGATTCTCTTGTTCTACCCGTCCCCCCATCTACCCATAACTATCTATTTCCTTATCCTAGGGAGATCTATCTGTCCCTTCTGGTTCCTTACTCTATACCTAACCTCTGTGGTTCTACAGATTGTAGTTAGATTATCATTGACTTAAAAGTGAAAATCCACATTAAAGTGAATACATACCATATTTGTCTTTCTGGGTTTGGGCTACCTCGCTCAGGATGACTTTTTTATCTTCCCAATTTCATCCATTTACCTGTGAACTAACTTTCTTTCTCTCTTTCTTTCTTTCTTTCTTTCTTTCTTTCTTTCTTTCTTTCTTTCTTTCTTTCTTTCTTTCTTTCTTTCTTTCTTCTATTTTTAATGAAGATGCCCTTCTTAAATTTCCTTCTGGTCCTATCCTAGTGGCTTTGCTCACATACTAATGAACCAGAAATAGAGCTAAGAATGTCATCACTCTTAAAGTTTTGCAGGTTGGGACTTGCAAGCTATTTCCTGTTTCATCATCTGTAGAGGAATAGCCCTGTGTGAAAGTTAAGGTCTACTTCCCAGGGGCTACATTCAGAGACTTGTGTGGTCTGAATGGAATGTAGACACACCTTTAATCCAGTATTCAGAAAACAGTGGTAGTACATGCCTTTAATCCCTAGAAAAAAACAGTGGAAGCAGAACTCAGAAGTCAGTGTCACACAGGAAGTTTCACCTTTCATATGATAGAAACTTTTAAAGCTTCCCAGGCTCTTTAGAAGATGTTACTAACCTGGCCAGCTACTTGCCTTTTCTGGTTCTATCCAATCTTCAGTGGTCCTCTACTCTGAACTGACCTGTTAATCAATGGTACAGAAATCTTTCTTGTGTTGTGGCCCTGCCAGAAGTCACTTGCATCTTAATGTATTCGGAAAGACTTTAGGATTGTGAAGGATCAAAGGAATCTCTGGGGATCCCCTGGTGGGATTTCCTTGTCAGCAGAAAAGGAAGGGACAGTCCCTATGCCCTTACATCACTCTGTATTAGCAGCTACTTTTCCAATCAGGGCCGGATGCCCATATTCAGGGGCTTGTTGACCATAAGTATTGTGAACAGTATTCTCACTGGCCTCAGAAGGCCATTGGCCCAGCTCCTTCCAGCATCATTTTATTAAGCAAATAACAAGCACCTTTCCTGACAAGGTTGGGATAGAAGTTTTCCAGTTTAAGCCCACTAGACTGAGCTAAGCTTATTCTGAATGTGCTGGTGTCCCTGCGGCCTGTGGGCAAGTGCTCTGAGAAGGTAGAAAGAAGGACAGGGCAAGGATTCCTTCCTCATAACATTAAAAATCTGTCTACCAGGAGGGCAAAGGCCCCACTGTTACCGGAATTTTTAGGGTCAGAACCTGGGACCCAGCCACCCTACCAAGCTAGGCTCAGCTACCTGACCTCAGGATGCCAATTAGAGAAGTAATAGGCAATTCAATATGGCCACATTGGAAAGAGGAACAAAGAAGTACAGTGAGACTACATCAAGTCTGTCTTCTGAGTTCTGACACTTCAGATTTAGGCTTAAATAGAGAAAGAATTATACATGACCGAGCAGTCCCTGTTGAAGTGTGGTTTAGCCCAATTTTGACCCACCATTGCCTCAGCTCTGGTCTCTCCTGTGAGATGACCTGAGAAGCTGTCAGCATTGTGGAAACTCTCTTTGAGGGAGACAAGCTCCTCTTGCTGGCCGGGGACTTCAGCCTTTTCCTTCCCCAGGCATGAGATTGCTGGAAGCTTCAATTCCTTGGAAGCATTGCTATATTCAATAGCTCGAGGGCTAAAGGGAAGGATCTTGGTTCTCTTTAGAATATCTTCATTTCTGTCAGGAATTTCACCATAACCAAGACTGACTGTGCCCAGAGCCGAGTGTGAAAACACTTCTTCCTGAACCTGAGGCACTTGTCCTGTCAAAGAACAAAATTACAGTTCTTGCTAAGGATCCAGGATAGTGCTATTTAGATTCTAAAACCAGGCAGCGTGTCATTCCACAAAACAAAGTAAGTTTTCCAATGAACTGAGTGGCAGAGGTTGATTTCATAGACAAGGGGAAGCTAAAGCAATAGCAGATTGTTCCCTCCTTGTGCATGGAATGTGGGGGAAAATACAATAAAAAATAAGCCAAGCATGATGATACGTGCTTGCAATCTCAACGTTTGGGTGGGGGGGGTTGATACAAGAGTATTAAGAGTTCAAGACCAGCCGAGGCTACAAAGTCAGATCCTGTCTCAACAGGAGGGGTATAAAAAGAAAAAGAACTGATAACATAGGTTTCCTTCTCCTTTCCTGTTTAAGAATTAAGGTGTAGGTAACAAACTGAAACTGGCCATTTGGGAAGGAGTCAGCTGTTGTTTCTCATGGGTCCTGGGATGGTCAGACAAAATGCTTAGTTTCAGCACTGTAATATGGAACATTAGTATGGGTGATTCCATTCTGATTTTTAATTCAGTGTGTTGGGGTTTTGTGTAGCAGCTAAGTCCATCCAAACGCCCTCCTGTAATTTATATTTGGCAATCACTTCCTACTTACTAACTGCATGGAAGTCACCATGTCATTGGTTGGCAGAGCTGGAGCCTTTTTGACATCTCTCACCACCCCGCTGTAGACACAGTGCCTAAGATCATTTGCCCCTTCTTTATTTTTCAAGGTAAAGATACTGCTCAGAAAAGAACAAAATCCATATTAGTAAGGGCACACTTAGATGGCTTTCTCTCCTGTAGAGGCCGCCAAAAGCAGCCAGTGTCATTAAAAAGAAGGAGGTAGCTGGCCAGTTTCCCTATAAATTTGGCTTGAGAGCACACCATCAAAGTCTAACCAACATAGCAAGTTACTAACTTTAATTTCTCATCTCAACTACCATTTGGCTACTAGAAAGAAAAGAGAAGTTATTGCCACAGCTGGAGGTGGGTGGGGAAAGGCTCCTCTCTGACAGGAAGGCTGTCCAGAGCAGCTACATCCTGTTTGTGAGATTCTGGTCATCGAGCTTCCCAGAACTTCCTTCTCTGTGGCCTTGTTTTCCATTTAGATTTCTCATCCCATCCCCTGACATCCTTTTGTCTTCTATTTCAGCTCTGGGGCATAATCAAACAAGGCTACAAATGCAAAGGTAAATACCTGTTACATTGTGGATGTTTTGGGTAGGAATCAAATCTGTTTGATTAAACCATAAATGCTCTTGGCCTTGCTGAGAACTTGGGTCTCTTGGGACAACGGCAGCTAAAGAGTTAATGCGTGCAGGAAGACGGTTTCCCAGATTCATCCCTGAAACTCAGATGGTGAGGGGAGCTCTGGCCCTCCTTTGTCACTCTGGAAGCTGGGTCAGACACATATGCTTCACACTCATCTGTGACACCTTTTTGACTTTTTTTCAGACTGTGGTGCCAACTGTCACAAACAGTGCAAAGACCTCCTGGTTCTGGCCTGCAGGAGACTTGCCCGGGCACCATCCTTGGGAAGCAATCCTGGGTCAGTGCCTGGAAGCCCAGCCTTGCCCCCAGGTAATTCTCTCTATGCTCTTCACTGCCACAGTGTCTCTCCATGTGCCTCTCTCCCCTAGCCCGAGTTCTGCATTTACTTACATCTGGGTCATATAAACAACATGGGTACTTCTTTAGAGAACCTGGGATACCAAACTCTCCATTATTTTGCTCTTTAGTATCACTCACATACAGCTCACCTGTGGCTGGTTTAATTCTAGCCCTGGTCTGGACCTCTGGGAACTTGTGTATCAGATTCCTGGTGTCTGTACTAACAGTGATGGTTTGCTACTGAACAGACTGACATCAAATAATCGCCACTATTTTCTCCCTTCTAGTGCAGGATGAGGTGTTTGAGTTTCCTGGGGTTACTGCTGGACATCGGGACCTGGACAGCAGAGCCATCACACTGGTTACAGGCTCTTCTCGAAAGATCTCCGTGAGGCTGCAGCGAGCCACAACTAGTCAAGCCACCCAGACAGAACCTGTGTGGTCAGAGGCTGGTTGGGGAGACTCAGGGTCCCATACCTTCCCCAAAATGAAATCCAAGTTCCATGACAAAGCAGCAAAGGACAAAGGCTTTGCCAAGTGGGAAAATGAGAAGCCCACTGTACAGGCTGGTGTGGATGTTGTAGACCGAGGCACTGCATTCGAGCCTGACCAGGATGAGGGGCAAGATGAAGCCAAACAGGATGGTGAGGTCAGTGCTGTGAAACCATAACTAGCAAGCACCAGGAGGAGGAGGGGAAAAAGAGGGGCAGGGGAGAGGGAGGGGAAAGGCAGGAGGAGGGAGAGGAGGAGGGGGAGGAGTGCTGATATGGGCTCTATAGTTCTGGAAAATAGCCTCATGACTATGATTGGAAGTTGTTAAAGTATTATTTATTAATATTATTGTTGTTGTTGTCATCATCATCATCATCATCATCATCATCTGCGGGTATCAATAAAGAGCCATGACACTTTCTGAGATGGAAAACCTGGACAGCCAAGGCACAGGGTCTCGCCCCATATGGCTGACTTACAAGTTCCCTGTGTCACTATGTGCTAAGATCCATTTTAAAATATTGTCCTCCTTTTGTGTCATGAGCTCAGTAAAGGAATGATCAGAAGGCATACAATCAAATTTGGGTCTATGCAATTTACATATGTATCTTGTAATCTCTGTTCTACCTGAGCTAATTGCTTTTCTGTTGCTGTTGTTAATCTTCTTGTGCTGTTTAAATCTGAATCACCTTTCAATGCTTGAAATGGATTACTTAACTCTTGGGTAGTTAACCCAATGGTAGGTTTATTAACCCAGTGTCTCTTCTACAAAATATTGACCTAAAGTTGGACTATCTAACATTTCCTGGGGAAGGACTTTCCACTGATACCTTTTAACAGGCTGAGAATTATTATCAATATTCGTATGTCCTGCTTATGGACAACCTGGACATCCTGTGATTATTCCTGATAACATTTTTAATACCTTTATCAGGAGCATCTCCCATCTTACAGTCTGTCTCTGAGATTGAAGGAATGTTAATCTGTGCATTCCATTGTTTTAATAGATCAATTCCCCATTAGTTCATAGCTAGATTTGTAAACTATGGCCTTACATTTCCTATTCAACCTTCTGGTCCTATGCATTTGACCTATGTTATATTTTGTTTTACCTGAGAAGATGTTCCAGTTTCTAAAAGCTGTGTAGATACCTCTTGAAGAGGCCAACTTGGATTCCAGGAGTCTTGTGAGATGATTGTCAAATCGGCTCCTAGGTCTACCAATCCTTTAATCAAAACTCTGTTTATTTGTAATTTTAACTCAGGTCTCTGATCATATATTGTCACTTGCCAAAATACCTGTTTAGTACTTTTTAAATCACCTGTTTTATTAGTTGCAGTTGCTCTATCCTTGATAAATGGATAATTTATAGCAAGGTCCAGAGCTATGTTGTCTTTTATAGCAGGCACTATTTACTTTAATTTCTCTGAGGGTGTGTTATTCCTTTGTTGGTAGAAAATGGACGGCTCTTGTTGTCTGTGATAGGGCCTGAGCCAAGCCCCCAAGGGCATTTTCCCCACAGCAAGGAATTACCTCGTATATTTGTTGTTGATCTACATTCATAATCCCAGTGTCTGCCTTTTCCACACCTTCTACATATTCCAGGAAGTTGAAGTTTTCTTTCTGGCTTTATAGAAGAGAATATTATCTCTAGGAACGGTTTGTCTACATTCTTTCTTAAAATGACCTGGCTTCCCAAAGCCAAAGCATCTGACCTTTTGATTTTTAAGACTTTTAACAATTGTTTGTTCAATCATAGTGGCATTGTAAGCATTGGATCCAATGTCAGTAGTAATTTTAATCTATTCATCTAGTGAAGTTGAATTTGCTCTTAATGGCTTTATTGCCTTTTGGCATTCTGAATTAGCATTTTCAAATGCCAGAGATTTAATTAACACTTCCCTTGCTTCTAAGTCTGATACTGTTTTATGGACAACAGAAGTCAATCTCTGTAAAAAAAATCAGTGTATGCCTTGTTTGGGCCTTGTATGATTTTAGTAAAGGACTCAGACCTTTTCCCTGGCTCTTCAACTTTATCCCAAGCATTTAAAGCAGCTTTGCAACACTGTGCCAAAATAGTATTATCAAACTGGATCTGCACTTCTAATTCAGCATATTCCTTCACCTACTAATTGATCTCTGAGAATATTAATACCTCTAGCTCTGTTACGTTGTTCTGTTATCAAAGCCTCTTCTCTCCACCATGTCAGCCACTATAACTGAGGACCAGCTTCTAATACAGCTGTCACTAAATCCCTCCATTTTCATGGGATGACTCGGTTTTGAACCACCCAATTGTTCAACATCTATTTCACATAAGGAGAGTACATTCCATAGGCTACTATTGCCTCTTTAAATCTCCTTAAATCTAGCATTTCTACAGGTTGCCATCCAAATTCATCATAACCTTGTAGATACCTTTCATTAGCAGGCATGCTTTGAATAGTCACTGGGTAAACCTGAGTTGGTTTCCTTAAAATCTTTGGCTGCCACATTTCATTATAAGGTGGTGCTGGAGGCTCCACCTTTGACTGAGGTAGCTTTTTACTTCCTTCCATTAAATGTTCTAAACTTGTTTACAAGGTTTGCATTTTTGCAGCCCATTTCTCATCTTTTTTTAAAATTTAAGGCTGCTTCCTATGAGGAGCAAGGAGATTCTGCTCTTCTTTCCACCATTTTAAAATGGTCTGATTTTGCTTTTAATTTATCTCCTATATGTAAGTCTACCTTCCCGTATGGGGCTAGGAGATTTCCCTTTTCCTTCTGTATTGACAATTTTCTGTGAAAGAGCACAGTAAACCATGATAATTATTAAGAATATAATTTTAAATACCAGGATAACAAAGACCATACTCTGTATTATGCCAGTCTTGGTTGAAGTGTTTATGTTTTCATCTACTGCTTTCATTCCCAAGACATCCATAACAAAACTATACAGGGCCCAAGTGCCCTGTGCTATAGTATTTTCCATTTTTAACCTGGAAAAAATTTATTTTCCAATCTTTTTTATCCCCTCTTTCCTTAGGAAACTTCAGTGTACATTTCCTTTATTATTTCTATCTTACTGTGGCTCCCACTTTCTAGAACATTCCCTTTGTTACCTTCTCTTCTTTCAGAAGGTCTACAAATCTGTGGTTCCTTTATTGAAGCTTTTTTATTAATCTGCATCTGTGTGTATTTTTTTCTTTAAACTCTGTCTCTTTCTATCCAGCTCTCCTCTTTCCATAGGAGACCTTACTCTTTTTTATTTCTTACTCTCTTTATTCAAACTTGACCTGTATCTGCTAAACTTCTCTGTTTTTCGCACTGCTCAGGAGCTATGTGATCTCCTGAAGTGAGAATTAGTATAAACTCTTTTTATTAATTACCTTTAAACTGTGTTTATCTCTCCATCTCTCTTCTTTTTACAGGAGGCCTTACTCTTTACTTTTTTTTTTACTCTCTGCATTTAAACTTAATATTCTTTCTTTCTCTCTAACTATTTTAATATGTTTATTAACTACCTTTTACTCTGAGCTTGTTTTACCTGTCCTGTGCCTTCTTTTCTTCTTTGTAGGATTGCTCTGCCTTGGCTCTTGCCTTCCCACATGTCTTGGTTTCGTTGTAGAGTCTATATCTGGGCTCTTGTGCCCATGTGTGTTCTTGCCCACATTGGTGTGCCAATTGTTAAAGTAATATTGTCAATATTATTTTTATTATTATAGTTATTATTATCATCATCATCATTATTATATTATAGGTGAGTAACAATAAAGAGACATGATACTTTCTGAGATGGAAAACCTAGACAGCCAAGGCACTGGGTCTCACTTCACATGCTGAGTTACAAGCTCCTCTTCCCATCCTCTGATCTCTTCTTTATCCTTAGCACATGACCTGTAGGTATTTTATTGAAAGGAATCACCACTCATCAACATGCAGGCCTTAATGCATGATGAATAGAACCTTCACAGTGCACCAACACCCAACTTCAGCTGGCTGACATGATACCAGTTTACTGGCCAGTCAAGTCCCCACACAAGGTCTTCCTTATCTGGTGCTTAGGTTGAGGGAGAGTCCTGTAAAGTCCTTCCATTATCATTAATACAACTGTATGCTTTTCTCAGGGGGCAGACAACATTAGAACAACAATTGTTCCAATTAAAGGCCATTGAATAAACAATTGCTGGTGCTCCAAACTAGCATGATTTCTGCATTCCAGAGTCCACTCCTAAGAAACTGTTTCCAGTAGCTAAGGAAGGTGACCTTCTGGCTGTATTTCAGGCTGCTGGGTAAACAGCTTAATATTTGAGAGTATGTTCAAATACGCCCCTACAGGAAACCAAGATGTCTCCCTTTTAGAGTTGCTACTGGCTAGTCATATGACCCTGGAAAGATGATTTCTTGGCCCCCCCCCACTCAACCTGTTTCACCATGCATAAAAACAAAACAAAATAGAATTCTAAACTTTAACGAGGTCATGCCTGTGTTGAAATGATACATAAGGGACCTGTAACTGTTGCATATATTTGAACACCAGTACACTATAGGTTTTCTCCATTTTCCAAGACAGATCCAGGGATCAAACTTAGGGAAGACTTGTCAACAGAAGAGAATTAGATTCTTGCCTATGGGTTGTACTGAAGAAAAAGAGGGCTGGTGAGAATCAGAGATGTGGAGGTTGCAAGGTTCTCTGTCCCCCAATGACCACATTCAGGTCATCCAAAATACACATGGAATGTTAGAATATACTGAAATTATAAATTGATTCAAGATGAAGGAGATAATGTATTTGTCAACAGTCCATGGTGTATTAAGAAAAAAGATTTGGGAACATCAAATACTCCTAATCTCTAAGGTAAAGAAATTATTATTGGGAAATCAAATTCACACTGTATGACTATATGGTGTACATACTTACAGTCACACATATGCTGGTGAATGTCTCCATACTTAAATTTTTTCATGCAAATTTTCTTAGTACCCTTATATATGTTATGGCATGGATTTCTAAGATGGAAACATTTCAACAAGGAGCATTTTGACGGAGGGACTAATGTTCTGCACAGCACCCTGAGTGAAACACCTCATTCATTGTATATGAACTTTGTATGAGTAATATCTTCATGTGCTGAGTGGACAATCTGTTTTGTTTTAATGATTTATTTGTATATATCTGAGTCAGTGAGCATGCTCATGAGTGTGTGTATGAACATGTGCACATGTGCCTTGGGACATACACTGAGGTCAGAAGTGGATGTTGAACTGCCTCCTCTATGTCTCTTTCTCTCTGTCTTTGTCTCTCTCTCTCTTTTGATTCAGGGGTCTCTTTCTGAGTCTGAGGCTCATGTTTTCCTCTGCTAGGCTGGAAGCTAGTTAACCACAGCAATCCCACCCTCCTGTCTCTCCCATACCATCTCAGAGCTGCAGTTACAGAGGTGCCTGTTACATAGGTGTTAAAATCCAAACTCTGCTTATCATGATTGTGCAGCAAGTACTTTGAAACACTGACCCATCTCTCTGGTTCCTATTTCTTTTTCTTGTTTTAAATTTCTTTTTTTTTTTTTTTGCCTGACAGAGTCACACACTGTTGCCCTCAGTTAGCCTCCAACTCCTGGGCTCAAGGGTCCTCCTCTGCCTCCCAAGTAGCAGGGACACAGGCTTAGGTCACACCAGGCTGGCCCCTGTGATCTCTGAATTCCCTCCTAAATGTGGAGACCGCGAGGCACTGATCCTTTGATGTCTTCCCTCACATTCATCTGGAAAGCAGCTTTCTACGAATACTCTCCTTTTGTTAAATGAGACCCAACTCTACAACAGGTTCTGGTTTGTATTGCAGGATGGCTGAGATCAAGCTGGGGAAACTGAAGGCAATCATGTCTGCTTTCGGCAGGAGTGAAAAGAGGAAGCACTTCCAGCTCTGGAAGCAGTCTGGAAAAGAGATCTGGATGCTCACTGCCTCGTGTCATCCTGGAATCCCATAACTGGACAATGGGACAGAGGATTTACCCTGACTCTCTGCTATTTATTTTCCACACTCTGCACCTCCTGAGGTGCCAAGAAAACTGTTCTGTAGTCATCAGTTTCTCACATCTTTCTAGAGCCATTTACACACAGGGGGATGAAAGCTTTGATGCATGGGAGTGATACTCATTCTCTAAATTCAAACTTATCTCAACAATAGTATTTTTTATAAATTGTGTGTGTATGTCTGTATGTGTATGTGTGTAGGGCTGTCTTCATAAGGAGTTTGAGCTCTTTTTTTGTGCCTTTTAGATGGGACCAGGACTTGACTGAGGGACAGAGACATTCTTTAGACCCTGGAAGGCCTTTGATGATGATTAGCTATGAGAAATATTTAATGTCCTACCCTACAATGGCTGTGGTATGTAATGCCATGTGTGTATGTATCACCTAGCTTTTACCAATCTGGCATCACTGAGGGGAATCATAGCCCCCAAAGCTCCCCTAATAGTCATACTGGCTATGCTGGAAAAAAATTATGTACCCTGACCACCTAATTATTAGGGTTCACCAATATTTCTGAAGATTTTTAAAATATGATGTTAATTAAGAAATCAAGTCAAATTCTGAGGGATAAAAATTTAGTAGATAAAAACCATTTAATTATTAGGTGAAAAGAAGACAACCAGTTTAGAAAACTGAAAGTAACCTTAAGATTTTTGTTTTAAATAACCTCTGGATGAAAAAGGTAACATGTTCTCCCTAATAAATTCTTATCCACAGTTAAAGAATATTCACAGAAAGAAACCTTCATAAACCTCAAGTACGGATTAATATTCTATTTACATCTTTAAAATATTAATAATTTAAATATCTTCCTTTGGGTCTGTATTTTATGAAATAGTAATTCATGATGTTCAGAAATAGAGACAGAGCCAGGGTTGTTCCACACTCATAATCCCTGCACTGGGAGATGAGGTAGAAGACCTTCAAGTCTGAGGTCAGCCTGGGCAAGATCTGTCTAAGAAAAACTACTAATAAAAATGAAAGAAAAATTGAGGTGATTGAGTCTGTCATTGAGGGGACCATCTGATGTCAAATGACCAGTCAGAAAATAGTTCACAGTGGTACCCTGGCTTGCATTTGAGGGCTAAGATGTATGTATACCATGTAAAACTGATTGTGTTTTTATTTGGGAAAGTCACTTCAGTGTAGCTCTGGTCCTTAGAAATTGAGACCATGAGGATATGAAGGCTAAGTGGTTCCAATGTCTTAAAACAACTTTGGTTAAGCTGATGTAATGTGTTGCGAAAGTTCTGGAACTGATTCATTGACTGAAGGAGCTATGATTAAGCTAGATGAGAACTCACTTAACAGGGTCAAGCACCTCAGAGGGCAGCAGTGTTGGTTCTATGTATATACACTATCTGTAACTATTCATAAATACAGCTAAATACATGTTAACAAATTAAAAACAGAAAACGGTGACTTAAGCACAGGAAACCCTTCTGAAAAAAAAAAATCCAGAAAGAAACCTGGTAAGGAAGGTTGGATTTTTTTATATTTCTTTTCAAAGGAGTTATTTTACTTGCCATTTAGTTTGGATATTTATGAGTTTTCATATATAGAAGGAATTTTGTATTTCCAGTCTTCCTGTGATAAGAAAACAATATGTACCTTCAATGAAAAATAAAAACAAAAAGAGACACAAAGTGTATTGTATATGTGTATACAGCATGTGCATACCTGTGCATCACATTCATATACAGACACCACTGTTATATCCCAGAGCAGCTGCAATGGGTGTTTGAAGCCTTTTGTTGAAGGTCTGCCTCCTCAACCATGCCCCAATTTCTACAGTAACATCCTTCGAATGGTCTAAGGGCTTTCCCGTTGGAAAATGAGGCAGTCTCTTGGGAATAGTAGCACCAAACTGTTAACTAGTGATAGGCAGCTCATACATTCCTTATGTATGCACAATATGTTTATTAAAACTTATGACTGTGAGATTCTGGGTTGACTAAGATAAAATTTGTCAAATTTTCTAAAGCATACTTTTGGAACACAACTTACACTGGACTTATGCCCCATCTCCAGTGTTCGCAGTCATGGAATACAGGACTTGTCAGATACTTCTATATGAGTCTCAGTTTCTTCATGCAAATAACTACTTCAGAGAGCCATTACTTAATTAGATTTGTTTCAAGCTTGGCAGTGGTGGTGCACACTTTTAATCCCAGAGTCAGCGGATGGAGATCTCTGAATTTAAGGCCAGCCTGGTCTATACAATGAGTTCCAGGATAGCCAGGACTATAGAAAGAAATCCTGTCTCGAAAACCAAAAAAAGACAACAAAAAGAATTCAGACATCATCTTGATGGATTTTTCCTTTGATAAGTTTTGGTTTGAAGTCTATTTTGTTAGATATTAGAATGGCTACACCAGCGTGCTTCTTAGGTCCAGTTGCTTAGAATATCTCTTTCTAACCCTTTACCAAAGATAAATATTTTTTTAAAAAATTTCTAATAAATAATTAATAAAATTTGTGTCAGAGGTTACTTTACAAAGAAATGTAAGTGAAAATGCTTTATTAGAACTTTTTCTTCTGGGCACTATCATATGAAAATGAGTTTTTTGTTTGTTTGTTCAATACTGTCTATTCTTCCCGTTTGAAATGAAATGGTCAAGATGAAGAAACCAAATGGGTAAAATGTAAATTAGAGAAAAATCTACATATTGCACATATGTAAATAGGTCAAAGCATAAATATGTATAAAAGGCTAAAGGAATTTAGCTTCTTACAGTGAGATAGGATAATAGGAATTAGTTTTCAAAATTAAAGTGTACCATACATTGACGACTGGGTTAGACTTTAGAATTATAGAAGAAGGCTAAGCACAGAAAACCACTTCATTTTCAAGACTGCTCAGGGAGTAGGCTTCTTCTGGCTGCACCAGACCAAGCTGGGTAAAACTAGTGAGCACATGGAAACCTCCAATGATAATCTTTCCTGTGTCTTGTCCTCTGGAGTATTAGTGGCAGTCACACTGGAGTTTTTGTGCACTAAAAATGTGTCAGGAGTCCATCCGGAGGAGCACAGGGAAAACATCACTTGGGCATTTTGTTAAGCAACTGGCTTGAACACTTCAAAAATATAACATTGCAAAATCAAGAGGTAAGGGGGCAGTTACGATCAAATACCACATTCAAATGCAATGTTAAGGATCATGGCTATATTTTACATCAAACATTAAATAAATTAGGCTTTCTGGGAGAATATTTTAAGAATCCTGTAGACTAGTTATGGAAGAAGGACCAACATCATCAGCATTGCTACTGTTGTTTCCCCATACCTAAGAATACCATGTAGCTGGGTGTGCCTGGTTGCAAAGTACTTTTAAATAGTGTACTTTAAAAAAAAAATGCTTCTATAGCATAGTTTCATAACACAATATGACAAGATTTTAAAATGTTGACTATAGATAAAATATTTAAAAACTTTTCTGGATATTTCTGATTCTAAAAAGTTTCATGCAAAATACACATTTGTTTTTAATTTAAAGCAGTTTAAAAGTAGTAATCAGCAGGGTGGTAGTGGCACACACATTTAATCCCAGTACTTGGGGAGGCAGAGGCAGGTGGATCTTTGTGAGTTCAAGGCCAGCTTGGTCTACAGAGCAAGTTCCAGGATAGCCAGAGCTACAACAGAGAAACCCTGTCTCAAAAAAACAAACAAAACAAAACAAAAAGTAGCAATTAGCATAAAACAAAAAATTCAGAGATCTTCAATCTTAAGCCCAGAGGAGGAGATGGCCACAAGTCAGATACTGATCAGAGGGTCTTGCAGGAGGGTGGGT
Organism: Cricetomys ansorgei; assembly: GCA_026225945.1. NCBI lineage: Eukaryota > Metazoa > Chordata > Mammalia > Rodentia > Nesomyidae > Cricetomys > Cricetomys ansorgei. The sequence continues at coordinate 19,149,156 of JAMJFZ010001264.1, read as the reverse complement.
AGAAGTTGCTGTGGTAGACAAAGATTCCTCAGCTGTATTATTTAACAAACCAACAAAGAGAATAGGCAATATTAATCCATCTCCTTTGTGTTTTGGATAAAAGTTTAAAATTAAAACAGCATGAAACTCAGGGTATACTAGAAATTATGCTGTTGGCTGGGGAAACACAAACAATAACTCATGAGCAAACAAATGGCTACAGAACAGAGGAAAATTGTTTTTCAAATTTCTCCAAGAATTCAAGCAGCTTTCATAGATTCCTGAGCCACAGGAACCACGATGGTAGTAAGTTTTAGGGTATCTTGCTACACCACAGACAATGAATACAGTGTCCTACAGAACAAGTATACATTCTATTCACCAGACAGAGAGGTATGCATCTCTGGCAGATAAAAATCATTTGTATGTCATCAGTTTTCTTCAGGTTAGCACCTGGCCCTAATCTACAGTAAATAGAAATCTATAACAAAAAAAGATTTATTCTACTTTACTTGGCTTGTGACATAACCAACAAGTACACAAAAATAAGGTACTAGACCTGCCATCCATAATAGCTAATAGCTACATGTGACTATAAGCATCTGAAATGTGGCTTGTTCAAACTAACTTGTGTTGTGAATATAAAAGATTATCAGATCTCAGACTTAGCATAGAACAGACGACAAAAGTGCCATTAGTTTTTATATTGATTGCAAGTTACAATGACATTTCTGATAAATTTAAAAATTTTCAGTTTCATTTTTATCCTCTTAGCTACTTTAAACTTAAAACTGCACATGTGAGTGAGTTATGTTAATTTTAGACAGAGATATTGCTCTCAAAGAATCTAACTAAATGCAGCTGAGTGACCCTAATGGCTATCACATGGGTGTTATTCCTACGTCACACTTACCTATCACTTTAATCCTTCAACAACAGGACGAGGTGGATATTGCTATTACAATACTTTACAGATGATGAAATGAAGCACAAGGAAGTTAAATAATTTGTATACAATCATGGTAGTGAACTGAGCTGTGGCTCCCATTAGTGTGGCTCCACAGTCTGCCACCTTTGATAAATATACACACCAACCACCATCCTCTGAGATGATATATTCTCTGTTGTATTTTTTCCAATGAAACATTCACAGAGATTTTTTTTTTCCTTGTTCAGCCAAGAAGAGTACAAATGGCTCCAGTGGCACATGTCTGTAATCCCAGCTTTTAAGGCAGAGGCAAAAGCACCAAATTAGTCATCCTAAGCTACATAGCAAGTTTGAGAACAGTGTTGGAAACCCTGTCTTAAAAAAAAATGAAGGAACCATCAAAATTGTTCTTTATTTTTGATGTAGTAATTACATATCTGGGAATTTATTTTAAAGATAATGAAGCTGACAACTAGTAGCTATTATAATTATACATGGCAGCTCATTGGATCTCTACAGTAACTCTCAAGTTCCCAGTGATGGATGACCAAGGACAAAAGAGGAGTGAGCCAAAGGTTATATATGAAGTGAGTGGTGAAGCCAAGGCCCAAACCACAGTCAACCTCCCCCAGAATCCTTGCTCACTCTTATGACCACTCAAGCTAACTTTGGATATAAGAGAATTACAAAGCAAACAGGTTTTACACTATATAATTCTGGAAAGGAAATGGTTGAAACAGCTCCAAATCCATCAATAAAAGCATAGTTAAATAAAGGGTTACATAAACACAATGCAATACCATTCTTACTTTTTTTTCTTTGAGTGAATATGGGAAAGTGAAATATTTTGCATGTGAACCAAACAATCACAAACCACTAAGCAAACAACAAATAGTAATAAAATAAAAGGATAAAAAAATATAGGTCGAGTGTGATGGCACACACCTTTAGTCTCAGTACACAGGAGCACTGGCAGGCAGATCTCTGAGTTCCAGGCCAGCCTGGTCTACAGAGTGAGTTCTAGGACAGCCAGAGTTACACAGAGAAACTGTCTTGAAAAACAAGCAAACAAAATGTATGTATGTCTGTGTTTATGTGTACAAATATATATATATATATATATGTATGTATTTCTACACCATCATTTGTGTATAAATATGGAGAAAAGAATATATTTATTCTCTTTGTTTAATGTTCCTTTCAAAGAACACAGAGATAAGTGTCTGATAAACAGATGTCTGTGAAGTACATTAAATAATAGCAACAGAATGCTATGGACCTTTGTTCATACCTATGTCACAAAGGGACAAATGGAGGCAGTGACAGCAGTCACAAATGTTAATGATTGATTCCAGAAAAATGTGGCTACTCTTCAATCACTTAACAGAATTAAAAACCACAGGACTAATTTGGGCAGGGTAGTGTAGGCCTATAATCGAAATACATGGGAGGTGGAGGCAGGAAGACCAGAGGCCCAAGGTCATTCTCAGATACAGTTTCAGCTACTCAGGGCTACATGACAGTTGCTGTCTCTGTCACACACACACAGAGGATGGGGAGGGGACTAATAACAGAATTGAGACAAAAAACCCCGAGTTCTGAAAAACTCTAGTACCTTACATCACCACTGTTATTTCTCGATGCCTAAAGTGACTTTGAAGATGGATTTCTACCCCACAAGGCCATGCAGGTTTATATTCTCCAAAAAAGACTTAAGTCTAGGATGTGCCATCTCTGCCTTTACCTGTGAGCCTTTCAGTTTATGCACAATAGTTCAACAAAAATTTAAGTAGTTTTATTATTTGCTACTAGGCAGAATGCCCACTGTCTGTGGTTGGACTAAATGGCTGATGACACATTTGACTTTCAATAGGTCTTAACGCCCTTGGAGCTTAAGAACCACTGAATATGAAAGAAGCCATTTACCAGTTGTTTTATCCAATATATATTTGTTTTGAGATAAGGTCTTTCATAGATATGATCTGACCAGTGGATAGCTTGCTAAGTTATAAGGATGTGCTCCTTGTTAGGTTACAATGTGCCAGGCTAGGGCACAGTGCACTGTGTGGGGCTGCTTCGGGCTGTGCATCACCCATGTACAGTGGACAGGTTCAGGCAAAGCTTAATATTCTTAATAAATAGCAGTAATTATGTTTCCTGCTAAGTCTAGATTCATATGCAACTGTTTCCTTAGTCTTCCTCTTACTCTCTCTCTTCTACCAGTCCCATAAACCACGGTTCCTTATGATTATATATGTCTGACTCACTACCTTTCCCGTCTTATCTAAGGGAATTCAGTAGTGAATCATAATTCTGATTGGGTAACCCAATGCAAAAACTGGCTGGATCCTTGTTCCAGCCAACCCCAAACCTTGGAAGCATCTTCTTGAGTTTTCAGATGAAACCCATCCCTGGAGTGTTACTTTTTTTCCCCTACATTTTTATTACAATAAATAATTTTGAGATAGAAGAGGGAGACCCACCTTACCCTGGGCCACTCAGCAGGTGTTAGGCAAGTCATTAAGGTATTAAAAATGTGTTTTTACTGTTTTTAATTGTATGATTATTAACATAAGCATTCATTCTGATAACCATTTTTCAGTAGGTAAATAAATGGACACTGGGGAAATGGAGACATTTGACTCCCTAGTTGGCAGCTGCTGGGACTCTCCTTTGCTATCCTGGTTCCCTTGAACAAAGGGACTGTCAGACAACTGGCCAGACCACTCTTATGTCAGGGCCTGCAGTTTCAAAAACTCCACAGACGCCTTGAGGAAACTACAGGCAATTACAGCTGCTTGCTCTGGCTTCTGAAGCAACCATAGCCATGACTGTTTCAAATAGTTTGTACCAGGCTTTTTCCTATCACACACCTTGGTGAACTCTAGATGGCCCTGCAACCATCTTCACCTGGGCCAGAGGAAGACCACTTCCTGATGGCCTGTGACTATTCAAGGGCAACAATGCCAAGATTGGTGCAAACAGGAACTTTAATTTATATGAGTTTGCTCAGATGGGTACAAACACCCATTCCCTGGCCATGTGAGAACAGTATCACCTTACTTAGCCAGGCAGACACACGCCCGTGCTCCTCCCAATGCAGCAGGATCACTTAACAAAAGGCTTCTCAGATGATCTTTGCTTGCTTTTAGTGGAACAATCTGAGGTGTTAACAAGAAAGAAGCAGAAGAAGCAGCCGGGCAGCCTAAGGCTCAAAGGCATGTCTGAGCTATCAAGCCTTTGTCAGGTGGGCGACAGCAGCAGAGGCAGCAACATAATGATGGTAAAAGCAGTCACTCGCTGAGGCTGAAGGACAGAGGCTGTGAAGAGCCAGACAAACAGCGCCTGGTTTGTAGAAAAGTTCTGGAGAGCTGCCCTAGGGCCCAGGTTCTTAGACACTTCAGGACTGGCAGCTGCTCTCACCAGGTGAGAATCCTGATAATAAGCCTCCACCCAGAGTGGGCAACTCCAGCTGCTGCCTGGGGCTTCACAAACACTGTTATGCCAGAGGTACCACCTGTCCCTCCTGTTCCCATCTGTCTGGTGCTCCCATTTGCCTGGTGTAGGTGTTCACTGCAGCCTCCATCATGATATTGGGACAGACACACACACACACACACACACACTAAGTCAAGCTAAACAACAAAATAGTCACACTGAATCTCTTATTTAAAAACTTTGCACTTTTCCATCTAATTATTCCCCAAATCTGTACCTTTTACGCTGTCTTGGAACTCACTCTGTAGGCCAGGCTGGCCTCAAACTCAGAGATCCGCCTGCCTCTGCCCACTGAGTGCTGGGATTAAAGATATGTACCACCACCACCCGGCAGACAATTATACATTGACAATTAAGTAAATGTTTGCATTCTAATTCATTTTAATAAAACATTTTGAGCATCTTAGAATCACAAAGGTTAGCTGAAACTTTAGTAAAAATTAATAAAAGGATATGGTGGTCTTTCAAGGATGGTTTTAATTATCAGAAAGTCCTTTTTCAATAGCAAAATATTTTTAATGATAAGACAAACTTTGCTTACCATCCCATTTAGTACCTGTGAGATGGCTAAGAGTAAATGGTATGCTTCCCAGGCCTGATTACCTGGGTTTGATCCTCAACTTCCTCTGGGAGCAAAATGACCAACATCTGAAAGTTGTCTTCTGACCTCAACACACATACCTCCACTCACACACACATGTATCATACATATACCACAATAAACTTAAAAGTTAAAAATGTCTCATTTCGTAGAAGATACAATTTCTCTTCTAATAGATATCTGTAATTTTCAGTTCATGTCCTTTAAGAAAACCAAGTCTCCCATTTTTAAGGAAGAATGGAAAAACAAAATCTCTGAAACATTAGGGAGGGGCATTACTGTGTCCTGCCTAACATGTGTAGCAACAGCTACACCCAGTGGACAGTCAGAGTGAAGCTTTCTAGCTATATTGTTATAAATAAAGTAAATTCACAAACAGCTCCCCCACTCCGCAATTTGTTTGAACTCCTAGAAGAAGTGCTACTGCTTACTTAAGGAAATGCTCTTTGGGAACAAAGGCCTTAGGCCATATGCCTGATTCAGGTATCTAGAACAATTTAGTTTGGAAAATAGCTAGAACAAAACTCTCAAAGCAAGGAGAGAATGTACAGATACTTTATTGCTCACCTCTCACACAAAACACACCTCCAGCCGTTTTCTTTCACAGCTTGACAATGTTTACATTTACAAAAAACCCAGCCAGAAGCATTGTGTAGTTTCAGCAAAGGAGAACGTGGACAGTGACTCAGCCAGGCCTTTGTCTTCTGCAGCAATAATAAAGGGCCTCCCGCAGTGAGCAGGACTCTGATCTGATTTTGTAGTGCACTTCTTCGTTACAAAAAAGGTCTCTTACCTAAAGCAAACTAACTTGCATTTGCTGAGCCAGTGGCATTAACTCGTGCATAAAACAGACTTCTGCTTGCAATTTCTTCTAGCAAATTTCAAGTAAAAACAAGGTTGAAGGAGGACTTTGTCTTGGATGGATGCAGGTCTGTTTGAGTTGCTAAACTTAACTAAGTGCCTAAAGGTACTAGTTCACAACTTAGTTTGCTTTTGTAGTCTTTATGGATTTTGGCCGTGTTCATGGTTTTTGGAGGAGCTTATGGTACAGTATTCCACCAACAGGATAAGGCTACTGAATGTGCTGTCTGCAAAAGAGCTCATGTAATAGGAACCAACCCAACAGGTCTGTCACAAAGTAGTGTGACAAAACCTCTCTAAATAAAATGCCAACCAGGGGCAGAGCTATGCTTGGAGAATAGACATCAGAAGAATGTTTTACGTAAAACACACGTGGGTGTTGAAAAGAGGAAAGTTTCCCAGCAGTAAATATAAAAAAAGTCTAGGCAAATCCTCATTTTCAAAACTTGCATATTGAAAACATGAAAACTATTTTATTCAAGTAATTTCTTCAAAAAAGCATGTATGCTCTAACTGAATTAGTCTACTAGTCAATTAAAGGCAATTCAAGCTGCCTTTAAATTTTTTCATAGAAAGGAGAGATGTTTCTTAAATAAACAGTGTTATGTAAAACTGTTTAATAATAAAAAGAGAGAGAGAGAGAACCGAATGAAGACCGCCAAATGGTTATCCCAAGCAGGAGTATGCTTGCACCTGTGGTCTTACACTCATTCAAAATAGATGTTGGATTTAGGATTATGAAACTAAGTTTCTATTACTTGAGCTCTAGCAAAATATGTTTCTGTAGCCTCAACTAGTATAATGTCTTCCTTGTCCAAATCCAGAATGACTATACTGATAGCCTCCATGTTGGAAGTGCTGTTCAAACTGGCCCCCTTGGTGATAAGTCTGGCTTCCTCTTCCTCCCCAGCCTCCTCCCTGGCCTCCACGTCCACCCCGGCCTCCTCGACCACCTCTGCCCCCACGACCACTGCCTCGATCCCCATGGTGCCCACCATCTTGGTATCTATTGTCCTGCTGGTATCCACTGCCCTGGTAACCACTCCCTGTATATGAGGATGTTTGGAAACCGCCATAGCCACCACCTTGATAGCCTCCACTGTGGCCACCGTGATAGCCTCCAGGCTGGAAACCAGAATCTCGATAACCACTATCTTGGTAGCCACCTCCACTCCCACTCCCTCCATCTGTCCAGCCTCCTTGATGTTTATTTCCTCGTCCTCCCCCTCGGCCTCCGTGGTCATAGCTACCACGGGCACCTCTCCCTCCTTGTTCATGACCTCCTCGTCCTCCATATGAGGAATATTCATAACCACCTCTCCCTCCTCCTCGGCCTCCTGCTTGCTGCTGGGGCCCATCTTGTCTTTTCTGCCACGGTGGCATCTCTGGGGGTGGAGGTTCAATTTCATTGGGTCTACCACCTCTGTCAGGTACCCTGCCCATCAACACCTATGGGATAAGAAAGATATTTTAAATATCTCATTTTACAGAGAAATGCAGGTGAAAGGAAAATCAAAACTACTTTAGTTACCTTATTGATGGCACAGGCAGTCTTTTCTCTTATAGAACCACTGCTTGTTCTTAAGATCTTTGACAAGTCTTGTCTGGCGGCCAAAAGATGAGCAATGGAAATAGTACCTTTGGGAGATAAAACTGAACGCTTTGGCTGGTAAACCTTAGCTAGTTTTTCTGTCTGACTCTGTTGAAACAAAAGTGTTCAAAGACAAATGTTACTATTCAGAATGGTGTAGGAAAAACCACAACTAAAAAGGTTAAAGATCCGATAAGGAGTTTACTGGGTTCCAAACGGTAGGAAAAGTTTTCAGCTCCATACTGTTCTATGTACTTAAGAACTATCAGGTACAAATACAGCTGCCGGATGCTGACACAGGAGGGAATGGAGGTGGGACTGGAGTGACGTGGAGGTTTTCCTCTTAGGTGTTTAGGGACTGTGTCTACAAACATTTCAGTGTACCTTAGCTCTGTCAGACCAGCCAAACGACTGTACAGTGACATCCAAACGTTTGATTAGCAGCTTCCTCCGGACTTCGTACTCATTGGCTATGGCTTGGTTAATGGCTTCTATCTTTTCCTGGAGCAAAATTAAAACAACCAATTAGAATTTACACATGTGCTTGATCCCCTGTTCCTAAAGCAGAGACTGTTGCTGCTTTCACAAGTGACTCCCCAGCATTCACCACACACGGTCCTTCCCACTTGCTAATGTATGAACAGTTGGTGAAGTGACAAGACAGAAAAGTTAATCTCAAAACAATATATGTGGAGTAAAATATTCTTGTACAGCTTTCCCATAATTCACTGCATGAAGTTAGTTCAGCTCAGTCAGGTTTGGTTTGGATCCATCTGGGAATTAGAAAAATGCTTCATTCATACTGAACTTCAACTTATTTAATAAGTGCATGAAATACTTACAAGTTATGAGATAGGTACTTGGAAACATACACAAATAAAATTATTCTCCATAAATCTGGAGATTCCCCCCGAATGATCTTAAGATCCCGTGTAGCAAACCGCTTATCAAGAAATATAATTTTAAGTCAGGTGTAATCACAGCACTTGGAAGGCCTAGGCAAGAGAACCGCCGCAGCCTGAGGTCAACCTGGGCTCTGAGTGCTGACATGAAGGATGGTTCCTTAGGAAGTTGACTCAGGAGGGTCATGACTCACCCAGTGGGCTGGTCCCATCGGTTTCTTCAGTAACGGCTTTCCCACATGATTAGGTGGAACTTTTGCTAATGTTTCCTTTAACTGACACAAAAACAAATGAATGAATAAAAAAAAATCTAAAAGTAATATGTATCTTCATTTTCCCAATTCCCATCATATCTTGCCATCAAAAGAAGACTCCTGACGGAGGCAAAAGTGGAGGCGGTTTTGAAACATAAATGTAAAGACCCGTGAGATAAGACACTGGCTTGTCCCGCTCCTCCGTGACTAGAGAAGCATGGATCCTTCACTGGACCTGGAACTGTGCCTGACACCAGGGGGCACTGAATGAGCATTAGCTGAATGGATGGATGAACACAGAGCATACAGACTACAGATACACTGCCGTGCCCCACGGCCTTCACCCCACATGAAAAGGGGTCCAGAAGATATTCAGACAAGAGATAACTTTATATCACAAATATTATTCTCTTTACTCATCCATTTCATAAATTAAAATTGCTTGTTCCTAATAATCTATATAAATAAATAAATAAAAGTGTTCCGCTGGTAATGTGTGGCATAAAAATGATTCTGTTTTCATACACTAGATTATGGTAGTAACCAGCAAATTTAGTTTGCTAGTTGGAATATACAGACCCAAAGCAACTGGATTAGAAAACAGAACTTATTAATGCCCTTTTCTGTCCAGTCAGTAGGGGGAAGCATAATAATAATAATGATAAAAACTGTAAAAATTGCCTCAGAGTTCAATCATTTTATAAAGTTAAGAATCTTAATTATTTTTACATTATATCTATCTTACTTTAGCTTTCAAAACAAAGTATTAAGCTTCGTTTTTGAAAAAGAAACATGTCAATGTTTAGAAATAGCAAAACAAAAGCCCAGTAATATATTAATTTCTCTTTAAGGTATCTAGGATTTAAAACCCAAAACTCATTTATTAACATTCCTTATTAATACGTACATTAGGTTCCCATTAAGAGATATTAACTTAATGTTTCATTTCAAGCAAACGTAGGACTATGCCTTTAATACGCTACAATCGGTACTAAAGGTCTTACTTTTTTTTCAATCCCGCTGAAGAATTGGAACATAGTTATATTGGCTGGAGGTTTGGACATTCCTAGAGCAATACATATGCCTTTCAACTCTTGAAAGACCTCACTACCGCCTCCTTCTTGAGCTTTTTTTGGAGGAGCATTCACACAGAGCATTCTGGCAGCTTCTAGTTCTGAGATGAGGTATGCTGAAGTAAACAAAATAAGATTTCAGAATAAGATACTATAGTTAATAGCCATAAGTCTGGAGTCACAACTCTATAGACCTAATGATACGTAACTTTTAAAGCTGCAAGAATGGACACAAGAAATGAAAATCACTTTTACCTGCTATTGACATAACAGATACACTGCTTATGCAATCAGGTTATGTACTATTCACAGGTTAATCAAAATTAGTCAATACTTTGAAACCAGAGACCAAGGTTGATCACACCCAAAGATCTGGATTCTTGCATTCGACCATGCTGCCTCCAGAACAGGGTTGGCATCTGTTAAAAATTTTGCATAAGGTGCCTGGTGGCCAATTTCCAGTGATTTTTCCCTTTGAACCACTTGTAAGCACAAGGACACAACCAGCCTGTCCTCTTTGACAATTAGTCTGTCTAGAAGTGGTATGAGGCATTTTCAGTAACTGTGAAGGCACTGAACTTTCTAAAGGCCCTCTCTCATTTCTTGAATAGCCCCATGTTGCCTGCTGGGTGGTCAAAGAAAGTGCTTCCATCTTTCTCCTTCCCCACCTGCCTTTCTCTCCACATTCCTCACTTTGTCCCTCCCCACAAAACGAAACTTTCAAAGCACCTCTGCTTTTCAGTATGTGCACACCAAGGCACACGTGTGGAGTGCAGAGGACAACTTGTAGGAGTTAGTTCTGAGCTACGTGGGTCTGGGAGTCTGAACTCAGATGTTTAGTCTTGATGGGAAGAGCCTCTACCCTCAGAGCCATCCTTTTGGGCTCTGAAGTCACTTTTTTTCAGTATTCCCTTTGTGTTAAACGTCCCCTTTTGAGCTGTTTTAGCCTGGTATAACGAGGGACAGGTTCTCAGGTAATTCAGCAAGTCTAACTAAATATTCAATGACATTCCTGTAACTGTCCCAAGGACACTTCATCTAAACCAATGGTTCTCAGCCTTCTCAATGCTGTGACACTCAGTAAATACAGTTCCTCATGTTGTGGTGACCCTCAACCATAAAAATAATTTTCACTGCTACTTCATAACTGTAATTTTGGTACCGTTATGAATCATGGTGTAAATATCTGAAACGCAGATGGTCTTAGAGATCCCTGTGAAAGGGCCGTTCAACTTCGAGAAGGGTTGAGACCCACAGATTGAGAACCAGAGGATTTCTGAATATTCAGCAGAGTCAGCATCTCCTCTCTTGGGAGATGTTTTCTAGGTTTTCTGATTCTTTCAGAAACACCAAAGTATGATCAGCTTGAAAATCTCACTTGCTATCTTCAGGGAAAAAAACCTCAGACCAAGGGGGTCATGATTTTGGCCAGTCATGTCTGAGAAGCCACCAATTCCTGTTCTGAAGTGAGAAATGCAGCTAAGTTTCTGCAGAGGTCATTCCATATGGCTTTAATAATTCTTGGCATGTTCCATGGAGCAAGCTGTACTTGGGTGTTAGACAATGAAAACAGTAAAACCTTGTGGTAATGAAAATAACGAATGCCATTGTAAACAGGGTTTTACCAGTGTCCTGTCACACTTCTCTTACATGTCTATGGCTGCTTTCCCGCCATAACACAAGAGTTGGGTAGTTGCCACTGAGACCTCAAAGTCTGGTGAGCCAGGAATATTTAGTATCTGGCCCTTTAAGAAAGTTTGCCAACCCATGTTCTAGAAAATCACATACTATATGGTTTAATACACTGGTTGTCTAAATTTGGGATTAGACAGTTCAGTTATTTATGAAACTAGTTCACCAATACAATCACCATGAACAACCTTTAAAGCAACTGACATGTTCAAAGCACTAGAAAGGCACTGGAGACACTATAAGGAAAAACCAACCAACCAACCAACCAACCAACCTAACACAAAAGATGATCTCTGACAATTTAGTTAAAGAGTCAAAATATTTTTCCCCTTCGTCTATTAGGAACTCAACCCTGACTTAGCTATAAATATAAACTGAGAACAATTAAAGGCCAGTGAACAGCCCAAAATCACTACACTCAAAGACTATTCTGTTGTGCTAGTTCAAATGAGATTTGTTTATTTTTTCTCTTAAAGTACAATGTGCTAAAAATTCAGATTAGTGAAGCAGAGTGCTGGAAGAAAGAAAATCCTGGCACTGAGATGAGACAAACTGACACTTGGCAAGATGAGAAATAATCACACTGAGTAGCAATGAGTACATGTATGAAATACTACAATGAAAGAGGTTACAAGCTAGGGTGAATGTTGAGGAAGGCAGCTTGCAGTGGCAAAGGGAAAGCAAAGGGAACAGGTGCGCACATGTGAAGGATGTAAAAAGCCAGTAACCTTTAGCTGCTTTGCTTATTTACAGAGGAGCACGTGATTGTATACTCTTGACAAGCTCTTCCAGTATCAACTCATAAAAATAAAATTTGTAATTGTGACTCTGATTCCAAAATAGTTAGTATAGTCTGCTTAAGAATGGCAAAGGAGTTAAAAGCACTTTTAAAAGATTTACAGTCAATGTGGTTTTCTTAAGTGTCAGAAGGAAAAAGGATGAACTTTGAGCTCTGTGAAGACCTGGCCATCCAGGGTCACTGCCAAGCACTCCGCACAGTGTTTATCTTCCTATGTAGATAACAGAAGTGCCAAACATGGCTGTATAGGCAATGCTACAGAGGAAGAATCGGCTGGATCCGCTGCTGCTGTGCTAGTCACAATTTGAAGGAGACCGAATGAATGCATAGAAACTAGATATAAACAGCAGCATGTCTAAAGCAAGTCCTGACTCTATGTACATATATTCCCAGGAACAAACACTGGACAAAGGGGAAGTTCAATAACTGTAGTTAATTTTAGTGCTTAAGCATAATAGTTGTAACACACTCCTTCCCACCCCCTTAGAAAAAAATATAAAACCCTTAAAACTGGGATTTTAGTATTTTTTTAGGCACCACAGTACAACTACAAAAACAAAAAAAATCTCTGGACTGTGCTCACCAGTTGACCAAGGATGAATCTACCTGAATTTCAGAATGCTACACAGAATCTGAGTTAAGGTTACTAGTTATGCTTATTGAGAAGTTTAAACAAGGCAATACAATTTATGAGTCTACTAACTGTATTTCAGGAAAAGAGACAGTTATTAGCATCTTTTTAAAAGACATGGAAGGAAAGACTTTTCATAAAAAATGACTTCCCATAATGATTGGTAGGTAGAAGAACCATTTAAGCACTAAGTCTTTATACCAGTGGTTCTCAACCTTCCTAATGCTGCGACCTTTAATACAGTTTCTCAATGTTGTGGTGACCTCCATCATAAAATTATTTTTGTTGCTACTTCATAACTGTAATACCATAAAATTATTTTTTTTGCTACTTCATAACTGTAATTTTGGTACTGATATGAATAGTAATATCTAACATGCAGATGGTCTTAGCTTGACCCCCAAGGGGGTCATGACCCACAGGCTGAGAACCACTTCTTTATACTTATAAACAAAACCAAACCCCATTTACCAATCCAAAGAAACACTGGCAAAACAAAACACTTTTACATTACCATATAAGGACTGCTTCTCCCCTAAAGCAGAGTCTTCCTACAGAGTCTCTACACTGTCTTGCCTATCGACTTAAATGTACCTTCTGGTCTAGAACCCAAGTTTTTGGTGACACTCTGGCATGATATTCCAGCACCTCCACTGATCACAGCAAGAGAGGCTCAACGCTAGAGGAGCACCAAAGCAGAAGCCACAAAAGAGCGTCAGTTATCAAAATAATGTGCCATCGGTATGCATGCATCCACCAGCTCCTGGCTGGAAATGTAGTTAAGTCTTCTTTTAAAATGGATAGTATTTGGATTAGTCATAACGAAGCAAAATACAAGAACAACCCATACATTACTCATGGAAAACAGAGAAATAGATAGCTACATTCTAGTAGCCATGAACTTACTGAGCAAAAGGAGGCAGTTCTTCTGAACAAGAAGGCGCTTGGTTACATCCCCAGATGTCAGACAAGGATACGGGCAGTTCATCTCCCCAAGTAGCCCACTCACCTCAAGCTGGAATTCTTCAGCTTCACTTGGACCTTGGGAGGATCAAAATAATTTTACACAAGGCCCTGCTGCTTCCTACTGACATCATAAGATCCCCTCCCACTAAGTTTCTCCTGCCTTAACTCTCTGTGTGTATGATGTGTGTGGGGAGCGCACCTGTAGGGAGGTCAGAAGTTGGTTCTCTCTTCCCACCTTTACTGAGGGTTGCAAGGACCAAACTCAGGTCACCAGGCTTGCATGGCAACCGCTTTCCCTGCTGAGCCACACTTCAGCCTTACCTGAGAGTTTTTAATGGCTCCTACTTTATACTCCATCAGTTTTTCTGTCTGCTTTTAAAGATTCTTCCCAACTGCTCGGGTTTGGCCTGTCCAGTACATCCAATCATAACTATCTATACATCATTTCCACAAATACCGGCTCCACTGGGCCATGCCCGTCTCCTCACTGTCCCGGGAAAGCCGGCCATCTTATTTCTACTTTTGAGTCTTTATTCAAGCTATACTGACAGGTGACTACACTCTTCTCCACTAGCAAATCTCTCTCATCCATCAAAACCCAGTGGGCTTTTCCTCCCCGAGGCCTTCCCTAAGCGCTCTTGTGCTCACCGATTTCTTCCCCCCTTGTGAACCACAAAGGCGAGAGTTTAATTACTACAACAACCACCAGCTGTTTCTCTCGTATTTAGTATTCCCAGTTAAGTGAAACCAGAAGGTAGCAAACATGACTTACAACTCAGTTTTCAATAACCTGCAAAAAAATTTTTTTTTAATTTTTTTTTGAGGTTTAATGAGTAAGTCAAGGGTCTTCATTAGTTTGATTGTTCTCTACTCAGTATCACACATGGATAGAAATTAATAAGCCTTGGAGTCATTTTCAAATTCCAACTTTATTTTCTCATCTGCAAAACTTGGACTGTATTAGCATGTTTAGCAAACGGTGCCTTGTCAACCCTAAGGCTCCACAGACCTCAGTTAGAGGAAGCCGGGAGATGAGGAAGTAGGAGAGCATCATCAGTATTTTGTCAGCTGTGATCAAATCACCCCAGAATTCCACGAGGCTCTTTTGCGGACAACTGGGGAGGTGAGGAAGAGTTATGCTAAAGGTATCTTCCCTCTACATGAGCAGAGTAACCACACTTATCTCTTTAATGTGTAGGTTTCTATACGATCCCAGTTAAAGACATATTATATAGTATTGTCATTAGTGTCTACAATTTCTGACATAGTAAGTGTAGTTTGTAATTATTGAAGTATTTAAAAAAAAACTCCAGCTTCCTCAATTTCTTCTAGATTGAATCCTGGTTACATGATCCCAGGTAGTGTACTTAACTTCTTTAGGCTTTTGTCATTGAATGTATAGGAGTAATAAAATCTAACTCACAGAACTGCCCTGAGGTCTAAATGAGGTCTTAATGTGCATAGTGCTTTGGACACAAGGAATAATAAATATAAAGTCTACTATTATGATACTAGATTTTATTAACTGAATTGGTCAGATCTGGCTAGACCCAAGTGGTTTACTACCCCATCAGCACATCTGCTGGGGTACTGGGTTAAATTCCCAACATATACACACATTCTCTCTTCCTCCACCCCTCAATACAAATGAACGCAACTAACTTGTACATATTAAATATACTAATAATATACTAACAAGTTCATAATCCCAGCACTTGGGAGGCTGATGTAAAATTTCCTCAAACCAGCCTGAGCTATGAGTTAGAGGCAGCCTGAGTCATACACCAAGATTCTGTGTTTCAAGACATACACCAGCAAGCTCCTCAGAATGGGATTATGTGGTATTATGATGTATTGTCCTGAGGAAAAACTAACAAGCAGGCATTCTTTATTTTATTATTTATTTATTTATAGCATTAAAAAAAAATGTTTCTTCTCTCATATAATACATTCTTATTTACTATCTGTTAGAGCTTTACCTATGGCAAGAGGAAAGGCAGAGTATCAGGTTCCAAGCTCATCCAGAGCTAACAAACTAGTGGTAGATGTCAAGAAAACTGACACATATAATCTTGGGGTGCTGCACCTGTTTGCGATGTAACGAATGGTGGATTCCAATGTGGCCTGATGGAGCGTCCCCACTCTTCCCAAGCACAGCAGAATTAAAATGTACACATTTTACATACTGTACGTGGTTGTGGGTCTGGAATCTGGCAGACCTAAAAGGGAAATACCCCAAATTCTACTAGTCACCAATCTAGGATCTCAGAATTCATGTTTTACAAAATACAGAAAACATAGCCCATGCCTGTAATCCCAGCACTCAGCATGTTGAGGCAGAAAGATGGGTCCAAGACCCATCTATGCTACATAATGAGCCCTGTTAAAAAACAAAATAAAGCAAAACAAAAACATGGAAAGCACATATATTCCATATTTACACTTTCTATTTTTCTCTATTTAGGTAAAAGGGTCTTTTCAGCCTCTGGGTATTTTTATTGTTGTAGTCTTACATTTAGAGTTACTTTAGCCTTGAAAACAACAACAACAACAACATTAAAGAATATTGCATGTGCATGTTTGTGAGCGCACACGAATGTACTGGGGAGCAAAGGGCCTTGACATGTTTCTTTCTGGTTACAAAAACATTTAAAAACTCTAGCTTTGATATTAATAATGTTCTGTTCACAATACCCTAGTTTTATGTTTTAAAAAGTGAAGGCTTACTTACTGTTAGTTGCTTGCACATTTTCTTCTAGTTTACAGAGTACTCTTAATTCTGATACCAGCCAAGCACAGAGTTTGGTAAACTCGGGGGAAGTGGCTCCAGCAGAGACTGCCTGCAATAGTGCGCCATCATCCAACAATGGGCCCTTGTAGCTGGTGAATAAGAAATGGCGTTTCAGAGGAAAATCAACATGTAGTAGGTTGCAGGTAAAATGCATCTATGTGTTGCTTATGTAAAGAAGCAATAATTTAATAAAGTATGAGTATGGACCTTAAGCTTACAAATTAAAAAAAAAAAAGGCACTGTAATGTATCATTAAAAAACTAAGGTCAAGAAGAGGCAGCTGAGTGGTTAAGAGGGTGGGGTTGCTTTTCCAGAGAGGACTTGGGTGTGATTCCCAACACCTACATAGCAGCTCACAACTCTTTGAAACCCCAGTCCCAGGGGATCCCATTTCTTCATCCCTTTTGGCCTCTGTGGACACAAGGCATATTGGTGGTACATATATAACTCATTCACATAAAAAACTTTTAATTTTTTTTTTAAATAAAGAAAAAAGTCAAGCTGGGCATGTTGGAACATGCCTGTAATATCAGCACTGGGGAAAGAGAGAGGGACCTTTGTCTGGAGGCCACAGTGACAATCTACATAGTGAGATTCTTAAAAGAAAAAAAAAATCAAAACAACAAAGAAACCAATCCAAAATAGCAGTGAAACAGTGAATGCATTTCAAAACTTGAAAACACGTGGGGGCTGAGGATGAGGTTCAGCTGGTAGAGTGCTTACCTAGCATACAGGAACCCTGGTCTAGAACCCCAACATTCATAAACTGGGCCTGGCAGCAGACGCTTGTAATCTTAGCACTAAAGAGGTGGAGGCGCGAGGATCAAACGCTTAAAGTCATTTCTGGCTATGCACAGAGTTCAAGACCATCGAGACACCGTCTTAAACAGTGTCCACTTTAAAACAAAGACAAAACAAAAAAATAACCACACCAAAAGCAACTCAAAAAAAAAAAAAAAGCCCACAGTGTCTCCATATTTAATGAACATAATCACATCAAATGTCAACTTTTAAATTAAAGCTCTTTCGCAGAGTCTACGTTCTTACCATATTAAGCATTAAACTCTGGTTAAGTAGTAGATACTTATACTGTAACCATATCAGAAGCAAAACTTATTTTTTCTAGAATGTTTTTCAAAACAAAAAAAATCAATTGGATTTTATTTCAGCGATTTGCTTTAGGAACCTTTCCAAGTAATCATTTGTTTCACAAATATGTTCTTTGATTTGCTGTTGTTGTTTTTCCAGACAGGTTTCTCTTTTGGCTGTCCTGGAATTCACTCGGTAGACCAGGCTGGCCTTGAACACACAGTGATCCGCTTGCCTCTGCTCCAGAATGCTGAGTTTAAAGGCGTGCCCCACCACTGCTGGGTTGATTTTTTTTTTTTTAAAAAGACAGGGTCTCATGCTGCCCAGCATGAGGATTTAACAGTAATCAGGACTAAGTGTTGTGGCACATACATGTAATACCAACTACTCAGGATACTGAAGCAGGGAAATCAAGAGTTCGAATCCGGCCCAGGTAACTTAGCAAAAGCTGTCTCAATCAAGTAATCTTAAATGATATACTGTTGTACTGGTAAAATGACTCAGCAGGTATAGGTGCTTGCCACTAAGGCCTGATGACCTGAATTCAATTCCTGGAACCCACATTGTACAAGAAGAGAATCAACTGCAAACTGTTTCTGACTTTACAGGTATATCATGGCACGTGAACACAAATAAATAAATATTTTTGTTCTGAGACAGGGTCTGTCCATGTAGTCCTGGCTGTCCTGGAACTTGCTGTGTAGAACAGGCTGGCATATAATTCACAGATCTGCCTGCCTCTTCCTCCCTAGTGCTGGGATTAAAGATGTGTACCACCATGCCCAGCATAATTTTTTTTAAATGTAGTTAGGATTATAGTAAGTGAAATATTGAATAAAAACACTGTCATCAAGGACATACATTAAATATGCTTACAATAACATGGTATTTAGAGGTATGTGTATGGTAGAGAAATTACAGTTTGAGATTCCTTTAAAATATACTTATATGCTTACATATGAAATGGATTACAAAAAACTCTCCCACACACAAAAATACATTGTCCTGCAGTTAGATTAAAAGGGGTAACTAAAAGGTGGGGCGGTTGGTTAAGAGGACTTGCTGGTCTTGCAGAGAGCCTGGGTTCCGTCCCCAGGACACACATTGAGCAGCTAACACCTGCATATAACTGGTTATCTGGCTCCTGAGTCTGGCCTCCTCGGGGATTAGGCATGTACATGGTGTATATCGAGGCACACATGTATATACATAAAAAAAACAAAACAAAGCCCAACACATCTTTATCTGAAGAAAAAGCACAAGCATAGAAATTTCTTCTTGTGTTCCACATTCATTTATTAAACAGAAACTACTAATTTCCTACTGTTTGCCAGGTTAGAGATAGAAGAGAGTATACAACTGTAATTTTGTGTGAATTCTTTAAAAGTACACATTAATCAACTAAGAGTGACTTCTAATATCTGAATGAAACCAAACTAAGTTAAAATTTTTAAGCTTTTTGAAAAAAAAATCCCATGGTTTATACTACAATGTGACTCAACTACTTATTTCAGGGAAGTTGTTGCAGGAATAATGAGTTAGAATAAGCCAGACAAGAAAAACATCATTAGGATAAAAGAACAGTAATGGGAAGCAGCTCCACCTATGGCTGCTGGTCAAGCGATCTTTGTCCACACAAGCCCTCTCTTCATGTTCTATTCCTTCAACACTAACCTTAAGTACCACTTCTACAACCTCATTTCCTTTTCAAGCAGAGAGCCTCCTCGGTACCTCCTCTCACTGTATGTGTCACATAGTTATTCTGTGAATCTCTTTCCACGTGAACTTATACCCCAAGGGAAGCTCCACATTGGCACAAAGCAAGTGTCTCTCAAAAAATGTTTATTGAGTAAGCAAATTAGACACTCACTGAAAAGTACCCATTTTGCAGAATATGACATACTTATGGCCTAATGCAGGAACTGAGTTGTCCAAAGTCTGGGTCATTCACAAAGCATGTTTCCAAGAAATGACAATGGTGACTTGTTTAACAAAGAAAAATGGATTAAGTATGCTTCCTTTCTGAACAGCATCTACTAGGACACATCATATGGATTGACTTTAGGAAACTTCAAAATGTCCTTCAATTTTCATATTATGAAAAAGCCTAAGGTTAAGCTTTGATAAAAGACTGTCAGCTGGGCAGTGGTGGTGCAACGCCTTTGATCCCAGCACTAGGGAAGAGAGGCAGGCAGATCACTGTGGTCTACAGAGGGTGGGTTCCAGGACAGCCAGAGTTACAACAGAGAAACACTGTCTCGAAAAACAAATAAACAAAACTACTATTAGCAGGGAATGGGGGCTCACACCTTTAATCCTAGCTTTCAGGTGGCAGAGGTAGGTAGATCTCTGCAAGCCAGATCTACATAACTGAGTTCCAAGACATCCAGGGTTATACTGCGACCCTGTCTCAAAAGCAAAACAAAACAAATAACTAGCTAAATCTGTGCTCATTTCCCCCTGAAGTAATTACCCGTAGGCAAATACTTAATCATGCAGTTTTTTTTGTTTTTAGGTTTTCGTTTTTTTTTCTTCTTGAAGCACTTTTAGTCCAAGTGATTTATGTTCAAGTCTGAGTACTTCGATCTGGGTGACCCAAGTAGATAAGCCTTATTTCCAAACTTCTAAACACCGTGACTTTATGACTGGGTAATTTCCAGAGGAGAGACAAAATGCAAAATAAATAAGTTGATTATTGGAGCGTGAAGACGACCCTAGAATGCCGGGGTTCAACCAAGCTGTACTGGGGTCAGGAGTTACTGTGAGTCCCAAGGCAGGTGGTGAAAGGTTAGGTGCACAGCTGAGCGGGCTAGAGAGACCGCTGCATCGGCCCGACGTGCGCCTTTGGAAGCCTGGGTGCATGCAGAGATGACTGAGCAAAGATGTTTTAGGAGAAGTGGGGTGGGGGTAGAAGCTCAAGGCAGGAGTAGGAAATCTTGGGGGCACGTAGGAAAGCAGAGACAACTTTGGCAAACCCAAAGTGGGGGTAGGGTGGGAGGACGGGAGGCAAGAAGAGAAGCTTGGGGAGTGGGGGTGGTGAGACTCGGAGCCCAGACAATGACACGCATGACTGACACACGCTGCGGGTAGCCGGGCCGTAGGGAGCACCAGGGAGGACGAGGGGCGTCGGAGCCCAGTCGGCAGGGCCGGCGTGGACGTGGCAAGAGGGTACCGGGGCCAGCGGGAGGCTACAGCGGGAGTCAGGGTGCGGCGTGGAGAGGCAGGTGGCTCCGACTGGGGCGCCCGAGGAGTTCCCGGGACTCCAGCAGAATGGACTTGGAGAAACTCATGACCCCGCGGTCTTACCCTAGATCTTCCAACGACTCCAAGATGTCAGTCTCCATGAGGTCACACTCCATGCTACTGTGGTATTCAAATTTCCGAGTCGTCAGGCTGCCCTCTCGCCGGCAACGCGTACACTCGCGCATGCGCTCCTTCCCCGGAACTTCCAAGTCGACAGCTGGCGCCTCAGTCTCTGTATTGCGCATGTCCCGAGCCTGCGCAAGCAGTTTGGTTCCGCCTACTGCTCCGCCTCACCCGCTGAAAAATGGCCGGGATTACGCATGCGCACTATGGAATACTGAAGCTCGCTGCCCTAAGAAGGGCAGGAAGGCTAGCGGCGTGGCAGCTGAACTCCGGGACCCGGCCAAGGGACGCGGAGCACCTGAAATACGCATGTGCACATCTTTGGGCGAGGCGGGAGCAGGAATAACTCGAAGCGGGTGGAGCCGGAGTTATTAAGGATCAGCTGTGGAGTTTAGGGGGTCACTATGGAAGGGCAAATTTGTGTGGTCCTAACACAGCCTAGAACAAGGGGTAAATGAGCCAAGAACAGTGAATGGCAGATTAATTGCCATTTGATTTTCTTCGGAGCAGTATCTGAGTTTCAGGGTCAGAGAGCTTTCCCTTGGTAGGCATGCATTTGAAAGTTGTGTCTTTTCCCCAGAAAAGTTTTTCTTCCTGGTCCTCTCGAGTTTACCCCAGACATCCATACAAAATATAATAGGGTATATTTGATTACATTCACTTTGGATAATGGATCAACTTTTTGTCTTTGTTTTTTAAATACAGGGTCTTAAAAGATAGCCTTGGCTTGTCTGGAACTCAGTATGCAGACAATTTGTAGACCATTATGTGAACTCACAGAGATTCACTTGCTTTTTATCCTTTCCAGTGCTGAGATTAAAGGTGTCTGCCACCATGCTCGGCTTTGTCATTGCTTTGGCCATACATGCTTGGGTGTAGCTTTCAGTGATGATTTAGGGAAGGCAGTTATGTGCTTAAGAACTGTTAAAAAATGAGAAAAACTCTTTCATTAGAAAACTTATTTATCCATAAATTGGTAGGTGTAGCAGGACACTTTGAAGAAGTTTTTTGACACGTGCAGCTTTCCTTGTGATTGCATGCTGCTTGGACTTCTGGAAACACTGCTTAGAATATAAAGGAGAACGGAGTGGGTGGCAGTTGACAGTTGGTGGGTTGGTTTACTGGATGCTAGTTCAGCTCTCTATTAGCTCTCTTTCTCTAAGCCAAAGACAGCTAAAAAGGGCTGTGAATATTTCTCTCTTTAAAGGCTGCTACAAGGGCAGTGAGTAGTTATTTCTTTGTAACAAATACAGGAGAGTTCCATGGGCTGGTAGACTCTTCTATATGCTGAGCCTTTAACTGCTCCTCTACCATCTGTTCAAGTGCCTGCATTTATTTTTCTTTTGTTAAGGGCCACTACTCTCTCCACACAGGTTTGTTAGTTAGCCATTTTAAGGGTAGGGCAGTTTGTATAGTTTCGGCAGTGGTCCCCTGTATAAATTTGGAAACTCAGTACCTGTTGTGACTGAGTTTTGGACAACCTGTACATCACCCTTATTAGGAGCATCTTCCCTCTGAGACCTTATCTTATGTACCGTTTCTAGGATTGAAGTGATATTAATCTGAGTTCCCCATTATTGCAATAAATCTCTTCCCCCTAGCTATGTCATCCACATAAGGCCTTTTTGCCCTCTGGTCCCATACGTGTAATCCATTTTATACTTTGTTTTACATGCGATAATTTTCCAATCCCTACAAACGGTGTGGATCTTCCTGAAGGGGCCAGTTTGAATTCAATGACTGTTGGGAAATTATTGTTACTTCTGCACATGTATCTGTTGTGGGATATTTTATAGATATGGGATCATATTCCTGTATGCTGCCTTGCAGCATGTAAAGGATTTGCTTCCTACCTGTTAAACAATGGAGTAACCACCCAGATCTCCATATGAACAGGCCATTTGTTTAAGGTTAGGTTCCATTCATTTGTATATTGAAGGTCTGGGTGGAGTCAGGAAGGAGTTTTGAACGTAAAAAATGACTTAGGGCTGGGGCAGAGAGAAAGAGGGAGAACCAGGAGGAGCACGATGTGAAGAGGCATGGAGCTCTGCCTAAGCCGCCTGGGCATTGGACCCCTGAGATTTCTCATGGATCATGATTAATATATCAACAATGATTTAATAAAGAACTTTGAAAAAAAATCAACTATGGACTTTTATTAACATGTATTCACCACTGATTTGCATTTTTAATTTTAGCCTCTTATCATTAATGAATGTCTGACAGAACACCTGTTTCCCAGTGCTTCCAAACCTGCCCACCCCACAAGGGTGGCTTTTCTTTTGATATAAGGAAACAATAACAGCTGCTCAGTCCTATCCCTTGTGTTAAACTGCAGGTCTCTTGTTACATAGGCCATGATTTTAATTTCTCCTTTGAAATCTCCATCTATAATTCCAGGGTGTACAATGAATCCCTCTAAAGTCAGACTGCTTCTACCTAGGATCATTCCTACTGTCCTGGGGAAAGGGGACCATAAACTTCAGTATCATTTTACAGCATTGAACGCTTGGGATAGGGTAAGCTCTCTGTCTATGCCAGATCTAGTGCAGCACTGTCCTCAGTAGCATGCATCAGAGCATCAGATCTCCAACACCAAGTTTAGGTTTCTCAGTCTACATGCTACCCCAGTACTGACAGGACACAGACAGTTGGTTTTCTCTCCCAGGGCCCAAGCTTGGCCCCTTGCTGCATTTCCTGATGGCTCCACAAGGAGGAATTCTCTGCACAAGTTAAGATGAAATTTCCTCTCATTTGCATTTTTAAGGAAATGGTATGCAACTCAACTGATTCTCATAAGCACCTGAAAAACTTAAATGTGGATGTCTAGGTCACAATATTCATGACACTGCACTGGCATTTTTAGAGTTGAGTTTTACAATCTATATTGGTTGAAACTGCCTCAGATATCTTCATGATGAATCCTTCAAAATGTATTGGTTATTTGTGTGTGTGCATTTTTATATTGGTTACACTGAATGTTCTAATCAGTTTTCTCCTGCAGTGAACATGCACAGCACCCTACATCTTTCCCGTTACACTGAAGTGCACACAAAAGCAGCAATAACAATGATTGTTAGTTGACATGAAAAACTCTTTTTCCTTTCTCATAACTAGAGTTTTTTTTTTTTCTCCTGAAAAACATAAAGTGACTTTTTGCAGAGGGAAAATAAATATATAACAATGAATTATGCTTTGGGCACTTGGATCATTCTTGAAGTCAGTCATGTTTATTTAAAACTTGGCTATTCTGGTAGGATGATTTCTTCTTTGCTGTCCTAGGTCTCCTATTAACAACTTTGTCCTGTGATGCTTTATGGCTTTGGGGGGGCTTTGAGTCGTCAAGGAGACAGCCCCGTGTTCTGAAATCTGCCACCAGACTCCATGGAAGTCCAGGCATTGTGATGGAGATGATGCTGTTCGGCAGTGTACTAGAAACAGAAGTCAATTAAAGTAGAATAAGGCCTTCACATCCCAGCCTTGGGAGAGACAAGCAGGGGCTAATTTTGAATGTCCTCAGCACATCTCAGTTTCCAATTCTTGGAATGAATTATACTTCATTTTCCATTGTTACCACAATAGGATCATTGTTTACTAACACAATAAAGGTAAAGTGAGAACATATTTTAAGCAGAAACCAATGATATTTGAGAATTGCAGTGTGGAATGGATTATTTAAAAAGCGGGTTAAGTCACATAAATTTAGCTTTGAAGAGAAACTTGGAAGGTTATTCTAGACGAACGTTTTTAACCACATTGAGAGGGAGCTGAAGCCTCCCCTACTCCAGGGTATTTGTTGTATTTAATAGTGAACTTTTTTCTTCTGTGGACTTTAGAACACCAGCTCTTTGCATGGAAGAAACCAGAGTCAGTGATCTCCGGGGATCAAGTCTCTGCTGTGACTGACATTATTAGCATAGACTGTGTTGAATTATCCACAGTCCTGTGGTTTTCAAACTTTGGTATACATCTGAATTACATAGGGGATTTGAAAAACACAGATTTCCTTGTTAAAGTATTAGTTATTAATACGATGGTGATATATTAATAACGAGCCTTGACAACTCTCAGGGATCCAATTCCCGGGTGGTTTAGGCAGAAAGCTTAGGCCATCTTCTCATGGTCTCCTCACACCGCTCTCCTCATGGTTCAGCCTGCTCATCTCTGCTCATCGGCTCCTCTCTCTCTTCATCCCCTAGATGCTTTATTCATTCAAAACTCCCTCCTCTCTCCACATAAGCCTTCATTATACAAATGAATGGAAGCTAACACTTCTCAAGGTCTGCCAGCAGACATGTCGCCTATCCCAGAGAGTGTCCAAGCTGGAGGTGAGTCAGAGTCTTTTCTCATCACCTGGCTGCAGAACATTGAGGGTGATAGAGAACCTTCATCTGCTTTAAAGTAAACAAATGACCTGTTCATATGGAGATCTGGGGAGCTACTCCATTGTTTTTAGCACAGAGGTGTTAACAGGTATAGGAAGCAAGTCCTTTATATGCTTCAAGGCATCAGGAAGCACCCTTCCCCTATACAGCATGTACACAGGAGTATGATCCCATAACTATAAAATATCCCACAACATTTCCTGTCTTCTCCCTGCCCAGGTTCTGGTTCAGTAGATCTGGGTTGAAGCCCAAGAAGTTACATATCTAGTGACTCCCAACTCTCTGGTAATAGCTGATGCTTCAGTCTGGCAACTTTAATTTGAAACTATGGAGTTACAGAAAAATACCAGGTTCATCAAACAAGATCATGTGATGAGTTTTGGACAGGTAGAAATATTTTGAAACACTCAAAATAATCTGTCAAATGAATAACTGGATAAAAGAATGGAGTTGAGTGGAGAGGTCTGAGATGGAGATGTGAATGTGGGTATTTCCTATATACAGGACTTGAAGTTGGAATGTGAAAGGTATTATGGGAAGAGAGAAAACAGGGAGGAAATGAGGGCTGATGAGATGAGTCAGTGTGTAAAGGTGTTTATTGCCAAGCTTGATGACCTGAGTTCCATCCCCTGGAACTTCTTCTACCCACATGGTAGAAAGAGAGAAATGACACCCTCAGATTGTCCTCTGACCTCCACATACATGTCACAACGAGTACTATTGTTATCAGTTTCCCCAAGACTGAAACATTCCATTCTGCAGGGATGCTCTTTAAGATGAGAAGTAGACAACTCAAAATAGTTCAGAAAGTCCCTGAAACTAACCAGATTCACTAGGCTCCTTATATATAACGAATACTGAGATCCACTCTCAGATAAGCCAAGCTGGAAAGAAGACTGAGCCACCAGATGTCTGGAAGAAGTAGTGACGAGCCAAACTACCAAGAAGGAACCAGTCAAGCTACCTAGGAAAGGCTCAGGACAACTGAGATACCTATAAGGATACTTTCCAACCCCTTTAGCCGCCTTCAGCCGTACAGTTTCTAGATCTTGTGAGTTGTCACTCATGCTGCTGTAGGTTTTGGAGATGCAGTTGTCTTTGACTCATTTCTGCTCCTGCAAGTAACCCCTAATTCATACTCCTGTAAGTAACCTGAATAAAACTCATTGGTTCACCAAATTGGATTTCGTGGCATCTGTACTTTGGTCTTTTGCCGGATCCCTGTCTGGGGTAAGTGGTCTTCTCAGGAAAAGTCTGACATACAACATATACATACAAATAAACAAATAACTGCAATAAAAAAGAAAGGAAAAAGAAAAATACCTCAATAAACTTTCATGCTTGTGGTAACAGAAATGGTGGAACCACAAAGGAGATTGTGAAGAGAAAGACACAGGGAAGGAAACCAGCAGAGAGTTGCAGTATGTTAGCTAAGAGTAGAAATTTCTAGAATGTGTCATAGGTCTAATAGTGATAGGAGATAGAAGTGACAGATAGGGACATTTTCATATTCTGTATTATAAAGGTCATTCTTGTATTCAATATTGTAAAAAGGAATCTGTGTATACACATTGTTAATAGCTTAATATGTCCACATTGCTAATGGTTTGTTCTTAATTAAACACTTGTATCTGTTATTTTTCTGTGTGGTATGAAAACACCATGACAGAAGCAACTTAATGGAGAAAAGTTTTATTTTGGCTCACAGTTCCAGGGTACAGTCCATCACATGATGTGGAAGTTTACTTTTAGTTATGTATAAAATAATTGTTTTGTGCACTATTGGGAAAAGGGCTGCCTAGGTCTTGGCATTTTGTATTGTCTGTAGGTGTTGGATTTATGTGGGGGATGTCTGATTGCTTATGATCTGCATGTGCTATTAGTAGAACACCTAAGGAGTTCTGTATCATAAAAACACTTGAGCTCAGACACTTGGGGATCCACTGTCCAGTATGGCACTGGCCATGATAGTGGTTCCTTCTGGTTGACAGTGGTTTCATGTATGACTATGACCCTGTCTATTCTTTGCTAAGCCACCACCATAGGTGTTCTACTGTAATCATGTTGGGAAGTCATGGCAGCAGGACCCTGAGGGAGATAGTTACATTGTGTCCACAGTCAGGAAACGGAGAATGATGAAAGTACTCAGACCATTTTCTTCGTCTTACAGTCAAGAAATGGTACCATCCACAGTGAGTGGTTCTTCCTACCTCTATTAATCTAATCAATATGCGCACAGGCATGATGTTTGGCCTATTTGCCAGGTGAATCTAGATCTCATGAAATTGACACCTGGGATAAACAAACTTGGTGTAATACAAGGTTGGTACCAACGGACACTTACTAGACTCAGCATTTCAAGAGTGCCTGAGCCCGAACACCCACAGAATGAAGAATGAGTGCAAGCAGTAGTAATGAGAGAAGTCAGAAGCCTCTGAATGTGGCTATCTGCACAGACAAGGAAGACTGAATTTTGAGGTGGTTGACTGTTTTTGTCCTCAGCCCAGTTTCCCTGTGTTATCTGCTGGCTACAGGTGAAATAGAAAGCCATTTCCTAGGGCCTTAGCCCTCTCCCTTATCAGATTTCTGGCTCTCTAAATAAAGTGCAGCTTAAGGATTCCATTCTTGTCTCTGCTCATTGACTTCCATAGTAACAGTTAGCATTAGCTGGTGTTCCAGTCACAATGGGGCAAAGATATTTTGAAATGCCCAATCAATTTGGCCACACAGAGTCATTGATAACCTTAGGAAGAGCTGTTTCAGCTCCTACCAGTGCAGGCTAAAGTAATATTGAAATGCATTATGGTTCACTAAAGGCTGAAAATAAGGCTGAGGCTGCTGATCATACCTTTCTCTCCCTCTCTCTCTCTCTCTCTCTCTCTGGTATGCATGTATGCACATGAACATACAATGAGGTAAGAAGATAGCCTCTGAGGTTGACCTTCACCTTCCACCTTGCTTGAGACAGGACTTCTTCAGTGCTGCTGGCCCATGAACTCTGGAAAGACTCCTGTCTCAAACCTCTCAGTGGGAGTGCTGGCATCACACATGCCTGTGCTATCATGTTCAGATTTAGTACTGGTTCTGGGGAATTAAGCTGAGATCCTCATGGTTGCCTTGCACATCCAGCTCTCTACCCACTGAAACACTCCTCAGTCCAGAAACCTGGTTCTGATGAAGCAAAGGTGAGAGCAAGAGGCATATTACTAGATGAGTACATGGACTTCAAGATCAAAGAAATTTTATTTATTTTACCTTTGTAATTGCAGCATGTTTACAAGCTAGTAAACAGGACCTGAGAGTGAGGGAGTTTATAAAAACAATGAGAAGAGAAAAACTGATATTTTTTAAAAGTTGTGAGAGAAAGAATCCAAAGTCTTAGTATATGGATGGAAGACTGGAGACTGGAAGAATCTCAAATTCATGTTATAGAGTGATAAAGCAGCTGTGAAAACAGCCCTTGCAATAACTTCAGGAAAATACCACATAATTTAATGATGTTTGGCTTTAGGCCTTCACGTTGAGAAACAAGAGTATTAGAAACCAATGTGAGTTGCTATTAGTTGGTTTTGCAAGGTATTATTAGAAAGACATTAACTCAGAAAAACAACTGTGTGTGCAAACAGGAATGCAAAGCAGAAAATGTTAAAAGAGTGGGGAGAGGGAGTAAAGGTAAGGGAGTGGAAGAAACAGGGCTGTGGGTTGCAGCATCTGCTCAGACCCTTGTCCTCACTCTTCTTTAGAGGCCTAGCTGCTGTGGCCAGACATGTACACATTTCCTGAGGCTGGGCAATGACTCCCAGAACTCTCACCTAACTGCAGGATATGTATTCTCCTTAGAAGTAACATTCTTTGGTAACAGCATTTACTTCATGGAAAAGTCAAATGAGGTCCTCTCATCTCTGGTCACCATTCTCCAGAGTTACCCCTTTTACCCCCTTCACCCCCGGCCCCACCTTATCCAGTACTGACTGATCCCACCTCTTCTTTGATCCTTGTAACCTGTCTCTTAAAAATGTTTTATGTTAAGTTCCATCTAGATAGTTGAGACACTCTAATTAGCAGGGCTTACTGGAGAATGTCTGCAACCTTAGCTGCTTGGGAGACTGATAAAGAAGGATGCGGATTTGAAGGCAGTCTGAGCAACATAGCAGTTAACTACCTCATTTTGTGAAAGTAATAGAAAACCTAGGAATTGTTTCATCAATGCATTTTACAACATTTAATGAAAACTCATCCTATAATATCAAATCTAATGAATATCCAAGGCTCAAAGCATCCTGATGTTCCCCTTGCTAGTGGACTAAACAAGAGGTCAATGATAAATTAGGAGGTGGTATTTAGTATTTGAGACTAACAAAAAGATATCCAGGACTGTAGATGTTGGGCATTGGTAAAGTGTGTGCTTAGCACACAGGAGCCCTGGATTCCATCTCAGCACATTAAAAACAAATAGTTCCAATAACTTGATTGCTTAGCTGTTCCACAATCCTTTTATCAACCAATCTCAAATTATAACAATCTGAAAATTCTCAACATCTGCTTGAAATGTCTTGAATTTATGGAGTTGCATTGAAAAATTAACTGTTACAAAGATTCACAAAAATACTACATTTTTAAGCTTGCAAAGAAATAAAGAAAACAGGAATAGGTCTTCTAAATACAATGCTTTATCAAAATGAAAATTATATGTTATTGTTTGGTGATAGTGATTATCATTGGCTGCCTTCTCCTTGGCTTTTATTAAATTTTTCTTTGTTGTTGTTAAACAAAAAAAAGACCTTTTCTCTCCCATGCCAGTTATTCATGTCTATATCCCCCAAAACAGTGGTAAAATTTCCAAACTAGTAAAATGAATAATGAATATTTTGAATGGTACCGTGGTTCAACATTCTAAAACGTGTACACCACATTGGTATTGTTGCTTACTTAAAGGGAAAGGCAAGGGAGAAACAGCAGATAACGAAGAATTCTCTGCTCTTCTGCCTTCTGCCCAGCAGGAGGGGCATAAATCTGCCTCCTCTCCTCTCCCACCTGAGGACAGAAGCATTTGTCACTGGAGACTGGAGAACTGCACTCCAGTGAGTCTGCACAAATAGATCTTACTGAAAATAACAACTGTCTATGGGAATTTGCTAGTCATTGTGCTTCATTTATATCCCTTAAAGACTCCACCCTCTTTCCTTTGTTTACCACTCCAAAGTTTCTTATTCTTTGTTAATATGACGTAAGTCTCAGTATCTGATTACTTCTTTAGATTCTTTTTTTTTCTCTTTTGGGTTTTTAAGACAGGGTTTCTCTGTTGTAACGCTGGCTGGCCTTGAACTCACAGAGCCCCACCTGCCTCTGCCTCCCAAGTGCTGGGATTAAAGGTGTGCACCACCGCCACCCAGCTACATTCTTAATTTCTTTTCTCTGAAACTTCCGTGCAAACAAAAATATCCCTGTTCTCTCCTGGCTGTTTTCTTTTGTCAATTTGACACAAGCCAGAGGCATTTTGGAAAGGAAACCTCAATCAAGAAAATACTCCAGACTTGCCTGCAGGCCAATGTGATGGAGGTATTTTTTCAATTGAGTTTTCCTCTTCCTATATGACTCTGGTTTTATGTCAAGCTCACAAGAGACTTCTGTCTTTGTTTGCATTCTCTTGCTGTGATTAAAACACCATGACCTATACAACTTATACAAGAAAGAGTTCTTTTGGCCTATGATTCCAGGGCATTAGAGTCCATAATTGCAGATGGGAGGATTAGTGGCTGTAGCTAGAAGCCGAGAGTTTACATTTTGAGCTACAGGCAATGACGTGAGTCTTTACTCTCTCAAAGCCTGACCCCAAATTCACATTTCCTTCAACAGGGTCCTCCCTCCTAAGCTTCCAAAAACAGTGCCACCAACTGGAAACCAAGTATTCAAATGTCTGAGACATCTCATTCAACCACTTGACCACACTGTCTATGGAATTTGTGTGACTTTTATTCTGTTAATTTGAATTCTGTCAGTTTAGTGTACAGTCTTCAGTTACTAACCTGAGAAGGTAAAAGTTCTTTTGCGTAAAGCCAGGCATAGTGAAACATACTTTTAATCTCAACACTAAGGAAGGAGAGGTAGGTATGTCTCTGTGAGTTTAAGGCTAGCCTGACATCAAATTCCAGACCAGTCAGGACTTTATAGTAAAACCCTGTCTCAAACAAAAAAGCTATTTTAGGAAGTGAAATCATTTTTATCCTCTTTTTGCCAACAAAAGTTGTGCCTATATTCTTCTTTTGTGTATAATTCTAGTGAATATTTTTT
The DNA here is from genome assembly GCA_026225945.1 of Cricetomys ansorgei. Classification (NCBI taxonomy): domain Eukaryota; kingdom Metazoa; phylum Chordata; class Mammalia; order Rodentia; family Nesomyidae; genus Cricetomys; species Cricetomys ansorgei. The sequence continues at coordinate 19,117,459 of JAMJFZ010001264.1, read as the reverse complement.
TTTATTCAATGAAGGAGGTTTAGAAGAGGAGAAATACTCTCATAGAGATACTCCCCCACACTGTGTGTGTGTGTGTGTGTGTGTGTGTGTGTGTGTGTGTGTGTATGGACTCAAAGGCTGCCACCACCAAAGCTTACCAAGTCATGGTGATGATACATAAAAGCTGGACTGGAACCTGCTGTGGGACTTGCAGGCAGATCAACAGGCCAGAGTCTTCTCTCCTCAGCAGCCCTTATTGCTTATTTAACCTTGAGGAGAGAAATGCTGTGAATCTGGTTTCAGAGACTTCCTTAAACTTGTGAGTTGTTTATTCCCAAGTCTTAATGAGCTTCTATTTAGAACTTCCCAAATCTTAATGAGCCTCCTTTCAGGACTAAATGTTTGAACTTGGAAGGAGTTCCTATATAACAGGCTATGAAAATAGAAATATAGGGGGAAGGGGCTTGAAAGGATGAGGAGACAAGAAAAGCTTGTGGGGAAACAGAGAAATACCTCATATTTTTGTCATATGTGGAATCTCAAAGTGTGTGTGTGTGCGCGCGCGCGCGCGCGCACGTATACGTAAGACATAAAAGCAGAACGGAGATTATTTGCAGTAGGAAGGGGGTTAGGAGAGCAGAAGATCAAACAGGGTGAAGGGCAAGAAAATGTTATAATATGACTCAATATATTGTATGGCAACTAAAAACTGAATAAAACAACAACAACAACAATGAGAAAGAGAGATCACATCTGCCCTTCCTTTGGGAAGACAGATTACTTGAATATATTCAAGTAATCACATTTAAAAGAGCAGTGATTTATTTTTTTAGATTTATTTATTAGACAATATTTATTAGAATAATATTTATTAGAATCTCAAATAAATTTCCTATGAATAACTCATTCTCTGCAAATATAAATCTGCCCTTGGAAGCAAAATTTAAACAAAGTGAATGTGTGCGTTTGAGTGCAGTGTCAACTCATGCCTAGGTTCAGAGCAGAATGGAGTAGGAAGGGGCTGGATGAGAATTAAGGCATGTCTAGGACAGCAGTTCTCAACCTGTGGGACACACCTCCTTTCGGGGAGGGGTCAGGTCAAATGATCCTTTCACAAGGGTCACCTAAGACCATTTGCATATCAGATATTTATAATTCATAATAGTAGCAAAACTACAGATATGAAGTAGCAGTGAAGGTGATTTTATAGTCGGGATCACACAACATGGGTATTAAAGGGTCACCAAGTTAGGAAGGTTGAGAATGAAAGGACAAGACCAAAGCAGCCAAACTTTAGTCAGGCTTCTAAGAGCACCAAAATTGTGTAGGCCCAAGTCAGGGGCAATGTGACTCAGAACAGTTCCCAAAATTGAAGTAAGAGAAAGAATTTCTGTAAGAAAAACAATTTCTAAGGCAAACAAGATATAGACCTCTGACTAATGGCCTTGGGCTGAGGATCTCCCCCCACCCACATTGACTAAGACCCTAAAGTTTACATTTTCTAGTGCCCGTGACCTTGCTATATGCCGGCACCAATCAGTTTAAAGGTTAATACATCACTATAGACTCATGCCTGATAATCTGTTGCTATGCTCTGTCTTTAAAAAACATATATAAATCATACTCAGAATGTGCTAATTTGTCACTCCCACCTGCCTCACTTGAGGCATCTGTGGGAGCGGACCCCAACGCGTTGGAAATAAACCTCCTGCTTTTGCATCGATCTTGAGTCCTGGTGATTTCTTGGGGGGTCTCCTTCTATCTGCCCCTAAAAAGAACTGCTGCTCTAGAAGCTTTACTTTCAAGCATGGAAAGGATTTCAGGGGTTCAAAATCCTTTCATTTCAAGACAAATTTTTTTATGCCACAGTCACATATTTTGGGGTGATACATTCTGAACCTTTTCAAAAAGGTCCTCTTAATATAAAAATGTGTTAAACTTTACAAATACAGAGCATTATTTCTCTCCTATTCTTTTTTTTTTTCTTTTTGAGACAGGGTTTCTCTGTTGTAACTCTGACAGTCCTAGAACTCACTCTGTAGAACAGGCTGGCCTCGAACTCACAGAGATCTGCCTGCCTCTGCCTCCCAAGTGCTGGGATTAAAGGTGTGTGCCACCACTGCCCCACTTCCTATCTTTTTAGAAATAATCATCATAAAAAAAAATCAGTGAAAAGAGTAATACTCAGGAGCGGGGTGGGGGATGTAGCTCAGTTGCATAGCATCTGTTCAGCATGCATGAGACCCTGAGTTTGATCCTAGGGTTACCAAAACCAACCAACGAACTAACTGCACTCCAGTACTCCCAAATCTCCCCAGATAACCAACAATAATAATGTTTAATCCAAAATGTATGCTGATTCCAAGGGATCTTGGATAACGGAGCTGTGTGATCACGAATTCCCTTGAGGAAGCCTCATCAGAGGCAGGAGTAAACAGGGACATCAATGGTGTCTCTCATTGGTCAAGTCCATGCTGCCTCTTGGAAAGTGGTACACAGGAGGCTGGCAAAGTCTGGAACACATTGGTACTTTAAATGAAAAATGCAATTAACTTGCAATAGCTCTTACTTTCTTGTTTGTACTTTTCTACATTTTGACTTTCAGTCTGTAGTCACTACAACCTTAACAGGTTTTCTCTATTTGACATGTTTTTTGGTCATAAGATGACTTGTCAAGTTGGTTTATTTTAGTATCAGCTGAGGCTTAGGTGTATTTCATTTAGTTATTTATTTTTAACGAAAAAAGATAATTTAGAGAAAGTACATTTTCCCACTCGGTTGTGCACCCATGGAGCTGAGGAAGATAAAAGGTGAGCTGAAATGAAGTAACAAAGTCCCAGAGTCTATGGGAATGGATTATGACAATAAACCCTCCTTCTTTTATCTCCTCTCCTCTTGCTGTTCCGCACTCATCCCTCTCTCCTCTTTCGGTTCTTTGTTCTTATCTCCTTTTCTCCTACTTTTCTTCTTTCCCTCTGCTACAGTGAAAATTGGGCTCCCCTTGGGGTTCCTCGTCTCATTATTAAAATAATTTAAAAGAGCATTTGCATACAAACACAATGACAATTTTACTAAAGTTTGAAAGACAAACTGCATAGCTGTAAAATTCCAGCAGCTTCATTCATTCAGAGAAGAATGGGGGAAATGAAAAAGCCATGCGCTTTACTTTGGCATGGAGGCCAGACAAATGCTTGACAAGTAGCCATATGGTGGGGAGGGAAGCTTTAGAGAAAGAGGAGGAAGCTCCAAATTTTGGGAGGAAAACACAAAAGTGTTAAGGAACGCATGCTTATAAAAAGAGAAAGATAAATGACCTAACTCCATTTAGAGCCAATCAGAGGGTGCATCCCCAAAGAACCAATCAGAGATCACGCCCCAAAGAACAAATCAGAGATGGCGCCCAGAAGAACCAATCAGAGATCGCGCCCCAAAGAACCAATCAGAGATCGCGCCCCAAGAGCTAATCAGAGATGGCGCCCCCTAGCCCACCAATTCCCTCCCGCCAGAACTTGATAGAACAGAACAACACCCAATCCGTAACCAGCTGATTAGAAACGCCTGCCCCTTCCCGTACTGTGATAAAAAGCCCGCCTAATCGGTGCTTGGGGCTTTTCTGTCTGAATGTGCTCTTTTCCTGGGTGCACGCAGAGTCCCTGCTCCAGCTGGAATAAAGGTACTTGCTTTTTGCATGCGGACTTGTGATGGTCTTTGGGGACCTGAATTCTGGGCACAACAAAGAAAGGAATAATAATCCCCTTACATATAAAATCCTTATGTGGATGCAATCCATAAACTTCTACTCTAGGGATGAGGATTTTGGGAAGAAAAAGTTTGGAAGTTAATTATTCCACCCATCTCTTAAACATGGCTTAAGGACAGCCCCCTTCCTAGGGGTGATCCCTTAGCTAAATAAAGTGTTTGACTGTGCCTCGTCTTCCCCTCCCCTCCATTTCCTTCCATTCTTCTCTCTTCCCAGTCCCCTCCAAACCATTGTCTTATTAACATGAAATCCTCCATGCCTCCCCACCACAGTGAACTGAAACACTTTAAAGCTGTGAGCCAAAGTAAGTTTCTCCTCAATTGAGAATACTATTATTTTTTTATTTGTGTGCACGTGCACTCTCTGTGCTATACATTTGTGGGTACTCACTGAGGCCATGAGATGGTGTCTGATACTCTGAGCTGGAGTAAGTCCCGGTCCAAACTTAATGATCCAGAATATATGCTTGCCCCTGGTGGATATGGGCAGGAGATATCCGTGTAGAAGCCGGGAAATACCCAGACAGGAAACATGTAGGCAGGAGATGCCCCGGTAGGAAACACATCAGCATGTTTGCTCACCCCTGATTGGGCCTGATGGAAACACAGAGCATCATGGGATCTGCCATTAAAAAGCCTCAGGAGCTACACTTGGGCCATCGTGGAGGAATCCCCCGGGGACCTCCATGTGGTCCTGGCCAGCTTCCACCATTACTGGCAAGTATTAAAAACTTGCTTAAAATTCAATTGAACGTGGCAATGTTTATTTCTCTACCCCAGTTTGGGATTTACAAGTGACAGGCCACTGTGAGCTGCCCCACATGGGTGATGGGATACAAACTCCGGAAAAGAAGCAAGTGCTAACCGCTGAGCCCTCTCTCTAGCAAGAGCATGGCTTCTTTCTCTTAAGTTGTCTCTTTTAGTTATTTTGTCACAGGGACCAGAAATGTAAGGATTACCCAGGTTTTTATTAATCAGTGCAGCAGGTATCCCACAATGGCCTTGAAGCAGTGTCTTTGATGCTTTGCCAGTAACATCTTCCTGATGATGGCAGATGGCAATTTAATTTTAAGTTGGCCTGGAAAGGGGTATTTTTTTCCCTTGGCTGTGTTGAGGATCCTGGGGAGACAAGCCCCCACAGAATGCTAATTCTGGAAGATTAGATTTCTCATGGAATCTTAATTGGAAGAATTGGGAATAATGACTGTAAGTTGACCAGTGAATAATCTCCACATGGGAAACATCTACATGCAGTTGTCATTAGTGGTATCAAAGTCTCTAGCTTCTTCCAAAGCCGATGGTTCTCATAAATCCAGGCTTTCCCCTGGTGTCTTATCTTGGAGGACTCCTTCTCCCCCTGCTGCCACAAGGTCCCTAAACATTCTTGGAGAACCGCTGTTTTATATTTATGTTTCCTGGAGAACTCTCTGGAGTCAGTAATGGCATCTGTTCCCACGATTTTTAGGACATTAAGTCGAGCTCCTCTCCGTACTGTATGATGTATGGCGGGTGCTGCTTCTTCACTGCATTTTAATCAGTTTCTCTCGTCTCTGCTTTTAGGATAAGTGTTTTTTGCATAGTGACATTGACAAATAGAGGCTCTCATCAGCTGTGTTCATAAATTCATGAGAAAATTAGTTTACAGTTATGAAATAGCACCTTCTATTTTCCTTAGCCAGGTCAATTTCTCTCAAAAGGGGAAGATGGGCCATTTGCTCAGGAAGGGCAGGCTGAGTGGGTCCTGCCATTTGGTAGGGCGTAGGATGACAGTTGGGCTGTGACTGTGTGCGTACTTACTCATTTCCAGATAGGAAGACATTCATTTGTTACGTTGCTCATGCCACATAAAAGCGTTTTAGATAAAAAACAGTTCTGTAGATCAAGCTGTGCTTTGAAGATTGTTCTGTGAGGATTTTATTTCTGAAATGACACTTATGACCTCACATTAAGTGACTTCTTATGTTGTCATTTCACAATAATAAGGAAAAAGTCATGGAAAGAAATGATTTAAGAACATACATTTCGCAGCTGTCAGTGCTCTGCCCAAAGACCACTGCCTGGGCGTTGTGTAGGTTCTGTTTGTTTCCTCCTTTCTGCTCATGTTGTTGTTGTTCTCATTTGTTTTATTTTTGAGACTGGATCTTGCAATGTTTCCTGGGATGGTCTTGAACTTTTTTGATCCATCTACTTTAGCCTTCTGGGTTTTGAGATCACAGGAGTGCACACCAAGCCCAGATTTGCTATGGAGTTTTATATAATGAAGGAATTTTCCAATATCTCTCTTAGAATTTATCTGAGGGTAGTATTTTCCTTCTCTTTCCACAGAGTGAATTTAAGTTAAAAAACAAAAAGGTAATGAGAACTCAGAGTCCAATAAAGTCATGAAGCAGATTAAATAAAGTTTTTCTATTGCAAGTTTTCAATAGCCTTTAAAATGTTATTGTGGATTAGAGTCTCCAGGAGGCAATTATATTATATTGTTCTTTCAAGATGCTCTGATCACAGGTTCATTTTTAACATGTCGTTTTATTGAACTCATGCTTGATCAAACATAGTTGCATGGGTGCTGATTTCCCATGCTTCAGTGGGAAAAACAGGACCTAGAGGAGGAACTGGTGTGTCTGAAACGATGCACATGGAGACTCAGATCTGGGACGGGATTTCCTCAAATCTTCATGATTCTCAACATGATCTCATGGCAGCTTCATTTGGTTATGCTTTCTTACATGAGGACCACCACTGGAGAAGCTCCTCCACACTCTTACGACATATTTTAAAATTTTATCCTGATTAAAAATAAGGATAATTTGTAAAATTTAAATTATCTATTTTTTCTGTGTGTGTGTGTTTTTGTGTGTGTCTGTATATGTAAGGCAGAGGTTAATATTGGCTGCCTCCCTCAATTGCTTTCCGACATATGCATATATATTTATATATGTGTATGTATGTATATATATATGTGTATATATATATGTATATATATATATGTATATATATGTCGGAGAGCAATTGTACAAATATGTACACATGTATGCATGCACACATATACATATATATATGCATATATGTGCATATATACATATATACAAATATATATGTACACACACAAACACACACACACACACACACACACACACACACACATATGAAACAATGTTTTTTTATTGAGCCTGTAGCTTGCTAATTGGCTAGTCTGGCTGGCCCGCAAACCCCCTGTCCTCTGCCACCATCACCTTAGCATTGGAATTTCAGCTGCACATTGGCATTGGTACATCCAGATTTGTGTTTAACATGGCTGCAGGGCATGTGAATTCATACTTGTACGGCAAGCACCTCACTGACTCTTTTGCCCAGCCCTCTATATTTTGTAATAGCATTCTTTGTATCTCTGTACATTTCTTTTAACACTGTGTTGCTTGGTTTTCACATTGCTTTGCTTTGTTTCTTACTTTGCATTTTTTTTGGAGATAGGGGGAGGGTCTTGCTTGAATTCAAACCCTTCCTGACCTGTCCTCCCAAATGATGGGGTCATAGGTATGCACCACTGCCTGGCACACTTTTGTAAATTGTGAGTTTATGTATGACTGTCCGTATCTCCTTGTTCCTACATATTCATGGTGTCCCCCATTATTTTTCCACATACTTACTTTACCACCTTAACCATTCTATGTAGATTTATATTGTTGTGAGACAACACAACTTTTGTTTTTTTGAGACAGAGTTTCTCTGTTGTAACTCTGACTATTCTGGACCTCACTCTGTAGACCAGGCTGCTCTGGAACTCACAGAGATCTGCTTGCCTCTGTCTCCCGAGTGCTGGGATTAAAAACATGTGCCACCACCTCCAGGCCAGAACTTTTTAACAGTAGAATTTTAAAATACAGTTTTACTTTTTATACTTTTTGAGTCCTGGAGATCAAACCTAGGACCTCATGCATGCTGAGTAAGCATTTTGTCCCAGCTTCCATTCTTCATTTTTGCTTTTTAAGCATATGTCACTGTGATGGCTAAGTTTATGTCAACTTGACACAGTCTAGGGTCATCTGAGAGGAGAGCCCAATTAAGAAAATGCCCCATAAGACTGGGCTGTCGGCAAGCCTGTGGAGCATTTCTAAACTAGTGATTGATTGGGAGGGCCCAATCCACAATGGGCTGTGCACCCTTGGGCTGGTGGTCCTGGGTTCTATAAGAAATTAAGCTGAACAAGCCGTGGATGGGGGAACAAGCCAGTAAGCAGCACCCTTCCACGCCTCTGCATCAGCTCCGGTCTCCAGGTTCCTTCCCTGTTTGTGCTCCTGTCCTGACTTCCTTCAGTGATGAACTAAGATGTGGAAATGTAAACCAAATAAACCCCTTCTCCCCAAGTTGCTATTAGTTATGGTGTTTCATCACAGCAAAAGAAACTCTAACTAAGACAAGTTGGTACCAGGACAGTGGGGTAAGGCTGTGACAGATCTGACTATGTTGTTTTGGGGAGGTTTGCGGAAGGACTTTGGAACTTTGGGCTAGAAAAGCCATTGAATGTTGAGAAGGTAGTGTGCTGTTCAGTAGGAGTTTAGACTGTCAGAGTGTTGAAAGCAATGCAGGCATCAGAGACCTGGCTTGTGAAATTTCAGAAGAAAGCAAAGACTCCACAGGGCCGTTTGTGTGAAGAATCTGTGGTGTCTAGTCAGCTGGAGCTGAAGAATTTGGTTGTGATTAACAAGAGGCCAGAACCACTAAGTAAAACCTTTGCTTTGCTGGGATAATGGATGATGGTCCTCTGGGGCTGAAGAATCAACTGTGATTAAGAAGAGGCCCATATTATTGAGGGAAAAATCTTTTGGCAAGTGTTTTTACAGAGTCAGCACATGCAAGCTTTGTTCAGAGGTGGCCAAGACTGTACCTTGTAATGGCAGCCAAACTTGGTCATGTGTTTTTGAAGGCATGAAGGGGTCATGGAGAGCAGCTAAGGCTTAGCACTGTGAGAGGCCAGGAGAGGCCGTTGGTGAAGGTGCAGCTAGAATAGCAGTGGAAGCCCCAGAATTGAAGGGGTCATAGAGAAACGTTGAGACTTTGTACCATGAATGAAGACAGCCCAGGAGAGGCTATTGGTGAAAGTGTGGCCCAGTTGTAGCAGAAAACCCCAGCATTTTGGAGATGCCAGTACCATGGGATGACCACCAAGAACAGCAGCAGCAATGGAGTGGAGCTGGCCCGAGTTTAGAAGACAAGCTGTGCATGTTACACTGGACATACACAGAGGACAGAGCTGGAGAAGTGACCCAAGCCCCTCTGAGGAGCCCAGAAGATCATGAATGAATCCCAGATATTGGACAATGAATTACACTATTAGAGCATGGTTTCATTTTGTTCAGATTATGACTCTGCGGTTCTTCCCTCTTGAACTAAGAAAGTATTTAACTTATTTTTTATTTTATAAGATCCCACGGTTGAAAGAATTTGAATTTTTAAAAGAGATTTTGGATTTTAAAAGAGACATTAGATTTTTATAAAAAAAAAACTGAGCTTTAAAAGTATTTAAATTGATAAAGACTGTGGGATATTTTAAAGTTTGTACTATGTTTTATATTTGTGATATTTATTAATTTGAGATCTTGGAGGTGGACCAGAAAAAAAAAGGAAAGATTATGTCTTAAAATGTATTGTGTGTCAAACTGACAAGGGGTCAATTGTGCTGGCTAATTTCATGTCTGCTTGACACCGGCTAGAGTCATCTGAGAGGAAGGAGCTCCAGCTGAGAAAATGTATCCATAAGACTGTGTGAGGGTATCTGCATAACCATGGTCAGCAAAGTCAATCTGCCAGTGGCAAGAAGGAAGTCTGGTTCAACATGACTCATTAGCTGGGGTTGGTTCAAATTTTAGAAGTCTGACACTGGGTAATTTTAGGCATATTTAAGCACAGCATAATTTGGAAAAGTTACCTTTTGATAGTTAACTCAATTCCATTTGCACAACAAAGCTTAAGACATGACTTCATTGATGCTGTTGTAAAGTACAATGTCTTCTTCCATAAAGATAGGATCTATAGATTAACTGAAGGAAGCAGGCTCAAGGTAAACAAGCCCATGATAAGGGTTTAGGGGAAGATATTACCATAGGTTGACTGGATAAACAAGCTCAAGATAAGGTTCTGGGAGCTGGTGTGGCCTGGCCATACTGATAGCACAGGTCATCAGGCTATTAGCCTTCCAGGCAGAAAACAGGTCATACATCTCTCACTTTGAAGAGACAACCCTCTGTGTTTAACATTCCTGGTTTCCCTAGTGCTTTTCTGTGAGCACAGGGCCTTACATGACTCCTACAAGCTGTAGAGCATTTTCTTAATTAATTGATTGATGTGGGAGGGCTCAGTCCATTGTGGGTGGTACCATCTCCGGGTTAGTGAGTCTAGGTTTTATAAGAAAGCAAGTCAGGGGAAGCAAGTGAATTATCAGCACCCCTCCATAACTCCAGTTTCCCGCCATGACTGAGTGCCTGTTCTGACTTCCTTCAATGATGAACTCTAAGCAACTCTAAACCATTTCCTCCCCAAGTTACTTTTGGTCACGACATTTCATCATGGCAATAATAACCCTAACTAAGACGATCACATTTAACACATTCTTGTGTTTTATGACTACATTTCAATGTTTAGACATTTAATTTGTGATAGTTTAACTTACGGTGCTGCTTATATAACTGATAAATAAACTATGCTTTAGGAAAACTATACTCATAGCAGAATTGAGCAGGAGGTACAGGGACCCCTGGATGGCCCTAGCTGCACAAATTCACAGCTTCCTCTGTTATCTCCGACACCACAGTTTTGTGTTTTACAGAAAGCTGTTTAGCTGGAGCCATACAGTATAGTATGTAGGCTTTTCAGGCTACCTTATTTCTGTTAGTACTTTTCACTTGAAGTTCCATCCTATCTTTTCATGGCTTGATAGCTCACGTTTTTGTAGCATTCACAGTTCACTATCCAATGTGCCATAGTTTAAGTATTCATTCACCAATTACGGGGCTCCTGGTTGCTTCCAATTTTTGTCAATTACATGTACAACTGCTATAAACATCTTTGTCCTGGTTTGCTTGTGGACAGGATCTTTGTTTTGTTTTGTTTTTCAAGTCAGAGTCTCACTATATATGTGTGTCCTGGTAGCTTTAGCTGTCTGCTTGACACAGCCTAAAAGTATCTGAGAAAAAAAAAGTCTCGATTCAGGAATTGCCTAGATCAGATTTACTTCAGGCATGTCTGTGCAAGACTGTAATGGCTGTTGATTTATCAGCATGATGAGCCCACCCCACCACCGTATGTGGGGTGCCATTCCCTGGAAGGATAGTCCTGAACTGTATGAGAAAGCCAGCTAGGAATAATCATGCCAGCTAGCCAGCAAACAACTTTTCCCAATGTTCTCTCTGCACCTCCTTGGCTATGAAGTGACTACCTCGGCGAGCGGTAATGCTGTGTGGACTAGCAAGCATGCCTGCTTTCATTCCAGCCTTGAGTTCCTGCCTTGACTTTCCTTCAACGACAATGATGACTATGACCTGGAATTGTAAGCCAAATAAACCTTCTCCTCTCTTAAGTTTGCTTTGGGTCAGGGTGTTTTGTCACAGTAGCAATGAAACTAGAATAATGTGAGGTAAGTGCATGTGTGTGTGTGTATGTATTATGAGTCTCAGGATGGCCTTGAACCTTCCATTCTTCTGGATGCCTTGAGTACTGGGATTCTTGACAATCCCGTTACTTTGGAGATTCTTACCAATCTCCATTATTTTTTCAGACATATACTGTATTCTTCAACAGATTTTTAAATACGTAATGAGTAAGCTTCTATCTCTCAAACCTCATTTTACTTGTGATATTGTAGTTTTTGGTGCTGTGCAACACTGAACATAGGTTTAAACTCGGGTGGTAAATTACTAAGGAGCACAGGTGCTGGATTATATGCTAAGTGTGTGCTCACTTCTGTAAGAAAGTGCTAAACCATTTCCCAAAGTGCCTTGGGTTTTGAGTCTTACAGGAAGGAATCAGCTTTGGCTCCTCTCATCCTCACCAGAATCTGATGTCATCTTTGCTTTGGATTCTGATAGCTAAGGTGTGTCTAAATGCATATGTGGCGTGTGTGTTTGTGAGTGTGTGTGTGTGTGTGTGTGGGCCTGTCCACATCTTGCACCACACCTCCCCCAGCTTCTGTTTTACTCCTTGTGGGCAGCACCGCAGCCATCTGTGGACTCATTTGCTTCTTTCTCTGTCAGTACGCTTCTTCAGGGGCATCCTTGCTCTCTCTCTCCAGTGTCTGGATTGTAACGTTGAAGTTCACAGACAAAAATTCAGAGGTCAAAGACTCAGTGTGAAGAGCCCCTCCCGGGGAAGGCCTTCTGGAGGAGAAGTTGCTTATCTTTTAGAACACCAGTTCTCATCCTGTAGGTAGTGACTTCTTTTGGGCGTGCTGAGCAACCCTTTCTCTGGGGTCACCTAATACCATCTGCGTATCACACATTTAAATTAAGATTCATAACAGTAGCAAAATTACAGTTATGAAGTACAATGAAAATAATTTTATGGCTGGGGTTGGGGGGGTCACCACAGCATGAGGAACTGTATTAAAGGGTCACAGCATTAGGAAGGTTGAAAACACCGTTTTAAAAGGAAAAATAATCTCCCAGCCCATGCCTAAGATCTCTACCTTTCTAGTCCTCCTGGCTCAGTGACGTAGGGCTGGTTGAGGTGGCAAAGGTGTATGCTGGCCCCAAGCTCTAGCCATTCGACTGCAGTACTCAGGGCATTTCTCTCTTAGGACATTCTAATCACAGGGATTCTAATGGGATGCTGGAATCTGACCTCCAGATCCCTGCAATGAATATATTGTGAAAACAGCAACAATAGTTTGGAAGGGGAGGGAAAAGACAATGGGAGAATATGGTTTGTAAATATCACTCTTTCTGAGGGACATATTTTTAAGCTATAAAACTGTATGGTAAGTTTTATGGGCTTTGTCTTCCTTCATAGCTCTATAAAATCACGGTTTTATTGGTGTCATCCCTCTGTGTGAAGTCAATGATGGATAAGCAGATGATCATTTTATTTCCTAGTGGAGACAAGCAGTGCTGGGCTTTATTATACCTGATCCTCCCCTGAAAGGAGGGTTGAAAGTACACAGTGGTCCATTTTTTTTGTGGTAGAGAAGAGCTGTAAACTTGTTCTCATCTGCTAGCTCTTCTTATTATATTAGCAAATTTCAACAATTATAGGTTTTTACTTCTCTTGTGGGGAGCTTGCTAATAATATTCATAAGATCTGTGCTTCCTGTTTCTCAGATGCAAATGCAGTGTTACCTGGAGTGACACAGGATGCAGCATTAATTGGTTTCGATATAATCTACCATGAGTATTAGTGGCATTTTAGCTCAGGATACTAAGATTAGCTACCCTCTCCCTAGTTAAAACAGTGATTTCTAATTTGCTCCCAAAGACTTGAGGATTGATAGCTCAGTATGTAGAGTATTCATGAAGCCCTGGGTTGGTCCCAGATACCACATAAGCCAAGGATGGGATATACTCCTGTTATTCCAGGATGTAGGGATGGTAGCATAAAGACCAGGAGTTCAAAGTCATCCTTGGTTGCATAGTGAATTTAAAGCCAGCCTGGCAATATGAGACCCTGTCTCAAAAGAAACAAACTAATGAAAGAACAAACTTTACCTGGATCACATCTTGTTTGCACACTTTGAAAACCTTCCTGTTGTCAGGGAAACTCATATTAAATGATTCCCAGCCTTTTGATCCCTTCTGTCCCTACAGCTGGGAAAGACTGCCTAAGTTTGACTGGTCAGAGGCATGATTTCTTGTTTCATGCTAGACCTGGTAAACAGCTTTTGGTTTTGTGGAATGTTGACCTGGAAAATGATGAGGTTTCAGTCAGAGAGTGCCCCAGGGACGGCAGTGGGAACACAGGGAGATGCATTCCTCACCTGATTGCTCTCCCTTCCAGTGTAACAGATTCAGGAATCATATAACTTTCTGCCATCAGTGGTCAGAAAATGTATCTCACTCTTCAATGGGCCAGTTAGAGAGAGAGAGGGAATTAGGATTATAATCAGAGTTTAAATGATCAGATTGAGAATAGAGGAGTACCATAGTTGGAGATCATCCCCGTGGTCACAAATCTACAGATACATTGGAGCCTCTTGAATTACCTCTATGTCAAAGGGCACCCGTTAGAACTGGCCTCACATTGCCTGAAGGCAGCGTCATCATTTCCTTCTTAGTTTTTACTTATGATGTGTACCAATCATCTGCTTTGTCTCAAACTACTCCCCGAAGCAGATAGTTCTGAAGTTGCCAGAAGATCTGGCCCCCCTTCTTTAGCCCTTTGCTTTCTAAAGGAGGGCTGCAGGGAGGGAGAAAGGGATGTGTGGATACACGATTTGAGGCATTATTAGCAGGAAGAGGAATCTAGGAGGTGGGACCTGGTTGGAGGAAGTCTGCCACTGGGGTATGAGAAGTGTATCTTGTTATTAGCACCTTCTCTTCTCCCCTCTGCCTCTTGTTGGCATGGGGTGAGCAACTTTTCTGTACTGTGCACTGTCCACCATGATATCTGACATCATCTTAGGCCCAAAGCAATGAGGCCAAATAACTATGGACTAACCCCCAAGGAACCATGAGCCATGTCCTTTCAAGTTGTTTACCAGATATTTTGTTTTAGTGATGAAAAACTGACTAATATTTATCAGGGGAGGGACCAGATCCAATGTTGAACCAATTGGTTGAATTTTGACAGGTCAAAGCTAACAGTAACACTCCTTCCCTGGCAATGACTGTTACAGAAGCCCAATGTGTTAGCCATTGTTCTACCGAGGCTTGCCATCCATTGACTGTACTTAATGTTTTGAGAGACTGCTAATCTATCTTCAAAGTGGCTCCAGTGGTGTCTGCAAACTATCTAGCAGTGCATGAGAACTCTAATTTCTTCATGTCCTCTCACCAAAGTATTTTCTGAGCTTTATGCTACTCAGTGGTAAAACAGTAAGACGTGTACACACACACACACACACACACACACACACACACACACACACATGCTTTCTCCTTTCCTTTGTAAGATAGCAACAGGAAGACAGAACAATAGAAAAATCATTGGTTAGCATAAGATTCCTTCAGGTTCTCTTTCTAATGTTGAGATAAAGGCTGGAAGAGCTACATTGTTGTGCCAATTGAAAGTGGCCTATTTGGATAAGTTGGTCCGGGTCTCTTTCTCTCTCTTTCCTGGTTTCTCAAGTCAAACAACTTCATTTTATCTGATTGACTTAGAACTTTAAACAGAGTGAATCCATTTTATGTTCAGTTTTATCTATTGGGGTCCAGTAAAAGGAGCTTAGTAAAAAACAATGGTGTGTGTATTTCAGTGAACAGTTTTCGTCTGTTAACTGTGTTTTTCTGAACATGCTCCTTTAACAAATTGGAGTCTCATAAACTGCAAAGTCAGTCTCTCAGCAGCCTGTTTCAGAAAGTGTCCCTGTCTAACCATTCTGGATTGATACTCTTCTAGGACCCTCTCCCCCTGTGACACCTACACCTTTCTACTGCAGAAAGGAAGGGAGGGGCAAGCTCTGCAAATATGAAAGAGAGAATTACACAGGAAAGAGAAGCAGGAACTGTGGAGACAAAGTTCTGAGAAGCTGGAGTGCAAGAAACAGAGAAAGATGGCCATTCAAGGAGCCTGCAAGATCAATTCTATGACTCCAATGGCTGCTTTGTGACACTTTTCTCGTACCTGCTGAAAATGTCTTAGCCGACTCCCCTACAGATGAGCAGTGGGACGAGCAGAATAAGAAGGCAGGAGTGCCAGGGAAGCAAGAGTGCCAGGAAGTCTGGGGGGTGTGTCTGCAGGCAGGATGAGACAAAGGATGTGACTGGTTTGGTGGAATTAAAACAGATCCTTATAGGCAATTATTTTATAGAATTAGAGGGGAGGGTTGAGACAGGATCTTACTCTGTAGCCCAGACTAGCTCGAACTCACTATGTAGCTCTTGGTGGCTTCAAAGTCATGGCAGTCCTCCTGCCTCAGCCCCTCAAGTGCTGGGATAATAGGCATGGCGAGCCACCCATTGCTGGCTCTTTAAAAGTGATTTTTATTTTAATGACATTTGTGAGCATATGGCATTCAATATAAATCCATCTTCTTGCTCCTTCAAGAAACTTTTTCAGCGTTTAGAGAAAGCCTTAGGAGAGTTCATCTATTTTTTGAACAGGGAGTCTTGATATAGAAGCAGATGTAGGGGGAGAAGATGGACTGCCTCCAGGTGGGGTTCTGCTCACAAAAGAAAATTCAGAGAGAAAAAAATGACCAACTGGAGCTTGTATATATGAAGGTTAAAAAATAGCTTTGTCTTATTTTAACATTTACTTAGTATGTGTGGGTGCATGTGTGTATGTGTGTGGAGAGAGAGAGGGGGGCGGCAGTAAATTGAACTCAGTTCTTCCCAGCTTGGTAGGTACCTTTACTGGCTGAGCCATCTTGAAAGCCTCAAAAATGTTTTTATAAATAGCATATGTTGATTATATATAATAATGAACTTCATTATGACATTTTCATACATGCAAATAATGTATTTTCATCATACCCATCTCTCCATCGCCAGCTCTCTTTTCCTCTCATTAATGCTAATTCCCTTTCTCTTCTCAACTAACTGTCTGACATCTGAGGCTGATGAGAAAACTGAAAGGGCTCAGGTTACCCTACCCCTCCTGCAGCACGCAGAGCCTCTCTCTCAGCTGACTCCACTCCATATCTACAACGTTCCTTGGCAGACCTCCCATGGTTCTAGGAACTCCAGTATCCCCGGGCCTCCACTGCAATTTATGGTTCATCTCTGCAGCTTCATGTGATGGCCTCCTTGCAGGGACTCTGACCCCATCACACAGGACCTCGCTTCAGTGACTCTCTAAAAGCAGGGAACAGATTTCCATTATCCCCTCATTCTTATATCTTTAATGCTTGCAAAATCAGCACCACTTGGATGATATTGTCAAGTCCTGCTGCCAGCTCAATGTGTGGCCTGGCCCTCTTGGCCAAAGTTGTAATTAGCTTCTGTGTGCTGACTTTGGGAAACACTTCCTTAGGCTGTTGCCTTTGAGGAACAGGAAACCCTTTCAGCTTAGGTTTCTTTCTTCAAAAAAGTTTTGTTCTTTACAAGATGGAGCCTCCCCTGTGTGTGTTTGGTGGTGGTTGTCCTCAGGACAACTTTCTTACTGTCTAATGTAGGTCTTTTTGTAGTTCTTAATGTAGGCCTTTCTCTCAGTGTTTCTGAGCTTTTAAGAAATCACAGCTACTCTCTCAGCACCAACCTGAATGTTCCCATGTCTCAGAATTTCCTTTGTCAAATAACTTTACTTAAGTTCTCAGGACGTGAACAGAGTGAAACCAGTGTCTTGGCCATATGTGGTCTTTAGATAGAGTCTTTGTTATCCTCTGAGACCCCATGAGCTAGACCTCCAATGTCAACCTTTCTCTCAGTATTCTTGCCTTCCAAGTTCACACCAGAGTGGCCTACTAACCTCTTCTTTCAGCATTTGAGTGTCATTTATTTATTTAAAATTTTTTTGTCCCCAATTCCAAATTATTCCACATTCTCCCTTCCAACCAATTCCAAAGGCCTAAGAACCATATGGTCAGGCCCCAATTCTTAGTGCCAATTTTCTGTCTTAGTTACTTTTCTGGTTGCAGTGATAAAATACCAGACGAAAGTAACTTATGGAAGAAAGGATTTATTTCAGTTCACAGTTCCAGGGTATCATCCACCATGGTGGTGAAGTCAGCATAGTGGGAGCTTAACGCGGCTGGTCACATTGAATCTACAATCATGAAGTATAGAAAGACAGAGATGATTATTCTGTTTCATTCAGTACATGATCTCAGTTCAGGAAGTTATGCTACATTTAGTAGGTGGATCTTCCTACCTCAGTTTACCTACTCAAGATAAACCATCCTGGGCATGCCCTAGAGAGCTGTCTCCCAGGTGGTTCTAGATCTTATCAGAGGTCTAGATTAACTGAGATTAACCATTACTCCTTTTTTACTTAATAAACTAAAAAATGTGTTTACACTAACTCATTCTGAAATTCTCTGTAGTGGACGTCAAAGCACTTATTTTTTTCTTTCACTTTTTGTTTGTTTTTGTTTTGTTTTTTGGATAGGTGTGCCAGATAGTTTTATGTCAGTTTGACATAGCTAAAGTCATCTGAGAGGAGCAAAACTCAGTTAAGAAAATGCCTCTGTAAAGCCAAGCTGTAGGCAAACCTGTAGGGTATTTTCTTAATTAGTGATTGATGGAGGAGGGCTCAGCCCATTGTGGGTGGAGCCATCCCTGGGCTGGTAGTCCTGAGTTCTATAAAAAAAACAGGCTGAGCAAGCCAGTAAACAGCACCCTTCCATGGCCTTTGCATCAGCTCTTGTCTCTAGGTGCCTGCGTTGTTTGAGTTCCTGTCATGCCTTCCTTTGATGATGAACTGTGATGTGGAAGTGTAAGCTGAACAAACCCTTTCCTTCCCCAAGTTGCTTTGGTCATGGTGTTTCATCACAGCAATAGGAACCCTAACTAAGACAGTAGGGTCACTTAGAAAGTCAAGGATGAACTTGAACCTCTGATCTTTTTACTTCCTCCCTCCTGCGTGATGAAATTATAGGCAGACACCACCTGGTTTATTTGATGGGGGATCAAACTCAGGACTTGATGAATGCTTGCAGGCAATCTATTGACTGTAGATTATAGCTCCAAGATCCTATATTTTCATCACTATAAAGTATCTCCCTTCCATTTTTTTTCTTTGCAGTGGTGGGGATCAAACACAGAACTTGGGTTTATGAGGAAAGGACTCTACCATTGAACTACATCCCCTGCCTACCCACTTTATTACTTTTTTTTTTTGGCATTATAAAGAGTGTAAGTTGTCAGGTATTAGTATAAGCACTGTTTTGTCTTTTGGAGGGTACTATTTCCATAATGTCTACCTTTTGTTTTACTTTTTGTCTATGTGCATCTTTGAATCAAATTTATCTTCTGTAGACAGCATATTCCTGAGTCTTGTAATTTTTTTAAAGATATGGTCTCACTATGTACCCCGGGCTGGCTTTTACAAATCTAAGATCCTCTGTTGCTGCCTGCCAAATGCTGAGAACATGAGTTTTGTATTTTTGTCCAGTATGACAGTTTTAGCTTTTTAGTTGAACTGTTCCATCATTTACATGTAATGTTATTTGTGTTATTTGATTTATGAGTATTGTTTTCTATGTGACTCATGGCTCTTTGTTCCTCTGCTTCCCAGTTTCTCTGTTGCTACTACTTTGTTTTGTACTAAGTCAATATTTTCTAGTGGGATATTTCAATTCTTCACTCTGTGTTTTTGAGTTACTTTCTAGGTTGTTGCTCTGGAGCTTATTAAGTACATCATAATTTGACAGAACCAATTTCAAATTTGTAAATAAATTATTTCAGTGAGGTTCTGGAAACACTGTTCCCACATTTCTCTACTTTGCTCCCCATTTGTAGTAACATTGTTGCATGTATTATATCCACATGTTACAAGCACTGAAATAAATTCCTAGTTATTACTTTATTTAATTTTCACTACAAGAAAGTCAGAAGGTGTTTATAGATTTTATTTATTTATTTATTTATTTATTTATTTATTTATTTATTTATTTATATTAACCTTCTTACTTGCTAGTTCTTACACTCTTTCTTCATTCTTGTAGATTTGAGCTGCCATTTGGTATCATTCTTTATTCTAATATAGCTTTGCTTCCGCCCCCTCCTTTGTTCTATTTTTAAAGAATGTAATACATTTACACGTTATTAAAAAAATTGAAAAAATATTGAAAAATATACTATCTTATATAGTTGTTTTTTAAGTCAGTTAAGATATGGATTGAGAAAAACCATGAATTTTTATTATATAAATATGTATACTTAAATATCTTTAAAAAATATATTGGTTTAGATTTATTTATCTTATTTCATGTGTATGGGTGTTTTGCCTGCATGTGTGTGCACTGTGAGCAATGCCTGGTGCCCATGGAAGTCAGAAGAAAGCACCAGATTCCCTGGGACTGGAGTTAAGATGGTTGTGAGCCACCATGGAGGTGCTAGGAACTGAACCCTGGTCCTCCACAAGAGCAGCAAGTGCTATTAACCACTGAGTCATCTCTCTAGCAACTATATATACTTTTGAGTCAGAGTTTCTTATATACCCAGGCTAGTCTTAAAGTCATGGTCCTATGAACTGGAAATAAAGGAGTATACTGCTAAGCCTGACTCTGTTGTCTTCAACATTTGCACATTGTCATTATTGGTGGTTTTGGCTTATTTTTATTGCATTCTTATTATTGTCTGGGGTTACCTGCTCTCAGCATGAAGAACTAATTGCCTCTCATATTTCAAATTACGTCAGTTCTTATTTTTTCAGATGTACATATCATTCAAAGATATTTTTAATTTTTATTGGTGCATTTTCATTGTACAAAGTGATTGATTTTATAGGGATATTTTCATACAAGTATGTCATGAACTTAGACTGTATTCATGCCCATTACTCTCCTGTCCCTTTCTTCCCTTCCTGTACTTTTTTTATTCTCATGGATACTCTCACTCTTAGTTTTGTGTCATACATATAAATGTGTGTGTATGTGTGTGTATATATATACATATATATATTTGAGAAAGAAAAATGTGGTATCTATCTTTCTGATTGACTTATTTTGCTAAATACGATGATCATCCATTTTCCTACAATTCACATAATTTTGTTCTTCTCTATGGCCAAATAAAACTCTATTATGTATATTTACCACATCTGTTCATCTGTTGACAGACAGCTAGGCTGATTACAGAAGCTGAATGTTGCCATAGTTGTGTATAGTGCCGCAGTAATTGTACATGTACAAGTATGTGCTGTGATGTGTTGACCTAGAGCCCTTGAGGCGCATACTCAGTAGGGGTACAGCTTGGTCATAAGCAATTCCATTTATTAATTTTGAGAAATGACCCACTGATTTCCATAGTGGTTACATTTTCACCAGGAGTGTGTAATAGTTCCCTTTCCCTTCACATCCGTCAATGATAGCCATTCTGACTGGAGCGACATGGAATTTCATTGTTGTTTTAATTTTCATTTTTAGTGCCTAAGGACATTTAATTTTTTTTTTCATATATGTTTTGTCCATTTGTGCTTTGTCTTCTGAAAAGTGTTGGTTCAATTTATTATCCTGTTGAGCTGGCTAATTCTATGTCAACTTGACCAAGCTATAGTCATCTGAGAGAAGGGAGCCCCAATTGAGAAAATGCTTCTATAAGATTGAGCTGTTGGCAAGCCTGTAGAGCATGTCTTTTTAAAGTGATTGATGTGGAAGGGCCCAGTTCATGATAGGTGGTTCCATCCTGTGCTGGCTCAGCAGTCCATGAGAAGCAGGCCAGTCCACAGCATTCTTCCACCACCTCAGCTTCTGACTCCAGGTTCCCACCTGCTTGAGTTCCCATCCCAACTTACTTCAGTGATGAACAGTGATGTGGTATCATAAGCAAAATAAACCTCCTCCTTCCCAAGTTGCTTTGGACATGGTGTTTCATCATAGTAGTGATAACCCTAACTAAGACACTCATTTACTGAGCTTTCTTTTGTGATAATCAGTTTTTTGAGTTATTTATATATTCTAGATATAATCCTCCATTGGATGTATAGCTGGGAAAGACTTTTCTCTCATTCTATAGCCTATCTCTTCACTGAATTGTTTCCTTTGCTGTATGGAAGCTTTTTAATTTTATGCAATCCCCTTTGTCAGTTATTGACAGTACCCTGGGACAACCACCAAAAACAGCAGCAGCAGTGGAGTGGAGCCAGAGCCTGGAGGACAAATTGTGTGTGCTGCAAAGGACAAAGCCAGATCTAAGTACTTTTAGGGACCCAGAAGATCGTGAGTGAATTCCAAATAATTGGACACTGTTAATGTTTTTCTGATATCCAAAGACATTGTGAAAAGCTTGATAGATGTTTGGTTTCATTTGGTCCTGTGCATTAGCAACCCTCATAATTGTTTCTCCTGTAAATTGTTTTGCTGGTGTAGTGTTAAATTGTGTTGTAGAGATAAAGCAATTTTTTTGACTGGCTTATAACAGAAAAGGGGAAATGTTGTAGACGCTTCTTTTTAGTTTATATAAAATAATTGTTTTATGTACTGTTGGGTGAGAGGCTCCCTAGGTCTTGGGACTTTGTATTGTTTGCAGGTGTTAAATTTATGTGGGGATTGTTTGATTGCTCAGGATCTGCATGGGCTATTAGTAGAACACCTGAGGACTTCTGTATCAGTAAAAACACCTGCGCTCAGATGCTCGGGATTCTACTGTCCAGGATGGTGCTTGCCATGGCAGTGGTTCCCTCTGCTGAGGTCTGAAAGCATTTGCATGTATGCCTCCTTGTCGTCCTTGATGAGACACCACAGCAGCCTAACAACTACAATCTGATCCCATTATAGATGGTTGTGAGCCACCATGTGATTGCTGGGTATTGAACTCAGGACCTTTGGAAGAGTAGTCAGTGCTTTTAACCACTGAGCCATCTCTCCAGCCCTGAACCTTCATGCCCAGCTTGTCCTCTTAATCTTCAAAGAAAGGTAGACAGGGGAAGTAGCAAAAACCAAACAGTCTTATGGAATTAGAAGACATTCAGAGATAGAAAAGAGTCAACAGATTCCAAAGGGACAAGGAAATGCTTCTAGCCATTTCTCCCATCCCCTACCACTTCAGGAGGATTTCATAATGGTTGGGTGTAGGACTCTATAATAACATGAAACATTTTATTGGTACTCTTTGGGGAGAAGGCTTAAGTGGATATCACATTTGTACTTTAAAGAATGATGACGATCGAGAAGAGAACTGCGAGAGTGATAGTTGCAATCTTTTTCAGTTATCTCTACCATATCCTCCTAGGAACCTTCCTTGGGTTTTCAAAGTCTTCAGCTCATTTAAGAAGTGCAGATGATTCCGTGGTATTCCAGCCATCACCCTCCTATTTGTACCGTGGTCCATTGCTCCAGCTTTAAGAATCAGGAGTCTAGGCTTTTTAGCTGATGTTTCATGATAGAAGCTGCTGGCTGTGGCCCCAGCCAGGACTTCTGGATCACGAGCAACACAGTCGTAGGTAGTCCTCATAGCTTGAGGGCCAGTGAATGAAGGGTCTTACCAATCCTAACTGCCACCCATTCCACCTTTTCTTTGTTTGTTCCTGTTAAGGAGCAACCAGGTTGGTTCAATATCCAGGATGTTATAAATATGGCTACAGTTAGCACTGTTGTGCAAATAACTCTATGATATCTCGGAGTCTTTGGGATAGATGCTGAGTAGTGTAACAGGTGGGTCATATGGTAGGTGAATTTTTAGTTTTTCTGAGAAATCTCCATAGTAGCTTGTCTAGTTTATATTCCCATCAGGAGTGAGGGTTCCTCTTTGTCCACACCTTGCCAGAATTCCTGGTTATTTGTCTTCTTCTGCCACTCTGACTGGGGTGAGATGGAATCTTTGCTAGTTTAAATTTACATTTTTCTAATGGCTAGTGAGGCCAAACATCCTTTTCACAAGCTTATTGATCATTTGTACTTCATCTTTGTGTGATGGCTACTGATTTCATCAGTATATTTACTGACTAAGTTGCTTATTTCTTGGTATTTATGTTTTTTTAATTCTTTCAATAGTCTAGATACTATGCGAGCAAAGATTTTTCTCCCGTTCTGTAGCTATTTCATGTTTTCACTTGTGTCCTTTACTATGCAGTTTTATAATTTAATCTGCATCATGTGAACATGTACATGTGTGTGTATTATGAGTATGTGCACGTGTATGTATATGAGTGTGCATGTCCATAAATGTGTACAAGACAGAGGTTGCTGGTGTCAGATGTCTTCCCCTATCATTTATCAGAATCTTTTTTGAGACAGGGTCTCTCACTGAACCTGGACCTCACTGACTTAGTCTAGCTGACTAGCCAGCTCCTGGGACCTTTCCATGTCTACCTCCTAGTACTGGGATTGATTAAAGGCATATGGTGGCTAGTTTTATGTTAACTTGAGACAAGCTAGAGTCATCTGAAAGGAGGGAACCTCAGTGAAATAAATACCTCCATAAGACACAGCTGTAAGGCATTTTCTTAATTAGTGATTGATGGGGGGAACCCATCTCTCTGTGGATCACGCCATCCCTGTGCTGGTTTTCCTGAGTTCAATAGGAGAGCAGGCTGAGCAAGCCAGGGTGAGCAAGTCTGTGAGCAGCACCCCTCCATGGCCTCTGCATCAGCTTTTGTCACCAGGTTCCTGCCCTGACTTCCTTCCGTGATGAACCATGCTGGGGAAGTATAAGACAAATAAACCCTTCCCCCCCCCCAGGTTTCTTTCATGGGCATGGTGTTTCATAACGGCAATGATAATCCTAACTAGGACGAGGCACATACTTTCTAATGCAGTTTTTGTTTTGTTTGTTTCTTTTTTTTTTTTTTAATGTAAGTATTATACTTTTCCTTGCAGAGTTCACATAATTTTCTCTTGTATCAGTTCTAGGTATAGATTTCTTCTCTTCCCCACTCCTCTCCTGGCCCATTCATCGGCTTCCTTTTGTTCTAGATTGCTTATTTGTTATTTCCTTTGCCCAGAGCTACAAGTAACAAAACTTAAGAGCCCTCCCCTAATGGAATGGGCTTTGTTGGGAACACTGTGGTGCAGAACAGCCCCAAAGTGCTCAGGAATAATGCAGACGTTAGTGGAAAGTAATTACAAAGATACGAGTTGCCCCATGAGAGAAATAACCCATATCACAGGCCAGCTGAGTTCAACAAACAGCAGCAGGGAATGATGGCTGAAAGAACCTTCCTGGCATCAGAATAAATGTTGAAGACTGGCTTCATAACCTATCCATGGAGGAGGAAAAGTAAAGTTATGTTAGTTATTGTGTTATGCTTAAATAATGTTATAAATACCAAAAGAGAAAGAAAAGAAATCTACCCATGCAATGGGACCAAAACATTTAATTAGTTCTGATTGTGGGATAAATTTTGCCCTGGAGGCATTAGGGTAGGTAGAAGGGAGCAAGTACTGCACCACACCCTCTCAGCCACACTGCTCCCTCCACCTTACAACAAGCTCTCAGTGATGTTGCCTTCTGACCTTATGGGCTGAAACTTCTGGAGCTCTGAGCCCAAGTAAACCCTCCCTCCTTTGAAATCACTTCTCTGAGATATTTGATATAGTGATGAAAAATTAATAAACCCACTTTCTATGTAAGTGCTATATTTTTCTTTGCAGGGGTTATATAATTTTCTCTTGTATCAATTCTAGGCATAGAATTCTTCTCTCCCCTACCTTTCTCCTGTCCCTGTCCTGGGCTTCTGTTTGTTCAGGATTGCTTATTTATTTGTTTAGTAACATGGCTGGTTTTAATAAGGTCTATTTCCTCTTCAGCGTGAGGACTCTGGTGTCCATTCCTCAGCTGCCACAGCCACCTTCTGTGCTCAGTCACTGTGGGATGTTTTGAGCTGGATCTTCTTTGGTGTCCCTTTAAAGTCTCTGCCTTCGTTGGTATTGTTAGCCTCCTCTATTTGCTCCCTGCTGTGGATATTGTTTCCAATGTCTTGGGGGCAAAATTTACTCCACAACCAGAACTAGTTAAATTTTCATTGCATTGGTAGATTTTGTTTTTTGATATTTATAACTTTATTTAACCGTAACACAATAATTGAAACTTTACTTTTCTTCCTCCATGAGTA
The DNA here is from genome assembly GCA_026225945.1 of Cricetomys ansorgei. Taxonomy (NCBI): domain Eukaryota; kingdom Metazoa; phylum Chordata; class Mammalia; order Rodentia; family Nesomyidae; genus Cricetomys; species Cricetomys ansorgei. Next base: position 19,091,926 of record JAMJFZ010001264.1, on the reverse strand, counting down.
GGTTCTGTAGTCAGTCTTCCAGATTTGTTCTGATGCCAGAAAGGATCTTTGAGCTGTCATTCCCTGCTGCTGTCTGTTGAACTCAGCTGGGCTGTGATATGGCTTCTTTTTCTCATGGGGCAGCTAATATCTTTGTAATTACTTCCCACTAAAATCTCCATTGTTTCTGAGTACCTTTGGGCTGTTCTGCACTGCAGTGTTCCCAACAAGAAGAAGGCTTCTTTTAAGTTTTGTTATTTGTATCTAAGAAACTTGACTTCACAGTGGGGAGCAGGGAGAACTGCTGCTTCTCTTGTGGTGATAACCTACCTTCATGAGTCTTGTTGCCTCTGTGACTCTCCTGGCATGGAATCTCTAGTGGTGACTTAGAAAGAGCAGGATCACAGTATCATTAGGCAGAGCCTCTACTCTGAGTGAGGCTGAGTGGAGAAAGGCAGCCCTGGACACATCAGCTGCCCTCTCCTAGAATTTAGCCTCTGTCACAGTTGCTGAGAGTTAGAGGTTGAGCCAACAGTGTAAGTAGCATGCCCCTCCCTCCTGAGAAGCTTGCAGTCTCTGCCTAGAGCTGAGGATGCTGGGAATTGGTGGAGACCAGGACTCCTGTATGGTCACTCACACCCATCCAGACGAAACATTTCCTCACACTGAGCTAGTTCAGATGAACAAGGGAGGAAAGAGGGATGGCTCAAGGCCACTCAATCTTGCTTTCTCTTTTTAAAAACCATGATTCAGGTATATGTCTTCATTTGCTTCCATGGAAATTTCATGAGCCGTGAAATGGCCGAATCCTTAGAATTTTCAGTGGTTGTATTTGTCTTTGGCAGGAAGAGCTCTGCCGAGTTCTTCACAGTGTCTGCCACTTTGGGACTTCTGTTTTGACTTTCGGTGGGAAGGTTGGAAGGAATTCCCTCAAGTCTATGCTGCTGCATAGTACATTCTGTGTAGAGACATTGTAGAGGCAGATTAGTTTCACGGTGAAGACATAAAATTCTGAACCTGAATGTTTCGACCCCTGTCTATACTTAGACATCACGGGAAAAGAGTGTAGGTAATTTGCCATTCAGTTACATACTGTATCTAAATGAATGCGATGGGAGACACAAGTGTCCATCAGGAGTTCTCCCACTGTCTTAGGAACTGAATATAACTTTGTATTTGAGTATATAAATTATTTCCTCCTCTGTCATTGAAGAGTTCTCTTTTTAGAAGCTGGATTCCAGGCATTTAAAATTATACAGAATTGGGCAAGGTGGATAATAGGGTTATAGTGACATCACCAGAGGTGACTATTCAAGCACAGTATCTAGCCAATTGAAAGTCTTTATTCCAGTTGGCTGGGACCAATTCTACATGTTCAGGGACTTGGTGTGGCCTAAGTGTCTCTGTCCTTGTCCAGGCACCATGCTTAGGAGCTACAAGGAGAGCTTTGCAGAGTAAGCAGTTTGAAGCAGGCAGTTTTAACAGAAGCTAAGATAAGCTGTTAGTCAGCTGGGGGTGGGGGACTGGGTCCTGTGCAAACAGGCAGCTAAGATGAACAGTTAGCTGCAGGAGGTTCTGTGTAAACAAGCCGCAACCTTTCAGCAAAGGTTAAAATAGGTTAGCTAGGACACCCTGACCTTTGGATCCTAGAATAGAGTTGGGTGGTTTTTCCATGGGATTCCACCAAGATCAGATTTTAGTTATACCCGGAAACAGCCTCAGTAAGAATCCAAGATGGAGGAGCCTCTGCACTGTTTTGCTCTGTCGTAAGAGGAAGAAAGACTAGGAAGACTCACTGTTATGTTTTGAAATCTCTGAAATGTCTCTTTCTGGTAGTTTGAACACATTTCATTTGTCCAAACAGCTGGTGGCACCGTTTTGGGAAGTTACAGGGCCTGGCTGGTAGAGGTGGGTTCCCATAGCCCTGCTCGTTTCTCCTTCTTTGTCTGCTTCCTGTCTGTCATGGTGTAAACAGCCTCTGCCACACACTTGTTTCCAAGGTCTGTTCCTGCATGTCTCCTTCACCCTGAAGTACTATATCCTTTGAAATTGTGAGCCCAAACAAAGCAATCCTCTCGTCCTTGAGTTTGTTTTGTCAAGTATTTTGTCCCAGTGCTGGAGAAAACAACTCATTCACTATTGGAAAAATACGCGGCCGAAAGCTTAGAGGAATGGAAAAGATAGCTAGAAAGCGCAGAGAGCTCGTATGAAAGTGGTGGTGGTGGTGTGCTCCTAGCTATTTGGGAGGAGAAAGGCCATCTTATTTGAAAGAGAAGAGTATCAAAGGAGTAAAAGACTAACAGCTTTACTTTGTATCGTGCATGTTCTCTGAGTGAAACAAAGACAGTTTCTAATACCAATCTATCTTTTTTTTTTAAACTGATACTTAGCCATGCTTCTCTATGTGGAAATCTAAAACAGAGACTGGTCTATACAAATTTCTCCTTCTTGCTACATCTTAATAAGAAAACACTGACTGAATTCCTGTCCTCTTTCCTTTTGTAAATTTCTCTCAGGAATACCGACTACAAATGGTGTTGGTTTTTATACAGGACTCTGGAAAGCATCAAAACCAGTTTTTAAAGTGAATGAAGTAACTTGTCATTATTTTTCTTGTGAAAAATATATAAAGCTCACAAAATACACGTGTTTAATTTAGTTAAAATATTTAATTTCATAGTTACGTAACTCCTCTCGCAGCTGCTGAAGTGAGTTCTGAAATGCCTCCTCTGTTCACGGAAATCTAATGCAAAGGGCACGAAATGGAATTCTTCTTAAGAAAAGCAGTATTTGAGAATTCGATTGAATTAGCCAGGGTTATTTCCCTGGCTAACGTGGTACCTGGTGAGGGAGGATGGATGATATCTAAAAGTATGACTTCATCAGACAAGTTAGATCATAGAAGATAGTGGTTTCCCCCAAGGAGATAGGAATCTGAGAGAGCAGTTGTTTGGAGTTGTTGGGTTTGCAATGTCCACAGGACACCTTGGAGGACACTTAGCTGGCAGGTAAACACTCGGATTTGGATATTGTGTCCATGTAGGCAGAGGGTATTGATTTTGAAGTTGGTAAGGTAATAAGAGTGGCGATACGTGAGGGGCTAATCATGATGACGGAGAGGGAGGTGAAGTTGTGGTAAAGGGACTGACTGTGTGTGCGCTGGGTGGCAAATGTTAGAGTGTGGTAAAGGGAAAAGGATTGAGGGAAGGAACTGAAAGCGTGAGAAAACCAAGAATCCGAACAAGTCTAGGAAGCAAGAACTTCCTTAGGGAAATAAATGGTCAAAAAATAGAATCCCAAAGCTAGGTTTAAATCTAGTACACGCACAGACGCACACACACCCCACAACGCAAGATCACTGCAGCCGCTCAGACTTCTGTTGAGCATTGGGTGAGCAGATTTGGTGGTGGGGAGGTTATCGGCGAATGTATTAGTCCTAGAGCCGTGAAGGGGATGGGAGATTGCCGGAGGCTAAATGAATTGGAGGTGGGAAGATGACAGACAAGCTGCTAGCCTGCTGGTTTAAAGGCTTGAATGCATAGGATATAAAAGTTTGGCCATTAGCTATCTACAGGATATCAAGCCACCAAATAATATGTTCATATGTTTTTACCTTTTATTTCTGTCAATTCATCCTGCTTCATGCGTAAGAAATGCTGTCCACTATTCTTGTTTTTCCAATTTGTGTGTTTTGTTTCTTGAGACAAGGCCTTGGGATATAACCCAGACTACCTTGAAACTTACTTAAATAGCCCAGGATGGTTCTATACTTACCCCCCTCCTGTTTTTGCCTCCTGAGCGTGGATGTTACAGGTGTACACCACCATACCTGGGTATTGAACATTGTTGACCAGCACTGGAGGATAAGGAGTTAAGACTCAATCAAGAGAAAAGTTTGAATGATATAGTCTGGTCTTTCCCCTTTTCATATTCCTGAATTCAATCTCTTGCTTGGTCCTTCTGTGCTTAGGACAATTGGCTAGCTGGCCTCTTAGCTGTGGCCAGGATATTGTCTACAGGATGTTGTCACTAGCTGTTGCTTGTAAGTGATGTTTTTAGAATCTTTCCAAGGAATGTATTAAGAGTACCGTGAGCTTGTCTTTCTAATATGCAAATGTATCATCTCAATGTCTGAGAGAAATGCTTAATAAATGATTACATCTTGGTCCCTTCTACTTTTATAAGTTCACTGTGTACATAGATGATCTCTGTTTACCCTGATTGAACTCCCCCATCACTCCAACTGTTGGCTTCTCTGACTTTGCACACCTGAACAGATATGTTCCCATTTAAACCATGTTCACTTGGTTTATCTTACAGGGGGTTTATCAGCTCTGATTACATGTTACATGTAACATGTTTTTTAAGGAGAACTTAAAAAAATACTGACATTAGGGTTTAGAACCTGTCAACATAGTGCCTGAGCACTGGTGTTTTTTAATGTTCCTCAGGAGATTCTGATATGCAGTTGATTAAGAGTCAATTTCCTAAATCCTTCCATGGACAGGGTTCTTTATATGGTTCTCCAAATAATGACCATATCCATGTCCATATGAAACTAGCCATTGACCTTCATGTCATCCTTCGAGAATCAAGATATAAGCCAGGTGGTGGTGAACACCTCTAGTCCCAGTATGTGGGAAGTAGAGGCAGTAGGATTGTGAATTCAAAGTTATCTTGGGCTACGTAGAGATCCTGTTTCTAAAACAAACAAACAGAACACCTAAAATTAAAATAATCACAACAGCAGCGGGAATTGAAATGTGGCATCATTTAGTCTGAGTTTAGCCTATGCTCTTGCTGTGTCCTTTAGAATCGCCCTTCTGTGTCTTCAATGACTGTCATGTAGATTCAGCTAGTTGTACCCAGTGCTGCTAGACAGAGCTTATCTTTGTGAGGGATAATGAGCTTGTCTGTGTTATTATGAGCAAAAAGTGCAATCAGGGTAAAGGCTGAGATTCCAGAAGTCCCAGCAAGCTACACAAGGCCATGTGTCCTGACAATTAAAAAGGTAAGTAATAGTGAAAATTAGAGAAAGACTCACTAAGTATGGCCACATGGAAAAGGAGTAGATAAAGGGGCCCAGTGACCCCCGAGACTACCTTAGAGGTTACTGGTGTGATGTCCAGTTTAAATACAAGGTAAGAGGTTATGTGTAATTAAGTAGTCCTCATACTGGGGTACTGCCCATCATTGACTATCATCTCAGTTCTGGTTTGTCTTGCAAGGTGTCTGATAAAGACAGAACTCTGAGAAATCTCTATCAGGGGTAGGGTGGTGGCAAGTTCCCCCTTCGTCCGACATCAGAGCTTCAGTAGTTCCCTCTTCCAGAGTGAGACTCCTAAGGAAAGTTTAGTTTCTTTGGGTCCATTGTTTCAATAGTCTGGAGGCCGAAAGAAAGAGAGAAAGCTCTCCAGGGGATGAAGAGATGGCAGCGGCCATGAGTACATATTATTCTTCTACAGAACTTGAGTTCAGTCTCCTGCACTCATGTAGGCAACCACCCGTGGCTCCTGCTCCAGGGGATTTGAGCCTTTGGCCTCACCGAACACTTGTACTCACAAGCACATCCACATGCAGACACACACAGACACACACACACACAAATAAGAAAGCTCTCTGACTTTTGCTGGTTGATTTTGTCAATTTGATATGGACCTAGGTGTATCTGGGAAAAGGAGCCTCAATTTAGCATATGTCTCCATCAGATTTCCTAAAGGCAAGTATGTAGGACATTTCATTTTTTTTTGAGATGGGAAGGTGGTCCCTGATCGTATAAGAAAGCAGACTGAGCAAGCCATATGTGAGCAAGCCAGTAAGCAGTGTTGTTGTATGGCTTCTGCTTCAGTTCCTAGACCCAGGTTCTCATCCTTGCCTTCCCCTGGTGAGGTACTGTAACCCATAAGCCAAATGAATGTCTTTCTCTTGAAACTGCTTTTGTTCATGGTATTTATCACAGGCATAGAAACCTAACTAAGATACCCTTTGAGCTGCCTGCATGTTGTGCAGAGAACTCCGGGGTCCTGGCTCTCAGGAGTTGTCATCACTCAGGCTGGAGTGGGCTTTTGGCAATGCAGAAGTCTTTGAATTGTCCATGCTTTTGTAAGTAACCCCAATAGATCCATTCACGAAGTGGTATTGTTACTTAGTTCTGTCATGAGTTCCCTCCCTGGGTTTGTTCACATCTCCCCAGCACTTGTGCTGCCCAAGAAAGCCCTAGCAAGCTTCCTGTCTCTGCGCCTCACAACTCTAGCATTGCAGGCATGCACAGCCATGCCCAAGCTTTTACATGGGTGCTGGGGACTTAAACTTAGTCCTCGTGCTTGTGTAGCAAATACTCTTACCATTGAGCCATCTCCACAGTCGCCAAAATTTTGTTGTTAATTGACATATAGTAACTACATATTTATGAGATAATGTGTAGCATTATAGTACATGTATACAATGCATAATGATCAGATCAGAGTAACTGTGCACACATACATCCACAAAATAACAAAATAAATTAAAAACTATTTTTTGTTTTAAAAGTTACTTTATTTTTAGAATTTTATATATGAATACTGTATGTACGTTATTCTCATCTCATTTCTTCTCCCTTCCCTCTCATTCCTTCAATGCCTCTCACGTCCTTCCTCAAACACATGGCCTCTTATTCTTTAATTATAACGCATATATGCATACATACAACTTACTGAGATCATTTAGTGTTGCTCATACGTGTTTAGGGATTAACTCTTGGGATTGGATAGCCTACCCGGGGGCTTGTCCCTGGAGAAGATGGATTCTCTTCTTAGCAACCATTAAATGCCTGTAGCTCTTCTAAGGGTGAAGGCTTGTGAGAATTCCCCTATCCATGTTGGCATGTAAGTCAGAGATACAATTTTTAGGTCATGTTTAGGCAACCATATTATTCAGATTTCCTGACTGCAGCTTCCTGGTCCTGTATAGAACACTCCCTAGCAGCAAATGTACCATCCACATCCTCTGGATCTTACATCTTTCTGCCCCCTCTTCCACAGTGTTCCTTGATTCTTAATGTAGGGGTTGTGTTATAGATCTATAAATTGGCAAAGGACACCCCACAAATATAAAAGACATAAAGCAGGATGAAAACATTCTTTTGATCTTTCTCTTACATATTACTTAAAATCCTTGGCCTACATGCTGAATAGTGGCTGGTAATACTGGACATGGCTGCAAATAAAAGGCTTTGAAACTTGTGAACTACTTTTAGGTGTGCTAATTTCACATACTTCTGTAACATGAATCTGGCATGGACAGGACACACTAGAATGTCATTACCAAATGGGAAATGTTTCTTTCCCATTCTCCTGAAAACTCTCAACTGCATCCAACCTTCTCTGCATAGCCACAGGGATGGCCGGAGTGTGGTTTAGGAAAGGGCCAGGGTGCCAAGGATATCATTTGATGAATGATACATTTCCATAACTGGAAACTACAGCTGTATATTTAGCTGCTACTTAGAGAGACAATCAGCTAATATTTTAATAGGAGAAAGGGTATTGTAAGAACTACAGAGGAATTATTTGTGTGCCACCAACTGCCAGGAGGATTGCAAAGCCATTCTATTACAGAGCAAATTTGGTGCCACATACCTACCTACTAACCTACCTGCCTACCTTCCTACCTATTCTGTCTTCTCTCCTTACCTATAATCTAGCAGCACTCATTATTTATCTGCTTTTCTGTCACCACTTTGCCTATCATTATTACCTCATTTATTGAATACATGGACAGTATTGTTTGGGCTCTTAGATACTGTTTAAAAGGAGATCTATTCAGAAACACAGCCAACATATCAATATGCTATTAGCAATAAATTTAAATCTTTTTTTGTTTGTGGAGTTGTATTAAAACTCGTTCATTGGTCTTGAGTCATAGCTCAGTGGTAGAGTGCTTCCTTGGGGTGTGGGAGGTACTGATTTAATCTCAGGAACAACGGGCAAACAAAATTCATTAAGTGGAATCTGAAAACTACGATATACAAGTATCATTTCTGTGGAAAGTCATCCTGTGATGATAAACAGTAAGAAGGTTTTGGAGTAAATGTCCACAACATCTCTGGAGAAGCCAGAGCTACATTTTTGCTGTCCACCAGTAAATTAACTGCACTGGAGATAAAAAATGAGAGTCAGTGACAAAACCCTCCATGGGTCCATTGTGTCAATGATTTATAAAATAATAGAGGGTGTTAATCATGTTGCTGTCAGGTCAAAGATGCTGGAAACCACAGTGGTGAAGACTGACCGAGAGACAGGGTCATTACTCAGGGTGCGATTGCTTTGTTCTTTGATTTAGCAATTCCTGTTGCAGAATCCCAGCTGTATTATATCCCCGAGAGGTTCCACCACACACGTGTCAGAACTGACTCTTTGAGGCAGGGGCAGATGAACGAAAGTCAAAGACAATCATGCATGTGACTTTGGGAAAGAACACAAACTCTTCTCATTGTCCCATGCTGAGCACAGTAGCGTTACACAGAAGAATATATTTTAGAAAGAATCAAACTTCTTTGATTGTCAAACAAGTAGTCTGCGATCCACAGTGAATGTGCCTTACCCATGGGTACACATGGAGACTGTAGGCTAGGGCTGATCAAATGTCCCTGACTGCTAGTTCTGTCTCCTTCAAGTGACATTCCACTGCCATCACAGGAGTGGATCTCTCTCTTTTCTCTCTCCTTTGTATACGTGTGCGTATATGTATAAACACTTAAATGTACATATGTGTATATCAACCACTTCCATTGAGTATCTGATTCTTTATAATTATAGCCATGCAAATGGTTCTATGAAAATATACAAAAGAACATGAGGTAAACTTGTAACAAAAATGCATTTGTCTTTGTTCTGTGACTCCATATGTCTTCAAAATACAATAAAAATAAACCCAGAGCATATTTTAAGCCCTGAATGCTTCAGCCATTAACTGACAATGGTTCAGAGTTCTGCATTCATTCAGTCCAAAGGAGGCAAATTCTATTCACTGGTGGATTCAATACTATAGAATGGTGCTAGCAAGAATTCCCCTGACATTAACAGGACTTACATTTTTCAGTGTGGAGGGAACAAGAGAATCCAACAACCAGAATCTGATGAATTAATAAATGGCTCCTAATTTATTTAAAACATCTCAGGTCCACATGATATTTTAGATAATTTTATCAAGTTTTCTAGGAACAGGTTATTTTATTTCTTGGTTCTAAATGAAATTTAGTTTTTAACCAATATATAAAAAGACAAAAATGAACCTTTTAAATTATTTTTTTTGAGACCAGGTCTAGCTGTATAGCCCAGACTGACCTCAAACACGATCTCACTGACTCTTGCATTTTCCAAGTGCTGAGGTTACAGGTGAGGGTCACAATTCCTGACCAGAAGTGCACTTATTGACAGATGACTACCTATCCACAGAATGTATAATCTGTACACTGTATAATCCAGTTATACAATGTGTATATATTGTATAATCCAGCTAGCAATTTCACCTCTTAAACACTTATCTCCTCTTAATGGTGAATGAATTAAAAAATCTCTTTTTCTAGCTTTTTGAGAAACATGATAAAGCCATGATCCACATCTACCCGTTATGTAATGGTGCACCAGAACTTCTAACTCCTGTCTACCTGTACCTTAGAACCCATTGATCAGCCTTCCCCCATTTCCTTCCCAATTCTCTTCAGCCTTGTAACTATCTCTCTGCTCCATATGTGAATAGGAACATGTTGTACTCATTTTTCTCTGTGCCTGGCTTATTGAGTTTAACCTAATGGTCTCATGTTCCATCCATATTGCTGCAAATGATGGGATTTCACTCAATCCAGCAGAATTCCATAGCATAGATGTATTCCCCCTTTCCCCTCATCAGTTGATAGAAACACACGTTGTTTACATTTCTTGGCTACTATAATGAGTGCTGCACTCAATACAGGGGTGTGGGTATCTCAGAAAATCCCACCTGCTTCTATTTCAGTGTCTGGGGTAGCTGTCACATAACTTTCCTGCTTAGATGTGCCAGTGTAGCATGTTATTATCCACTGTACATTCTGGAAAGAACCTCACTTGCTTTGCATGCATTTACATATGGAAATATGTAAATGTATTCTTGGAATTTCTTCCACGGAGCAGTTAAATCACACCGATTGTTTACACATTTATGAACCTATTGTCTACTCCTCATTGTTTTCTCCCCTTCTATTAAGTTCTAATTTGTGGTTACACATTAGAACTTACACATGTGTTTCACACGGTCCTTTGATTTTTTAAAATAACCATCGCACTCATGCTTCCTGACTGGTGATTGGATTAGGAGTGGACACAGACTATATTAAGATGCTAGAGATGAGCTGTACCTCTTATGATTTGAGTCTGAAATGGGTTAAAAGATTGGCTGCCAACTGTTATGTGCCACAGCATCTATACTTACTCTTTGTGTGTGTGTGGGGGTGTGTGTGTGTGTGGGGTGGTGTTTCGAGACAGGGCTTCTCTGTTGTAACTCTGGCTGTCTGGAACTCACTCTGTAGACCAGGCTGGCCTTGAACTCACAGAGATCTGCCTGCCTCTGCCTCCAAAGTGCTGGGCTTAAAGGCATACACCACCACCTGGCTATACTCACTCTTGATGATGTCATTTAAATGTTGATTTGATTGTGGTGTTAACCTATCCAGGAGCCACAATACTTTGGGATTTATTTTGTGAAGTAATGTCATTAAAGTAATTTTGAATAAAATTTTCATTTCTTCTCTATGATGTTTTACTTTATAGAGTTAGAGGGTAAATCTGTGCTCTCTTATTTTTACCAAGTCTTTAAATTTTATTTTTATTTTTAAGTTGTGTATGTGCAGGTGGGTGCAGTACCCAATGAGGCCAGAAGAGGGTATTAGATCCTTCTGGAGCAGGAATTTAGTTGTGAGCTGTTTCAAATGGATTCTGGGAATTGAAGTTGGTTCCTCTGAGACAACAGTGCACCTTCTTAACTGCTGAGCCATCCCTCCAGCCCCTTGTTATTTCTTTTCTAAATCTTTTTGGTCATACTTACAATTTTTGTATTTTCAAATTTATGATGGTTTTAAGACTTCCTCGAGGTCATGGAATTTACTTTTTTCATATTTTTCTTCCTAGAATGGTGGTCACCAACACTGAACCATCCCACAGGCATCTATGCTGCTTTATTTGACCACCCATTCCAGTGTTCCGTAATTGTCCCTTTTATCACATTGCATGTTAAAAATACATATTGTAAGCTTGCCAATATGAACTTATTAAAATTCAGTAAGATACTCCTGCAGCATCAGGACTCAGGAGAATTTCTGAGAGTTCCAGGCTAGACAGCTATTTAGTGAAACCTCCTCTCAAAACCACCCACCCAACCAAACAAACAAAACATTTAAAATTATTTTTTAAAAGAAGTGTGCTTCTCACCAAGAGCCCAGCATTCCTTAGTTTGCTGCGATGTGGATGACACTCCACTAGATGGCACTATCACACAAGCGATCCTACTTGGAGTCACACACTGCAGCTTTCTTCTCTAATAAGCGATTGTTCTGGAAAATCTTCCGTTTTCCAATTCCAACTCTGCCAGTTTGATTTGTACTGTAAGTTGTCCTAGAGTGAGAAAGTAAAGATAGCGTTAGATTTACAGTGAGTTTTTTTTTTTTAAATAAATAAGATAAACAATGAGATGGGCTGTTATCAGTTTGTGTGTGCAAGGCACATGTGCTATTTTGATGATGGAGCCTCCTTTCAGAAAAAACAACAACCCCCCCCCAATTAACAACAACAATAACAACAACAACAAAAACACCAATTCTGTGTCTGTAAGCCGGGAATTGCAATTAGCAAGCATTTGAAATATCTTGCGTTGTAGATGGTATTTTATTGACATTTGGTATTTATAGAGTTTTGCCAGGAAATCAACCACTACTTTGGGCAAGTCTAAATGTTACAGACTGTGCAATTACAGGAAGATTGATTTAATGGGAACAGTTACCTAGAAGCCTCTTTGTAATATTTGCCATGGAATTCAGCCCTGTATCTACCTTGAAGGTGGGGACACTAGAAAGCAAGTTTGGCGTTTTTTTTTTTTTTTTTTTTTTTTTTTTTTTTTTCCTTTTTTTTCCTTAACAATATAAAACAATTCAAGACAAACTTGCATTATATAGAATTTACTTCATCATTCTTTTAGAAATGAGTCTCAGAATCACCGAATTAATGAACATATGGGGACTCAAAATCATGAGTAGAAAGGATAATTCTACACTTGTTGTAAAAGTGGCAATTACATTTATCAGGACTATTATTTAAATGCTGGGAAATGTACCATAAGTGACATAATATTAGACTAAGTTAATACTTCTTTTTCTCTCTAAGCTTTAAGACACCTCTTGGTGTGTTGAGAAGTTCTTAACCTAGTCCCCTTGGATGTTCACAGATAGAACCCTGTGGTCCAGGAACGTTGAGTAGAGAAATTACATCCAATAGAAGTGCACTTTTTTATTACAAATTTAGACAAGGCCCAGTGAACATCATAAGAAATCATCAATATCAGTTTTGATGTTATACTGTCACGCTTGTAGTGTTTGAAAATATCTTTCTTACTCATTATCTTAAAGTCATGGTAGTGATCCCATTCTGTTGATTTTTTTTACTAACATGCTAAAAAAGAAATGCATGTATTATTCCATAATACTTTAGAAATACTCTAATTATGTATTTAGAAATATGGTTCTGACATAGTTTAACAAGTTATACACAAGCCATTAAATAATTCCATAGTGGAAAAGCCTTTAGAACCCCTGATGTAAGTTGGATCCAAGAGAATGTTCTGGATGAACTAAGCATTTATTTGAAATAAATTTTAAATTGTAAGTTTCCTGTACAAACTCACATCCCTTTGAAGGTGTGGTCTAAAGCCATGAATGGCATATAGGGTAGTAACCTCAAATAGAAGCTATGGTTATTTTTTCATTTAGCTACTGAGTTTAAAAGGCAACTATTTAAAATTAAAGAATGTTCATTTCCCCCTAAATTTATCAAAACCAGAGCTTTCATGTGTGTGTGTGTGTATGTGTGTGCTTGTGTGTTCATGTGAGTGCAAATGTGTGTGGGTGTGTGGGTATACACACACAAGGGTATGGAGGTCAGATGACCAACTCAGGAGCTGTCCACCTTGTTTCTGAGACAAGAGCCTCAGCTCTTGGTCTACAGCTTGCAAAGTTACGGTGTCTTATCGGCCAATCAGACCTGCCTGTCTCCTCCTCCCCAGGGCTTTTTAAAAACATGTAAATCCCGGGGGACTGAATTAAGGTCCTCATGCTTGCAAGGAAAGCATTTTCCCACTGACTCCCCCCTTACAGGGAATATGAAGAACTCAGAGGACCAGAGGGAAGAGATACATTGTTTGTCTACTTGGTAAAAAACGCTGTGGAACTGCTTCCTGACCTTGTAAAGACACATTTATTTGGCAAGTGTGAATGAGCGTATATTCTAAGGAGGGCTGATGGTGCTGTCCTCTCATTCTGAAAAGTGCTAGCTTGTGACTGAGGTATCTCCAGGCACTGTGGCTCATTTGCATGTGGGAAATCACTAGACTTGTTGCTATGGCTCTGGACTCTCTGGCTTACATTCTGAGTACCTTTGCATCTTTAAACAGTGCATTCTTTTTTCTTTAGAATCTTCTTTCCTCAACACCTCTGAGGCAGCGCTGTTGCTCTCACAGCGAACCTCACAGTTGTTGGAAACATATACTCCATTCTTTCTACCCAGCCCATAATATCCTGCGTTAGGGTGCTGGCAAGATAGCTCTGGTTAAAAGCACCTGCTGTGCAAGCCTAACTATCCAAATTCTGTCCTCAGAACCTATGTAGAAAAGTGAGATGCAGGTCTCTATATCTATCTCTATCTCTAATCCCAGGACTCCTATGACAAGATGAAAAGCAGAGACAGGAGAACTGCCAGGAAGCTCATGGGCCAGCTATCCTGGAGTATGCAATGCAGCAGAAACAACAAAAGAGACCTTGGGTCAAACGTGGTGCAAGGAGAGAACTCATTTTAAAAGTTGGTCTCTGACCTTCACAGGTATACTGTGGCATGTGGGTTTCTACCCCACAGGTGCACACACAGACATGGAAACACAGACACACACACAGACACACACACAGAGAAACATAGATGTACACTGACACAGAGACACAGACAGACAGATGCACTCACGCACGCACACATACCCTTCATTATGTTTATCAGCCAGGAGTCTTCTGATGCTTCCTCTATACTGCCACACTAGTTTTCCAGTACTTAGTCCTTTATGACGTGGCGTGTGTCTCAGTTTTTTTTTTTTTTATCAATGTGACGCCACCTAGGGAGCCCTGGGAAAAGAAAGCCTCAACTGAAGAATTGCCTAGATCAGATCGGCCTTTGACCATTTCTGTGAGAGATGGTCTTGATCGATGCTGAGCATGAGCCAGGCGGAGAGCAGAAACAGCATTCCTCCACGGGTTTTGCTTCAGTTCCCGCTTGAGTTCCTGCCTTGATGTTCTTCAATGATAGATCTGACCTGGAAGTGTATGCTGAAATACACCCTTTTCTCCCCAAGTTGCATTTGGTATTGGTGTTTGTTGCAGCAACAGAATCGAACTAGAATAGTATGATTTTTGCATTGTGGTTCTAGACCCATGAAACTGCCTGTCCACTATGGCTTACGTTCCAGTCTTACTGAGTTCGACCATAAATCATTTTCATTCATCTCTGTTTCTGGTGTCATCAATGTTGTCAGTTCCGATTCTCTTACATCCCAAGATACCTTGTCTAGTCTGTATGTGCCTCCCAAACATCTGTCCTTATTTCATCTGTCACTCATTCATCACTTTCTCCAGTGCTTCTTTTGTATGATGTGCTGGACACATGGCCTTGTATTCCACATGATCTTGCGTTCCGTATATTATTTTTCCTGAAGCATTTCTCATTTATGAGGAGAAAATGCAGACGATCAGGCCATAATCAGTTAGTACTTCATTAGTCAGCACTAAGTTTCCTCTTGCTGAGGATGTTGGCTCTGTAGGCACAATTGGTTCTATCCCATGTAGTAGTACCCTTATGGTGTGACTCATCAAGGAAGACACGTAGGCATTTTCATAGGTGCAAACTCTGCCAGACCTCAGCAGAGGGAGCCACCAAAATGGCAAGCACCATACTGGACAGCAAAGCCCTGAATGTCCCAGCTCAGATGTTTTTATTGATACAGAACTCCTCAGGTGTTCTACTGATAGCACATGCAGATCCTGAGCAACCTAACAGCTCCCACATAAATCCAATACCTGCAAATAATACAAAATGCCTAGCCAGCCCCTCACCCAACAGTGAACAAAACAATTATTTTATACATAACTAAAAATAAACTTTCAAAACACTTCCCCTTTTCTGTATAAGACAAAAAAAATCCTTTATTTATACAACACAATGTAACACTACAGCAGCAAAACTATAAGAGGAACAATCGTGAAGGTTGCTAATGCACAAGACCAAATGAAACCAAAACTCTAACAAGCTTTCACAATGTCTTTCTTTGGATAGCAGAAAAGCATTATCAATGTCCAATTATCTGGAATTCACTCATGATCTTCTGGGCTTCTCCAAAGGGATTGTATCACTTCTGTGATTCTGCCCTCTACAGCACACACAGCTTCTCTTCCAGGTTCTGGTTGGCTCCCCTCTACTGCTGCTGCTGTCCTTGGTGATCATTCCATAGTACTGACCTCTTCAAAATGCTGGGGTCCCTAGCTGCAACTGGGCTGCACTTTCACCAATGACCCCTTCAATCTGGGCCTTGAACTGCCACTGAGCCTTCACTGTCACCAATAGCCTCTTATAAGCTTTCTTCATAGTGCCAAGACTCAACTTGTGTGCATGACCTCTTCAGTCAGGGCCTGCAATTGCTATTGAGGCTGCACTTTTACCAATGGCCTCTCCTGGCCTCTCATAGTGCCAAGCCTCAGTTGCTCTCCAATGACACTTCATGCCTTCAAACTGGTTACCACCTGGGTGACTCTTAAAGAACCAAGTTTGGCTGCCAGCACGAGATACAACCTCAGCCAGTTTTGGAAGACAGTTTCCGTTTGCCCACCCTGAGGAAACACTTTCCAGATTTTAAGATAGAGTCTGGTTTGCAGGAAAAAGAACAGATCACCTTGTCTGCAGGAAGTGTTACCTTGTGGGGTGGAGTTCTCATCACCATAGCAGATGTGTCTTGTCAGGACCATCTCACCTCATCAATATATGGACAGGTATACATAAAACAAAACGAAACAAAACAAAACATACTCTGTGAGGTTTGGAGTTCTTTTTGCTTCTTCCTTGTCTTCATGTTGGATGTAGCTGGCATGATGTCTTGCCCTTCTTTACTTTCTGCCTACTATGTTGGGAACCATTTGCAGTTGTTATGCTGCTGTGGTAGCTCACCAAGGAAGACATGGAGGCATTTTCATAGATGTAATTCCTGCCAGATCAGAGGGAACCACCATCCTGGCCAGCGGAACCCTGAAAGTCTGAGCTCAGGTGTTTTTATTGATCCAGAACTCCTCACCTGCTTTACTGATAGCATGTGCAGATCCTGAGCAATCAGACTTCCCCCTCAGAAATCTAACACCTGCAGGCAATACAAAACACCAAGACGTAGGTAGCCCCTCATCCAACAGTGCACAAAACAATTATTCTACACATAGTCAAAAATAAACTTCTACAATAATTCCTTGAGACATTTAGTCAAGCATTGCAAAGACGGGCACTGGAAGGATGACTCGGTTGTTTAAAACACTTGCTCTTGCTGATGACTTAGGTTTGATCCTTACCACCTGCATGGCATCTCACATCTCACAACTCCAGTTGCAGGGGATCTGATGCCCTTTTCTGGTCACACAGTGCACAGACA